>JAVUPR010000301.1:4285000-5485000 GCA_036785695.1 Gentiana straminea
AAAAACCTGCGATCATAGGACGTTTTTTGTGAACCAATGGACACTGAAAGTCCAGAACCAAGTTCTACGGGTCACATTGAGTGGGACTAAGAATACACTCAAGATTATTTGGTAAACATTTGACAATCTGTGAGCACGAGTTTGGTTGTGCGTCTGAGACAGAAATAGAATTATAACCTAATGGGCATATTATGAGTTGTTTACCTCCGGATCCTTTTGATGCATCTGTGTGGCGGTGTTTTTGAGTAATTGTTCCGCAGGTTTGTCGTACATTGTTGCTGGTATAATGTCCTTACCATCGTTGATGTGCACTTGTCCTTTGCACCTGCAATGAATATTTGTTGTGTGGTTTGTGTTGTTGATGTGTATTTTATGTTATTCATATAGTTAAGGATGTTGTAAGATTACCTCGGCACTGCTATTTCATTTTCTTTGCATGTGTGGCATCGGAATTCCTCATTTCCTAGAGCTTTTGTGAGCTCGGTGCACTTGGGACATGTCGAGTAGAGTATTTGTTGATGCACTTCTGCAATGCACATAGTCCCTTTTGTGTGTCTTTCCTGCGAGTGCCTCTGCTGCAATTTTTGTTATTTCTGAGGTTATTTTCTCGTGTCACTGTAAGTCTTCGGTGTAAGGTTTCTTGGATATGTACCTCGGTGTGAGTTGATTGCTGTGGAATGTGAATGGGCTGTACAGCTTGGTTCTCTTCTTCAACCAGCTCGAGGTGTGGGTTGTTTGGTGTTTTCGGAGCATTTCTGATGTTGTCTGTGGTGTTTGTGATCATGTATTTCAGAAAACCAAAAGTTAGTGGATACTTAGTTAATTTCTGGGTGTGGTTTGTGGTTTGTTGTGTGTTTGGTTTTACCAGGTCCTTAGCTGCCTAGCTTGTTCAAAGTCAGGATTCACCGCAATGTAGGAAAATGGTACGGTTGACGACGAGCCTCCTGCATTACTTCTTCTTGGTGAGTCCATATGTATAATTGGCAGGAATGGTTTTATGAGTTAGTTGTTTGTTTGATAGTACCTGAATAACCCCCTGCTAGAAGTCTTCTGCAGGCAATGATTGGTAGTTCGTGTCTCTGATCATATATCTAAGGTCCGATGATTGAGACAAAATCTCCCCAGATCGTAAATGTCGTACTCTGTAGCCTGTTGTTAGATGCACAAATCAGTGAAAGAGGAAAAGGAAGTTGTGTCAGTGTTAGTGTTTCTGCGTTTGTGTGTGTTGTAAGGGCAGAGATGATATTTCGTATTTACGGTAAATAGAGTTACTTCTCATTCACGACTGTGAAATCTTGCAGTGGAGTTTTCTTTCTGTTCACCTCCAGCTCTCTAGGTGCTTTGACATCCACAACAACCGCAAGCATATATGTTGGTAACGGCCAGAATTTGTCAGTTTATATCTAACATGGTTGGCTACTGTCTGAAATTCTCAGTTTATATCTAACATGGTTAGCCATTGTTAGCTTATATCTAACTGTGTTCTATCACAATGAACAGAAATTTCCATAATTTCCATAATTATGGTTGCAAATCATAAGAAAAGTAGCCTTGAAGCATTGAATTCTGTATTAAGCATACCAAAAACATGTCTTAATAACAGAAAGAAGTGAAATAATTAGGCCAATGATTCCATACACAATTTCCATAATTTGGTTGCAAATCACTAGAAAAGTAGCCTTGAAGCATTGAATTATGTATTAAGCATACCAAAAACATGTGTTAATAACAGAAAGAAGTGAAATAATTAGGCCAATGATTCCAGTTGCTGAGGTGAACTTCATCAAAATGATGAGGGGGTTGTAGAAGGGGTTTGGGGGTTGTAGAGGGACAGGGAAATCCAGAAGGCAATTTAGCTAGAAATTTTCAGTTCAACGAACCCTGCACAACCTAGATTATTTAAGAAAAACCCACATGAAAAATACATAATAATTGAAGAACAAAATCCAAAAGATACAAACTTGAAGATCAGATAAACATCAAACGCCAAGAAGATAAAAAGATAGCAAGAGGGCCAAAATCATTATAGATAAAATGGGGGAAGAAAAGGAAATAGAGATACAAATATCTTACCTAATGCAAAGAAAAAGGTGAAGATTGCTGAGAATACATTGCCGATAATTGCAGAAAAGGCAAAGTTAAAATTTGTGAGCGATAGACGACAATGTGTATTTTTGGTTTTTTTTGTTTGTAGTTTGTGAACTTACCAAACGGTTTCTTCGTGCCTGCTAGTGCGGCCAGTTTGTGAAAGGGGACTGATTGCAACTTTGGATATGGGATTGTTTCTGTTGGATCGGTGATTGGTTGGATGAATGTCGCTTTGTTGAATACCCATTCCCACGGCATCGCTGGGGACATGTGTTGAAAATCCAGCTTTATACGTTGTACAACAGCTCCTCCTACTGTATATGTTGAGCTAGGAGTGAACATGGAATCTAGTAAGTCAATGGTTTGGTCCAACATTATCCCTTCCACAATGCTTCCCTGTGTGAATTCAGCAAGATCAGTAGGTAGTTTAGTAATCAATGTAAAGAATGGGTGTGTAGTTGTAGATGAAGTTTATATGCGTACCTGTGTATCTTGTAGAAGTACTTTTTGAGTTCGTCGGCCTTTCTCGCTTCTGTGTAGATGGGTTTTTGCCAGAACCACCACCCTGACTCTCCATTCGGTTGTTGTTGGAAGTACTTCAATGATGTTCTTGCTTGGTTGTTTTCTAGCCATGGCTGTGCTGAGGCAGTCTTAGCACCTGTGTACGTAACAGTGACGACGTAATAATGTTAGGGACACATAATAACAGTCTGAATGTAACAGTCACACATAAACTTTGAATGCTCAGAAACCTATTATTGTTTTGCATTAGAAAATATGTGTAGGTATTCTATGTAATCATGTACGCAGCAGTGAGTAAGTAATGATGTTATTGTTTATTAGTATTTATTACATGTGCATTTACTGTTTTGTTTGGCAATGTCGTGTATTACCTAAGGTTCAATCTGATTTTGCATTATTTGAATGATCTCAGAGAACAATATATTCTGCGTTTTCGTATCTTGCAATTGATCGGCCGAAGTAGGTGGAGCTATGAGTACTTTTACTGAGTAGAATGACCGAACTCTTGATAGAGCTATGTAAAGTTGCCCGTGTGTAAATACAGGTTCGCGGAGATATATTCCTACATGTTCTAATGTTTGTCCCTGCGCTTTGTTGATAGTCATTGCGTAGCAAAGACGGATTGGGAACTGGTACCTCTTGAAAGATACTCCGAATCTTTACTCTTAGAAGGTTGCAACGGTATCTTATGTAATATTGTGGTTCGGCCAGCGTACGGCCCAGTACCAATTTCGGCCACGATTGTGTGACTATTCAATTCTTTGCAAACCATCCGAGTTCTGTTGCACAATCCTTCAGTGGGTCTGATGTTCCTTAGTAACATTACCGGTGCATTTACTTTCAGCTGTAGCACGTGTGGTGGGAGACTACTGGGGTTCAGTGAGTTTAGGAAATCTTCGTAATCTCCCTGGTTCTGTGTTTCAATGGTAGTGTCGTTGCTTATGTATGTTCTTTGATTGCATTGAACTCTATTCAAAACAACATCATTCATCTCATCTACGGAGCTATTTGTGGGAGATAGTAAGGCTCTATTCATCAATGTATGTAAGTTATTCTGACAATCTATCATATCTGGATACACGAAATCTATCAGTTGCTGAATATATTGATATTCATCGGTGAAGGGAATGGTGATGTTTTTTGGAAGTACTATGTTTCTATTCTCATCCTCTGGTTCTGTGCCGTTACCAATTCTTAGAAGATACGTACCGAAATGTGGATCGTCTATCGCTCGCATATTCTCTTTTAACCGTAATTGTGTAATCTCAGCCCATAGAGGAGAGTGAAATTAGCTTGCATCCAGTTGTTCTTCCCGACTTGCTCTGGAAACGACAGGTAGAACTTGCCGGAAATCCCCACCGAACACCACAGTCTTGTTCCCAAACGGAAGTTTTGTTTCGGTTATGTCTTTAAGCATTTCAGCAAACGCCTCAACTGCCTCTTTGTGGGCCATCGGAGCCTCATCCCATATAATCAAGCTCGCTTGCCGGATAAGCTCTGTTGTGGCTGATTGTTTGCTTATGTTAGCTATTTTATTGGTTTCATCGTGAACTGGTATCTTGAAACGTGAATGCGCTGTTCTGCCTCCTGGTAGTATACAGGCAGCCACTCCTGAGATCGCTGTAGCTAGTACAATGCTACCTTCAGACCTGAGAGTGGCCATGATTGCTTTGTACATAAAGGTTTTCCCAGTACCCCCAGGACCATCTACGAAGAACGCAGATGGTTCGTGGTTCATCACAGCTGTCAGAATTGTGTTGTAGGTAGTACGTTGTTCTGTGTTAAGTCGTTCAACACTGAGGATATCTTCTCCAGATACGATAATGTCTCGTTCGCATGAAACTTCTCCACTGTTTTTGTACACCAGGTTCGCTGCAGTACCAAGATGGAAATCTGATAACCTACGTCCCATGCGTCCCAGAATCTGAGATATATCCAACAACGCTTTACGTTTGATTTCTATCTATTGCATTATGGGCAGTTCATGTGAGGTTTGGTAGTTATCACACATAGATAGGTAGTACTTGTCCCACAGAGATTTTGGGTTCGACGGTGAGCAGAATGCGAGGATAGAAGCAAATAAATGATGTAGTTGGCTAGGCATTTGGTATTCCACAGCCTCTGCAAGGCATTTATCGAGATCAAAATCACTTGCTAGAAGATCTCTTACTAAAGCAGCCTCGCGGAATGTTGCATAGATCTGTCCGTCGTACGTAAGTAAATTACTATACGACGATGGAGCTCTCACATGGTTCAACAATAGACGGAGGTAATATCGCTCACCTTCATTTGGTCCTGCAGATAAAATACGTCCAATGACCTTGCGTTTCTTTCTTCGATTCCACGTACGCGTTGCAGTATCCCAAGTGAAATATTTAGGAAAGTCTCTGTAAAGAAGCTACCGAGATATTGCAGTAGCATCTTGTGGTTCATTTGGAAGAATTCTGTTAGCATGGTTCTCGATAAGAACGTATTGGAGATCAGAGATTGCAAATCTTGATTCACTGTGAAAGAGATATAGTGATTGTTAGGCAGATGTAATTGCAGTGCTATCACCGCATGTTGCATCTCGAATAGATCGAAGGAATATAGATGCCACGCAGCCTCAGCCGGCCCAACCCAACGTCCGCTTTGGTACTCTTCGATCTCATTGTCAGCATTTACAAGACACATAGGAAAGGCGACTTTGTCAGGACCTTTGTAGATGTACTTATAGATATACTTAACCAGCTTAATAGTCGAGCATATCTCTACATTTATGTGGTAGTCGTACTTCTGCAACAAATAAGGATTGTATGGCACAACCCAGCGGTTGTCAATCAAGTATCGACGTACATTACTAGTCAAGCCGTTGTCACGACGTCTGTACTGTGGATAGCTATCACATCCATGTGTGGTTGCTTCTTGGAACTCCCGAGGAAATTAGTTTTTACATTTGTGATTTTTCATACATGGGCTTCTTGGATTGGCTGTTCCGCAGGGACCATGGATCATATGCTTCAGCACTAATCCATGCAAATGTTGGCTGAGTATTGGATATGGTAATTCAGCACTTATGTAGAGATCATATGCTTCGGAGTTTAATGGTTTATCGTCTTTGGCCATAATGAGAAGGATGTGTGCATGGGGTAAACCATGCTTTTGGAACTCTATAGAATATACAAACGCGTCGGGTCTCCCAAATATTTGATCCTGGATAAGATCTTTTTTGAGGAGTTCCAGTTTTGATTTGAAGACTCTGCTCAACAGATCGGGTCTGTTTTGCGAAAGTTCGTTGGGAAGCAAGTGCTTTGTAATATCTGACCAAGCTGGATTGCAGGTCATTGTTAAGAAGAAATCTGGTTTCCCAAACTGTTGCACCAACGCCATAGCGTCCATGTACCTCTTCCTCATATCGCGCGGACCTCCCACGAAAGAAGGAGGAAGGATTAAGTTCTTACCCACGTTTGAACCTAAACTGTGGCCAGAAGCTAGGCCATCAATCAATCCTTGGAAGCATTCCATGCGTATTTATTTCTGTTGTTTGTAGTAATACTCCAAACGTGTGGTTTCAATCTTTACAAACATATCGACTATGTACTCCTGCAACAATCTTCCGCTGTGCAACATCATTGACTTATCTCCATTACGCATTTGGAGCTTGTAGCAATAGTATTGCCTGCACGACACCACATTGCGCTTGCGTACACCAGACCTAAGCACTGTACAACATAGAAGAACGAGGAATATTGGAATCCAGAAACAGCATAGAAACCGCAACTCAGGAACAGAAGGTTTTACCTTCATCTTCCTGGAAAAGAAGCTGCTCAGCATTTGTGATGTTTGAAGGTGTAAGAGGCAGAGACATTTTGCAGTTGCGGTTTTGCTTACGCATGTTGGGAGCAAGCTTCTCGATACCATGATGCCATCCTGCCTCTCCCCTTGTGAACAACAGAGGATACGCAAGCGAGTCATAGCAAGCATGGTTATGGCATATTTTGTGCGGGATAGTATTCTCGGAGTATATTTGGATATGGCACTGAGGATTCAAAGATGCCTCATCTCCAATACAGATAATCCCGGCGACATCACTGCACGTAGGTTCGTTGAACACTCTTTGATCAAGTTTAGGATTAGCTACTAAGTAAAGTTGGTAGTTCTCTACAAACTCTAGATCCTTTAGTTGTCGTAGAAACACAATGTAAGGATTGCGAGAAAGAATATGAATCAGCTTGACCATGATGTCTCGTGAAAAATGCTCAGAAACTTTCAAACATTCATCAAGCTCCATCTGAGGGTCGTAGAAGTATAGCTGAATACCAGTAGGCGATTAAGCTCCATGTTTCAGAGGATTAAGGAAATGGTGGATCTTACCTTGGACCTTGAAAATATAAATGCCTTGATGATTTTTGAGAAGATCGTTATCCTTTCGAACTGAGAAAGTAGTGAAAGCTAGGCTGTTATTATACGTTCGGACATACCTTTGAAAATCTATACACTCGGGGTCACTCCCGGTGAACAAGTCAGACAAAATCTGAGGCATCTCAAGCATTGCTAGGCTGATTTCTCTTCAGAACAACAGAAACAAGGTGGTTCGTGGAAGAAGCGAAAAGCACTACAGTACTCACAGGTAGGTACCTCAGGAAATTTCGTGCTTGGCTCGTCAGACATGACAGATACAGAGCTTCCGCATAGCAAGCTAGCACGCATTTCTGCTCGTGCATTTACAGTAGGATATGAACAAGGATTGACATATGCTTTACGAGATTGAATTTGACGACCCGAAGAACTGGCAGCACTGAAAGATGTATTCTGGACATTCACATTGGAAGTACCAACAGTAGCAACAGTTCAGCTTGCATCCGAAGAAGCACCTGCATTCTTGCGGGCTGCATACTGAGCTCGACGGCGTTCAAGGAACGAATCTTTCTCAGCTTCGCTCATTGCAGCGTAAGACCTTTGTCTCTTCTCATTAATGATCGTACGTTTCTCACTGTCCATCTAGTAGGAATAGGAATTAATACTTATAGCAGAACGAAGATCCAGAGCAACAGAATTTCCGAGAAGATTAGTCGTACGACATTCTCGGGATAACGGAAAACAATATCGTAGCAGTGAGGTCATCTACAGCTGAACGACGTGTTCAGAAAATCAGAATGCCAATAACTTAGATGACTCAATGATTTCGCAAAGTATATGCGACATTGTATTTCAATTATTTTAAGGTTGTATGACCGCAATTGCATACAACGAACAGCTAACCTATTTTTGTAAGTACGTATTCATGAATTATGACAACCACAAAACCCAAATCGTGGACACAAAAATCCGCAGACAAACCTGAAGGCAAAAACCACCTACTAGAGGAACAAGAATCAATAAATACGAATGAACAGAGTTATCTACCAACACCACAAATGGAAGTATTGAAGCTCAGAACATCACAGAAGCATAAATGCACAAACCAATGAATGAGCATACCCGCAATTGCATAAAACGAACTGCTAACCTATTTTTCTAAGCAGCTATTCATGAAATACGACAACCACAAAACCCGAGTCGAGTGCGCGAAGACCCGTAAACAAACCCGAAGGCAAAACCACCTACCGGAGAAGCAAGAATCAATAAATGAACGGAGTTATCTACCAACACAAGAAATGGAAGTATTGAACCTCAGAACACAACAGAAGCATAAATGCGCAAACCAATGAATCAGCATACATGCAGCAAGTAAATGCAGAACCCATAAAGTGTACCTATATACCAAAAAGATAACACAGCAGAGCGATGGTAGAAAGGTAACATGATTAGAGCGTCCAGATGAGATACTCTAAGATAAACAGCAGGTTGCCAAAAAAACCACCATAAACAGAAATCAGCAGCAAGGACGACGCCGCCGATAATGAGGGAGCAAATTCACCTCAGAATACGGAGAGCGATTCAATTTCAAGCAGAAACGGAGAGAGATTGAATTCAAAGCACAAAATGAAGAGGACGACTCACCTTAGGAAAACGCATGTCGATAATTTTCTATGGACTTGAATAATCGCACAGACATTTGCAATAGTTCTCCACCACCGCCCGCATATAGGAACATAATCTATGATAGTAGTGGAGAAGGGGAGGTGGCATGATCAGCTTGGGTGTTGAAGGCGGTGGTGGGAAGGTAGGAATCAGATGTGTAGATTGAGGGAGGGGGAGGGGGTGGGGGGAGAGTCATTGTGGTGGGTAAGGAACGACAACTTCGACGTCCAATTATTCGCATATTAGTCTAAAAGGTAAGATATATATATATATATATATATATATATATATATATATATATATATATATATATATATATATATATACTTAGGGGCGGATGTACCTTGGTTTATAGGGGGGGGGGGGGGCAATCGCCCCCCCTCGGATCCGGAAAAAGCACTATTATGTATGTTGTGTATTTTTTTTGCCCCCCTAAAAATTTACACTCGCCCATAGTCAGGGGTGGCTGCAGGAATTGGGTGACACGGGTCAGGGATCGAGATCGACACACCGTATTACAAATTTTTAATATCTGACACGGGTCAAGGGCAAATATTTGAAAATTTTAGCGGGTCAGTAAGTAGATATTAGTACATAAAAATTTTAAATTGTGTATAATATACATAGAATTTTTTTTTGAGGGTCAAATGACCCTTTTTCTTAGGAGTAGCGCCGCCCCTGCCCATAGTATCGCCCCCCTCATCCGGGATCCTGCGTCCGCCACTGTATTTACTTACATATATATATATATATATATATATATATATATATATATATATATATATATATATACACATACATACATATACACACAACACATATATATATATATATATATATATATATATATATATATATATATATATATATATATATATGTGTGTGTATATACATACATAACATATATATATACACACACACGCACGTACGTAACATATGTATCGAATTTATTCACATATAATACTTGGTACTTATATTTGTTAGTTCTAGTTTGAACAAAGTATTCTATGTAGTGTAATGGTAAGTTGATTGGAAAATGATCCAAAGGTCATGGATTCGAATCCCCTCGGCCGCATTTTTATTTTCAACTCTTCAAAATGGGCCCCACATGCCACGAATCAGCCACATCAAATTTTATGGGTCCCACAATACACTTGGCAGCCACCTAAGCCATCTCACCGGAGCTCCGGCGATGATTAGGCAAAAAGGACTAAAAATCCAGAAAATAGAAAGTTATATGACTGAAAATGCTACCGGCGCAAAAAGAGGACTATTTACAAAAACGGGGAAAGTTATAGGACTAAAAATCCAATAACCCCCAAGATTGCCACTATGCTAGGACTAATTATTCTTAACTAAAGTAAAATTGACACTCGTTCAGAGGCTAGCTAGAACTAGACCCGTCCAAATGAGCAAACCGGACCGGAATCAGAACCGGAACCGGCGGTTTGGGCCGGTTGACAAATCGGCGGTTGAACTGAACCGGCGGTTGACGGTTGAAAACCGGCGATTGCCGGTTCAAGCCGGTTCCGGTTCACACGGTTCAGATCACGGTTCAGGCCACGGTTTTAAAATTTTTTATTTTTTTTTACATTTTCATATAATACTTATTATTTTCACTACCATAACAAATTACTATTCTTTTCACTATAATTACTAAAGCGAATATAATATACATATGTTTTATAAATAGTTTTTTATTCGGTTTTAAATATAATATTATTATTGTGTTATTTTATTTATATGTAAATAATGTTATTTTTTCAACGCTTGTACCGGTAATTCGGTTGCTTACGTATTTTTTATATGTAATCGTGTCGGAGGTACAACATATATAAAAAAATCAAAGTGAAAGTAGTTCTTATTGTTTTTTTTAGTCTTTTATAGTTTGTTGTAAAGGTTTTTATAGTTTTTTTTATTATTGTTTTTTTAATGTCTTTTATAGTTTTTTTATAAGTTTTTTGAGTCGGTTTTAAGTATACGTTCAGGGGCGGATCCACCCACAAGGTAGGGGGCACTCGCCCCCCCTCGGATCCGGAAAATACACTATTATGTATGTTGTGTATTTTTTTTGCCCCCCCTAAAAATATACACTCGCACATACATAGTATCGCCCCCCTCATCCGGGATCCTACGTCCGCCCCTGTATACGTTGATTATAAATATTGTGTTATTTTTCTTATATGTAAATTGTGTTATTTTTTCAACGCTTGTACCGATAATTCGGTTGCCTACGTATCTTTTATATGTAATCGTGTCGGAGGCATGATACATATAAAAAAATCAAAGCGAACATAGTTCTTATTGGTTTTTTTTAGTCTTTTATAGTTTGTTTAATAGGTTATTATATTTTTTTTTTTTTTGTTTTTTTAGTCTTTTATAGTTTTGTTTATAGGTTTTTTTAGTCGGTTTTAAGTATACGTTGATTAAAAATGTTGGTTTATTAAATATTACGTGAGATATATCTTGTTGTTTTTCTTATATGTAAATTGTGTTGTTTTTTCAACGCTTGTACCGGTAGCCTACGTATCTTTTATATGTAATCGTGGCGGAGGCACGATACATATAAAAAAATCAAAGCGAACGTAGTTCTTATTGGTTTTTTTAGTCTTTTATCTTATTGTTTTTTTAGTCTTTTATAGGTTTTTCATACATTTTTATAGTATTTTTATAGTTTCGTATAGTTTTTTTTTAGTTTTGTGTAGTGATGTTATGGTTTTTTTTTTTTATAGGTTTTCATTGTTTTTTGTATTGGTAAGCACATATCCTGCCAACACATTTGCTTCTCTAAAGTGGTGGGATGAAGCGAACATCTTTTATTGGTAAGCACATATCCTGCCATGCTGAAAGTTCGTTCAACAGTGACGGTCGAAACAGGGCAACTTAAAAACTCGACCTCTATCATTGCTTGCACTGGAAATTCATTAGCATGTCTCTTCCACCACTTTAATAAGTCGAAGTCGAAATAATAGGATTCGGTTTCACAACCTTCAAATGTTGTGTTTAAAATTTGGATATCTCTGTACGTTGATCGGATGACGATGTCGCTCCTTTCTGTCATTTAGAATTCATTTTATCCAGAACTTTTTGAAGTCCCCGCAGGATGGATTGGGAACTGCGTCGTTTCTCAATCCATACATACGCTCATATTCAACATACAAAGCGGTTAATAAATTTTCAAATCTATCTACTTCAACTTTATAATCTACCGGGGGCACTCTACAAATATCAGACAAAGCATCATAGTAAGCACTTAACATGTAAGACACACCTAATAGGTTTAAACGAGGGTCGAGAATAGAAGAAAGATAAGTGTCAGGAATATGCAACATGTACTTATTCCATTTCTCCTTCATCGGCCCTAAACATTGAAATAATATAGCATCGTGTTCCATGGTTTCAAACTCGGCAGTTATTTCTACACTAGCACGCAAGACTAAATGTGCTATGGGTTGATAGCATTTTGAAAACAATTCAGTAAATTTTTTGAATACTTCAAAAACATCCATCAGTGTCTTGCATGCAGTCCAAATAGAGGGATACAAACGATATTCGCTCGGACATTGTTCACTTAAGAATTCACAAAATGCATTTTTAATTTTGTTTGGTTTTTTCCAAAGATCATAAGTCGTGTTCCACCTATGCGGTACATCTTGCGGCAGTTTGACGGGCGATGACCTTTCTCTTTTAGAAATTTATACCACTTATTAACAAGAATATTTCTACCTAACACATGTTAAATCGCAGTTTTTATCACACTAATATTATGGTCAAAAACTTTTAGACCATCTTTTACACATAAATTAAAAATATGGCATAAACATCTAACATGAAAAAATGACCGTTACAAAGAGGTTCACAATATCGGGATAAGTCGGGAATAGAAGTATTGTTGTTTGGAGCATTGTCAAACGCAATAGAAAAAAAATTATCTTTTAAATCGTATTCCTCAAAAATATCAACTAATAAAGATGCAATGTTAGAAGCATTATGAGTTTCGTTAAATAAACGAAAAGCAAGTAACATTTTTTGGACAATCCAAGTGTTGTCAATTCAGTGAGACGACACGCACAAATAAAAATTGTCGGTCCTCCTATCCTCCCAAATATCGGCACATACACATATTCGGAATTTATTTTTCTTCAAACTTTCTTTAATAATATTTTGTCATTTAATAAATTTATTTTTGAAATCCCTAGTAACCGTTGCGCGAGGGATCTTAGTAAAAGCCGGCTGCAAAGCCCTTGTACGTAAGTTTTGAAAATAGGATTCTCAGGAAAGCTAAAAGGAAGACTCATCCCCGCAGTAAGATCCATGGTTAGATCTCTACAGTTATCACGAGTGTAAATAAAGAGTGGATTAGTGTTACCTCCGCTGGAGCTTGGCATATTTAGCAGGGTTTGAGACGCGTTGTCTTCCAATTTTTCCGGGTGTTTACTTATTATGTGACCCCGCATCGATCCGTAACCACCGGCATGTTTAAATTGGTATTTTTGGCCATAGAAATTGCACACCCCGAAGAAAAAATTTCTAGGGTTAGCTAATGCTATTTCATCAGTCCTTTGTGAAAAATTCCGTAAAAATTCTCGACTTTAACCTTTTTTCTTGTGCTCTGGATCGGGTACTTTCATCAGCATCTAAATCGACTGACTCGGGAGTAGGAGTAGGATCAGCACTAGCACCACACGGTGTTCTTACAGCCACACGACTCCTACCACGTCCTTGTCTAGGACGGGAAGCATTCGGAAATACATCATCATCATCATCAACGTCGACTTCATCATTACCTTCAGCTTCGTTAAGGTTGATGTTAAAATTTACAGGTTGAGATCGACATTATATCATCGTAATGACTATCAAAATAATCAGGATATATTGTAACCTAAAGGTGTATCAAATTGAGGAACCGAAATGTGACTACCGGTGACAGGGTCTGTAAAATGTTGTGGTCTATAGCTACCAGCAAGATCACCCGATTCTGGCACAACCGTGTCATCACGGAAAGTAACATTTCGATTGCCTTGTGATGATGCACCTCTTCTTGACATTGTAAAAAATCTAAATGAAATGTAACGGTTATAAAAAAATTAATTTAACTAACCAATTTTATTTATAACTAAAACCGAATTGAAGTAACGATTAAATCAGAACACCTTCAAATTTCGGTCAAGTAAAGTAAATTTGATTATAAAATTGAATTTTTTTTACACTTGTAAAAAAATTAGTTGAATAAAATACAAACCAATTTTACTTATAACTAAAACCGTATTGAAGTAACGATTAAGTGAGAACAACTTTAAAATTCGGTATCGTAAAGTAAATTTGATTGTTGTTTTTAAAAACTAAACAAACTTGATAATCAAAGAAATTAATAGAAGATGATGTAAGAATTGAGAAGAGATTGGTGTAGGAAATTGGAAATGGAATGGGGTAGTATTTATAGGAATTTTTTGAAGTGTTTGGAAGAAAAAAGAAATAGCCATTGCAATTATAGCCGTTGGGCCTGTTCAACCGCCGGTTCCGGTTCCGGTCCGGTTCCAACCGCCGGTTCCAGGTTCAAAAATCCCCAACCGGCCCACACCCGTCCAACCGGCGGTTGACCAAACCGCCGGTTACGGTTTGGTTTGGCCAGGTCTAGCTAGAACGCAAACGGAAAAAAAAACTCTTTGATCTGTAGTTTTTTGTCTTTTCCTAAAAGTTATGAACTTGCTTGTGAGTTCCATCCTTTTCTTTTATGGAATAAAATACATGTTTTCTAAATAATAATAATAATATTTAAATATATATATATATATATATATATATATATATATATATATATATGTGTGTGTGTGTGTGTGTGTGTGTGTGTGTGTGTGTGTGTGTGTGTGTGTGTGTATAGGCATACGTCACATGTGTATATGATATATATGTGGATTCCGTCGGTTGTTCGTGTGGATTGCCGCTAAAGGCTGGACACTTGGATGGCTCAATGCTTGGACCATCAACCGTATATAATGCGACAATCCTATTAGATAAATCTGGTGTGAACCTTTATCTACTACCTTATTGTTTATTGTTTAAACAAAGTAGATCCGTGGTGAACCTAACTCATATTTTTGTTATCCGTTGTGCCTATATAGCTTGATTTCCTTACAAAATGTCTATGGTTTACAAACTGGCTCCTAACACACGAATGAATTTCCTATTTCGGGGCTTCAAGAAATATGAAATAGTTTAATGGATATACGATATGTTATATATTTGTTAAATAATATATGCTTGATCCAGAGAAGCCTCCTTTTAAGGTCAGAGTAGTATCAGCAGATTACGTACCACAAATGTCAATCCGGTAAGTGTTATAAATTTCAAACTATTTATCATAGTATATAGTTTACACTATTCTTATCCTTTGATAAAAAAATTACATACTGTACAGGGGTGACTGTGGGGTATACACGGTGAAGCACATTGAGCATTTGTTGCATAAAGAAAAATTTACTATGATAAAAGCTGATAATAATAAGACATAAACTTTGTGTGCAGGTATTTAATTAGTCCTTAGATCCTTAGATATGTAGGTAGTTTTGGTGAATGTTGTTAGCTACTACTATATTGGTGTATGTTGTTAGATACTATTTTTTTGCTGAATGTAATTTGTGTTGTGTTTTGATGAGTATTTAATCTAAAACATTTTTGTTGAATTTACTTACGTCACACTAATTAATCTATAAACATTTTTTTATTTAATCTATAACACTAATTACACACACTACTTTCATAAGTGTTCTTAACGGAGGATCTTGACATTTTTCTAGTGCTTCTCTTTATAGATTTTCTACGGAGAATAATGGTTTCGGAAGGATATCTTAAACATATGTGAAAATAGGTATAAAAAAAGATTTATTCCGGTTAATAACTTAATACAATCGTTACTACAATCCATTAATAACTTACTATAATCCATTAATACGTTACCCAATAACGATCCATTCTAATATCACCATAACAATGACTTGCTACCAGTATTGCGTGCAACTAGCTCTGTTATGTCCTGGATGTTTGCAGTTACTACATACATTCTGATGGCCTGGACGTTCCCATTTAGAAGGGATTCTAGTGGTATTAATTCTACCTCTTCTTGGAGCTCCACTGGCATCAGGCGCATATCTCATATTATGCACTCCGACTATCATGTTTCTTACCGCCTCCAGTACATCCCAATCCTCCCTGTTAGGAACTGGATATATGTTACCCATGTTTCACCGTATAGGACTTCTGGAATGATCAAACCGTACACAGGTTCCGGAACAAAATGGCCGTAGATCTATTTACACGGCATATAGGAGTTTGATATGTAAATTAGATATTATGAAGTCGAGTGCGTTCAACATTTTGGCATGGTATTTTTGTATTATCTTAACTTATGGTGTTATAATATTTATACTCTATTTATTAGTTTGTTTTTCAGATCGAAGCGGTGAAATGATAAGTAGTAAAAGCAAACATAGTTTAAAACATAAAAAGAAAGAGAGTAATGATACATTGGCTTACATACGGGGCTTACAAACATAAAAGAAAGAGTAATGATACATTGAGATAACAATAAGATGACACTTAAATAAACCAAGGGTGATCATTAAATACGATAGGTGTTGTTTGCCAAACAATTTCATCCGTGTCAAGATCCGGTACCCCAAAGCTTCTGGCCATTGCCGTGATAAGAAATGGGAAAAAGATATAACCATCACCATGTCTCCCTGCCGCTATCCTGTTAACCTTGTCCATGATGTATCTTTCCATGTTAACTCGATGATATAAAACTATGTATGCAAGGATGTACATATCCAAGTTTGGTTGAACGTGATGTATGGTACCGTGGACTTGATTCGCAAGAAACATAAGCATGACACGTACCCACTCAGCATTTAATCTAGCAGGAATATATTCAATCAAACCATCATTTGTCCTTTCGTTAGGACCCCAAAGATGAGTCCCACCAAATGTATCAGCCAGTTCATACATCAAATCCATCCCATTGTCTAGCACAATCCTAGGATGATGCCTGAAAAATTCTTCACCGTCTGGGACTTCTGGAATGCCATAGTAGCGGTTGATCCACCGCGCATCCAAATTGACTAAAACGCCTCGCAGGCTTCACGGTGTGCTTGCGGTCCTCCCCTAATGTCCCCCACTCTAAAAAATTGCATAGTGCTCACGAATGATAGACCGATTCATACTCACCGTTCTATCCAGTGGCGGAACCAGAAAAAAATTTCGGGGTGGTCTTGGTATATAAACTGCAAAGCTAAAAAAATCCAGAAAAAAAAATAAAAAATGTTGGTAGTGGGATTTGAACTTACAACCTAGAATTATGAAGACTTTAAAGGGTTTGTTCTTAAACTACTAGGATATAAGGTCTTTTGTTCAAGAAAAAGACACATAACATACTAATATTAACACTACTACTACAATAATAAAAATTTGGGGGGGGCTTGGGACCATATGTGGGGGGGTTTGTGACCATTTGGGGGGGGCTTGAGACCACCCCGGGCATAGGGTGGGTCCGCCCCTGGTTCTATCGGGGGTGTTTGCGAAACCAGACCACCTAAATCTGAATAATCTGTCTCTCAAGAGTGTAGGAAGACTATCCCATAATAACCTCATCTCTGCAACTACAGCTCTACCAATCCAGTTTGTCTCGAAATAATGTCTATCCCCATCATCAGGGAACCTACTTAAGAGTGTCTCCTCGTCATAGGACATCTTTCCTACCCTCGTTATCAAACACAAGGGCATACAGGTTCACGTAAAGAGGGAATAAATAATCCGAGTTAGACATTTCGATGAAAACCGATGTCTATTCCAATAATGTTCTAATAGTAATGCATAGAATTTTTTGCGAGTCCGTGGAGCTGAATACAATGATGAAGTATTGTACGATCTGACAGAGACAAAAGATGAACTTGAAAAAGAAAGAAAACTATTGCAAGGCAAGCTGTAATTAAGAAGAAGAAGATATGTTCTTGGAATATATAATCCGAGTTAGACATTGAGATGGAAGCAAATAAACAAATGTATTTGAAATGAGATTTTGAGTGAACAATTTTTTTGTTCTTGCATGGGTACATGGGTACAGTGTCAAGTCTTGTCACTAGTCGTGCATAGGGTCTAGGGATTTTACGATGATAATATTGTCGTCAAATGGCCTCTTACATCGATAATATTGACGTCAAATGAGAATCCCTCCCATGTGTGGTCGCTGTCGGTGGGTCCCATACGTCAAGTGGTGGTTATATCTATGACCGTAGGCAGGACACATGGGTACAGTGTCAAGTCTTGTCACCAGTCGTGCATGATTTTACGATGATAATTGATCGCATGTAAGTCACTAACATCGATATTACTAGCAAGAATACTAGGTACATTGTGGTATAGTAAATGTGAGTCAAGGTCGATCCCACAGAAACAATGCAACTTTAACTATAAACTATTCTAACCTAATTAAGAAGCAACATAAAGGCGGTCATGACCAGCAATAAACATAAAGAAACTTGGTATTTATCCCCCTCTTCTCACCGATCTACTAACTTGGATTAGTTAATCGTTACGTTTACTTCCACACATAATTTCCTTAAATTAATCGAGCGAGCGTTTGATTTAATTATCATCATCAGCTACGGGTGCAAATCCTAACCCTATCTACTCCGACAATGGTAGTAGATAATATATACGCAAGCTACCCTCCTTAATTGGTCCGTAATAGCTCATACGCATAAAGAACTAGAATTGCCGATATCGAGCGCTAACTCATACCGCTAACCCGCCTAGTCAGTTGTCGACATTCATCAGCACGTTCCTAGGGTCCATCGGACTATGTCCAAACTAACACTTCACCTTGCAAGTTCTTCGCGTTAATTTATGAATACAATAAGAAAATTTGCCAGATCTAACCTACTGTTAATTAAACATGTCGATCAATGTAGCTGTAGTGCATTCCAGTTTTAGGTTTTCTAAATAATGCCTCGGTAAACCGGTATAGACCGCCGGGTTACCGGGGTCAACTTTTCCTATTCCTTGATTTACATTTCTCACATACGATTAAAATAAGTAAATCATGGGGTCTTTAAACATGTAGTTTAACTAAAACACATAAATGCGAATAGATCTACCATATTGAAGACAAAAAGGAACGTTCAAAGCTTCATACCTTCAACAATGGAGATCTAGCTCGATCTACTCAAGCAGAGATGGTAGAGAAAGGGAGAAAACCCGAAATAACTCCTCAAAACCTTGGAATAACTTTATTTCATCAAATTATAATGTATTGAAGAGATTTGATTATAATAATATGAAAGCTTATGAAGACTAATACAATAATTTGTAATTTCGGCCTTATATAGATACAATGACCGACTTATGACTCTCTAAAACCCTAACCGACCTAGATAATGCGGCAGAATGAATTTCGTGTCCAACAAGTCCTCGGTTTACAGTCCCTAGCCCTCGGTAAACCGGGCCGACTTTTCTTCTTTTTCTTCAGCAGACTTCTTCTTGGGCTTTAATCACTTGGCCCAATATACTTCTTCTGGTCCAGATCCGTTCTTCAATGCTCCAGGTATGATACATCCTATAAAACATGCAAAACGAGACCAAACAGTGCCAAAATCTCAGGAAAATAGCATAGACGTAGAATTACGATCTTGGGAACATGCACACAGCATTTAACACATATTCCACTAAGCTTTTGATCGCCCTGAGCAAAAATGCGAAAAGAAACACGACACTTTGATCAGTATACAAGTTAATTAAAAACAAATATGCCTCAAAAGTCAAGATGAAGATCATGCCACTCATATCCATCAGTGATGCATTAAACACTATTTTTGTCATGAGCCAATGTGTGTGTGTAATAACTTTCACAACCGCTTAGTAATGCAGACAACCCCATATTACGTCAACCCATAGTCAAACTAACCAGTCTCGTACATGTTTTTTATAAGTCAAATTAGATGGCAAGGCGGATCGAGAACTGAGTATGTATTACTTTTAGGCTCACGTTTATCGGTCTATGCAAAAGTCGTGCGTTACACTCCATCGACTCAAATTTTGCCAAAGAGATTGTAAATGTATATGTTTCAATGCACTTCTCTTTCTTGGTGGGTGAACACTCATTGATTTATCTATCCTCACGGCCCCACTCATGATAAACTACCGAATCCGAAATTCCTTTGCCTTCATAAGCGTTGGTGAAACATGATTCGTGATGAAGCCAGGGTCAACTCTAGTCAAAGCAATATGCTATCGACTACACACCAAGGAAAGTGAGTTATACGTACTTAAAATGGTGACTCATGACAGAATATGCGCTTAATACGCCAATACTTCAAAAGTGGGCACTTACTCTTACTTGTGCATCGTGAAACAAAAATGAAGTCAATTAACTCGAAAAGATAAAAAAAAAATCATATTTTTTTCAAAATTCTGTCGAAATGAATCTAAGTCTAAATGGTGAACAGTTTGTCAAAGAGAATCAAGATAATCACGCAATTCATGGAATATAATGCTAAGAAGCTAAGTGAATTTCCTTACCCCCCCCCCCTACTTAAACGAAACATTGTCCCCAATGTGTAAGGTGACAAACAAAAAATGAAAAGGAACTTAGCTTCGGTTAAGGGTGGAACCAAAGAAGAATCGGATCGTTGTATAAATCATCGGGCTCATGTAAGTAGTCCATGAAGAATCTGCGCTAAGTAACTCAAACAAACAAAGAAGAATAGTGGTGACAAGAAACCGTATAACAATATGGCGGCAGTAAAAGAGAAAATAAGTAACTCCAAACATTTTAAGCTGTCAAAATCGGTACATTAATAAAATTCTGCAACATCAACTAGATAGGAAAGAAAAATAAAAATAAAAATAAGAAAATGGAAAAGAACAACAATAAAAAGAAAAAAAAACTTGTCCTCCTCATAATAATCCTCCCAGTCGTCTCTAAGCTCGAAACCGGGAGGTGGTGCAGAACTGGAGGCCGCAGCGGCCAAAGATGAGGCTCGGTGATGTGGGTCAGTCCTAGGTGGTGGGGTCGATGGAGGAATGCTAAAGAAGTCTATAATCCTATCCATCTTGCGATGCAGACTTGCAATCTCTCTCGAGTGCTTCTCTGGCATTGCTCTCTAAGTCCGGAGTGCTCCGAGGACCGGAGTACGCTCCCTTTTAGCTCTCTGCCCGACCTGTCTTGGTACGCGTTAAACCAATTGAGAACTAATCATCGGCTCAGGGTCTTACCCAATCATCACTGACGTGAATTTTCACCTCGTCCTCCAAAGCAAACATGTCAATCATCGGTCCGTACGGCAATTGCTCACGCTCAGATGTGGTGGGAAGCTTATGAATACGGCTGTGCATCAGTAGACCGATGTTGATTGGAGATCCCTGCTCCAGATAGAACATCAAATCCGCTCTTTTGGTTGTGATAGATACCGTGTGCTTGGTCCGTAGAAGGCGGGCACAAACAAATATGTTCACCATCTTCCGATCCCAGAATAATTAGCTCTCTAGGAAGATGGTGGGGGATCCCATAGGGTTGCACTTCCATTGCACCCTAAAGTAATCCAATCATGGGTCAATATTTCTCGAGGATGTATACGGGTGGATTTTGAACCCTAAAATGAGCATTGATCCGCTCAATAGAAAAATCAATCTTAACGCCACGGACCATTGCAAATATGGCTCCTGGGTTGTGGGAAACATAAGCCTAGAATTACCACACCACCGTAGTGTTGAACCGTGTCAGTGCCTCAGCCATATCCAATATATCTTGCATTTGTAGGGCTCGGGGCAAGATTGACATGCAATCATCCAGTTCTACGCCCTGTTCTCGGGCAACAAAGTCTTGCGTTCCAATGCCCTCAGAACGATTCATAGATTTCCAATGAATGAAATTGCTCAACCCCGTCTATCAAGGGGTTAGCATCTCCATATACGCTCTGATAACCACTGGGAAGAAGGGTGGTTCTGTTACGCTTTGGACCCATCTTGGATGCTGATAGATGCTGATTCTGAAAAAGGTCCCTTGGTAAACCGGCAGGTACTTTCGATTTACCGGCCGGGATTTTTCTGATTTCTTTCTGGGACAGTGCTCCGCTGATGAAAGAAGAAGAATTGCAGCACCTCACCTTGCAGAGATACTGCAAATCAGCAACAGGGTGGAAAAATAGATGTTTTGGTTGTAAAAATGGAAAAAAGGTTTGGTTTTGGTGGAGATATGGTGGTGATAGTGGTGGTGATGGTGGCCGACTGGTTTTAAGAAGAAGAAGAAATGGAAGAATGTTTGGTGAATTGAGGAGATGATTGTAAATGAGAGTGATGATAATGGTGGTTTATAGGAAAAATGTTGGAAAGTGGAAGGATTTGGCGGGATAGTGGGTAGAGAAATAATTAGGGTGAGGGATTTGAGGGGGTGATTGATGGGATTAAGGTGGAGTTATGGTAGAGTGTGGGAAAGGATGAAAGGTTTGAAAAGAAGGGAAAATGGGACGGTTTTTGCTGACTGGCAGTCTCTGATACAACGTGTGTCCTCCACATGTCTCTAAAAATTCAGCTTTATAAACTGACACTCAGAAATTTGAAAATCCATGTTCGGTAACCCGGAGGTAGCCCAGGGTTTACCGGGACCTCTTTTTCCCAGATTTCTCTGTCCTCCTTCACTGCACACTTTGCTCAACCTCTCTGCTCAATTCTGACCTCAAATTGACTAGCCTCTTACTCCTTTGGTTGTTATCTCCGACTCGATCCTAACCTATTTCACTAGAATCCACAACGAGTAAAAAAACCTTCCCACATCCATCGGTTTCAAGCCTAAGGGTGCGGTAGGATGAAAAAAGCTCGTCCCTTCATCCGGCTACTTTTATTCCTAATATACCTAAGGGTTCAAGGGAATAGTCCTGAGTTTATAGTCGCCAGCTCGACTTTCTTCAGATTTCCGATCATTCAGGGGTTGGAGCTTTAACTTGCCAAACTTGTGCTCCAGTTTGTATCCTTATAGAACCTTTTTGAGCTCTCTTCCTAGCACGCATCTCCCTCTTAGCTTACGTACTAAGTCTACCTCTACGTCGAGATTTAGACTTTACACCCAAGGATTCCACATTTCTCGATTTAGGCTCTAATCAATCCATCACTACGCAATACGGAAGGATTGGCTTCCGTGAGCGTTTTGTTGTGGTCCTTATCTTCTCTCTCTCTCTCTCTCTAAACATTAGTCTTATGAATTCCTGCTCAACGGTTTCTACTACAACCTCTCGATGCTTATTACCCTCCTTCTCTATCTCCATAATTTCTACCTTTCCGGAATCATAAGCCATATTGCAACTTTCCGGCCTATTATCTAGGGGCTCTAAGATTTTGAAAGATACTGCATCATTATTCAACCTCAAAATGATCTCCCCATTATCAAAATCCATGACTGCTCTGGTTGTCGCTAAGAAAGGTCTTCCTAATAAAACTGGAGCACTTGGGTCCTCTGGTACGTCTATAACCGTGAAATCAATTGGAAAAGTTAACCCTCTTGCCTTAATCGTGCACTTCCTAAGCAGACCGGCAGGCATATCTCCAGTTCTATCAACGAAAGTCAAGGTTCTGGTTTGATTCATAACGACCGGATGCTTAATCTTTTGGCAGAGGGAAAAAGGATAATGTTGCAACTCGAGCCAAAGTCGCAGAGACCTAATCCTACTGATATACCATTAACAGAAATTGGAAGTCAGAACGTGCCAGGGTCTCCTAACTTCACCACGGTGTATGAGTCTGGGTAATCCTCAGGCTCAGAAAACATCGTGTCAGGATCCTCTTCAGGATCATCAGAATCATAATCTGAAGATGATTTGTCAATTAACTCGATAGGGAACTCACCTGGACAATACGTATTATACTCCCTTAAGTTCTCTTCAGGTTCTTGCTTGATTGCTTCTTTCTCCACCCGCTTCTTAATAGCTTCATAATGCTCTCGGGCTTCTGATCCAGGGTACATGAAAATTGGTGCGATGTTCAATATTGTCTGAGGCTTATTGCATGACTCGTTTGTCTTTTTCAATTATCAAATCTCTGAAGTGTTCTGATCTTCCTGCAAAAGAGACAAAATAAAACAAAGAAAAGGGTTAGCAATTTCCGCTTCAGTTGGGTATGATTCCAACTGTTGCGGACCCAATGACTAAAATCAACAGGGAATAACTCCAAATAACAAGGGCTGTTCAGAATTTGATTTTTAGGCCTCGGTAACCCGGCGGTAAACCGGCCCTAAAATTTCTCATTCTGGTAGTTTAACACGTGCAAGTTTGATCTAGAATGACTCAAGACTCAAAATAAAATAAAATAAAATAAAAAATGACTTCTTAATCAGAATTAAAACGTTTATCTTTAAAATTGGCCATTGTCCCCGGCAACGGCGCCAAAAATCTTGATCGCGTATAAGTCACTAACGTCGATATTACTAGCAAGAATACTAGGTACATCGTAGTATAGTAAATGCGAGTCAAGGTCGATCCCACAGAGACAATGCAACTTCAGCTATAAACGATTCTAACCTAATTAAGAAGCAACATAAAGGCGGTCATTGACCAACAATAAACATAAAGAAACTTGGTATTTCTCCTCCTCTTCTCACCGATCTATTAACTTGGATTAGTTAATCGTTATGTTTACTTCCCCACATAATTTCCTTAAATTAATCGAGCGAGCGTTTGATTTAATTATCATCATCAGCTACGGGTGCAACGCCTAACCCTATCTACTCCGACAATGGTAGTAGACAATCTATACGTGAGCTACCCTCCTTAATTGTTCCGTAATAGCCCATACGCATAAAGAACTAGAATTGCCGATATCGAGCGCTTACTCATATCGCTAACCCGCCTAGACATCTATCGACATTGATCAGCACGTTCCTAGGGTCCATCGGACCATGTCCAAACTAACACTTCACCTTGCAAGTTCTTCGCGTTAATTTACGAATACAATAAGCAGATTGGCCAAATCTAACCTACTGTTAATTAAACATGTCGATCAACATAGCTGTAGTGCATCCCAGTTTTAGGTTTTCTAAATAATGCCTCGGTAAACCGGTATAGACCGCCGGGTGACCGGGGTCAGCTTTTCCTATTCCTGGATCTACATTGCTCATATAAGATTAAAATAAGTAAATCATGGGGTAACATACAGATTAACTAAAACACATAAATGCGAACAAATCTAGCATATTGAAGACGAAAAGGAACGTTCAAAGCTTCATACCTTCAACAATGGAGATCTAGCTCGATCTACTCATGTTAGAGATGGTAGAGAAAGGGCAAAAACCAGAAATAACTCCTCAAAGCTTGGAATAACTTTCTGTCTTAAACAATTATAATGTATTGAAGAGATTTGATAATAATAATATCAAAGCTTATGAAGACTTATACAATAATCTGTAATTGCGGCCTTATATAGATACAATGACCGACTTATGACTCTCTCAAACTCTAACCGACCTAGATAATGCGGCAGAATCAATTTCGTGTCCAACAAGTCCTTGGTTACCGGCCCTAGCCCTCGGTAAACCGGGCCGACTTTTCTTCTTTTTCTTCGGTAGACTTCTTCTTGGGCTTTAATCACTTGGCCCAATATACTTATTTTGGCCCATATCCGTTCTTCAATGCTCCAGGTCTGATACATCCTATAAAACATGCAAAACGAGACCAAACAGTAGCAAAATCTCGGGAAAATAGCATAGATGCAGAATTACGATCCTTGGAACACGCACATAGCATTTAACACATATTCCACACGATAACGAGCCTATATATCCTCTCTTGAGCCGAATTCACGGTGAATATAGGTATAATTAATGATACCATTTTGGGCGTTATCAATAATATTGTCGTCAAATATCCTCTTACGACGATAATATTGTCTTCAAATGAGAATCCCTGCCATGTGTGGTCGCTGTCGGCGGGTCCCACACGTCAAGTGGTGGTGAGTTATGACCGTAGGCAGGACACATGGGTACAGTGTCAAGTCTTGTCACCAGTCGTGCATGATTTTACGATGACCCTTGATTGTCATCAAATGGCCTCCTACGTCGATAATATTGTCATCAACTGAGAATCCCTGCCTTGTGTGGTCGCTATCAGCGGGTCCCACACGTCAAGTGGTGGTGAGTTATGACCGTAAGAAGGACACATGGGTACAGTGTCAAGTCTTGTCATCAGTCGTGCATGATTTTACGACGATAATATTGTCGTCAAATGGCCTCTTACAACGATAATAATGTCATCAAATGAGAATCCCTGACATGTGTGGTCGCTGTCGATGGGTCCCACACGTCAAGTGGATGTGATTTATGACCGTAGGCAGGACACATGGGTACAGTGTCAAGTCTTGTCACCGATCGTGCATGATTTTACAATGATAATATTGTCGTCAAATGGCCTCTTACGTCAATAATATTGTTGTGAACTGAGATTCCGTGCCATATGTGGTCGCTATCGGCGGGTCCCACACGTCAAGTGGTGGTGAGTTATGACTTCCCATAAGTAAAAGTCTATGTATTGACCGATCCTTTATGAAATGATTAATCCCTCTCATTTCCCGTCTATTCAATGTCCAACCTGCATGCTCCTGTGTTCATTCCCAATGACGAAATGGATCGGTCGTTGGACGAGCAGTCTCTCATAAGCCGTTTCACAACCGAAGAGGAGAGGCGTGAGTACGTGGCTAACTGGATGACCGAGCTGTTGTTCCAGAGAGGCGATTGAATATAGAGAGTCTACCTAGTTTGATCAACAACTTGTTCCGAGATAATGGATGGCATGGTGTCCCCCAAAGCCCATTAAGCTTTCATCACGTGAATCGGTCTATTGTGCATGAATTCTACGCTTGTGTAGCTACGGTGAGGCTCAATGAACGGTGCATCATAGTTCGAGACGTTGCCATCATTTTGGATAATACATGGATCAACGATGAGTATGCCATTCCAGAATATCCTCAAGGTTATGGATTTTCTCACACTTTGCTCTTGATTAGTAATCGTACTGTTTTGTGTTCTTGTGCTACCTACATTTAAAGGTAAATGTCTCCATCTGTCAAATAGCCTCCCTTGCATCATGATTTGTCATACATGGGTACAGTGTCAAGTCTTGTCATCGGTCATGCATGATTTTACGACGATAATATTGTCGTCAAATGGCACTACTATAATTTCGGTCTTTAATGGGGAGAAATCTCCTCATTAATTGTCCATTTCTCATCATTAAAGTTATTTAATGAGGAGATCTCGATCCTCATTGCCGCCTCCGCCGCTAAAGATATATAATGAGGAGAATTGGAACTCCTCATTGACTATATCATACATTTAATGAGGATATATTCTACTCATTAAAATTATTTTTAAATACGACATAACTCCTCATTAAAAGACCATTTTCTCCTCATCAAATCATGAAACATTAACAATACATCTCCTCATTAAAAGACCATTTGCTCCTCATTAAATTATGAGACATTAATAATGCATCTCCTCATTAAAATACCATTTGCTCCACATTAAATCATGAAATATTAATAATAATTTTGAAGCCCAAAACTACATTAAATAAAGCAAGCCAATATAAGTTTTATACTGATGAAATACATCAATGATTCAATATATACAATGATAGATTATTCCCCAAAAGATAAGTTACACATAAATGTAAATTTAAAGAATTTTATAATATATATAACATCCCTAAAAAGAAACACGTTGCTTTCCGAATATGCTTACGTACTACGGTAATAGGTGATGGAAAGTGCTTGTTTATACATCTTTGATTGCTTTGGATTATTGTCCCGAACACTCCTTTTTCAAACGATGCAGTATTACTCCTTTCAATTGATACCGTTCCACCATATCCAACTTAGCTGGACAACAAAATCTTGTCAGTATTTGATCTAAAATACTTGAATATCTTGATAAGGCATAATGGAATATAAAAGAACTCAACACTTAACCAAATCAAAATGGAAACAAAACCACTATACACCCCAAATTACTCAAAACTTTTTATCACATAAAGAAAATCTAAGATACAAATAAATTTTCTTCAAGTTGATGTCCACTTTCTTGCTCGTTGAGTTCTATAAATCAAATATCTTCTTGTTCAAAAAAATTGCAAAATAGGGACAATGAAAAGTAGACTTGATTGCACACTATAAAATTGAATAGACAAAGAATTCCTTAAGAGACATATTTAACATCATCAACGTATAGATTATTATCCAAGAGAGAATATTAAGAGCACAGGGTGATAGGCCAAGAATTGAATGATCAAATCAGAAAGTTATCTTATGAATCCTTGCTGAAACTCTCATACTACATCAGAATTCAGATTCATCTGGCCTAGATTTTTTACTTATATTATATGTGCACCTAATTCAACATATCGATAATGCATTGAACATGATATGGTCTGCATATTTTTAATGAAAGACTCAAAGGAAAGAAAAATAAAACACCCACTTATCGATGTTGGATAGAGGGCTCATTCATGCTGCTGAAAAAATTCCGGGATCACACCAGATCAATTCGGCCAGTTTCAAGAATTCTTAGAGGTTCATGTTCATTTGGCCCAATTTACATGTGTCATTATTTTATAATGTTTTGTTTCACTTGTGACTGTTTTTGTTCTAGCCCAAAAGACTATTGTAAGTGGACTCATACAAGAACTTTAACTTAAGAAAACTAAGGGCTTATACAATGGCTTTATCAAATAGATTATCAAGGATCGAAACAAGGCCTAGAACAAACATATCACACTTATTGAAACAGTGAGTGCAAACTTAGTACATATTCAATCAAATTTTTAGGCAACATAAACCAAATTACAAGGCTCATACAAAGGTTCTCTTTGATAGAATTATAAATAAACACACAAAAAAACACCAGAACTAAAGAGTTTAAGTATAGAGTTGGCACACATAAAACGAATTCATGTTCGTGTAGTCATCATTCACCTACAAACTCTATAAATAGATCAAGAAAAAGACTATTATCTATATAAAATGTGAAAGGAAGCTATGACCTCACGTACTTGAAGATTATAAGAAAGCCCGAAGGGTTAAAATAATAAGGAACATGGATGGTTACCCGACTACGAGAGTCCAGCTTAACATGAGATTCATGCTTAAACCTCCGATTTTGCAGATCCTACAGTTCAAGTTTTGATCAGTAATGAGCACGAGCGCAGAGACACTAAATAAATCATAACAAGCCCAGAATCACAAGATAAACACATTCAAACAAATCACATGTTTTAGGGACTGATGCACAACCAGGAAACTAACATGACACTAACTTAGACAAAAATAGATTGCACATTGCAGTTGGACAGTAAAATAGACTCAAACCAAGGCCTAAACGTGAAATAAACTAGCCTTCAATTTGTTTTAATACAAGCTTAAACAGACAAATACATGAACTTGTTACGTGACATAATATATGCAAAATGAATGCCAAAACAGATTAGCATTTAAGGCTGAACATAGTGAATTGCAAACATGATCACTAAACATTACACAAGCTAAAAACAGATTTCTAAGGCAGACGGTTATTTAACCAGGTATATCAAATAATATGACACAATTCAAACCACTAAGGAACATGTAAGCTAATAGGGACGGGACTCAAACAAGGCATCATAGCAGATCATAAAGCAACTAAAATGAAATCCACACAGATGGAAATACAATAGACATGGAGTAATGAGACAAGATAGCATAACATAATGCCTAAACATCAAGCAAACAACTAATCCTCGGGAATGTACTACTAAGACCTGATTTATAACCCAACTGAATTCTCAAGAACTCAGACACAAATGACAGTAGTGGTTGATGCAGAGCAGAGCAAGGACTTTATGCAACTAAGTTGAACCTGAGACATAAACAAGGTAGATAGACAAACTTGCATGCAGAACCTAAAGTATACCGACTTTGAAACAAATGCAAGCATACAAATCAAAAACTTAGGCAGATTGCAAGACACCAGCAGATAGTACCCCATCAAGCAAGCAGTATAAATTTGTGGTTTCAAGGTGTTTGTAATTGGATAAATTAGAATTGGTGGTTGCAAAGTTGCTACCCCATCAAGCAAGCATGAAAGGCCATTCAGGCCGCAAAACTATTTGGATTGGAGCCTCACTTTTTTCGTTTCCCATCGCATGTATGCTACACTCCATGTAATTGGTTGTATGCCATCGTAACTAATCGTAATAATCAAACCAAATCAAATCAACAAAGGTATAAGAAGAAAATCTTAAAAAATGATAAATTGGTGAAGAAACAGACCTATTGGGAATTTGAGCAGTAAATGCCAAAATGGACGGTAACTGGTCTAGAACTCTGGCCCTAAACTCTTCCTCACTTGTAGACATTTTGTGCTCACTTGATTCACGCCCAGCCATGAAGACATTCTCTCCATTTTGAGGCAAACTGATGTGCACATGTGATCCAGATCCAAAGTCTTCCAATGTGTACCTTGCAAAACAAAAGGCATAATGAATCTTTTTTGAATTAAATCCAACTTTTTTGACCGGATGTTTAACTATACCATGCTTTGCAGTGGTGTTAGGAATCCAAGAACATTTTGTTTGGTTGTCCTTTATTTCCAGTGTAGAACATTCCTGCCTCTCATCCATTTCGTATCTATAAACCTATGCGGGGTGGAAAAAACAGAACGAACAAAGCTGTTAACGGAGGAAACTTAAATCCCGTATCTATATAAGGAAACTAAAATAAAAAGCCATGCAATACACTTTGACTACATCAAACATCAAAAAATCCCCATGAAAATTAGTTAGTGACAATAAATTTCTCTCTTTCAATTATAAAACATTTAGGAAAACCATGTCTATGTTAACTATATCAAACATCAAATAGTGAACAACTGAATAAAATGCAAACATATATGATAAAGCTAACCTTTGTATTCTCAAAATTCGGACACATGAAAAATGAAGAAACTCCGACAAAAATGACAACTTTATTTCGTCAATTCACCAATACACGTACCAACACCATTGAAGAAGGTGGCAATTCATCAATTACTTGTTATTTCGACCATTTGGTAGTAGAAAAAAAAAAAGTGTGTGTGTGTGTGTAATGAAAATGATGAACACCTAGACAAAAGCCAAGCATTTATGAAAGAAGTCACTTTTGCGGGAGCAATGACAATAACTACAACATCATTTGATTTTGATTTCTTCCTGCTGTAATAAATGAAACAATGGTAAGTTTAACAACTAATCTGTTGCATAAAGCTGATGAAAAAACAGAGGATAAGATTGAAAGAGTGATGTGAGTATACACTGATGAATAACACAACCAGCTACTACCCGAAAATACACATACAACAGTGTGTATTAAGAAATGGGCTGGAGCTCTTTACCTGGTAGACTACATGGTGATTCATTAAAATGGCAAAAACACGGACTGTAAAATAACATGTACATGTTTTGAAAGGCTGAAGCTCATACCGACAAATATAGAAGTACAGGTTCAAGAGCATTTACAGCGTTCTTACTTTTACTATCAAAATAAATACTTTTTTTTTCACCAATTTTAACAACAACAACAACAACCCATTACACGTATTTCACCAAATTTTAGCAATAATTTTTTCACCAAAGTAATGGTAAAAAAATGAAATATTGTTACAAATTTTCTTCTTTTCTACTTTACTTGCAGTACCAAGAAATTCATCACCTTGAGAGCAGAAAAAAGAAAATTCAGTCTCTTAGTTGACGGCAATGTTCCAAAAACACATTTTTCCACTCCAGCTTCTTTGTTTGAGTGATAAATTGACCTAATTAAACGGAAAGATCTTAAGCAAACATTGAAATGAAGCACCGACAAAATAAAAAATTAGCACACTTACCGGCATATCAGACTTAATTGAAGGCTTGGAGAAAATCTAGAGCATACCCAGTTGTGTAGGAAACGGAAAAACACTTTGGGAGAAAAGAAAATGGAGATTTCAGCGGAAGTAGTGCGTGGCTCGGCCGCCTTGGACCTCCTGGTGGTGGATAGCGACGATGAGGGATTGTTGACTTTTCGGCATGTGGAGGGTTCTAAATGAGGGTTCTAAATGAGGGAGGTGGAAGGGGGAGAAGGAAGGACGATGAGGGAGGGAGGAGGCCGCTGATGATAATTTGGGGGTAATGAAGGTTTCTTTTTTAGGTTTACATGAAATGGGTTTTTATGAGATGAATTTCTTTACGGATTATGAATAAAAAATATTGAGGATATGTAAAAAAATATTAAGGAAATTTAATATAAAAAAACGAATTATGAATAATGAGGAGATTTTATTTCTTGTATTATTTATGAGGAGAAATGATATCATTAATGAGGAGAATTTTGATTCCATCATCAATCAACAAAACTTTTTAGATCTCCTCATTATATGTATCATTCAATGACGAAATTTCAACTCCTCATTGAATTCTCCTCATTAAATATCAGTTTTCTTGCAGTGTGGCCTCTTACGTCGATAATATTGTCGTCAAATGAGAATCCCTGCCATGTGTGGTCGCTATCGGCGGGTCCCTCACGTCAAGTGATGGTGATTTATGACCATTGGCAGGACACATGGGTACAGTGTCAAGTCTTGTCATCAGTCGTGCATGATTTATGACGATAATATTGTCGTCAAATGGCCTATTATGACGATAATATTGTCGTCAAATGAGAATCCCTGCCTTGTGTGATCGCTATCGGCGGGTCCCACACGTCAAGTGGTGGTGATTTATGACCCTAGGCTGGACATATATGGTACAGTGTCAAGTCTTGTCACCCGTCATGCATGTGGTCTTAGGATTTTACGACGATAATATTGTCGTCAAATGGCATCTTACGTCGATAATATTGTCGTGAGTAATTGTATTCCATACTATGCAAATTTGTCATGGCTTGCACTTTTACACACTTGACAACTCTGTATATACCATGAGCTTTTACACTACCTCTGTAAAACCCTCTATTTTACTTCACCTTAATCACAATGTCTGAACCGATTTCCCCTCATCCGGAATGGCATGAACTGAATTCCCGAGTATGATGATCCTCCATGGAATCCTTATCAGCCTGTGTTTGTTAATGACCCTATGATGGGTGTTAATTATCACCATTACGACATTGAGACACTGAGGTTGAGGTTCAGAATAGATGAAGAGTGTCACAATTGGATTTGGCTTTTTCAAGATAGTGCTATTGTCGGAGAGAGGATAATTGTATGGGAGAGTCTACCTACCAAGATGAAGAGTCTCTTACGCAGACTTTCGTTGGAGCGCCTCACAACTAGTCCCGCACCGACATCGACTATGAATCGATCAATTGTTCAAGAATTCTATGCAGTTGTCAGGTCAAAAGTAGCAGGGGAGTACTGCCCCATAGCATCATGGGTGCACAAATTGTTGGAATAGTGTCCTAAACCCAATCGGGTTGGACCGGATCCGACCGGGTCGGATCATTTCTACTATTTTTTTTATGTCTATACATATATTAAATGGCTTTTCTGTTCTCATATATATGTTCTTTTAAAGAACCAATTATGAATTGTTATATGATAACGTCCTTAGTATTAAACTGTGATAGAGAAACCATGACAGGCGATTATGGTTGATGAGATCTCTAATCACTTTAATAATTTTGATACTTAAATGTCTCTAGGCTGATGTACTATTAAACAGGGCATTGATAGTATGAACAGGCTAGCACGTATTAGATGTCTTCTGTCTTTAAGGGCAGGGATAGATCTTGTCTATCGAAGTGTAGAGACACTTGGACTGTATGCGGACGTGTATTGGAGAATGCGTACGTTAGACTGACTCACTTACACGGTTAAGTGTCACACTATGTGGCGGTTGTGTAATTATCCTTAGGACCGGAGTCTTCATGGCATCACGGTGTGGATTGTCATGCTTTGACACTATTGAGGTTTCCCCTATCCATGGGGTGATCATGCGGTAGTGATTGGGTGTGATACCGAAGCATGCGGAGTATACATGTTCGGTCATCTGGAAATCGCGTTCCCTATCAGTAGGGTATATCCGAAAGGGCCTTCTTATAAGGAATGTCTAGCTCTCGTGAATCTTTGCAAAGTGGGAGTAAATGTAATATTCCGAGAGAGCATGATATCCAGATTATAAGATACGGCGTTAATGTTTGACACTCGACGTACGACCGTATGGATATTATTACAGTGATGGGATTGTAATTTACACGGTAACTATTTCACATGAAAGGTAGTAGTCATTGCATTTGACTCTTCCGATGATTGGGGGTCACGGTGTGTTGCTAGACGCTATCCCGTGATCGTTAGGCATGAATGGCATTTTTGTAATTTGCACTTTGTGTCTACGGCCAACATATTCGGAAGCCTATCGGATCACACACATATGAACATCAAGTCGGATTAAAATGTGGTTATAGTTGATAACCAAATAAGGAAAATTTATCCCGTACTATAAAGGTTATAGTGGTAAATTAATATTGTGGTATTTATTTATTATGAATAAATATAATACATGATATTAATTATGTTGATTAATTAAATATACATATATTAGATATGTGTATGTCGAATTTATGTGTGTATATGATATACATGTATTTTGCAAATTAATTCATCATAGTATTATATTATTAATTAAAGAATATTCCGGAAGCCAATAAAAGGCTATATGGGGGCGCATGTTTAAGTGTATTAAGATACACTTGGATTGTGCAATTTAATTAATAAGATTACCATAATATTAATATTAGATATTAGTTGATTTTTGGAAAATAGATTTATGGTAATAAGATAAAGATATATTCCATATAAGATATTGTCAATATATATCTTGGAATATATTTAATATAAGATATTTAATATTAATGAGATAAATCAATCAAATATATTTTCCTTATTTTACTAGTAAAAGGTTTTCTTCCTCTCCACTCTAGTTGGGGCGCCCCTCTCACTCTAAATAAGAGGTGGGTGTCAAGCTCTTTTGTACATCACAACTCCAAGAGCTAATAGTTCTTGTGAAAAATAGAGAGCTCCTTAAAGAGAGTTTTGGGAGAGAGAAAAGGCCGGAACTAGCAGACGGATTTTTCTAGTAGCAATCCAATGGTGGATTCCGGCGGGTTGTTTGGACTAGCGGTAGAGGCCGAACGCTTGGGCGGATCCGTTCACAACTACTCTCCTTAGACGGTCAGAGCGTCGATCTTTTAGATCAAGCAAGGTAACCACCGTCTACTAGCTTATTTGTTTATTGCTTAAACGAAGTCGATCCTGGTCAAAGGAAATCAAATTTTGAATTCCGCTGCGTTCCCGCGTAGATTTCCTAACAAAAATTACGTGGAGTAGATGTTGCCTTGGAGGACTACTATGGTGTAAGTGGAGTTGAAGCATCCAATGACTTTTTCAACGATATCAACAACGTTCGTGTATTGCAACGTCTAATTCCTCGCCGTGAACTGCCTACTGAATGGGAGCGTGTTATGATCAAATAGTTCACCAATAGCGTCTATGGTACTATACACACTCTTGAACCGCCGTTTGATTTGTACGTTTTGGTGTACGCATTTCTCCATTATGAAGTTGACATTGGACGTTACGTCATTAGTAGGATTTGTGACATACCGCTTGGCCTAAGTGGTGATGGTTATATCTATTATCCATTTCTTATCACAGCTATCATAAGAGATTTTCACGTACCTGAGTATGACACGGATGACATTTCTTCAGAAACCTCCCCTATCATCTTTAATGAGCACCCTTAGGTTTATTTAAGTACTTTATGACATTTCATTTGATGTTTAGAACTTAAAAAAAAACATTATGTATAAGGGTTGGGGTAGAAGTATGAGCTCAATATGACATTGCTTGGCAATCGGTCGATGTCATCTTCAATAATCCGGTTAAGGGTTTATTTAAGTAACATTGTCTACTAATTTGATGTTGTCTTATTTACTTTGATGTTTACAACTTTAAAAAACCATGTTTTTCTAGTATTAATGGCTCAAAATTGTTAAGTATTCAATCCGATGAAGAAAGTTATAGACTTTGTTGAAGTTGCAGATTTTGGCGGATGATTTCAGTTTTTCTCTCTTCTCAGAATTAATATAACCGATACAACGCATTAAAGATAACGGTAAATAGCATATGAAATGGTTGTAAGAATTCTAAATAGCCATGTATTTCACTATTTTAAAATAACGAGCCTTTGTTGAGCAAAAATTCTAAATAACCATGCAGCATTCCAATTGCCATGTGAGAATTCTAAATAGCCATGCAAGCATTCAAAAAGTTGAACGAAACATAAATGATTACAGACCATTGTTCTCGAAAAGACAAAGAAAAAGTCGTCAGTTTTTTCATACATCAAGTTAACAGTCTAAATTATACTATACATTGAGTGGGCCGGACAAATGAAGTGGTGTAGGACATTTGTTTTTTCTGTGTCTAGGAAGACCGCAAGTTGAACATTTTTTGATACGCCGACCTACCAAAAGTATCCTCCTAATCCTGGCAGCTTTACATTCTCCATTTGAACGTATCCTCTTCGTTCTACGTCGGCCTCATTTTCATCCATGCCATATCCGGTCTCCCGACACATTATCCCTCTCAATAGGTGGAAGAATAACGTCTGTTCGAACATTAAATGGGAATTTCCATTGTTCTTCAACAAGAACAGGAAACATGCAGCCTTCATAAATACATTTGAAGCACACCACTTTGAAATAAGGATGACAACCATCATAAATGTTCAAACGGCGTTCTGCGACTGCTGTAGCGGCATGTACACATGGTAGCCTATGTGCTTGCCACTCTCCACAATAGCACTTCTTCTCATAGAGATTAACTCTGCTGCTGCTATCAAGGTTCGACACCTGAAACTGAACGGCGTCGATGGGATAGATCGTGAAGTTTATTCTACGATGAACGGTATCCATCACCTTCGTTTCAACTTCTGGTGCTAATACACTACTACAATAGTATGCTAACTCTCTCCGCTCATGATACCAATGTTGTAACGTCTTCCTAACAAACTCGAGCATATTCATTATATTCATGTTCCGTGCCTCGAGAAGTACAGCGTTGAAGCTCTTAGCATAGTTGCTTGTCATGATAGCGTATCGTGTTCTATGAAAATGTGCCCATGCCCAGTATTTCACTCTGACATTCTCCAAATAAGTATGAACCTCCTCATCTTTCTGCTTAATCTCCTCAAACAATATTTCGAATTCCCATTCTGAACAAGTGTAAGCTGCTTTCTTTAATGTCACCTTACAATATCTTTTCTTACCGTAAGTGTCATTGACGTTCATGTCAAGGTGGTGGTAGCAATATCCATGGTAAGCATATGGAAATACTCTTTCAAGGGAAGACTTGATTGCCTGATTTCTATCGGAGACAAATGACAAATCTCCAAGATCCTCACGTTCTCCGATTGCCTTCTTCAAATGGTTAAAGAAATACGTCCACGAATCATTGCTCTCACCGTCGGCTACGCCAACGGCCAATGGAAACAAGTGATCACCCGCATCTACTCCGACAGCAACTAATAAAGTCCCCCATACTTATTCTTCAAATGAGTACCATCTACGCATAGTGTAGGACGACAAAATTTGAATCCAACAATACTAGGTCTCAACGACATAAAACAATACTTGAACCTACCCATGCTCTCCCTTTCTATATCTGTCAATGTATCGGCATTTGCTTCCTTAAGCATGTGAAAGTAGCCAGCCAACTTACCGTAAGACCATTCTGGAGTTCCACCAATCAGACATAAAGACTCTTATATACATCTATAAGCTAGGTCTTTACTATGGGATAAGCCGAATTCTTTATTCACCGCAACTTGGATATTCTTTGCTTTAAATTTTCCCTTAAGTTCAATAATGTCGTTCCTTACCAAACGGCCTATAGAAGAAGGTGTGGCTTGAGCATGCTGATTAGTTATGTTTTCCAGTCCACATGTATGTTTTTCCTCATACTCGGTTATGATGAAATTGTGGACATCGTCACCCTCAACCTTCCTACCATTCAACTTCCATTCACATTTATTCGATCGCTTACATTCCAAATACAGTTTATCCTTATAAGACCTTTTGAGTTTGAACTGATACCTATTCTTCATTGCGTGATATCGTAGTATGTCATGCATCTCATCTTTATTTTTGAACAACTTTCCAACATACAAACCATCTTCTTCTTCATTGGTAATCGTCCCTGTGCTAGGGCACAACGGTATTTCAATTGGCGGAAGACTGTCTCCAAAATCACCTAAATCACTCCCTCTGTCACGACTTCTATTGCCATATGTGTGTCGGTATTCAACATGTTGTGCAGCACTGTGGTTTAAAAATAGGCTTCCTAGGCCAAAACTTGGTTGAACTGGAATAGTCAAAACACTACAATTCGTTGTAGGTGGAGTGTTATGACTTGTATTCAGAATTTGGTGTCCACCACGTAATCGACGACTTGTATTCACAACTAGTATAGCCAGAGTTGTTGTAGCGTCATTAAAAGGTTTACTAGAGCTACCAAACAGTAGTTCAGTGAATTATGTATTCTGTACCTCACTGAGTATATGATCAGATGAGTATGGTGTATCAGAAACCCCGTAATCTGGCATATGATCCGATCGTTCTCATCCATTATCAAGAGGATAAATTTCAGGAACCTTTGCTGAGAAAATCTCTGGTTGAGCACAACGAACAAGATTGTCATCGTTACTGGGAAAATCTTCACCGTAGTTTTCTTCATTTAAATCAATCGTGCACTCATTTAAGTCAATCATGGTCTCATTCATATCTCTCGGAGGATCATAACTAACCACTTTTTTGGCATCAACACATAACTTCACAGGAATATTTGCTAACTAGTAGGAAAACCCGTGCGATGCACGGGATTGTGTAGTTTTTAAACGACTACTAATCCTCAATAAATGCCTAGTAGAAAAACCCGTGTAATGCACGGGGATTGATAAATGTATAAAAGATTTAGTATTACAAATTATGTAATCATTATCACAATATTACCTCATATGCCAAATAAAACAAATACAGATACACATAGAATAAGTTCATGGTAGGGAAAAAAAGAAAAATAAATCAATTTGGTTGCCAATAAGCCAACTCAGCTATGTGCCGTAAATGCTACAATTTTTCCCCGCCATGCTTCTCATCCTCCAAGTAGCAACCATCCATCTCTGCAAAAATAAACGACTATGATTTGTTATATACGTAGATGTAGTGGCTTTTAAATCTTTTTCATTAGTGAAATACACATTAGAAGTGGAGCGGTGTGAGGTATGATTTTGTCCTCGGATGGAGTGAATTCCTTAAAGAAATCCCTCAAGTCTCAAAATCCTTATATAAATAACCTGCCGATTCCTTTCAGACGTCTACTTAACAAAAAGAAACAACTTATCTAAATCACGTTAAAAAGAACGAAACTGACAATATTATACATGTATATTCCCAGAAATCCAAGTAGAGCATCTATTCTGAAGGTAGATCATACAACTCATATTGAAAAGACACCGTGACTCAGTGACTGGCTACTGGGTAGAATAAACCCTCATTTGCCATTGGCAATCATAACTACATGAAAAAAAACATTACCCAGCAATATTCTTCAATGCACAATGTTTCAAAACGAAGCGAAAATGGGGCCTAAACAATTCACCGAGTATGCGTCTCCTCAACCTTCATTAGGAATGAATAAAATTTGATTTTCTGCGATTATAGTAGACGGAAAGGAAAACTTGTAACCCATACAAATTGAGTCCATACAAACGAAATTGTCCCAATGAAAGTCAATATGAGATTTCTTAGGAGTTGATTATGATAATTAACGATTATGATTATGAAAAATAACTAACAATAATATCTTGCATAGCACATAACCAATGTTATGTATCAGCTTTTTTTAGGAGTTGAAAACTCACCGCGAATATTATTCTCCCGTTAAAAAATGACAGTGTTATAGTCATGATCTCTGCCTTCGGTGAACCTCCTCCTCCTCCCCAATGTGAACATCAAATATCAAAATTTTCATATCTACAAATAATCATAACCTAAAATGATTAAAACAGCTTGAAAAAAAAGGGAAAAGGTGATGAGGTTTGGAATGAACAACCCATCTATAAATGAGGGACACTTTCTGTTCCAAATTGATCCATTGCAAAAATATGCTGCCCACATAGAAGTAGCTACATTTATCTTTATTATTATGGTATAAGTAGGAGTAGTCCAATCTGCGGCATCATGGCACCTTGGCTTCAGCAACAAAACGAAAATAGAATGATTAAATAAAGAGATTAGAGATGGTAATCTCTTTACAGGAAATAGGGGCAATAATACAACATATCTACCTTCAGGAAGTACACAGTTAAATCGGCTCATGTATATTGCCTAATCCAATAAAAAAACTTCGAAGAAATGACGGAAAGCGAAAAAAGTTCTTTTAAAAAATAAAAAATGTTTTGTTCAGAGAACGTCACCTTTTAATATTAATAGATGTAAGAAAGCAACATATTTTGCGGTGATGTCTTGATTATGGATGCCCAACATACTTGTAAGTTGTAATGAAGTGTAAAAACAATAATGTCACACTGCAAACATTAATTAGAGTCGCGTGGATAAGATTAGAGGCCCATAGCTATCATTCAAAGTTTAAAACTTGTTGGCCAAAAATCGTCATGGCATATGTTCATCCTAAATAGAAATTCTAGAAATCCATATTAAGGTATCTGAGCAGCAGGTGCAGGTAGAACATCATGTTCAACACACAACATTGATTTCTAAAACATTTTCCACCAAACATGATTCGTCTTGGCCTGCAACATACAAAGGCGTATCAAATCTTCTAATTTTAAAATTGGCATAAAAGCCTACCGAAAACATAGGCGTTTGTCAAACATTGCAAGTCCGAAAAACGGGCGGTTTCTTCATAGCAAGACGAAGGAAAACCGAGAAAATGCAAGAAAAACACATACCTTTAAAAGCAGAAGAAAACAATAATTGAATCACCATCATCACTATTCTCCTTCTGAAATGAGACTCTGAAAACAACCCAGCAACAACCCACTAAGAGAAATTTCCAAAAGGAATTAGAAAAAAAAAACTAATCCACTAAACCAAAAAAAATGGCAAGAAAAATTGAAGCAAATTGTAAACAAATGAAGTTAATCAGATATTCATATTGAGAGAGAAAAAGTAACCGAATCCAGAATAGTACGAAAATATCCCTCTGAAGACATATAGAAGTCCAAAAAGCGTACCAAATCCTCCTGACACCAACAAAACAGCGAAAATATTGCTTAAAATTGAGTCAACGGAATGAAGAGCCTGTAGATGTGAAAGAAATACCAAAGAAAAAAACCGATTGAGAAGAGCTAGCATGAAAAATATCCCTCTAAAACATAGAAAAGACCAAAACGCGTACCAAATCCTACCGACACCAACAAAACAGCCAAAATTTTGCTTAAAATTAAGTCAAAGGAAGGAATAACCTGTAGATTTGAAAGAAATACCAAAGCAAAAACCGATTGAGAAGAGTAAGAGGAAAAGTGTGAGTTTTGAGATTACCAGATGAATTTGGAGAAAGCTTGGCGATTTGATATGGTTGTTTGATTTATTGGAATAAAGAAGCGCAATTATCCTCTTGTTTGAGGTTTTGAGGAGTTGGTGGTCGTGGAGAGATTGGGGTAGTTTAGCATGAAGAGGGGAGGGACGGTTTTTCTTTTTCTTTTTTTTTTCTTTTCAACTAATGGGCCTAAGCGGGTAGAAAACGGATCACGGAGTGAGTCATTAGCCAAAATCGGATTAATTGGCGTAGTTTTATTTCTCATAAATAGTAATATAGATTTTTCACAGATGTAACCGAACCATGAGTCATTGTCAGAAATCTCAACAGTAAGCATTTGGTGTGTTCCACCGGTCGTGTACAAGGCTTTAATGTTCAGCTTATACCCAAGAGGATCAATGCCAGCTCTTTTGTAAATTTTCTCCGTCATTTCGTCAAATGAAATATTCATGTTCACGCAAGTGATATAAGCGGTTCCATTCAAATATGACCATTCTTTACCAGATTTGTGATTCCACTTCCCATTCAAAGTAAATGAAATACCCAACATGTTGTCACCTGAGAAAAAATCAATAACCACTCGTCAGTATCTAGAAGTAATTTGAAACTTTGAAATAGGTCCGTGTATGCATATGTGTGTATATATATATATTTATAATTGTGTGTGTATATATAGGGGTGTGTGTGTATATATATAGGGAAATTGTACACACACACATATAAATATAATGACAACTTCTATGTATATCTATTATTAGTCCTAACAATTTCTATGAAAATAGAGATGACATTACACAATCCTAACACACACAATATCCGTAACATTCTTGTCGTGTCGTCTCTCTTTTCATATAAGTTGTTATGACTAATTATAAATATATGTAAAAGTCGTGTTTATGACAGTGTGCATATAAATATACATGACACAAACAAAACATACAAAGTCCGAACCCTTATGATATCCGTTTGTGACTGTATATATTTATACATACCAGACAGAAACAAACACACACGAAATTCGAACTCTTATGATATTCATTTATTACAGTGTGCATATATATATATATATACAAACAAACACACACAAAGTCCGAACCCTTATGATATCACTACAAGAAAAATGTCTTTCAATGACAAAAACATTATGACAGGAGGTTAATACTGTCATTGAATGATAGTTTTAATGAGAAACAGATAAATTTGATGACGAACTTGAATTTCCTGTCATTATTTATACAAAAATCTCTCATTATTGATATTTGAAAAAACATCCCGTCATTATTCCATAAACATAATTTTCTTTAATTTTTTTTATCATATAATCTATTGAAATTCCATTAAAAATTGTACTTTTAAAAAACATGTACTACCAAATAAGAAAACACCCTCCCTCGTATACACACTATTTTCATATTCCAAAACCCTAAATTGTTGGTGGCCGTCATTCCTCTATTCATCCGTCGTTCCGTGCACCGGCAGGCCGGCATACAAAGCAGAAACAAAGCTGCGAGCCGGCGACCACTTCATCTCTTATTCTCTCAGACTATTTTCATCTTCTAGACCCTATATTGCAGGAAACCCTCATTCCTTCGTTCCTCATCTCTCATTTCACCGCCTGCCAGACTACAACGCAGTAGCAAAGCGGTGAGCTGGAGACCACATAGTTTCTTCTTCTCTCACAAAATCATAGTTGCACTCGCATTAGTTGCCGTCATGTATTCCATTCGCCATCTGATTTTGAAGTCTGAACACCCATCTCTGTAAGTACGCTAAATATTGCTGGAAAACGAAGACGAACTGTTAAGAATTAGCTTTGTTCCTTCTTATGTTTGTGGGGGAATTAAACTTCGTGCTTTTCTTATTTGTGAGGGTCAAAACTATTACTTACTCTCATATCCTTTAGTGGTACTTGGAATAGCAATTGGAAATTTTGATTGACACATTGATTATTAGATTCCTCAAATTATTATGACTTCTTGCACCAACATTGATTTTGTTTACTTTTGGCCTAGTATAATGTTCATGTATTTTGTTGGATTTGTGTGAATTTGTGGAGGAATATACCGATTTAGTGTTTGGTTAATTAGTTTTAAAATTTTTAGGTGTGGTTAAGTAGGCATTAAGGTTTGTTTTTTTTGTTTTATCTATTTTCCGTTGATTTGGATCTAGTTTGTAATGGGACTGATTATTCCATGGCAATTTGGATATACACTTGTGCCCATGATTGATAAAGGAGTGATGTTGGGACCTGATCAACCTGTGATACTAAAAATGCTTGATATTCCACCTGCAACAGAGGCTTTAAATAGAGTTACAATGACATTGATTGATACTGCTTTTCCTTTGCTAACATGTTCGTTTATATGGCTTGCAAGTTCATTCACAAGTTGAACTCTTTTTAAAGTTCTGTCTTATCGTTATTTACATACTGAGAAAGATGATTAATTGACTCTAATAGGGTACTGAGATACTCTGTTTTTATGGTCTTTTGTGGACTGTGGAAGTAGTTAGCTGGAAATATTTGAATCTTGCATCTTATTCATCCTTTGGGTCTTATTTGCTGTTGTTTTGTTAAATATACTTTAACCCCTTTCAGACCCATGTTGTATGATTCAAGTTTTAGGGATTTAAATCAAGTGTGTAATGAACAAACGAGGATTGATCCACCTATCCAACAAGCATTGACTTCCTATCCCGATTATATTGTGGTTTTTATCTAGGTTGTGATTCACCTTATCTAAACATGAACCCTAATTCCTTAGAAAGTTTATCTATTAATCTCTTATCTTCCAATGCAAGATTAACGCGTTTCCTAACCAAAGGTGCAAACTTTATGTTTATAATCTAGCAATTAAACCTATTAACTTCCGTTATGATAGATTCAAATCACTACTCTTATTCATGATGATCTAGGGTTTATTAAGATTTCCATCAACAATAAACAATCACACATGCAGATCTTCCGATATAAAAGCAATTAAACGTAATAAACATGAATAAGAAACAACCTTTAAATAAAAACTCACAGTATAACCGAAGAAAACGAAATCAACAATCGTTGGATGGCTTCACAATACTCGTTTGATGAAGCTTTTAGCCTCTGGACATCCTCAACAACTCAAATTTGTATAAACAGTGCATAAAAAGTAACTAGTTTAATCTAGATCTAAAGTGCATAAAAACTGGAATAAAAAGGAGAAAAACGCAGCCTAAAGCCGCCCCTAGGTTTAGGGTTTTGAATAATGAGTGTGTTGTGTCCTTGTGTGGAGAAAACAGCCGACTATATATAGATTTTAAAGTCGGTTTCAGCAAGTCGGCTACCGGACGCCCGTCTGGACCATTGAACGCCCGTCCAATCTTCATATGAACTTCAAATCGGGCCGAGTTATGATCAAACGCTCGTCCAACCAGCGTCCACCTCAGCGTCCAAACTTCCTGAATCAACTTTCCATCCCTGGACGCTCATTCAGTTTCAGCAAACGCCCGTCCTTTGGACGGGACGGGACAGACGCCGATCCAATATGGACCGAATTTCGATTTCTTGATCTCTATCTCTTTTTCATCTTGTCAATTCCTTCCTTATCTCTTTTAATCATCATTTGAGCCTTGAAAGATGCATCTACAATACATAAAAATACCACTTAAATGTAATATCGCTCAAATAATCGTAAAAACATAATTAAAGCACATAAATCAACCTATTTTGCAATTAACTCTTTTGAAATATCATTTACCCAATATATTCATTAAACACATGCTTCTTATGCAATTTAGTACGAATACGGGGAAAAATATCATAGAATATAGCGTTATAAATCATATAGAATCACCCTTAACAACTCCCCCACACTTAAGCTTTTGCTCGTCCCGAGCAAAACAAAACAAAAATTAGGCTCGAGAAAAGAACAGACATCTAAACATACATAACACATATCCAATAAATCAGAAGTTCACCATTGTGTGTGTGCATAGCCATAGAAAACTTCCACTATATCCAAACTCGAGAAACTCAAAGCAAAACTAGCTAATACCCCCTTGTAGACTAGTAATAAATGACACTCATAAGATGCACCCTACAAACGTGATATATCCCGAAAAAGATGATAGAATACATCTAGGGCCTTTTTGAAATACTCAGAGGATAATCCCTACAACATATCCGTCGGTTTACTTGGGGATAAGGTAGACGATAACCTAGTCTTATATACATTTCATAACACTTCATTAATCGATTTAACCTTTTCACTTTTAAACACACGTCGAATGAGCTATTGCCCCTGTCTAGCGAGAATAGGACATTTCAAGATAATCCCCTACCTTACTCAAATCATAAGGCAGCTTCTTCTGACTGTCGTGAGCTTTTAGTCATCATAGTGGTATAGGACATACGTGGTATACCCTATCGCACTCAAATCATCGACTAGCTTCCGACACACCCAATTAATTCATATTTTTTCAACTTTTTCATTTGACAATAAGTTACGTGTTACTTATCACATTCAAACCTTAGATATTCACAGTATATCATACTCCAGATCTATATACAAACTATCATAATTCGCGAGATATATACGTAGCACTAAGCACATGACTTATAAGAAAACAAAAATCATTAATCCAAAAGGGGTATAACTTTATAAATAGCTCATCATTTACTATGGCTCGTGAAAAATCGATCTCAGGTGAAACAACTAACTCATCAAACATATGATATACAGCTTAAATGACTATAAAAATAGCGAACATTGAATCGAATTGCCTACTCGGGACAAAACAGAAACAAAAGTGTCGAAAAATTTCGAAAATTCTAGCTCATTTTAGCTCATTTGCATAGAAACATTATGAATTAAGCAAATGTGTAGATACATATCGAAACATTCCCCTCCCCCACACTTAAAAACTCAACATGTCCTCATGTTGTGCAGATCGAAAGGAAAAAGGAAAAGACTTAGCTGATTGAAACCGAAACGCGAATCGTCGGTCAGGCCGGAGCCTACATAATGACACTTTAGAATGCGTAACCAGACAATGTAGCTCGACGAAACCGCTAAACATGGAACCATCTCGGGGAAAACGGGGAGTTATACCAAAATGAAAAGAGATATCAAAAATGAAGATAAAGCAAAAGTGAAAGCATTCAATACATCCAGAAAGTATAAACACAGTAGAAGTGAAAGTACGGGTGCCTTATGGCTTACATGATCCATCGGGAAAAGTAACAGTAGCAATATCAAAATTACAACGAATCATATAAGAAAAAGTATCAATAACATACATCCATCGAATCAAAGAAAAACTAGAATCAGAAAAATAAAATCAAGGCTGGCTCGGTGTCCCAGAATCATCGGCCGGAGGATCAGAGGAGGGTCCAGAAGGTGGTGCGGTATCCCCTAGTTGCCGAGTCGGTGCTCCTCATACGAAGATGTCTCGAGTCGTGTAGAACATACGCAATGACCTGCTCGATCTTATCGGCAAAAAGAAAATCAACGGAGCTCGGATTGAATGTCCTTTCGTCCCTCGGCCGCCGGCCCTCACGGATACACGAAGAATCGATAAAATATTGTTCGTGTGTCCCGGATATCACTCGGCCATTCCCGGAAAGCGTTGGCCATGCTCAACCGCATCCTAAGCTGCGGGAGATAAAGTAGGAAGGGAGGATGCACGAGGCGGTGCCGAAGAACCGAGCTCTGAGGTGTCTCCGTCTCGGTCGTCCCGAAGGCTTGCCTTTTTCTCGTTGTATCGGCCTTGGATTCTTCGGTTTGTGATCGGCTCCATACTCGGGCACACCGGCATCGATACGAGAGGCTTGTGGATTAGGTGAGGGATAATCAAGCATCGGGTATAGATCTTCGATTCATAGCCACCTCATCATATAACGCCTGCCCCACATCCACGTTCAGGCCAAATGTCAATGCGTATAACATGCCTAGGTCACCAATGTGAAAGTGCGTCAAGTTGTTCTTAGGCAACAACCGACTCTGAATAAACCAACACTGGACCTTCCAATCCTCCGTCCAGGTCGTGGTAACCAACTCCTTCCGGTCGCCTCCCGGCCTTAATCTCCATGCCACATCCGGACACACTCTCAGTCGCAACTCCTCCAAAGGATCCTGCCCCAAACTCTGCCTATGTACAATCTCTTCCTTGTAATCCCTACCCTCGAAAGCCGCCAAGTTGTATTTTGCATTGATCACCTCCGGTGTAAAAGGAACTTCTACCCCTCGAACCACAACTACCTTTGTCCCCAAGTCGGTTTCCGAACAGTTTGCATAAAATTCCCGAACTAGGGAGCTATTTACCGGGGTAGTCGGGATTGTCATCAAGGTTTCCCATTTCCGATCCTTGAGCAACTTAACGAACCCCGGATCGACTTTGGCCTCCAAAATGGCCCGCTCAATCAACATCGTCCTCGAGAAATAATGCTTAGAATAGACGTCATGAGCTCTAGGGTTTATGAATCTACGAGGCAATGGCATCGGGGCAACGGTTTTAGATTTCTTTCTAGGAGGGGCAGCCCAGGTACAACCGGTTCCTCTTCCCGGGTAGCATCGACGGTTTCCTCGGCCACAGACGAACCTCCACCCTCTCGAACTCAGGCATCCGTACCAAAGGCACATCGTCATCGGTCTCGAGTCGAGGTCGGCTCATCTCTCAAAGTAGCCCTAGTTTGGGTGGCTGGCAGGAGGTTGTTCTCGTATACTCACACCCCGGTTAGGATGAACCAAAGTAGGATCAAACTCCTTGCGTTTCTTTCCGGCCTCCCTAGCTACTTCCTTTCCATGCCTCTTAACCACTCCCTTCTTATGAACCATATTCTAAACCTAGACCACATGAAAACAATCCCAATTCACAACAAGAGATACCCGTTGAACATTCAAAGCGGGATTTCAAAACAACCAACCACAACCACAATCATAATCAACACCAAACAATCCATTCACCATCCATCACAACACCACATCACCATAACGGAAGCGAGAGAGAAACACAAAACCAGAAAAAAAAAAAACGAATTAAGATGACATTCAAGGGAACGAGCCGACCCAAAGATCGAACTCGCAAAAACGTGAATAAAAACTAGAAAAGTTGTTACTAACTTACCAAGTAGGATGATTAGATGCGGATTGATGTGAAGATTAGTCCAAACAACACAAATTTTGCTCCAAAAATCGGATTTTTCCTCTTAAAAGTCGGACTAAGGAGGGTGCTGATTCTCCAAAAATATCGCTTGTTGGGGGTTTTTGTTATGAAAATCGAAAAGAGGGTATCAATAGCGGTCTATAGCACTTGGAATCGCTCAAAATGGTTTAGAAATGAAGATTTTAGGCCAAGAAGAGGAGAGAAAACGGTTTTTCGATTTGAAAAAGTGAAAAGTGAGGGTTCATCGAAGCGGGGGGTATATATAGGCGGATGTTGGACGCTCGTCCAACTCGGTGGACGGGCGTTCACCGGGAATCGAATGGCGGGACGGGCGTCCGGTTCGGTAGACGCTCGTCCAAGAATTTAAATCACATACGGGATTGGAGGGAAAATATCGGACGGGCGTCCGGGCTTTGTGGACGTCCGTCTAAGGATTTGTCATAGCGGACGGGCGTCCGGTTTTACGGACGGGCGTCCCAGAAGGCAAAAAGTGCAAAAATCATAAAATTCCATACACCCCAAATTCAAAAGTACATCTCTTATTAAACTTAATTAAAACTTCAAAAATACAACTTTAAATCAAACAAAGTACATAAAGTGACTAGAAAATAAATAAAAACAAATAGAAAACGGTGGGTTGCCTCCCACAAAGCGCTTTTGTTTTACGTCGTTTGCTCGACGAAACAAACCTAACTAACGCTAGTACGCATAAATCTCGTCCCAATCCACCAAACGGATGAGACGACGAAGCATATCAATAGCGGGGAGGAAATCATAGTTGTCTTGTATGCCCCGGTCATCTCCGGCTACCTACTAAACCTCTAAAATGTGAATCTGTAGTACCGGCGCTAGATCTGTCGGCATAGGGTCATTTAGGATCGTATATGGACGTCCTATAGCTTCCTGTAGCTCCTCAGTGGTGAAGTCACTACCTCCCGAATAGCGGGGTACAATGAGAACATAGGTGATGGTCTTCGTACGGGTACTAAGCTCAAAATCTACGTGCAAGACTATAGTGCCTCTTGGTCCATCAGCTACTGTAATTAGTGGGATCCGACTAATGATGGGGAACTCCTCAGGAAGAACTCCGTAATCCATATCTAAAAAGCACACTAACTGACAGATATAAATAGAAAAACTTAGTCAGCTAAAACTTAATTAAACTAAAACTTAAATAAATAAAACACTAACGGCGTGAACAGAACCTAACTAATATAATAAGGGATATCAGGATGCCTCACAGTAGCGCTTTTGGTTAATGTCGTTAGCTCGACACCGTTGAAAACTCGCCTGGGTCGGGCCATTTGACTTTTACGCCGGCCACTACCTCGTGTAAGCTCGATCGGTAGTGTGGGCTGCGAAACGACATCTCACACATGGGGTGAAATCTTTAATAGCTTTCCATATACGCTTGAACTTCCCCATGGGTGACCTCTTCATTCTCGAGCCCTCGATGACGCTTCAGCGCGCTCCTCTCCAATTCTTCCATATCCCAACTACCGGCTAGAACTTCTTCGGAAGGATCACTACTGACCATCCTCGAAAACGAGGTTGAGTGAAGACTCGTCGAATTCTTCGACTTCCGTAGCACCACACCCTAGGATGTCGAGGCAACGGACATTCGAAGGTCTCTCTTTAGGTTCACCAATATAGTGCTTGCACCTTTGGCCATTCACTCGAAACGGGTCACCACTATAACCACGAAGTTCTAGAACGCCTCCAGGAATGATTTGGAGAATCTCGAAAGGGCCGGACCAACGTGTCCTTAACTTTCCAGGAAACAGATGTAACCTAGAATTTTATAGAAGAACTTGTTCGCCAACTAGAAATTCTCTCTTCTTAATCTTAGCATCGTGGAGTACCTTCATCTTATCTTTACTAATCCTGGCACTTTCATAGGCACGGAGTACGAATTCGTCCGGCTCGTATAGCTGCTTTGTAGTCGATGTTGTCCACAGAGGCGGGAATCAAAGTTCGAAACTTTGTAGCCCAATAAGCTCTATGCTCTAACTCGACGGGCGGATGACATGGTTTCCCGTAGACCATTTGATATGGAGATGTCCCCATAGGGGTTTTATAGGCGGTTCGTAAGCCCGAGTACATCATCCAATTTCAAACTCCGGTCCTTTCTATGTTGTTTACCGTTTTCTCCGGGATTTTCTTGATGCTCGGTTGCTCCTTTCAACACGACCACTTAGTCATCGGATGATATGGTGTGCCGTTTTATGACGAACACCATACTTTTCAAGTACTTTCTCACAGGGGTCGGTTGCGAAATGCGTCCCTTCATCAGCGATCAAGGCACGTGGACATCCAAACCTCACGAAGATATTCTTCTTTAGAAATTTCATCACCGTCTTATGATCGTTGTGAGGGGTGGCTTGGGCCTCCACCCATTTAGACACGTAGTCTACGCGAGACTAAGATGTATTTATTACCGCAAGATGATGGGAATGGTCCCGTAAAATCGATACCCCATACATCAAAGATTTCGCATTCGAGGATGGGTTTTAAAGGCATGTCAAAACGCCTTGTCGAGTACCGGTTCTTTGGCACCTATCACAAGCTTTACGAAGGCTTCGTATCTTTAAAGATCGTAGGCCAATAGAAACCGGATTGAAAGATCTTAGCAACGGTTTTCCACGGACCAAAGTGACCTCCTGTGGGTCCCGCGTAGCCTTTGCTCAATAATATCGCGTTGCTCGGATTCGGAACACATCTCACTAAGCAACCCATCTTTACGGATCTTGAAAAGATAAGGTTCATCCCAAACGAAATATTTCAAATCGAGAGAAGAAATTTTTCTTCTCACGATAAGACATTTCGGGATCGAGATAACGGGCATGAAGGTAGTTCACAATGGAAGAATACCATGGAACATCGGGAGGACAACCGTCTATCAACATAATGTTTTCTAGAGGGAAGTAAAGATCTATATCATACGGTTCATCCTTTTCCTCATTTAACATTCTAGAAACGTGATCCGCCACTACATTTTCACTTGCCCTTTTTGTCCTTAATTTGAACGTCAAACTCTTGTAGGGTCGGTATCCAACGCGATGGCGCGGTTTAGCCTCTTTCTTAGTCATCGGATAACGCAAAGCGGCGTGATCGGTCCACACGATCACTTGAGCTCCTAACAAGTAACTACGAAACTTGTCCATAGCAAAGACTACGGCCGGTAGTTCCTTTTCGATAGTAGTATAGTTAACTTGAGAGGGGTTCAATGTGTGGCAGCGTAATAGATAGGTGGAACTTTCCCTTGACCTTTTGCCCTAGAACGGCACCAACGGCATAGTTTGATGCGTCGCACATAAGCTCAAATGGTAGGTTCCGGTCGGGCGATATAAGAATTGGAGCGAGATATTAAACGATCCTTGAGCTCGTCAAACGCTTGCTTGCGGTTCTCATCAAAATTAAACTCAACGTCTTCCTTTAGTAAAGTGGACGGGGGCTTGGCTATCTTGGAGAAGTTTTGAATGAACCTTTCGTAAAAACCGACATGTCCAAGAAAGCCTCAACTTCCCGCACATTCTTAGGGTAGCTCATCTTCTCGATAGCTTCTACTTTTGCCCTGTCAACCCATACCTTTGGCGGAGATCTTGTGGCCAAGAACTATTCCCTCATCTACCATGAAATGGCATTTTTCCCGATTCGGTACTAAGTTCTTTTCCACGTATACGGATAACACTTGATCAAGATTGTCGAGGCAATCATCGAAGGATCGACCAAAAACCGAAAAATCGTCCATAAAGATCTCCATACACTTCTCTACAAGCCCGTCAAAGATAGCCGGCATACATCGTTGAAATGTAGGCAGGGCATTGCGAGAGACCGAATGGCATTCGTACGTAAGCGAATGTACCGTAAGAAGCGGTGAAAGTGGTCTTTTCTTGGTCGAATTTGGATCAATGGGTATACGGAAGTATCACGAATATCCATCTAGGAAGCGATAGAATGCGTGTCCCGCCGGACGCTCGAGCATCGATCAATAAACGGAAGGGAAAGTGATCTTTCATGGTTACCTCATTGAGCTTTCGATAATCGATGCGGACTACGTAACCGGTGACAAGTCTCGATGCTATCTCCTCTCCCTTCTCATTCTTCTCAATCGTAATTCCACCTTTCTTGGGAACTACTTGAGTTGGGGAAACCCATTCACTATCCGCGATGGCATAAATGATTCTCGTGTCCGGAAGTTTAATGATTTCTTTCTTAACCACCTCTTGCATATGAGGGTTGAGCCTTCTACGAGGTTGTCTAACACATTTTGCACCCTCGTTCGTCTTGATCTTGTGCATACGGATGTCCGGAGATATCCTCGATATCTCCTACTTGCCAACCAAAGGCTTTTTCATTCTTTTTCAAGACGTTGATAAGTTTCATTTCCTCTAAACGAAAAAGCTTGGCGAGATATAATTAGTGGAAGCTTGTCACCTTCTCTTAAAAACACATACTTGAGATGTTTAGGCAACGGCTTTAGCACTTAAATCTGCGGGGGGTCTTAAACTAGACTTGAGATCTCCACTTTTCAACTCAACATCGGCGAGTTTACTCGTGGTCCCATTTGCCAAAGCTTCTCCTTCCAACAATTCTTCCTCAAAATCGGTTTGCTAATTGGTCAGATTAACCACACCATGAGTATTCGGGTTGTCAACCAATCGCTCATATTACGCCTACTGACCATGACTTGCTTATCCATATAATCGGTAAAATCATCCGTCATATAATCAATGGAAAAGCCGGTTGGGGGTCCAGAGGGTACTTGAATGGACTTTAAGACATTGTAACACACCTCTTGATCACCAACTCGGATAGTCACTTGCCCACCATCGCAATCGATGAGGGCCACAGTTGTAGATAAGAAAGGTCTTCCAAGAATCGGGGGACGTTTTCATCTTTCTCCATATCTAAAACATACCAATCGGATTTGGAAAGGTAAATCTATCAATGCGAACCAAAACGTCTTTTAGGATCCTGAAGCTTTCTTAGAAGATCTATCGGCGAATTGTAAACTCATAGTAGTGGGTTAGAAGGCTTTGTAAACCGAGTTGTTTGCATACGGACATTGGCATAAGGCTTATAGAGGCACACAGATCACACAAAGAATTAGGGAAGACTAGACCTCCCATTACTACTTGTAAGTACGAACTTCCCGGGGTCACCTCTTTTAATTGGCAAGTCTTCATAATTAATCATGGAACAATCCTCGCCAATTTGCCTTTCCATACTGCTAGTTTCTTTTCGAAGACACAACACCCTTGATAAATTTTGTATACTTAGGCATCTCGACCAAGACGTCGATAATGGAAGATTCACACGAGTATTTTTTAAAAGGTTTAGCACCTTTTCATACTTTTTGTCCTCGATCAAGGGAATGTTGCTCTTTCTCGGTGGAAATGGAAGTTTCTTAAGGTCATTCTCAGAAAAAACTTTCTTTGAGGATGCACTTACAGCTCTGTCTTCAAGATCCTTCCATCAAACAGCTTTCTTAGATTTCTTAGTAGTCAGGGGATCAGCCTCCTGACTTTCGATTGCTTTTTCGGTCCTCGAGGATCGGCCACTTGAGGATCACCAACTTCTTCACCTCTCGGGGGATCGGCCACGAGTTTTTTCTTGCGGTTGAGGGGAGTGTAGGTGCTCGGCTTCCCCTCTTGCCTTATCAATGGCGGGGAGGGGCTAGTGGTTTCCCGGATGGGAAGGACCAGCAACTTGAGTACCGCTCCTCGGATTCATTGCACCGGCCTCCTCTTTACCGTATTGAATTGATGGCACGAGGTCGGTACATGGGCCTTTGTTCAAGTAAGCACGAGCAACTTGACCACCGCTGGATTCTTCTCGGTGGCGGGCGGGCGCACGGGGGTCTAGAAGCCAAGCTTGCTCGGCCCGGTTGCCCAATTTGTCTCTCGAGATTTTTCATTGACTGCTTTGCTCCTCTAACTTGGCTTCAAGATTGTTAGATTGGGAGGAGCTTTGAGAGTTTTGGAGATTTGGGGTATAGGGTAATTCGGTTGGGCCGACTTTGAAATTGAGAGTTTGAATTGGAAGGCCAACTTTGATTGAATTTTTGCGTAGGATTGGAAAAATTCGAGTTTTGATTACGATTAAACCCGGGGTTTTGTTGAAATTCGATTCGAATTAAAATTCGAATTAGGATTGAAATTTGAAGATGGATTAAACCCATGGTTTTGAAAATTGCCCTGGCCGAAAGCGATTGAACCTTTGATTGTTACGGCCATAGAATGCATTCACTTCCGCATTACGTCCGTTCATAGGGCGAATTTAGAAGTGTGCCCCACCTCGTCACAATTCGACATGTGACTTGATTGTCTTGTCCATAGTCATGAACGGCATTTACTTGATAAGGTGCGGGGGATTGAATTGGAACTGGCCATTCATATGGCCCGTCTGACAGCAATTTTCACAGTACAGAACCTGAGGGTTCTGTGGAAAAGAAGAAGATTGATTTATTGGATTTGAAACTTGAGGTGGTACCATCTGTTTCTGTAGCATGGCGATCAAACTTTGTAAATTGACTTCCTCAACCTTGGGAGGAGGAGGTGCTTGAATTGCTTGATAAGAGGAGGCATAGTTATACTTTGCAATGTCCTCAAACAATGCCCATCCCTCATCAGGCGTTTTCTTCAGAAATGCCCCACCAGAAGAGCTATTAACCATGCCTTTTGTAAGCTCGGTCAATCCACTAAAGAATGTATTGACTTGCCTTTCCAGTGGCAAGCCATGATGGGGACACTTTCTGAGAAGAGACTTGAATCTCTTCCAACATTCAAAGAACGACTCATTTTCTTTCTGATAGAATGTAAAGATGTCGTTCAAACACGGGGTTTGTCTTTGAAGGCGGAAAGTATTGACTTAGAAATTCTCTTTCAAGTTCGGCCCGGTGGTGATAGATTCGAGAGGGAGAGAGGTGTACCACTCTTTAGCCTCTCCCTTCAAAGAAAATGGGAAAAGTTTCGGCTTGATAGCGTCCTCACTTACTCCTTGGATGCGTGTAGTCCCGCATATCTCTAGGAATGTATGTAAGTGGGTATGCGGATTCTACGATTGATAACCATGAAAAATAGATGCATCTTGCATCATCCGAATAAGTCCTGGTTTTAACTCAAAGGTTTGTGCGTAATGGTTTGGAATAACAATAGCCGGGTTGACTTTGACTTCGCCTGGCATGGCGTAGTACGCAACGTACGTCTATTATTAGCGGCCATTATCACAAAATCGGTGATTTCTCTTGCTAGTTGTTCTTCAAGATCTCGCTCGGCTCGTACGCGGAACCGCGAACGAAAATTCCGCTGTTTGGCCGGACTACGGTTCGCTCGGGTTCGGGGGTGTATAATAACGGTCCCTTTTGACTCCGAGTTTGCATAAAGCTGGACCAAAAACAAGTGGAACGAAACCTAAAAGCTAAGAAAGTAAAAGCCTAAACTAAAATTAAAAGCCTAAAGAAAAGAATGGGAAAGAATGAAAAGGAACAAAAGTGTTGAAGAAAACAGGACCAGACGGACGTCCAAAAGTTTGGACGGGCGTCCAGATGAAATTGAGATCGGACGGGCGTTTAGTGATCCAAACGCTCGTCTGACAGACGGAATACCTGAACGGGCGTCCAAATATTATGGACGCTCGTCTAAGTGAATAAAAACACAACACAATTGATAATTTTCCAGCGGACGGGCGTCCAATATCCCAGACGCTCGTTTGGTAGCGGGAAAACTAGAACAGAAGCAGAAATTTGCAGAGAATAAAAGAAGGTAAGATAGAACGACAGAAAAACGAGAAAGACGAGAAGATCTAAACTCCAAGAAAACTACTAAGGGAAAGTCTTAAACCCTAATTATCTACTTAACAACTACCTAAAACAATTATCAACTAAAAACAGGAATTTAAAACGAAATAAAACAGGAAAAACAAACAGAAAAACAGAAAACAAAAACTAGACAACGGTCCGGTTCCCCGGCAACGGCGCCAAAAACTTGTCACGGATTTATCTAGCACAGCAAACAAGTAATAAATATTTATAAATCCGGTTTCCCTCAAGTATAAGGATCGTAGTAAAGAGGTTGATACCGGGTCGATCTTACGGGGAACTAAACGATTGTGATTCTAGCTTTTGTCTAACCTAAACTATGTCACGAAATTAATCTAAACGGGGAATAAATATCGAACGAAACGAGAAAATAAAACTAGACGAGAGGATATAATCCAAAGCTAGGAAGGATACGGCTGCGAACCAATTCAATACTAAACTAAACTAAGATGCAAATAAAAGTAAACTAACTTAACAAATTCAAGTTTTAGGGATTTAAATCAAGTGTGTAATGAACAAACGAGGATTGATCCACCTATCCAACAAGCATTGACTTCCTATCCTGATTATATTGTGGTTTTTATCTAGGTTGTGATTCACCTTATCTAAACATGAACCCTAATTCCTTAGAAAGTTCATCTATTAATCTCTTATCTTCCAATGCAAGATTAACGCGTTTCCTAACCAAAGGTGCAAACTTTATGTTCATAATCTAGGAATTAAACCTATTAACTTCCGTTATGATAGATTCAAATCACTACTCTTATTCATGATGATCTAGGGTTTATTAAGATTTCCATCAACAATAAACAATCACACATGCGAGATCTTCCGATATAAAAGCAATTAAACGTAATAAACATGAATAAGAAACAACCTTTAAATAAAAACTCACAAGTATAACCGAAGAAAACGAAATCAACAATCGTTGGATGGCTTCACAATACTCGTTTGATGAAGCTTTTAGCCTCGGACATCCTCGGCAACTCAAATTTGTATAAACAGTGCATAAAAAGTAACTAGTTTAATCTAGATCTAAAGTGCATAAAAACCGGAATAAAAAGGAGAAAAATGCGGCCTAAAGCCGCCCCAGGTTTAGGGTTTTGAATAATGAGTGTGTTGTGTCCTGTATGCATGCTTTGTGGTGATTGTTTGAGAATTAAGTGTTGGGTCAAACACCATGGAGTTTTATAGGTTTAAAACATGAGGCACTAAATATCATTTAATGGAATATTTGGAATAAATTATACGTTATAACTTTTTGAATTTGAACTTGTTCCTTTTTTATTATTACCTCAAACATTTGATCTCTATGTTGAAGTAGGTAGCCCAATTGATGCTAAGGGTAGTGATAGAAGAATGCTAGGACTAGTACATGAATCTTATTGATGTTAGTTTAGTGGAAATGAATTTTCTTATGATGGACAAAAGAGCTTCCTCGAAACAAACATGAATTTATTGTTAAGCTTGTGATTTCAGCCATAACATGTGCGCTTTTCACATTTTGACTTAAGCTCATACCTGAGTTTAGTAGGATGATGTGCTGACTAGTAACTATGTACTATGAGAAAATGAATGCTGGTGACATGTCAACTCCACAAAATGCTATGGTGCTTGCCGACCCTGTTTGTTTGTATGTGTGTGTAGAGTGTATAGAGTTTGATTCCAATAAAAAGGCCTGTTGTTTACTAGAATTTTTGCGGCCTCTGTTTTTCTTTGCTTCGTTTGTTTAATGGAATTCATATGACTATAGTGGAAAATAATCTTAGGTTTGAATCATAAGACATGATATCATAGTAGATTGAAATGCTTGGGCCGCTTATTTTGCTAATCATGACATTAAAGTTGTCTTTTCCAAAGCTCAACTAAGGATGGTACTAAAATATTTTTTTGATTTGATGGTGCGTGAAATGATATAATAATAGTAGATTACGGGGTTCATTTTTTCATTACAGGGTATCATGAAGCTTTGTAGGCATAGAATTATCTGATGTTGTGAAAGCGAAACGGAGAGGTAAAGGACTGCTCCAATGTCCGGTGAGTTTCATGAGACTGGTTGTAGTATATTGTCTGCCTATTTTGTTTTGCTATAATTGTGTAAGAATGCCATAGATCTCTGTAATGGCCATGCCTGTTCAAACTTAAGTTTCCAAAGAAATTATGGCTGATTAATAATATTTGCTTAACGCATTTGTACTAGTCCTACGGTTAGATATACTATAGATCGTAGTATATACAACTATTCTTACGGTATTACCTTTTTTGGTTCAAGGTGTTCTTTATTTTTCTTGTGCCAATTTATATCAAATAATTAATATCCCATAACGTATGTTTATACAAGTCATGTGATTATATGTAAGACTTATCCAAATGGCATGCTCTAGTGGAAATATGGAGAATGTAATCAAAGAAGGTTAGAGGTTATGCTAGGGGTGAAAAATGATTTGGTTTTTTAGTGAAGTAATATGCTTTAGATTTATGCATCTTAATATAATACTAATGTTCTCTTTTACCAATTACAACAATTTACAGCAACACTTTATTAGAGAAGCTGGAAAACAAGCTCTTAATTCAAAGGGAAACGTATATGGACTTATTGAAAAATCTCAAATGGACTTGAATTTAGGTAGAATATTCTGCATATTTAATGGGAGCTTCCATGTTATTAGCATTCCGACGGGGCGGAAGACATGCATCTTATTGTTGTAAGATCTTTATGCATATTGTATTTTTAATTGCATTGTCATCAATAGTCTCGAGCTATTCTTATTTAGCAATCTTTGTTGTGCTTAACATCTATTGGTTATAGTTATAGATATGAATTTTGTGACTTCTTAAATTCTCCCAGATCTGTTGTGCGGTTGCCGACATCTCCTTATCCAGTTTTCCAGTAGCGCTAAATGAGTCATAAAGGTCTAGCGTTACCGGGCGCCTCCGGGGGGCAGATCTATGTATTGTGAAAAAGTTGAGGGAATGTAGTTATGTTAATTCTATAGGCTATTCTCATCAGACCTCTTAGTTTTTTATACAATTCTCTTCATATTGTTTTGCAGAAATTATTGACAGTAGATATAATTCCGTAATAGTTATGACATGTTTGATTTTATTAGAAATTCATATGTTACCGTACAAATCAACTGACTTGGGTTCCTTTTCCAGTTAAGTCCTTTATATTAGCACTTTGCTTCAGGCCTGGTTAGTTGAGTCTACAAGTAGAATATCTATGTATAAGTTGTCTACAAGTATCTGTTTTTTAATGTCATGTTACGGGTCTGGGCATCCTCTCCAAGTCTCAATTCCAGATTTCTTGAACCTGCAATCTGTTTGGTTTTGTATTATGTCTTAATTGTGGTAGCAGTATGCTAGTTGTGTGTCTTTAATTTTGTATTGCAATCTGTTTAACTGAGTTATCAGCCTACTTTTCATGTTTTATTTCCCTTAGTCTAAGGTAAGTGTTGTGTTTGCCTATGTTTCTGCACATTCTATCTGAACCGTATTTTATCTTGGATGTGCACACGTTCTCCATCTAAGTCGCATATGCTATTTTGATAATTCATGTTTGAACCTAAACGAATCAGTTTGCTTACATGTAAATTGCCCTATTTTGTCTCAGACGGTTAGGTGTTTTGGTGTGATCAGTGGATGTATGTTTAACAAGATGAGTTGATTGTATGAAAATTAGTCCAAAACAGAGTTTTCAAATCTATTTAGTCTACCTTTACAAGTTCATACTATTCTTTGGTCTGAACTTGTTTTTGTGTCTACTTTAAGGTTCAGATTACATGTCTTATATGTGGTCAGTTTTTGTATAAAACAAAAAGCTCTCAGATTTAATAAATTGAGATCTTTTAGTGCAAAGATAGGAAATGAGAGAGCATCACTTTTGTGTGGATTTTGAAGATGAATAACGATGAGAAGAACAATTATGAAGAAAATTGTTAGGCAAAATTAGGATCGATTCACACCTAGGCTAGCATGGGTAAGTTGCATGTGACATATTTTCCATTCCTCTTGACAATTATGACATATTTTTCTTTCATTTTTCTGCTTTGTTTTTTAAATTATTAATTCAGGATGCAACACATGTTAAAAAAATGTAACTTAAACTTCATTTGTTTCCAGGCTCATTTTTACAACCATATTTTCATTCGGTATAATCGAAAGATATAGTGCAATTTTGTATTAGCACCACCGCTATATTCATCAAGGTGGGAGTTAATATATTCTTCAAGCTGGAAGTTGCTAGAAAGATGCCATATCCTAGTTTCGGACATGGCAGGTGAGCTTTTATTCTTTCTTTGGTAGCTTTAATGGGGTTCTTCTATGTTTTCTCTTGTCTCCCAGGTTACATGAAGGCGTTTTCTTCATTGCAAATAACTTGTTATTTAGTTGCAAAGTCAAAGATAAGATCTCTTTTAGTTTGTTAATCCAGATTGCAAGGGTGTGAAGATTGTGATCATATCATTGGTTGTTGTGGTGTTTGTATTAGAGAAACGACTTATTGTTGTTTATGGTTGGGTCCTTGAGGTACCAAACATTATTTTATTTATGGTGGGTAAAATATCTTGATTTACATGTATCACAAATTCCTTATGGCTCATACAAATTTTAGTTGATGGTTGGTAAGAATAAGGACTACCTTAGGCCTTTTTCCCATACATGTAATATCCATCCATGTTTGGATTAGAGAGTATATGTTGTAATCAAAACATGAAATGATATGTCGTCATTAATACATGAATTGACAAAGGGCACATGACCTATAATGAGGGTATATGTCATCATTAAATCGTTAATTTATGAGGGGAAAATGACCTTATAATGAGAGTATATGTCGTTATTAAATAATGATTTAATAAGGGGATATGTTGTCATTAAAAAACTATTTAATGACGGGAAAATAAGCCTTTAATGATGGGATATGTGCTCATTAAATCACGATTCAATAATGGGAAATGACCTTATAATGAGGGTATGAATCGTTATTAAAATTAATGTATAATGACGGGAAAATACCATCATTTAATGTATTATATAAATAATGACATGAATCATCTTCCTGTCATTAATACCTTTATCTAGGGAGGCAGCATTAAGAGGAAATTTCCCGTCATTAAAAGTCTTTAATGACGGGAATCGTGCATTCAATGACCTGAATTCCCGTCATTAAAACCCGAATTTCTTGTAGTGTATCCATTGGTGACAGTATACATATACATACCTGACACAAACAAACACATAGGAAATCTGAACCCTTATGATATCCGAAGTTGTAACAATATATATATATATATATTACATATGTACATGACACAAACAAACACACACATTTGCACACATACATGTGCATATCCGTTTGTGACAGTATACATATACATAAGATTGAAAATTAGTATAGTCATTCATTATCCAAGTTACGGTGAGATTTTGTTTGTTTGGATATTAGTGTGATTTTGTTGAATTTTTTGGTGCGATAGATGTTTAAGGTACGGCAGGGACACAACCGTTGTCACGACGGGAGGAGTGATGGAGATGCCGGACGAGTCCGGCGAAACAGCACCTAAAAAGAAGCCAATAATTTCATAATTTTCACATTATACTAAGTATAATATATTATATACTTACCAGCCTTGCATTCCATCATTTGAGCAACCACCTATGAAATTATAGGCTTCTGCATTAGTATATTTAGTATAATATATATATATATATACACACAAAAAAATAACTTTTCGCCAAATTTTTTTTTTTAAAAAGGCCAATAATATTGGCGTTAAACCAGTATTAACGCTAATAATAGTGGCATTAAAACACTCTTAACGCCAATAATATTGGCGTAAAAATTGGTTTAACGCCAATAAAAAACAATCCATTTCATCGTCTTCATCAATTTCTTCATGAAATTCAAAACAATTTACCCCTTCTTTTGCAGAATAACAGCTAAATTACCCCAGCTAAATTACCCCCTCACTCCTTTTGCACAACAATAATTAAAAAAACACTATGCACATTACATCATATGAAGTTATTGCAAAAAAAACGAAAAATAGTTACCCATGCCGAACTTCCTTGATCGAGCAACCTCTTTGTTTGATGATATCCAACTTCAATATTAAACACAGGATTTTTGGGATTTTGTGCATGGTTTTTTTGAGGTAAGATTTTTTTTGTGGTAAGTGCGTGATATGGGGGAATTCACAGATAAATAACATTGAAATGGTGGGGAATTGACAAAGAGTTGCTTATTGGCGTAACGAGGTCCATTTTAAGCCAGTAATAGCAGCGTAAAATGTATTTTACGCCAATATTAATGACGTAAACTAAGTCTCGTTATGCCAATAATCACTTCTTAGTAAATTCAAACATTTATGCTATTATTAACATCGTAAATGCCATTTGCCGCCACTATTAATGGCGTAAAATGGGTCTCGTTACGCCAATAATGAGTGGATATGTAGATCAGGGTTGGGGGTGGTTTTTACGCCACTATTATCGGCGTAAAAATTAATTTTACGCCGCTATTAACGGCGTGTTACCTAAAAACGAATTTGGTCTCATTTGCAACTTTAATTCCAAGAGGGGGAAGGGGGACAAAGCCTGATTTTCCAAAATCCCGGATTCATATAACTTAAACACACATTTTCAACATCAGCGCTACATCGTATATCTAGAGCTAAAGGCACTCAAACTAGCTAGCAATGCGAGATGAGGGAGCTGATGTACTTTTCAATTTACACTTTTACATACATTTTCCTCTAACTTTATTATGTATTAATTTCACATGCATTCACCCGATATCTGATCGATCGCGAATGAGTCAAAAGTATATTGACGATGTTGGTAATCGTCTAGTGATTATTCGGGCCTAATTTACTCCAGTGACAACTAATTCAAGATCCACAACTATTAGAAAGTACAAAGAGGGGGTAGTTTCTGGATGATTTAGATTGAGCCTGAGATGTTATATTTCAAGTTGCCTACGTATCGTGGAATTTTTCAAGAATCAAGTTTCTGAAGTTTCTTAGGAATTGTTTATATAGTTGGGACTTTATGCCCTAGGCCTGCATGGGCCGAGTCTTGGATGGACTCTGATTTCGTATTCCCAAAGGAATGGATAATTATCGATTAATCTCCTTGATTGTAGGAATAATTATGGTGATTTAATTATAGGATCAGGATCTTTATGACTGAGGATTCTTTCCATGTTTATCTATGACACTGAATCGTGAAGGTGTTAAATAAAAGGGGTAGCTCTGCTCGAACTATGCCGAGCCCCCAAGGCTATTGTTGCCAAACTGCACTGACCCATACGCCCTGACCGACCTGCGGTGGGTTGAGCGAGCCAGACTGATCTCCCACTTGGGGTTTCGATCTGCCCTTAGGCTTAAAATGGGGCTCCCAGCCCTTGTTGTTGGGATTTGTTTCCTATATTCATTACTTGGATGATATGGGTATGACTCGTGGCGGGGTGTTAATCCGACCATCATCATAAGCCCCTAGATATAGCCGACCTCTCGGGGTCAGTTGAGATCTTTCCAGGACGTAACTCGGCTCGGTCATCCTAGACCCGTAGGCTTATGATCCTATACTACCACCTGGCAGTACTCCATTATAGCGCTGTTATAATTGACCCATAGTTTGAAGCATTTCTTTGTCCCCTCAATTTGAATTGGACGGTTTTTCGAGAACGCGCTGGGGGTTATAACCCCTATTTATCAAACGTTCCCTTTATTTGCTGCCATTTAAGATGAAATATTGGAGCCATCTCGCCAACCGTTCTTCGTTTCTTCTTTCTTCAGAATTTTTGCAAGTAAATAGTTCACTTTCGCTTGTTACTTTGCTATAATCACTTCGCCTGTATTATAAACGGATTACCCCATTCTACCATAACCCTAGAAATCTATATGGCCGCCGTAGGTAGTGAAGGTGTCAAATCTATCCTTTCTCTGGGAGATTTGGACAAGATCTATGAGACATACGAGATAGATAGAGAGAGTTATGCTCCCCGGCTTCCTTTTGATCCCCATAACATTGCACACGAACCACCGAGGGATTATGCACCGTTCACCATGAACACTTCGAAGCGGGTCAAATGCTTCCCCTCTATCCGACTTTAATAGCCGTGCTTTGCCACTACGGGCTAGGGATTTCCCAGATAGCTCTAATAGTGTTAGGGCTATCGTAGGATGTGCCATTTGGTGCCGATTTTTTGCATCAAATTTTCGTGAAAGGTTGTTTAGATATTTTTACAAAGCATAAGGGGTGAGGAACCATCCCGGACGGTACTACTTTTTGTCGAACCGGTTATCCGAATAACGTCCTCATTATTCCTAAAGGAAAATCTTCCCACAAGTAGTGGAAGGAATATTTCTTTTTATCCGTCACGAAGATCACCCCGAGCTGAGTCACTGGAATCCAGAGGAGCTTCAGAAAAACGTACGTCCTAGAGTTAACAAGAAACTACTAATAGGTATCCAAGAATCAGGTTACTCTGTGGAGGTCGAGGACCTTTTTATCGAGTTGATCGTTGCTGCTCGGCTAGAAGACGATGTGCCTAGCCCTTATGTACCCCTAGATGAAGATGACAGGGTCATCTGTAGGAATCTTTTTTCTCTATTTATGCTTTCACTTGTACTTTTTCTTTAAAATAACTCCGCTTCTTGTTTTGCTTGTTTATAGTGGCACATTTCGCAACTTTGTTAGCCAATGCTGGGGGTGAAGAGCTCGAGGATCTTCAGCCCGAGCTGATCCAGGAGATAGAAAGAACTATAAGTGTGGATCCAACTGATCCTAATCTTGATACAGCCGGAATTCAATCTTCGGTTGGCATTACTGATAATACGGAAATCCCGCCTACCTCTCTTTCGGTTCGAGAGGAGGCTGATCTGACTGACCTAGGAAGTCTTATCCCAGGTGAAGGAGAAGAAGAGGGCCTATAACTTCAAAGTCAAGGCCGGACTGGGGTGACCTCTTTGGAGGGGAGTTAGGTAAGAGGAGCCGATCTGCAGCTTTCCCCAATGAGACTCAGGATCAGTTTTAAGAAAGAGAAGACGCTGCCACTGAACGACAATGCATCATTAAGATGACTGATGGTGAGCTAACTGCTGCTAGCTTTGGTTCCATGGAATTCGTAAGTTGGTGTTTTCCTTTTAGGCTTTCCACCTTGACTTGCTATCATCTTTGTTATAATCATTTTTGCATTATGATGTAGGGGACCGAGGTCGGCCAGGAAGCATTCCAACAGCTGGCCAATTACGCGGTCAAGATAGGGAGCTTAGAGAATAAGATCACCGATCTGCGTGCAGATCGGGAAAGGCTTACGAGCTCCATTGAGTCCAAGAAGAAGAAGAACGGCGCCTCGAGGGGAACTTCAAGATCAAGAGACCGAGTTAAAGGAGAGGGTAGATAGGTGCGCTGCCAGTCTTCAAGCTGCCGTGGATCAGCACTCTCAAGAGAAGACCGAATTGGAGAAGGCTATAACCAAGCTCCGTAAGGATAAGAACGATATGGAGGCTTCCATCCTAGGTTGGATGGCCAAGACTGTCGAGGAGTACGAGGCTTCTCCTGAGTTTGCTCAGGCCTTGACCCTGCTACTTATCCCAGTGCTCAATCATGGTTACACTCTAGGGGTTGATGAGGCCAACAGTAAGTTCCCTGACCTTGCCATAGAGAGCCTGTCCAGCCATGCTTTCTACAAGCCGGGCATAAGGACTATCTATGACGATAGTCTGAAGGACTTTAAGGCCAGAGTGGACATTGTGTCCAAACATGACCGTTCTTCAACTTCTCGTCGAGCACCAACTCGCTCCTGCCTCGGCAGCTCATGCTTCTTCTGATGAGCAGAATCCAGCTCCCAATTATTAAATGTAGCTTTTGTTGTTGTTGTTGTTGTTGTTTGAATTTTTTTTTTCAAATTGTACTCTGCACCGTAATGCAATATTTTGTTAAGCTTATTTTTGTCTTGCCTTACTATTTCAATATTTACTTAAAGTATTTTGTGGTATAGTGGGGTATCTTTCTCCCCAGCATGGCATGCATTAACTTATAGTTTTTGGATGGCATGCTCGTGTTAGTTGGTGTTTTGAGTTAGTTTTACTCAACTCAGTTCGACACCTTTTAGGTGCTATGTCTAACCTTTGGACCTCCAATGGGTTCTACCTAATGGGCTTAACAATTTTTAAACTGAGTCCGTCCGGTGGATCTCAACTAGTTTGTCTTGCAGACAAGGATTTAGACTGAGTCCGAGCTGCAGATCTCAGTTATTCTGTCATGTAGACTTAATGAATTTAGGCGAGTCCGACCTGCGGATCTTATTTAGTACGTCTTGCGAAGACTTAATAAATTTAGAGTGAGTCTGACATGCGGATCTCAGTTAGTCTGTCATGCAAACTTAATAAATTTAGACTAAGTCCGACCTGTGGATCTCAGTTAGTCTGTCCTGTAGACTTAATAAATTGACTGAGTCTGGCCTGCAGATCTCAGTTAGTCTATCCTATAAACTTAATAAATTGATTGAGTCCGACCTGCGGATCTCAGTTAGTCTGTCCTATAGACTTAATAAATTTAGACTGACTCCGACCTGCGGAACTCAGGTTGTCAGTCCTGCTGACCTTAATGTTTACTGAGTCCGACCTACGCAGCTCAGTTGGTCTATCCTGCAGGCTTAAAAAGTTTGTCTTTCACAAACTTGTTGAGTCTGACCTGCAGAGTTTGTGGTTGAGTCTGACCTGCAGATCTCAACATTCAAGCGTTGGCTGAGTTCGTGCTATGAAGCTTGGCTCATCAGTCATGTTGACTTTAGCATCTTTTGTACACTTATAGGCATTTAAATTTGTCCTGCAAACTTAATTGAAGCCACTCGCATTGTATAAATATGACAAACCAACATATAATAGTAACATAACAAAAGGCACCTGCCAAGTGCCAAAATATTGTATCGAAACTTCAAAAATGACAGCAGGGAATAAAAAATAAAATAAACCATGCCTGCCCGGAACCTGTCTTAGGAAAAATGTCTTAGCCTTATTTGAGACCGTCATCTTTCTTGATCTCTTAGTTCAGCTCCACGCATTTTCTTTTAATTGCAGCTGCGTAGCAACTCTGGCTGTCACCACGTCTCATTTAATCTCTACTGAGCCTTCTGGGGGGGAGGTGATCACAATACGTTCATATACGTCTTTGACTTGGGCAGATTCCTCGTTGAACCATTTCAGGTATTACAGAACGGTTTCATGCATCTTTCTTTTGCTTAAGGGTGAGTAGGTAGGTTGCATTCCTCTGGAATGGATTGGTTGTGATGAAGGCGTTAAGAAATATTTTTCCCAGTGTCTCGAAGTTGGAGATCGATCTTGTTGGGATCTTTCTAAACCATTCACAGGACCTACCCGTAAGTAAAGCGGGGAACGCCTTGCATTTCATCTCATCAGGAACGCAATCCAGATTCATATGGGTGAGGTACTAGAATAGGCGATCTTGCGGATCCTTGGTTCCATCATACGGTTCCAGCTTAGGCACTTTGAACCTCGCAGGTCGGGGATAATTCTCCACCCGTTCTGTGAATGGCGACGCGAGGGAAATATCCGTAGATTGTTTTCCCAATATGATGTCCAGTTCAGCTCTAGCTGCATCTATTGCTTGGGGATCCATTAGTTGTTTCCCATGGTTTGAAGAGGATGCATGATCGTTCCTCTTGCCTCGCTTAGGCTTGGGAGGGGGAGGAGGTGACTTTTCCTCCTTCAAATCCTCTCCTTCCTGATCTTCTTGCTCTAGATCCTCTTCCTGTATATCTTCTTCTTCTAGATCCTCTAACACATCGTCGTCAATTGTGGCTGCCTCAAGGATGGCTTGCCTAGTAGCTTCGTCCATAGCCACCAATTGATCTACCAAGTAAATGCTGGACAGAATTGAGAACACTTTCCTCATGTTCCTGATTTTGATTGCCAGCGTTGGAGGCCGTGGTGTTTCCATCGTCGGTGTTCTGGCCGTTTGCCGTCTGTTGTCGTGTTTTCACCATGATGGCACGATAGCAAAACCTTGAACAAGATTATCAGTAGAGTGTCTTTTTTCTAGCGCCAATTTGACGATGCTGGTAATCGTCTAGTGATTATTCGGGCCTAATTTACTCTAGTGACAACTAATTCAAGATCCACTAGCTATCTGAAAGTACAAAGAGGGGTAGTTTTTGGATGATTTAGACTGAGCCTAAGATGTTATATCTCAAGTTGCATACGAATCCTGGAATTATGTAGGAATCAAGTCTCCGTAGTTCCTTATGGATTGTTTATATAGTGGGGATTTTATGCCCTAGGCCTGCATGAGCCGAGTCTTGGTTGGACTCTGATTTCGTATTCCCTAAGGAATGGATAATTACCGATTAATCTCCTCGATTGTAGGAGATGATTATGGTGATTTAATTATAGGATCAGGATCTTAATGACTGAGGACACTGAATCGTGAAGGTGTCAGATAAATGGGGTAGCTCAACTCGAACTGTGCCGAGCCCCAAGGCTATTGTTGCCGAACTGCACTTGTTGGACTTATTTCTTAGTTTTGATGATGAGTGCCATACTAGCTGTTATAGTGCAAAGGCAAAAAGATGTCTAGATAAAATGTATAGGTTTATTAGAGTTTGATTCATAAATAGGTTTGATCAAACAAGCATCGTAATTGGTGGCGATTGTTTATCGACAGACCGATCTAGGTCGGTAGGGTAGATAGGTCGATGGGCGGTCTAGAACCCGCCGAAGACCGAAGACCGAAGGCCGAGGGTTCAAACTCGTTAATGAAGGCTAAGGGATCAAACTTAGTATTTAATGTCAAGGATATGGAATCGAATTTAGGCAAGTCTCGTGATGACCTAAAGCGATTACATATATCTTGTGTAGAAGGTCTAAGTTCCACAAGGTAGATGATGCTTGGAACTTGGTTATACTTTAAATGATGTAATCTAACTTCACAAACAAAAGTTGGATAAAAAGATTCAGTGCATTATATTTTACGGACAAAAATATGATGTTCAAATAGATCGATTGGTTTTACGACAGGTGATGAACCCGCTCGATATATACCTCGATCAATTCAAGATTATTGGGAAGTTACATGGATAAGAACGACCAACTACCTCGACTTATCAAGCAAATCAAAGGCCGAGATTAAAAAGACGTTGGGATGATCCATATTTTTATCCATTGGATACAAGTCAAAGGGGTGGACGGACCGCACTTGCTTGTCAAAAAGTAATCCGACAAGTGTCGGCCCCATGAATAGTGACGAGAATGCGGTGTAGATGGGACAAATACAAGGAACGGTCACATTTGAATTTCAAATTCAAGTCACATGCATTCCTACCTATAAATAGAGGACTTTCAACTCAAGAAGAAGGAGATGAATTTTGAGATAAACTTTAAGTGATAACACGAAATTGAGCTGAAAAACACCCTGCTGAACTTACTGAGCTTAAAGCTGCTGATCTAGTTATATTCTTCAAGTGCATTCTGTGTTCAAGCTGCATCAAGCATACACACTTGAAGACTGCAAGCTGCTGATTATATCATCCTAATCAAGCTGCTGCAACTGAATCATTTATTTGATTCATTCTTTATTTTATAAAGAATCTGCTGAAGACAGTGAAGCATCTGTTAGGTGTGAAAGACTGTTGGTTTGTGGTGGAGCTGGTGAAGAGGCAATTCTACCCTTCAAGGACCAGTGGAAGACTCAGGAGCAGCAATCCTACCTGTTCTTAGTTTTCAGTTTGTGAAGCCATAGTTATTGGTGAAGGACAAGCAACCTAGGATTCTTTGTAACAGATAACTCAAAGATTACTAGTGAATTTCCTCCAACATCACAGGAGAAGAGTGGACGTACAGGATTACATCACCCGGAACCACTATAAAAATCTCTCTACTTACTTACCGCATTTATTTTACGCACTTAGTCATTATTCATATCAACCCGTCGAATCTAGCAAGCTCGAAATCACACACATACACTGCGAGTATCTAATACTTAGTAACATATTTAACAACAAGTAACAAGGCTTAATTTTGATATTATTCCATTGCACAAATTCAAAGCAAATCGAACCGTCGTAGACTACGTTTATCGCCAGCGGAGCTCGAGGTCTCGACGGACTGCGAAGTATCGCGTCGCCGAAGTTGCGAATTTGTTAACTCCAAAGTTTTAATTGTTAAGTTTATTCACCCCCCCCCCCCCCCCTTCTAAACTTAACTAAAGCCTTTTCAAGGGACCAACAATTGGTATCGGAGCGATTGCTTCGTTCCGAAGGAATCCTACTTGTTGTGCTTGTGAAAATTCTTTAAAACTTTCTTTCAAGTTACTGATTTTCAAGACTTGCATCATGGATAACACACAGTATGCTAGAACCATGTTGATGTGCTCTCTTGATAGATTTGATGAGTATAAACGTCGAATGCAGGCATATCTTGCTGCTACTCATGATGAGATGATGGATGTACTAAGCGAAGGACCACCTGGAGATTACAAAGGCGAATAACGAGTGGGTGACAGAACCGAGTACATTCCTAAACCAAAGAGAGAATGGAATGCGAGAAGACGAGGAAAAGAGCAAACCTCAACAACATTGCTATTGATATCATCTACGTAGAACCTTGGATAGCAATATGTACATGAAAGTCAAAGATTGCAAGGCGCAAAGGAACTTTGGGATAAGATTCACTTAATCCGTGAAGGCACCGATGCAATAAAGAAGAACAAAATCGAGTGTGGCCGGAAAAAGGTTTCAAAAGTTCAAAATGCTACCTAATGAAACCATTGAGCAAATTGAGTCCAGATTCAATGCAATCTTAGATGAACTTACTCGCCGAGTGTAAGTTATTCAAAAGAGGAAGTAAACACCAAAATCTTGGAAGCTTTACCTGCAAGAGATGTTTGGAAAATGAAGGTGACTGCAATTGAAGAAATGAGAAAGTTTGCATGAGGAAGACACCTTCAAACTGTTCTCGATCTTAAGGCTTATGAATTTAGCAAGAAGTTAGTGCTGGCGAAAAGGAAGAGCCAAAGACCACTCGCATTGGTCGCTTCACATCATGAAGAAACATCGGGAGGACGGGATGACATGCTTGGATGAGATGCAAGAGCGGCATTGCCCTACCGAGCAAGAAAATCGAATGATGAAGACCGGAAAGGCCCCTACAAGAAATTTCACAAAGAGGCCTACCGAGAGAAGGAAAGAAGAACCAAAGAAAGATAATGACTATCTATGCTTTCATTGCAAGAAACCGGGACACTTCGACCCGATTGTCCTGAATTGAAACAAGGCAAGGAACCTGATTATCTTTGCTTCAACTGTAAGAAGCCTGGACATTTTAGACCTGATTGTCCAGACCTACTGAAGACCAAAAGTCAACAAAGGAGACATGGCAAGAAGGCTATGGTTGCTGAAGATGAATCAGGATATGAAGTGGGATCTGAAAAAGGAAATGAGTCAGATGACACAGCACTGGTTGCTGATATGGAGGATTATGCTTTGATGGCCAACATGGATGAAACTGAGGAGGTATACAACACTGTATCTATAAACACTCCTGCTGGAAGTGATTGTGAATCAACCTGTGGTTCAAATCCTAAAAATTCTGACAACAATGAGACCTTGGATGCCATCCTTAATCAACTGAGGATAATACAATCTGGTTATGAGATTGTGAAGGCTGAAAAAGAGGTGTTGAGTTAGAAGTTGGAAGATTGAAAGCTGAATTAAGGGTTTTCAAAGGTAAGGAAAAAGATGTTGGACGACGAGAATCAAGCATAAGTCTCCGTCGCACATCCAACAGCGACCTCTCGAATCCGCCGAACCATCTTGTTCCAATACGCATACAAATCGGGAAAGCCTTATGGAGATAGAGCTGGGCTTGGATTTGGAACTCGGCAATCTAACAAGAGTGGATCCAAGTAAGGTTACCGAACCTAGTACCGAATTGGTCCTAAGTTTGTGCCCGCACTAGATCCATCTCCCGGTAAAGCAAGGCCGCTTGAAGCAAGTAAAACCAAATGAGAATGCCTCAAAGAAGCAAAATCGAAGTCTCGAAGTCAACGGCTCCTAGTAAAAAGAATAAATCCAAAAATAGGGATCGCCGTAACTTCTAAGCCTACTGATAGCAGACCTGCTACCAAGTCTGTTGGACCACAGAAGGGAAAGAAACAGAAATATTCCAAGAATAAGAACCCCAAATCCAAAAATGTTGATCATTCAAGGGATACTTATCTCAGGGGGAAAGGTAGACTGTTCCCTGCTGATAATGATTGGAATATTCCCGCATCTAATGCTAGAAACATCAAGCATAACCATACCGCTAGGGTAAAACCTAGACAATGGAATCGGCGAGAGGACTTACATAAGACCTCGGCAGACTCCATATTACGGGTGGCTGCTCCTAACACGGACAAAGACATCTATGGCTATGCAAATGTTTCTAACAACAAGAATCATTTCAAACAAGCATTATGTACCAAAAGGCCGGAAAACATATGTGGTTCCTACACAACCTATCGTTAGAACTTATGGATGTGTGGAATACATGTATGAACCAAAGTATGAACCAAAGTATGACACATTTAGGAGAAGACCTTATGGAAACATACCAAGGGTCATGCTTGCCATCGACCACTATGGACCCAAACGGGTTTGGGTACCTAAAATGCATTAACTTTGTTTTGTAGGGTGTACGGTACTTTGACGGTGGATGTTCCGGACACATGACAAAGAATAAGCACTGTCTTACAAATTTTGTGGCAAAAGATGGTCCAAGGGTGAATTTTGGCAACAAAAATACACACTGGTTATACAAGAGGATATGGCACACTTATCGAAATGGACTTACAATCAAGAATGTTGCATATGTGGAAGGACCGGATTACAACTTGCCGAGCCTTTGGACAATTCGTGATATGGGATACAAGGTCACTTTTGACAAAAACAACCGTATTGTCATTAGTGAAAGAGGTGATCAAGTTGTACTTCTTTGGTAGAAGGCAACGAGAACATGTATGTTGTGGATTGGTCTACTGCAGTTCCGAAACTCGCTCGATTGTGCATACCAAATCGAACTCAATTGGTTATGGCACAAGAAGTTAAATCATCTAAATTTTGATGATATTAATCGGCTAGTGAAGAAGAAGTTAGTGGTTGGTTTACCGAGATTACATTCAAGAAGGATGCTATACGTGATGCATGTCGGCAAGGTAAACGAGATAAAGTCAAGTTTCAAGTCAAAGACTAAACAATCAACTAACGAGTGTTGGAGCTTATGCACATGGATCTTTTTGGACCAATAACTCCAACAAGTGTGACGAGGAAGAAATACACCTTAGTGGTTGTGGATGATTTTTCTAGATACACTTGGGTGATATTCATGAACAAGAAAAGTGAGACTCTCCAAAGCTTACCTAATCTTTTGAAAAGATTACAAAATGAGAAAAGTTTAACGATCATAAAGATTAGATCGGATCGTGGTACCGAATTTCTCAACAAAGTTATAAGAGAATATCGTGAACGAGAATGGTGTACTTCATCAACTTGTCGCTGTTTGGTACACCTCGGCAAAATGGGGTTCTTTGAAAGAAGAAACGGGACATTAAAGGAAGCGGGAAGAACAATGATCCGTGAAGCTTTGCTACCCGAAAGATATTGGGTCAAGCAAGAATACAAGACATGCTATACACAAAATAGAACATCAAGTAAACAAGAAGCCGTCGAAGACACCTTATGAGATCCGGAATGGAAGGATACCTAATATATCCTATTTCCACCCATTTGGAAGCAAATGTTTTATTCTAAATCATAAAGTTCATTTGAAAACTTTCCAACCAAAATCGATGAAGGAATTTTCTTAGGATATTCTTCGGTCGGCAAAGCATTCGAGTGCGAACAAAAGAACACGAAACATGAAGAAACAATCAATGTTGTGTTTGATGAACCTAAGTTTACTGGTATGGAAGATAAAGAGTGTGAACCTGCTGAAAATCAACAAATCACTGATCCAGATTGTGTTGAAGTTTTGGAAAGATTCAATGACCTAAAAGTTTCGATATCGCCCTGCTGAACATCCTGCTGACAATGTTACTGATGCAACAACTGAAGCAATTCAAGGATCTGCTGACCCCCCTGTAGAAGAAACTACAGCAGACCCTACTGAAGATGATATTCCTGAAAATCAAAATAACCAAAATCCACAATGGTTAAGGAATCACCCTGCTGAACAAGTTATTGGCAATGTACAGCAAGGTGTGAGGACTAGAAGACAACTGGAAGCTATGTTTACTTGTTTTCTATCTCAAATGGAACCTAAAGTTGTTGAAGAAGCAATTTCAGATCCAGATTGGATAATTGCTATGCAAGAAGAATTAAATGAATTTGAAAGAAATCAAGTTTGGACACTAGTTGAAAGGCCAGCTCATGCAAATATCATTGGTACTAAGTGGGTATATAGAAATAAACTCGATGAATCTGGTACCATTGTAAGAAATAAGGCCAGACTAGTTGCAAAAGGCTATTCTCAAGCGAAGGAATAGATTTTGATGAAACTTATGCACTGTTGCAAGATTGGAAGCTATCGATTATTCTTGGCACATCTTGCATATAAGAACTTCAAAGTATATCAAATGGATGTCAAGAGTGCATTTTTGAATGGTATCCTAGAGGAGGAAGTGTATGTTCAAGCAACCTCCTGGATTTGAAGTTAAAGATCAAGAAGATAAAGTGTATAGACTCAACAAAGCACTTTATGGATTGAAACAGCACCAAGAGCATGGTATGAGACTCTATCTCAATTCTTGGTGGACAATGGTTTTACAAAAGGGACCATTGACAAGACTCTTTTCGAGAATCGGTGAAGGGGACAACACCGTTGGTACAAATTTATGTTGATGACATAATTTTTGGCTCGAAAATGATTTACTTTGTGAAAAGTTTGCAAATCTAATGAAAAGTAAATTCCAAATGAGTATGATGGGAGAAATGAACTACTTTTTGGGATTGCAAGTCAAACAAATAAAGGATGGAATCTTCATTCATCAAACCAAGTATACCAAAGAAGCTGAAGAAATTTGGTATGGAAAACAAGACTAAGAGCTCAACTCCTATGAGTACAAACATCGAGATTGGATGAAGATAAAGAAGGCAAAGATGTTGATCGGACTCTATACGAAGGATGATAGGCGATCTGCTTTGTATCTCACTCGCCAACAGAACTGATATATCCTTTCTTTGTAGGTGTTTGTGCAAGATTTCAATCCAAACCTAAAGAAAGTCATTTAGGTGCGGTTAAGAGAATTCTCAAGTATCTTAAAGAGACTTTGGGAGTAGGGATATGGTATTCCAAGGAAGGAAGCTTCAAGGTAATATCCTACTCGGATTACGATTATCTTGGATGCAAGATTGATAGAAAAAGCACCTCGGGAACCTGTCGTTAATGGGAAATAGACCGGTCTCCTGGTTTAGCAAGAAACGAATTCTATTTCAACTTCCACCTTGAAAAATTTGAATACATTCTTCTTTGGAAGCCGCCGTGCACAAGTACTATGGTTAAGACAACAATTAAGGGATTATGGAATTGAAGAAAAGGAAATTCCAATCATGTGTGACAACACAAGTGCAATTGCAATCACGAGAAAATCTGTTTTGCATTCAAGAACCAAGCACATTGATGTGAGACATCACTTTATAAGAGATCATGTTGAAAAGAAAGATGTGGTGGTTCTATACATCCCTACCGAAGATCAACTTGCCGATATTTTCACTAAGCCACTTGATAGTGAAAGATTTGCCAAATTAAGGATTTCGAACTTGGAATTATAAAGATTGACGATATTCGGCGGTGTCCGGAATTCACCAAGGGGATTAGTCTTTGCTATGTTGGGTGAGCTCACTTAGCAGATTAGTCATTGGTATCAACAATTCCATGTACTTATGTTTGAACAATTGAGCAAATGAGGTTGCCAAGGGGATTGGTCTTTGTCATGTTGGGTGAGCTCACTTGACAGATCAGTCATTGGTATTAAACTTCATCTTGTATTATCAATTGAACAAAACAAGGAGAAAACAAGGATCGCCAGAGTCACCTTGTCGCCAGGCCGCGAAGCACATTATCAGCAGACTGCTGAGCCCACCCTGCTGAGGGATACCTTGCTGGAGGGAACGTTACTCAGTCAAAATAATTAAAGTCAAAAAGCATATTGGCGGGATATTTATTTTATCCATTATTACCACAGTTAAACCATCCAACGGTTACAAACGTTATGGTGGAGTAATGGGCCACGTGTCAAGACGAATTTATTCGGATTAATCGTGGTTACCTCAATGTACGTGCTATGACGAGTTTCAACTACCCACCGTCTATATAATCAGACTGTTACATAGCAGATTCACCACTTGCATCTTCTGCTTTATCTCTGCAAATTCTACTTCGTGTGAACACAGATTTGAGAGGAACTCTTCTTCATCTTTTTCTTATTTCAATGGCGGAAAGAGTTGAAGTTCAAATCGAATCTAGCCAAAGTGTTAGAGGCTATGTAGTTGATGCAAACCAAACAGAGTTGGCCATTAACATAGGTCGAAGAATAAGGAGGTTTGCGAGGCTTGGAGAACAAGCTCAATATCGATTAGACACAATTTCATACACCAATGTTGTTGATTTCGGAAGAACATGGTGGTGGAAGAGGGAACCGAAGCATTCAATACAACTTGTGAATCTTTGAGGAGCTTGTTATCTCCCCGGTACCGCCGAGGGAAGTGTTTGGATTTGAAGAAGTGGAAAATGGTCCGGTGAATCCCGAAGCAATGGGATTGGACAAGTTGGCGTTTGTAGATCAAATCAAGACAAATCAAACCACCAAATCGTTCGGCATCAATTGCGACACATTGGGAATGAATATAGTCTGTCGAGCAAGCTCATTGCAAAGAACATACTTGGGCTAGCTGGCGGTATGGATACTCTATCGGGACCCAAGATGAGCCGATGATTATCATGCGGGAGCATGAAGTTTGATCGGGGTGGATACTTTATTCACTATATGAAGAAAGTTGCAAAGGAGGACAAACTAGGGAAAAGGAAATCAAAGGCCTTACCCTTAGGTTTGATGATTCAAACCCCTATTTGAATCACTTGGAGGTTCCCGACATTGAACCGAGTTGATATAAATCGGTCCGGATACAAAAAGGAGATTGATTATGCAATCCCTGGACTTGATGATGATGAAGAAATTGAAGAAGCTGCCGATGATAATGATGATGGAGATGATGGTGATGCGGTGGTGAGCGAGTTCAACCAACTAAGAAGATTTCTATCAAACCCGCCGCACCAAAGAAAACCGCTTTGGAAAGAGGAAGAAGAGTGCCGATGTTAGAAAAAGACTGAGAAGTCCGAAATCAAAAAGAACAAGAAAGGAAACGGCACATCGCTCGAGTCCGCCGAGGGTCAAGTGGAGGTTACCGACCTGCTTTGTGGCTTCAAGAAAAAGCTGTTGGTGAAATTCTTAGAGAACAACGAGAAGGAAGCAAGTAGAAAAAGAAAATTGACTAGAAAAGATGATGATGATGAACCCCTATCCAAGAGGATGAAGGAAGTTGCCAAAAAGAAGAAATATGGCAAGGGAAAGAGTTGAAAGATTTGGAGGCACGAGAGGCCCAAGAAGAAGCATCGTAGAGGAGGAAGAAGATTTGTTGAAGCCGAGCCTCTAACTATCATTCCACCGTTGTTATCGAGTGATTCCTCCAATGAAGAAGTTATCAAGTCCACCGATGCCGAACGGGTTGTCTTTGAGCAATCGTAGAGGATGTACGACGATCTCATCGACCCCGAGCTCGCCGTAGCATCCACCGAAGAACCACGACAAACCACCGAACCCGAACCCTTTGTGGTGGTTGAAGAGGTGATTGGAGACTTGGTTGAAGACCCCGCAAATTTGGCAATAGTTCGGGGGAAGAGCGATCTGTGCTAACCCCGCTCGATGAGCATGTAAGTCGGGGGAACCAAGTGTGATACGGATGGAAGTAGTAGGTACCAATGCACCATCACAAGCAACTCCGTCGACTTTCAAACATCCGTAGAAGATACCTTGAATCGCTTGTTGGAACCTTTGGAGGTCAACAAGCTACCGGAGTCGCTCCCGAGAAGATCTTTTATGCCATTTGAGAGGCATGTGAAAAAGAGCAAGAAAACTGAAGAGTTTGTGGATCCCAAACTTCAGCAAATTGCTGATTACTTCCAGTGGAAGTTTGGGTTCTACAAAAGACAAAAACCAATTTGCTCAACCAATGACAGATTTTGAAGAATGGGTTTTTGACAAGTTAGGAGTGGAAAACTTGTCTTGGATCGATTGATACAACCTTGCCGCAATCAAAACCGATGGATCCGTTTGATGAGCAACGAAGGAGGAGGGTATCAAGTTCGGAGATCCAAGAGATGGTGATGATGATTCTTCCTCATCATCCGACTCAAGGGAGATTTCCCCTCGGGACCGAGAGAACCTAGTGGGACCGCTTTGATAAATGATCCACACCGCACAACGGTCCACCGGTTGGAAAGTCCGCCGAGGGCCGCAGAGATCGAAGAAATGGATGAGGATCTACAAGATCTCACCATGGATGATCTAGAAGCATTGATCAATGAGGGAATTACATTAAGTGATGGTAGGCTAGTTGATGAATCGGCTGCATTTCATGTTGTAAAGTCGTTTGGACAACCCGATGATGAACAGATTGTTGATTTGGATCAAGAAAAAGTCGGTGACTTTAGTGAACCAAGTGCTAGTTACGAGGAATCCATTGAATATCAAGATGGATTTGACATTGAAGGCACTCTTACTAAAACCGCCATCATCCCGCACAAGATTGGTCATCTTTGAAGGTTTCCAAGTGGATAATACCAATATATTCAATCCACGGGAAGTTGAAGAGGAGGTACGGAGTTCCGGGATACAAACAAGACACCTGGACAAAGGTTGGAACAGGGAGGTACGCAAGTGCTGTGAGTCTCAAACGAAGACTCGGACACGGGTTGGAACAAACTTTGGGTTTGGAGGAAACCCATTTTGTTGTTATTGAAATTTCTTTGTAGTGGAGCCTGCTGGAGCCAATGCCACTGTAGGAAAAGATAGTCAGCAGACTGCTGTTAATGAGGATGAGCAGCTGCTGGACTATAATTACAGTGATGAAGAATTTCAAATTTTTGGAGAAGAAGAAGTTGTTGAAGAACCTGCACAAGATCCTATCCTTGAAGATGTTCTTGGTGCAATGGTTGAGGAAGGACCTCCCCCTGCTGGGAGAGATTTGAGTAGGGCCATGGTCATCAGCGGACAACGAGGCACAATATAGAGTTGAGGAGCTCTCGTCGATGGATCTACCGATAGTAGAATGGCCGGTGGAGTGCCAATTGAAGTTGTCAATGAGTTAAGAACCGTAAGAAATGACATGCAACAGTTAAGAACTCAATTGGACGAGCAAGAACGAGAGATTTGAAGAAGCGATGAAGATGGTCAATGAAAACAGACAATCCGCTAATACAAATTTGCTTCAAACTTTGCTTCCACTCAAAATGCTTTGAATGATATGATATATGATGTAAGATATATCAAGCAAGGGAACACACTTGAAGGACAAGTTTTTGAAAGATCAATTTACATCCATTCATCAAAAACTTGACAAGCTTCTTTGAAGCCGCCGAGCTCGCTTCGCACAACAACTCTTGTACACGATCCCAAATTTCGAAAGGATCAACAGATTTGGAAGAGACCCCGCAATCAAGGATTACTTCACTTGATACTAGAGCGGAACTATGGCGGGTCAATTACACGAGTGATAGTATCACGGGAAGCTATTCATGGCCTCATCTCACGTTTTGTTGATGATGTCACTAAGGGGGAAGAGGGCCAATCATTGCAAAGAAAGGAGGCTCGCTAGACTCTTTGCACAAAAGAGATGGATCGATGATACAAATGCCTTTAGGCAACCCGCACTGGCGAGTGCAACTTGCGATGATCTCCTATCACGGTACAAGAAAGAGTTTTACAACGAAGGAGACCCTATCGTGACATGGGATTTCATGAAGGTCTCAACTCCTTCTTGAGCTTGAAGTTTTGGGAGGCAAGGATTAGAGCTTTAAGAGCATCTACCGAGACGAAGGAGTAGCGAGAGGTGAAAAGGTGTCGCCAATTACAAAAGCAAAAGATTCACCGAATGAATTTAAGGAGTTTGTATATGAAGTTTGGCTTCGGGGTGAATCGATCAATCTTGTCCCGCTGAAGCATGGAATTGGTGGAAACAAGTCAATTCTTATATTGACTTTACACTTATTGAGAATGAATGGATGGTTGAAATGATAGAAGAGATCAGAGCCTATCAAGAGCAAGCTGAGAAGGCTAGACAAGAAAGAGAAAAGAGACATTAGATCAGCTACCTTTCATTGTTTATCTTTGCTGTATCTAGTTGTAATAACTGTGAACAAATGTTTATAATGAGAAATGACTGAATTTGTTCTCGTTTGTGTTTTTATCTTTTTGCTTTGCCGATTAGGTGAGGGTAGTGGCATCATCACCAAAAGGGGGAAATTGTTGGACTTATTTCTTAGTTTTGATGATGAGTGCCATACTAGCTGTTATAGTGCAAAGGCAAAAAGATGTCTAGATAAAATGTATAGGTTTATTAGAGTTTGATTCATAAATAGGTTTGATCAAACAAGCACTGTAATTGGCTGCTGATTGTTTATCAGCAGACTGATCTAGGTCAGTAGGGTAGATAGGTCAGGAGACTGGTCTAGAACCTGCTGAAGACTGAAGACTGAAGGCTGAGGGTTCAAACTCAGTTAATGAAGGCTAAGGGATCAAACTTAGTATTTAATGTCAAGGATATGGAATCAGAATTTAGGCAAGTCTGTGATGACCTAAACTGATTACATATATCTTGTGTAGAAGGTCTAAGTTCCACAAGGTAGATGATGCTTGGAACTTGGTTATACTTTAAATGATGTAATCTAACTTCACAAACAAAAGTTGGATAAAAAGATTCAAATTTGCATTATATTTTACGGACAAAAATATGATGTTCACAGATCGATTGGTTTTACGACGGTCGATGAACCCGCCGATATATACCTCGATCAATTCAAGATTATTGGGAAGTTACATGGATAAGAACGACCAACTACCTCGACTTATCAAGCAAATCAAAGGCCGAGATTAAAAAGACGTTGGGATGATCCATATTTTTATCCATTGGATACAAGTCAAAGGGGTGGATGTGACCGCATTGTCAAAAAGTAATCCCGACGGTGTCGTCCTATGAATAGTGACGGAGAATGCGGTGCGGATGGGACAAATACAAGGAACGGTCACATTTGAATTTCAAATTCAAGTCACATGCATTCCTACCTATAAATAGAGGACTTTCAACTCAAGAAGAAGGAGATGAATTTTGAGATAAACTTTAAGTGATAACACTGAGCTGAAAAACACCCTGCTGAACTTACTGAGCTTAAAGCTGCTGATCTAGTTATATTCTTCAAGTGCATTCGTGTTCAAGCCGCATCAAGCATACACACTTGAAGGCGCAAGCCGTCGATTATATCATCCTAATCAAGCCGCCGCAACCGAATCATTTATTTGATTCATTCTTTATTTTATAAAGAATCTGTCGAAGACAAGTGAAGCATACGTTAGGTGTGAAAGACTCGTTGGTTTGTGGTGGAGAGTGGTGAAGAGGCAATTCTACCCTTCAAGGACCGAGTGGAAGACTCGGGAGCGACAATCCTACCGTTCTTAGTTTTCGGTTGTGAAGCCATAGTTATTGGTGAAGGACAAGCAACCTAGGATTCTTTGTAACGAGATAACTCAAAGATTACTAGTGAATTTCCTCCAACATCACGGGAGAAGAGTGGACGTACGGGATTACATCACCCGGAACCACTATAAAAATCTCTCTACTTACTTATTGCATTTATTTTACGCACTTAGTCATTATTCATATCAACTGCTCGAATCTAGCAACCGAAATCACACACATACACTACCGAGTATCTAATACTTAGTAACATATTTAACAACAAGTAACAAGGCTTAATTTTGATATTATTCCGCCGCACAAATTCGACAATCGAACCGTCGTAGACTACCGTTTATCAAGAGCTGCGAGGTCTCGACAGACTGCGAAGTATCGCGGTGCCGCCGAAGTTGCGAATTTGTTAACTCCAAAGTTTTAATTGTTAAGTTTATTCACCCCCCCCCCTTCTAAACTTAACTAAAGCCTTTTCAAGGGACCAACAGCACTAACTCAGCTCCTTTGTGCCCTGACCGACCTGCGGTGGGCTGAGCGAGCCAGACTGATCTCCCACTTGGGGTTCCGGGGCTCCCAGCCCTTGCTGTTTGCATTTATTGCCTATATTCATTACTTGGATGCTATGAAGATGACACGTGGCGGGGTGATAATCTGACCTCCGTCGTAGATAATCAACTACTCATCGAGTAGTATTTAATGATTTCATAAACGTTCGAATGGCATGCTTCGAAACCTATTCGAAATTTATGTTGAAAAACTACTCACCACTTTTAACTAAACCATGTAATAAGGCCATGCATTTTCTCCGGCAAGTTGTGAGGTGGAACCATGTGCAATCCGGAAATTATAAACCTAGCTAACCACTGTTTCTTCTGTTCACTTCATTCTTGGGCACAGACGTTGAGGGACAGACATGTTGGCTACCCTTTGTCCTTGGTAGAACACTAAACAGTAGAACACTAAACAGTAGAACAAGTGATAATTTCCATTTCGAAGAAAAAACACAACAGCTAAGGTACGAGATAAACGGGTGACAGCAACATGTTTTCTTTAATATAGTACGTAATATGCAAAAGTGAAAAGAAAAAAGAAAAAAAAAAAAAAAAAAAAGTAAAAGTAAGTGCATGCATGTTACTTGATTATTGTGTGGCCAAATCATAATCTTTTCGATGATTATACTTTTCATTTTCATTTTCATTTTATATATGTCGTAGATTATGTATCGGTTAGTACAGTACAATTGCACGTGAAACATGCCCTGCCGACCTAGCCTTTGCTTTTAAACCGTGGTTTGAATACTGGTCTGATGTCCGGTTCTATTGAGAACCAACTAGATGATAACATTTCTTTTAATGTCGGAAAGAAGACAAACAGTGCATGTGTATGATACAATTTTTGCTGGTAAATTAATGATCAAATATCCTTTATACTTGTCTATCAAAAACTATAATATCTTTTAATAAAGAGTATAGATCAATATATACTTTCTTATGTTTCAGGGGTTTAGTATGTTTTAGCCTATTTAAAGACCCGATGTATGTTGGTAAAAATTTAATAAGCAAGAATCAAGGAGTGACACTGAATCTCCAAGACACACAATGAACGTTGTCTTTTAGAAATATTCAAAACATGCAGTAAACGTTGTCTTTTAGGATACAATGGAGTCATTTGGAAATCAACCGAAAATCTCTTTCAAGATACATTGGAGGTGTATGATTCAGACGATGACTCGTCTGAACCAAACCAGAGACACTTGAGAAATTTTTTCTCATGATGCTCTACAACAAGTGTATTTTTCGACTAGAGTCTTCATGTTCGTATTGAGTGCCTTTTTATTGGCACAAAACACCAATTTGGAATTGTTGCAAGTGCGACAGACATCCATTTTCGCATGCAGGGTTATGTTTGTTCGTATTTCAAGGGTACATCACTTCGCAATGCAAGGGTATATCATTTCGCAGATGCATGAATCTGAATTGAATCACTTCATTGATGCATGTATCTTAAATGTACAGATGCATCAATCCAAATTTCATAGATGCATTCATTCAGCTATAGGAATTTAGCTTTCGGGGGTGTTGCCCCCGAGCCTCCACGAGTTGGTGTTGTCCCCTCGACCTGCCACGACCTGACCAGGCAGGTCGAAGCCATTTTGTTTCGGCTGCCTGAATACAAATGATAACAAAATATTTAATTTATGAAAATATATCTAAGAATGTATTGCTCTTTAGCTATGATTTAAGAATAATACCAAACACTTTTTTGCAACATGGTATCAGAGTATCTCCACCTTATCCAAAGAAAATCCCAAACCCAACGATTGCAAATTTTACACAACTGTCTAATGAATTATATGTATTTTGTCGATTCCATGTTAGCATGATTTTTCCGGCTATGTTTGGTACGTATTTTAGTTCAAGTATGTTAAGGACGTGTTTAAAAAGTTCAAGTTCAAAAGCCGTAAACCGCCTACAACTCCTATGAGTTCTTTGATCAAACTCGAGCTTGATGAGCATGGTCAACCATTAATTGACTCTCACATATACCGTTCCATGAAAGGTTATTTGCCTTATCTAACTACTTCCCGCCCCGATTTATGTTTGTTGTGTGCCACTATGCACAATTTCAGTCTAACCCTAAAATATCTCACTATAATGATGTAAATCAAATCTTTAGGTACGTATCTTAGACACACACCTACACTAAGTCTTTGGTACTCGAATACTTCCACCTTTACACTCGTTTTGCTTATAGTGATGCCGATCATGACTTATGTAGAGTTGAACAAAAGAGTACTTGTGGTACTTGCCATTTCTTAGAAGATAGACTCATCTCTTGGTTCTCTAAGAAACAACGTCATAGCGTTGCTCTTAATTAGTACTACTGAAGCTGGTTATGTCGCCCTAAGTAATTGTGGGTGCTTTTGTGGGTGCTTTCATGGCTATGGTTGTAGCTCCATCAGTACTACTCTTTTATCGGGTGCATGTCAGGCATAATTTTATTTCATCCCCCGTTTTTATAATTCTATGACACAATTAATTTTGCTGAGACAAAAACTCTCTTGTTTTGAAAGTTGTCCTCATAGACTGACATTCAACACCTCGTGTCTATTGGGTATTGAACATCACTTTGTAAAAATTATTGTTTCAGCATTCTTGGCTAAGGTGATTTGATGAACTTGTTTCTTAAGTTTAAAACACTTCAATCTATCTAGTCTTCCGCCTAATTTAGGTTATTAAACTTAAGTTTAACTCTAATATGTAATATCCTTAAGAAGTTATAAAAGTTTTTAAAACCTAGATATTTCTTTCACACCCCCTCTCAGAAATATCGTGGCGGTGCGATCCAACACAAAGTGGGTTTCGTTAACACCACATAAACTAAATCAAATATTAAATGAGCTCAACTAAACAACCGAAAGCAATATTCCCCTTTTTTCCTCATAAATCCAATGTGCCTCACATGTTAGATTCCAATAATTATTTGAGTCAAATATTCTTGGGTCCTACTACTAGGACAAGCAATCAAGAAATAATAATCACAGTTTGCCTTTGTAGTAAGTATACGTCATCTTATGATATACTACCTATGTCCTCTGTTATAAGTCATTCTATCTCTTTACATTTGTCCCATAATATAAGTCATTCTACAAGATCAATGCAATATTTATTACTCATTTCTTTATTTTATCCCTAATTTATTATCAATCTAGCAACTTTTCATTATTTAATAATTACTGTATTAATGATACTTAATGGGCATTTTAAACATTTAACCTTAAAATTTATAACATTCAACCACTTTCTTAATCTGTGTGAAAACATCCAGAATGATTTATAATACGGGACGGAGATAGTAAATGCAATAAAGTCGGCAATCACTACAGCTTAATTAGGCAAATAGGACACACTTAAATCTTATTTGGTTATAAGGACACAAAATTAGTACATAGACCAAACTACCCCTAATTTTGTTTTGTTTTAGTTTTTTTAATGTTTTTTTTCTTGGAGGCTATTTTTTTTCCCTGGACGTAAAAAGTTTTTTTTTTTCTTTTCTAGACGCTAAAAATGTGTTTTTTTTTTCCGGTGACCACCTCAATACATTGACCACCGCGATGCAGTGACACCCCGATGCAGAGACGTCTCAATGAAGTGGCGCCGCGATGCATTGACCACCCCAGGTCCATTGACCACCGCGATGCAGTGGCCACCTCCGATGCATCTACACCGCGATGCAGTGACAACCCCCGATGCAGAGACACCGCGATCCAGTGACCACCCCCGATGCAGAGACACCATGATGCAGAGACGCCGTGATGCAGAGACGCCGTGATGTGGAGACACCGCGATGCACTGACAACCGCGTTGCAGTGACACCGCGATGCATTGACCACCCCCGATGCATTGACCACCCCCGATCCATTGACCACCGTGATGCAGTGACCATCACGATTCGGTGACATGTGAAGATGATGTGACATGTGACAATGTGAGACACCGCGATGCAGAGACATCACGATGAAGTGACACGGCGATGTAGAGACACCGCGATGAAGTGACACCGCATTGCAAAGACACCGTGATGCAGAGACATCGCGATGTTCTGACATTTAACGATGCAGAGACACCGCGATGCAGAGACATCGTGATGAAGTGACACCGTGATGAAGTGACACGGAATTATAGAGACACCGAGATGCAGAGACACCATGATGAAGTGACACCACGATCCAGAGACACCGCGATCCAGAGACACCGCGATGAAGGGACACCGCGATGCAGATACACCGCGATGCAGTGGCATTTGATGATCCGACATCGCAATGAGCAAACACCACGATGACATTTGATATTTTTCCGACTTAATTTCATAAAATCGATTTCTTTTCTTCTTAAAATCGACTTCAAATGGTTGTATCTTTTGATAAAAAACTACGATCAACATAATTCTTTCACTATAATTCATATTTTTCATCCTCTTTATTCTGATATCTCATTTTATGAAGTGGCACTTTATGTAGTGACACTCAATGGCACCAACATTTATGATGTGACACCTATTGATAACGACATTTTATGAAGTGACACCCTATACAATGACACCAATATTTTATTCCAATTTATACTCACACCACCATCAAATTCATGTCACTGCACCAATTTTTCTTCCAAATCAATGTAGCAAGCATATGTTATGACCAAATTTATCCAATTTTCATCCATCTAAAACTTGAAACAACAAAAATCTCGAAAAGCCTTCACTAAGTTTCCGGTTTTCTCTTAATTCGGCCTCTTTTCCAAATGCACTTGTATCATATAATTGTTCACGTTTTGACCAAGAAGTGTCGCCTCATTTACACCTTGATTCCATGACTCACCCACCTATTTCACAATCGAATCAAGAGAGCGAGATCTCTCTCTGCCACTTCTCAAAGACTCAATAAGGTTAGTTAAAAAGTTTTCCATGAGTTTCTGATACTCGGTTATTATCTAAAACAAAGAAAATTGGAAAAAAATAATAATAAAACAAGCTTCCTCTAACCGTCCATTGCAATTTCATACATAATAGTTGTTCCTTTTATTTTTATTTTCATTACAAAATATTGGATCTTATAAAGGGCCAAATGCAAAAAAAAAGTCACCAAATATTACAATCAGAATTCAGTGATCTGCTTGAACTACCAAAAGCTCTGGAAAACCTATACAAGAAGAAGAATAAAAGTAAACCTCCAAACAGATGGAGTCCAGAAATAAGCGTATAATCTCCGAGCTACATACTGAATCCAGGCTAATATCCTATTAACATTCTGATTATGCAACAACAAAACCTCAACCTTGGTTGTACACAAAACAAGCTGAAAAACTTGTTCGTTTCTCCAATGCCACGCACAAAATAACACTTCCCTGAAGATATATGGCCATGTCGGTTCAAAACAAGCTTGACTCAGGTTCCAATCCCCGTTCCGGGGGAAATTACCTTCTCCTTATATACATCCCTCTCTAGAATTGATCAAATTTATGATTTATAAAACCGATTCATTTTTTGCTCGTTTCAAACAAAATATGAGTACATTGGCAAGTCTTTTATTAGAGAATTCATTCTAATCTATCCTACCATTTCTAATCTTTTAATAGTCCAAGTTCCCAGCTTTCTTCGAGTTCTCTCTTCTTCTCCTCTCCATATTTGGTCAATTTGGATGATGTCAAAAAAGAAAACCAGCAACACACCACCTCAAGCCTACCGAATTTCGTCACAAGAAACAGTATGCAACCAAAAAAATAAAAAATAAACTCAAATTGATATGAGTAAGGGAAAAAAGGATTTGCCTGTAACTAAGGGTAATATGAAAGGTAGTGACTAAGAAACCTGTAAATACACCGGAGAGATCAAGGGACTTCTTTCTGTATGCTCTACTGGGTGTATTACTATACCGGCTAGCAAAGCAAGGATTAGTTGCATCATCGGAATCGATATCGAAATCGGAATCAGAATCGGAATCTCTATCCCCATTTCAGTCCTCTATGTCTTTCTTCTTCTACTACTTCTTGGAAAGTTTTTATTTGATAATTAAAAGGAGGTTTCCAAAACCACATCAGAAGAATTGAAGGGAATAACGAAGGAGATTGACAGAGACGGTGATGGTGCATCGATTTGAAACAGTTCAAAACCTTCGATTTTAGAGAAGGGTAAATTAGGGAAGTAAAATAAAGTGTTATTTGTTTATAAAGACGTGTTTTGAGACTTAATTAGGCACTTAGGACGCACTTAAAAGATCATTAGTTATAAGGACGGATTTCTTTTAAGTTTCCTAATTACCCCCTTCTCCCGGTTTTGCCTTCGTCTCCGTTCAATCAAAAAGCCATATTTTACAAAATCTCAGATCTCACAAGCTATACATAATGAAATCATTCAATCATTCCACCTAAACCACCATGTCTACAGGTACAGTAAGACTATGGTCGCATTTTATATGTTTGCGGTGGTCGCAGCCTATTGTTATGATTAATTTAGCTGCAATTCGCCGATACCGATACCTCGCGGTGACTCACCGGTGGCTTCGTAGTGACTCTCCGGCGGCCGCGACGGCGTATATTAACCATACGGTTGGTGGTGCGGTGGTGGTTTTTCAATTCCGCTACCAATTAGAGTTCTTCCGATTACACTGCTTGGGCTGCTAATCAGACATTCAACCTTGGTGATTATTTGAGTAAGTTTAATTCAAAATTTTGTTTATATTTTGACATTTTTTTTGGGTATCGTATTTTATATGCCCATGATTGTAGTACTAGTTAATTTGCTCCATCGGTCATTAGAGAGTTGCTTTAGCTGCTAGAAACTCGAGATATTAAATCATATGTGAGCAAGCATTTCACTTTCCATATGTTCCTAAAGATATGGGTTTAAACACTTTGCTGAATTATCAGTGCACTTAACCTGCCCTGTTTATTTTTTTTATTTTTTTAGGGACCTGCCATGTTTATTGTGCTGCATAATTGATAACCTGCTCATGATGTGTTGTACATGCATTTGCTGAATCTTGTTAGATCAGCTTGTGACACTGCTGAGTTATCTCGTCTCGCTTATCTTTCTTGGTTCTATGCATTATAAATATGATGTGTTGATAATCATCTTGGTCCTACCACTTTTGTTGTCCATTTGAGCATTGAATTCTCGCTGCATTTTCTCGTCGCATAACTTGCGTATTGGAAAGCAATAAACCGCAAAGTGTTGTCTCGTTTTGCATCACCGTGTTCTAAAACCCGCATTTACCAATTGTTGTAATTTTGTTACTTGACAAGATTTTGTATACCTTCGTAGTACTTTGTTTGACAAATAAATCGTATCAAGTCCGTAAATGACTTGCTTGTTTTTTGAACTTTTATAGATCTGTTTATTAGACCGAACTTGGACCCATTTGTAATTCGTTTTATAGTATTCATAGTTGTATAATCTGAAACTGATTTGTTGCAAATTGTAACAGCATAAGTTTGCTGCATTTATCTTTGTGTAATCTGACCTTGAATCAACCTTGTCATTCATATATGTTCGATGTCACTCATAAAATGTTGATGTCACTCGCATATCTGATTGCGTATGTCACTGCATAAATTGTTGATGTCACGCATATATGATTGCCGATGTCACTGTATAAAATGTTGATATCACTGCATATATGATTGCCGATGTCACTGCATAAAATGCTGATATCACTGCATATATGATTTCCGAAGTCACTGCATAAAATGAATTAAAGTGAAAGATTTGTGTTGATCGTAGTTTTATATCAAAAGATATAGCCATTTGAAGTCGATTTTATGAAGAAAAGAAATCGATTAATGAAATTAAGTCGGAAAAATATCAAATGTCATCATGGTGTTGCTTCATCAAATGCACTGCGTCCCGATAGGTCCAGTACGATTAGCAAAAATCAAATGTCACTGCATAAATCGTTGCAAATGTTCTTGTCACCGAATTGCGGTGATCACTACATCTAGGGTGGTCAATGCGTCACGTTGGTCACGGCATCGTGGTGGTCAATGCGTCACGGTGGTCACGCCATCGCGGTGGTCAATGCATCACGGTGGTCAATGCATCGTGGTTGTCAGTGCTAAAACTGTAGAATTTCTTGTCATACGATGCATAATGGCTTAAAAACCACATTCCTAGTGACCGAACTCTTGGTCGATATCACTGCATAAATTGTTGATGTCACGCATATATAATTGCCGATGTCACTATATAAAATGTTGATGTCACTGCATATTTGATTGCCGTTGTCACTGCATAAATTGTTGATGTCATTCATTTATGATTGCCGATGTCACTGCATAAAATGTCGATGTCACTGCATATCTGATTGCCGATGTCACTGCATAAATTGTTGATGTCATTCATATATGATTGCGGATGTCACTGCATAAAATGTTGATTCACTGCATATATGATTGCCGATGTCACTGCATAAAAATAGGAATTAAGGTGAAAAATTTATGTCGATCGTAGTTTTATATCAAAAGATATAGCCATTTGAAGTCGATTTTATGAAAAAAGAATCGATTTTATGAAATTAAGTCGGAAAAATATCAAATGTCATAACGGTGTTGCTTCATCAAATGTCACTGCATCCCGATGGTCTCTGCATCGGGGGTGGTCACTACATCGCGGTGTCACTTCATCGCGATGTCTCTGCATATATGATTGCCGATGTCACTACATAAATTGTTGAGTCATTCATATATGATTACTGATGTCACTGCATAAATTGTTGATGTCACGCATATATGATTGCCGATGTCACTATTAGGTGTAGTGCCCGAAAGACAATTATGTAATTGTTTTAGGACAAAATTCATCTTATTATATGCATGTGTGCTTATAATTAAGACACTACTGAAAACCCTAAATACCTCGTTTATGTAATCACATAACTCAGTGTATGGCTATACACAAGAGGATTGAGTTAGTGAGATGTACTTAAAAATTAACTTAGTCCGTAGCGTTTATTAATCTGAGTACGGGTCTCATGATTAATTTTCTATTAATACGCCCAAAACACTTTAGGTGTGACAGTCTTATCCGGACTGTCGGTAATAGGGTACCTAGTGGGGCATTTATATATGATGATAATCATATAGGGCTGGACCGATTTGATTTGAGTTCTCGATATAATTTCGTGATCGAGAAGTCTTATCGAATCACAAGATGATCATATATGGATTAATCTCAATCCTGAGGTGATCACAGGCATCTGCTAAGAATAGGGTAGAGTTTGACGTGTTAGTAAGGATCACTTCAAAGTATGTGGTCCAACACTTCTCGTTGGCTCTATTCTGGGATGAGTGAGTAGTCTGTGCTATCACAGATATGGAATCCATTCCTTCCCTCGGGAAGTAGAGAGACAGTCCCCTTATTAATTAGCCCTAAGAAAATGATCGATCGGCCGAGTTCATATTTAGACTAATTAGCTACTAGTCAGATATGTGAACTAATTGATCACTGGGGGGTTAATGGTAAATAAGGATAAGATATTCTGAGTCGGGTTCACGGAGACTTCCCACTCAGAATGGACAGTCAATGGAGGATTTATCCGTATGTAATGATTATATCAGTGGACACCTTATCAACTCATAGTTGAGTATAAGTTATCTATATTCGGCAGAGTTCAGTTTTGGGTTTATGGTGGTGTAATCCCGGAGTTAATAGATTGAATATTATTATTCGGTCTGACGGATAATATTATTTAATTTATTGTGGCTACTGAATATGGGTCCATGGTCCCCGACGTGGCCCATAATATAGCATATAGGTTTTCTCGTCGATTCACCTCAATTATAATTAAATAGTTGGATTGGACTGTTTAATTGATATGTGGATTAATTGTTTAGTTGGACTAGATAATTAAATAAATGGAAAAGATATTTTTCGTGGACTCGGCCCAATGTGTGTCAAAATGCATGTGGACCTATTTTAAATTGGGTGGGGCGCATTTTTAATCATTATTTAATTAGAGAGAAATTAGTTTTCTTGGATAATTATTTAATGTGTGATTTATCTTTTATTTGTTAATTGATAATTCATGGAATATTAGATAATAATATGATTTATCCTAATTTGTTTGGGATAATCATTTTATTTATCTTTTATTTGGAATAAAGATTAATGTAATAATTATCTCTTAATTATTTAATCCTTGGAGGACAAGGATTACTCTCCTATATAAAGAGAGTTCTCCCAAGCCTTTTGACATAACATACAACACGCCATATTGGAAGAAAATAGCTTAGAATTTTCGGCTATCTTTCTTCGGGTTTCGAGTTGGAATAATCTTCGGGATTATTCCGGTAGCATATCAAGGAGGTCCGGCGGCAGGAAACACCATCCACTTGGTTTTGCTGGGAGACACACGTTGGAAGGCTGTGGCTTCTCAACTTGCGTGGATACTACTTTTGATCTTGGAGTTAAGCACCATTATAAGGTAAAATCCAAACCCCCTTGTAGTTTGATCTTAATTTTTGTTCTTTGTTTCGTTTAGATCTAGATCTGATGCATTCCGCTGCGTAATCGGGTCAATCTATGATTGATCCGACGATATTACATCTAACAAGTGGTATCAGAGCCTTTGATCTAATGATCAAAGTATATGAATTTTAGATCTTGGAGTGGAAAAACATGTTTTAGGTGTTTTTATTTCGTTTTTTTTGTGGTAAAATTCGAAATTGATCATGGTTGCATGCTTTGAATGTTGTGGTTGAAGAGATGGATTGGGGTTGGTATTGTTTACCCGTAGATCTATTTTGTAGCTCCTTTGTTTAGTAACAATTGAGCATAGGATTTGTATCTTTAACTATGCAATTTTTCGAAATTCCATGTAAAAATAGCATCTTTTATTGTATTTTTGATATTCCGGGCTCGAAATATGAAGATCTTGCTGAAAAGTTGAAGATCAAGGCGAAACTCAAGGTATGAATGAGGAGAAACGGTTAAAAACCTGTTTTTTTAAATAAAAAACTGCTACAGGACTTTCTGCGACGCTGAAAAGCGTCGCTATAAGTCTGTTTTTTATGAACCTAGCATGCGGCTAGGGTTTTTTATGCGGCTGCATGCATAATTTTTCTTCCTGCTTTAATAAACAGCCTTTCGGCTGCAATTATAAATATAAAAAATAAAATAAAATAAAAATAAAATTTTGGTAAATAATCTGGACACAGCCGTGTCAAGATAATAAAGAAAAAAAAAATTCTGGAATATTTTTTTTATTCTCAGCCGCATTACAAAAAAAAAAAAGTTTTTTATTAAAAATGTTTTATTTAATTATAATAAATTGGTTTTATTTGATTAAAAAGTATTTCTCCTCTTGGGTGTTCGTGGTTCGTGATCCGGCGGTTCGAATTCAAGATTCGAAGATCAAGACTCGACGACATTGATTAAATTTTACTTTTCCTTAGAAAATAGTTAGTCGGGGGTACCAACGGTTCATCTCGGTGTTTACTTTTTGGTATAATTTTGTGTTTGATCAAGATTACGTGCTTAAAACCGGAAAATTGCCATGACTTGCATCTTCATGATTCCACTCCATTGCATACACGTAGCTTTTTAATTTCGAATTAAAATAGACGTGTATAACTCGAATAATTAGTATGAATGCTTATTAATTTAAAATGTGGTAGTTAAATAATAAGTAGCTAATTATAAAAACCGAGGACCCGGGTTTTGTCAATCGTTACGATTTTAGTGATGGATTCTCGGTGAATCCCACTTGGATAAATCGTTGAGCTTTTCGGTTATGGCTTTCAGTGAACCCACCTTAAACAGAAAAAAGATTACGCTTTGGGTGACAATTTAGAAATCGGAGAATCTTAGTACATGGGTTCGGAAATGGTCTAACCATTGTTGGGCGAGTTCAACCGAGCTTCGGCTCAATCGACTCCCCTCCACGTGTGATGTACGTTACAGCAGTTCGACAAGACTTAGCATAGCCGATAAGTCCTCGGGTTAAACGGGGCTTCTCTTGCCGGATTGGCCTGAACTGTCACATATGTTCCAACGAATAAGACGGCGTAGGCTTGCCTACATAACCGACCGTATTCGGAGTACTTTGATTTATTGTTTCTTATTGTCAAGGCCGAAACCGTAATTAGTAAACCCACCACTTTTTCAAATTATTGAGTGGGAGCGGGGAAGGCGACAACCAACCGCACGGCCTCTACTGTAGATGCAAGCACGTGAGAGAAGGGTGATGCCTCGAGCCTCTTTGATTTCGGCCCCCTACGGATGGTGTTCACCCCTATCAAAATTCAAGGCTTGGTCTCCGAAAGATAGGATTTTAGGTACTCGTCGGGTCACTGACCGACCCTACGGCGGCATACTCGGGGCATACTTTGAGATCTGATATAGTAAGTCACACTCTTTATGGATATTTTTGAAATATCTAGGCTAGAAAAGGAAGGTAATCGATGATTAAGGTCCGGGATGTCTGATTCCCGTGAGATGTTCGATTCTCGAAGCTTAATCATTGAGAGAGATTGTCTCAATTTTACCGTCACCTCTTTGACCTACCCTACGGCGACACTGAGGTGCGAGGTTAAATCCTTGGAATGGTAGGATAAACTTTTTATATTTTATTATTCCTAAAATAAAAATCTAGTAGTGATAATTTTGAATTTAACTTTCTGTCATGTTTATTTTACAATTTTAATCTCTAGGTTACTAAACTGTTAGTAATAGGACTTCATTAAAAATGTGGAAAGTAACAAGTACGTTGTAATTATCAACAAATGCAGTTAATTTTCGGAAAAGATTTTCTCTTGAGCCTTTAAGAATTTAATGACATAGTATAGGTATGTCATGGATGTCGCTCGTGAAAAACGAGAAACGACCGTACTTAGTTTACAAAAGATGATATAGGACTATCGGACAAATTCATTTAGTGAATTTTAAAAGTGTAATTAAAGAACAAATTTCTAAATTGAAAAATTGGAAAATCATATACATAAGGCGTTGCTAGTTAGACGGTATTTGGAACCGATAAACTAGTGGGACCCTTAGTCTTATGATTTGTTGTTTTTCTGAATCATTAGAAATGTGTAATGGACTGCACAAGAGTTTTTCCATTCATTGGAAAAACAAGAATAAAGCGTTACTAGTTAGACAGTATTTGGAACAGATAAACTAGTGGGAGCTTAGTTCGGAGATTTTATAATCTTTGAAACATCATGAACAAAGCATTGCTAGTTAGACAGTATTTGGAACTGATAAACTAGTGGGAGCTTAGTTCTGGGGGATTTTCTGATTTTGAAAAATCATAAATACAAAGTGTTGCTAGTTAGACGGTATTTGGAACCGATAAACTAGTGGGAGCTTTATTATGATCTCTCAAACCATTCGAACAAAGTATTGCTAGTTAGACGGTATTTGGAACCGATAAACTAGTGGGAGCTTTGGTCGTATGATTTGTCGATTAGAAAAATCGAATAGTCCAAGCTAGTAACACTATCATTAGGCGTCCCACAGTTCAAGAGTAGTGTCTATTCAAACAAACTGCTAGTTTAAGACTATTTCCATTTAAGGAAAGTCGAGAATGGGAAAGAATGTTTATACGTGTTAGTCATCTAAACTAAGTAGTTTTAAGGCTAAACCGGAAAATTAATTGGAAATTAGAGGATAAGGAAAGTGGTTTCGGATCACTGACCAATGCATCCTTAGCAATTTTCTCAAAAAGCTAAAGTTCTTTGGAGGAACTAGGTAGCTTTGCATTAAACGATAAATAAAATAGACAATGGGCAGTTATTTCAGATAGACTAGTGGGAGTGATATAAAGAAATGAATCTCGGATTCAATTCTTGAGTATCACAGAAAATTCATTTTCTGTTTTCGTATTCTTTGGAACGAACGTATTCATTTTCAATAGGATAATTTGTTTGTCTTATTGACGATAAATATAACATTCGTAGCACGAACCCAAGAATCGGACTTTTGTTTGATAAAGTCAGAACCACTAAGAGATGTTGAATAGGTATATGTAACACATCTTAAACAATATAAACGCAAATGGTTTCCGTATTTAGATAAACACTTCTTTATATACTATTAATTAGTGCATATTCCCCAACGATAATATCTGCAGACTGGCTTAGGGTGATTCCTATCTCCCAGTCAAAGGAACCCTGTCTCAAAGGAACAATGCCTAAGTTTCCTCTCAATCGGGAAAGGGTAATAGATTTAAAGAAGTTAAATAGCTTGTTCATATTAACCTTCGGGATCATATGAAAGATACAAGCTAGTAGGAGCTTTTGAAGTAGTGATATCTTGTCTGACAACTATTCGAGACTCCGGTAAGTTTATCCAAAATATTTGGAGGAAATATTTAAGATATTGGTTGCTGAACTCATTTAAGATATTGGTTGCAAAATAATGGTTGTAGTGAAAAACCGAGAAGTCTACCTAAAAGATGCCTATGCATTTGTGGATAAGGAGTGAATTCGGTTCACCCCACTTCCGTAAATATAGACATTAGCATTTAGTGCTTGAAGGTAGGACTGGAAATTTTGCGTACACGTTCAGGTCGTGAAATATCTTAATGCATTGAGTAAAGGTTGGTTATAAAACTCGTAAAATCAGAGAATGACGGTGATACTGTCAAACTCGGTCTGATAGAGTCTATAAATAACAACCTTAGATCTTAAAGTATTTGTACTCAAGATGTTACTAACTGATTTGTTCAGTCCACATCCAACACCGGCAGTTGGTGATAACACTAATAAAAACTACTAAACTAGATCAGTATATCACTCCACCCCGAACGTAGTGGGAGTATGGTTTGTCCATTACCCATTGCAGGACCTTATGGTCTATAGGGTAGATTGATGACCTATAGTCCTTCATGGACTGTATAGGATCTTGATCATAGAGGTTGGTTTAAAAGCCATAACCCTGTGAATGGAGTATGATACTCCAATTCTATTGAAACTCTTGTAGAACCACCTGAGTATCTCAGGCCCAGTGGGAGTAATTGGAACTACACGGAGAATAGTCGAATGAATAGGAAAGTTTAATTTCAACGCAAAGCTGAGTAATTTAGGGGTGATTCCCTAAAAGGTAGAGAGTTAACCAGACCGTGATCTCTCTTACCACTCAGCCTTGCTTGATTTTCATCAGAAAGCGGGAAATAGGGGTGATTCCCTAAGACTTCCTTGCCGAACAACGAAATCTGAATTCATTCAGAACAGAAGGGTTTTAGCTTAGAACAAATAACGGATTCATTACAAAGCAGAAAATAAGGGTGATTCCCTAAGACCTTTTTGTGAGACTAACGGTATCTTAATTTATTCAGAAAGAACCTTTGGCAGGATGCCTGCCATAGCTTATATCCTTTGGGGATTAAATCAAACCTCTAGGTCATTTCAAAGTCATTTTAATATGTGGACTTGACCAGAATGTTGATAAATATTTCATAGACTGGGCATCAATATTAGTAAAGTAGTATGTAGATTAGTGTTTGTGAATGGTAACACTGAAACAGTTGGAAACAACATGGGTGTGTTATCTGAAGTCAGATCCTGACATGCCATCGGGATTCATTCTAAAGGATTTGATTCGCTCAAATTCGTGAGAATCGATCATTGGCAATCCCATCCATTCACCTGGTTAAGATATTCTTGCATTTATGCAACATTCAACGATGTAGTCTACCCTACCTCTCAGGAATGGTTATCTAAACCTCGAGGATGAATACGAAATGGGATGTTTAGTGAATCCTCAAGCATCTTCGGGAGAATGAGGAATAATATGCTAGTATATTCAAGTGCAAACTAGAATATAAGTGATAAACACTGATTCTGGCTTTAGGTCAGATTAAGGATGATCGTTAAGTCGATCTAGCCCTTAGTGTTGAATCAAAGGCATATTGAAATCGTACCACCTGATTAGATGGAAAGGTGACGTTTCGATCCCAAAGATTGACTCAAGCCGCCAACCTACCTGATCATTGTACCAAGTCACATGGTGTTCAGTTTTAAGTACGCGCCGGGTCACTGACCTGCCCTACGGCGGCATACTCCGGTCGTATTTGGAAACGTGAATTACTTGGATGCGCTTGGAGGGTATGAATCTTAGGGACATGTCTCACTTGTTTTGAGCAAGTGGGAGAATGTTGTAGATATAGAAATAAAGGGTGTGCTCTAAAACAATTAATCCACTTGCCTTTCGTGCAAGTGGGAGATTGTTAGGTGTAGTGCCCGAAAGACAATTATGTAATTGTTTTAGGACAGAATTAATAATTCATCTTATTATATGCATGTGTGCTTATAATTAAGACATTACTGAAAACCCTAAGTACCTCGTTTATGTAATCACAAAACTCAGTGTATGGCTATACACAAGATGATTGAGTTAGTGAGATGTACTTAAAAATTAACATAGTCCGTAGCGTTTATTAATCTGAGTACGGGTCTCATGATTAATTTGCTATTAATGCGCCCAAAACACTTTAGGTGTGACAGTCTTATCCGGACTGTCGGTAATAGGGTACCTAGTTGGGCATTTATATATAATGATAATCATATAGAAATTTGGACCGATTTGATTTGAGTTCTCGATATAATTCCGTGATCGAGAAGTCTTATCTAATCACAAGATGATCATTTATGGATTAATCTCAATCCTGAGGTGATCACAGGCTACTGCTTAGACTAGGGTAGAGTTTGATGTGTTAGTAAGGATCACTTCGAAGTATGTGGTCCAACACTTCTCGTTGGCTCTATTCTGGGATGAGTGAGTAGTCTGTGTTATCACAGATATGGAATCCATTCCTTCCCTCGGGAAGTAGAGAGACAGTCCCCTTATTAATTAGCCCTAAGAAAATGATCGATCGGCCGAGTTCATATTTAGACTAATTAGCTATTAGTCAGATATGTGAACTAATTGATCACTAGGGGGGTTAATGGTAAATAAGGATAAGATATTCGAGTCGGGTTCACGGAGACTTCCCACTCAGAATGGACAGTCTATGGAGGATTTATCCGTATGTAATGATTATATCAGTGGACACCTTATCAACTCATAGTTGAGTATAAGTTATCTATATTCGGCAGAGTTCAGTTTCGGGTTTATGGTGGTGTAATCCCGGAATTAATAGATTGAATATTATTGTTCGGTCTGACGGATAATATTATTTAATTTATTGTAGCTACTGAATATGGGTCCATGGTCCCCGACGTGGCCCCTAATATAGCATATAGGTTTTCTCGTCGTTTCACCTCAATTATAATTAAATAGTTGGATTGGACTGTTTAATTGATATGTGGATTAATTGTTTAGTTGGACTATATAATTAAATACATGGAAAAGATATTTTTCGTGGACTCGGTCCAATGTGTGCCAAAATGCGTGTGGACCTATTTTAAATAGGATGGGGCGCATTTTTAATCATTATTTAATTAGAGAGAAATTAGTTTTCTTGGATAATTATTTAATGTGTGATTTATCTTTTATTTGTTAATTGATAATTCATGGAATATTAGATAATAATATGATTTATCCTAATTTGTTTGGATTATCATTTTATTTATCTTTTATTTGGAATAAGGATTAATGTAATAATTATCTCTTAATTATTTAATCCTTGGAGGACAAGGATTACTCTCCTATATAAAAGAGAGTTCTCCCAAGCCTTTTGACATAACATACAACACGCCATATTGGAAGAAAATAGCTTAGAATTTTCGGCTATCTTTCTTCGGGTTTCGAGTTGGAATAATCTTCGGGATTATTCCGGTAGCATATCAAGGAGGTCCGGCGGCGGGAAACACCATCCACTTGGTGTTGCTGGGAGACACACGTTGGAAGGTTGTGGCTTCTCAACTTGCGTGGATACTACTTTTGATCTTGGAGTTAAGCACCATAAAAAGGTAAAATCCATACTGCTTTCTATTCGCCTGGTGTATGTTTATTTTTTGCTCAAATTTATTGTATAATTGAGTCCGATTATGGTAGCATCCTCCGGCCCCCTTGTTTTTAGATAAGATTCCAAGTTGATAGAGAACGTACTTAACTTCGAGATATGCCCCCCTTGAATCTTATCTGAAATAACTGCTCGATGAAAATATATGAAACTTCATGTCCGCCCACCCCTTTGAATCTGATCTCAAATAACTGCTCGTTATCAAACTTGAATTTTCCGGGGCGTGGCCCCTTATTTGAGATGAGATTCGGAGCCGAGCACAATACGACCTATGATGAATCTGTTTGCTCGTGGTTGTTTTAAAATTTTCCGAATATGGCCCCCATTTTTAGCAAAAGTTGAGACGAGTTCGAGTGTTTGTTGAAATTTTTTTGAAAAAAATAGTCTTTTACCCGTATATCGGACATAGCTGAAGCATATAATAGTATGTATTCTAAAGGATAAATGTAAAATCGGGCTTTATTAATTTCGACTCATCCCGCTAGATGAGTGAAGATTGCAAGCAAGTAAGAAAGCATAACCACTCACGTCGTAAACGAGAGGATAGCCATAACCCTATCCGATTTATTACATGTAGTACCTTTTGAGATTGTCCGCGTGCCATGGCCTATTGAGTTCGAAACCTTGTTGATTTCTGAGGACATAAGTTCCTTTTTTGATTTCCCTGGCGACTTGATAGGGGCCTTCCCAGTTCGCCGTAAGCTTACCCTTATCGGGCTCCATACCAGTGGCCTTTATGTTTCGAAGAACAAAATCCCCGACCCTAAATGAGTGATCACGGATTCGTTTGTCGTGTTGTTGTTTAGCGAGTTGCTTGTAGTTCGCGAGCCGATGGTATGTCGCTAGCCTTTTCTCTTCCGCTAGATCCAGGTCGATCTGTCTGTTTAATAAATTGTCCGTCGGGTCGTGTAAGGCGACCCTGATGCTGGGTAGAGCCATTTCGACAGGAGTCATGGCCTCTGATCCGTAAGTAAGAGCAAAAGGCGTTTCCCCCGTGGGTGTTTTGATCGTGGTGCGGAGTGCCCAAAGTATTGTGGGTAGCTCGTCGACCCACCCTCCTGCTTTTACTTTGTCATCCACGCTCTTTTTGAGCATCTTGATTATTTGTTTGTTTCCGGCCTCAGCTTGGCCGTTGCCTTGAGGATAAGCCACGGATGATTGCCAGTGCTTGACCTTGAATTCCTCGCAGAGCTTTGAGAATTCTTTTCTAAATTGTGGGCCGTGGTCTGACACAACTGCCCGCGGGATACCGAAACGAGAAAAAATTTGATCGTGTAAGAAATATCCCGTGGCCTTTGCGCCTATCTTGACCATAGGCTTGGCTTCGATCCACTTTGTAAAATAATCCACAGCCACTATGATAACCTTGCACCCACCTCTTCCTGATGGAAAAGGTCCGATGAGATCAAGTCCCCACATGTCGAAAGGCCAAGGTGCGACCACGATGCTCTGTTCGACAGATGGTATCCTGGGGATGTCTGCATGTTTTTGACACTCCGGACATTCCCTGACCAACTTCTCCGAGTCCTTGAGGATCGTCGGCCAGTAATATCCTGCGGTTATAACCTTTTGGGCCAAAGAGCGACTAGCGGGATGGCCCCCACACACTCCTTGGTGAAGCTCGTTAAGGATTATCTTGCTTTCTTCTTCTCGAACACATCGTAGTAGAGGTTTTGTTGCGGATCTTCTGTAGAGTATTCCGTTATAATATACCTTGCCGCTCTTTTTCTGAGCGCGCGAGTTTTATCCGCCCCGTTAGGTAAGATGCCTGATTCTATGTAAGCTTGAACCTCGTCGATCCAGCATGTAGTCAGCGCTGGTGCGTCGATTTCCATGATCTCTGTCACCTCGACAGCGGGTATCGCTAGATACTCTACCATTATGGAGGGGTCTGCGAGCTCTTCTCTGAGAGATAGCTTAGAGAGATAGTCTGCCTGCTCGTTGTCCTCTCTTCGAATTCTGATGAGCTCACAATAGTTGAAGTCGGCTTTCAATCGTCGAACAATCTCACCATACTTCTCGAGAATACCACAATGCGTGTCATAGTCCCCTGAGATTTGGTTGACGATGATTTGGGAATCATAATAGACTTCAACATTCTCCACTTTCAACTCCTTTGCGAGCCGAAGTCCGGCAATAACTGCTTCGTATTCGGCTTGATTATTCGTGGCCGGGAACTCGAACCTTAGAGCTTTTTCGATTTCCTCCGTCGTTCCGGGTTCCATCAAAATTACCCCGGCCCCACAACCATTTCGATTAGACGCTCCGTCAACATACAACTGCCAACATTGATGAGGCTTACGTATGACCACAGCGGGCTCTAGGGGTACCGGTGAGCTTGGTTGCGGCGAGCTGAAACTTGTCTCTACAATGAAATCCGGCAATGTTTGACCTTTGATTGCTTTTCTGGGTTGATACTGTATGTTGAATTCAGTGATTTCGATAGCCCATCGGAGGAGTCGACCTGAAAGATCGGGTTTATGCAGTATTTGGCGTATTGGACTATACGTTAAGACAATTATCGTGTGTGAAGTAAAGTAGCCCCTGAGTTTGCGGGCAGCGATAACAAGCGAGTAGGCTAATTTTTCAACATTAAAATAGCGACTCTCCACCGGACTGAGAGCCTTGCTTACATAATAAACGGGATTTTTGAGGGTTCCGGCCTCCTTGACAAGAACGGCGGCAACAGCCCGATCCGAAGCCGCCAGGTACAAAAGCAAAACATCTCCTTCTACAGGGCTAACCAAAAGAGGCGGTTTCCCTAGATATTCCTTCAATGCTCGAAACGCTTGCGAACACTCTGTATTCCACGAAAAGGTCTTGTCACCCTTGAGTATTTTGAAGAAAGGGGGACACTTTTCCGCTGATTTTGAAATGAAGCGACCCAGTGCGATGATGCGGCCATTGAGCCTCTGAACCTCTTTGATGGTCGTAGGCTCCTGCATGTCGAGCAAAGCTTGTATTTTTTCGGGATTAGCCTCGATGCCACGACGACTAACCATGAACCCGAGGAACTTGCCTGCTTGAACACCAAATGTACATTTGGCCGGATTGAGTTTCATTGAGTGTTTTCGGACATTGCTGAAAGTCTCATGAAGGTCAGCAGCGTGACCATCCCTAGCGGACTTAACTACCATATCGTCTATGTATGCCTCCATATTTCTTCCTATCTGTGAACTGAAAACTTTGTTGACCATTCTCTGATAAGTTGAGCCCGCATTTTTCAGCCCGAATGGCATCATTTCGTAGTAGTACAAACCCCCAGCAGCTCTAAAGGCCATTTTTTCTTTGTCGGATTCAGCCATCCGCACTTGATGATACCCGAATATGCGTCTAAAAAACTTAAAACTTCAAAACCTGAGATGGAATCGACCAGTTGGTCGATTCGAGGAAGTTGATAAGGGTATTTTGGACAAGCTTTGTTGATGTCCATGAAGTCGACACACATCCTCCACTTGCCATTGTGCTTCTTTACCATAACCATGTTTTCCAACCAAGTGGGGTAGGCTAGCTCCCTTATGATTCCTACTTGAAGAATTTTTCCGACCTCTATCTTAACCGGCCTCTTTTTCAGTTGTGAATTGCCGTGCTCGCTGCTGTACGGGCTTAAAGGTAGAGTCCACGTTCAGATGGTGTAGGGTGACGTCGGCCTCAACCCCTCTCATATATGAGACTACCCAGGCAAATGCATCCAAATTTTCTTTGAGAAGTGCGACCAGGGTTTCTTTCTCGCAGGAACTCAGTCGATCCCCTATCTTGATTTTCTGCTCGGGGTATTTATCGTTGATAATTACCTCGACCAACTCATCCTCTGCTGTGAAATCGGGCTCGTCCCTAACTTGTAAAGTTTCGCATTCTACTTTAACTGGTGAAGGTTCGACCGCAACTCTGATCATATCGATGTTTTCCGTGTTCTCAGGTTGTTCGATTCGTGCTCTTTTATTTCCGGTCCTCATTTCTTGTATGTAGGTGAGGATTGTTGCGGGATTGCTGATCGACGTTCCGATCCTATCCCCAACATAGAATTTTGCCCGCTGGTGCGGGATGGAAGTGACCATCTGAAACTGTTTTAAAGCCGGCGTCCCAATTATCATGTTATAATTGGACTGAAGATCGACCACGAGGAAGACTACCTTTTCGGTGCGGAAGGGTGCATAATCGCCCATTTGCACATCCAGGTCGATGGCCCCCTTGACTTGTATCTTATGATTGGTAAAGCCCTCGAGGGTGCCATTATGCGGCCTCAGATTCGAATCGCCGAATCCCAACTCTCTGAAGCAGTTATAGTATAAGATATCGCGGCATGCACCTGTGTCGATCATTACCCGGTTAACACAGCCCGATTGATGACCACCGAAACGCACAGACACATATCCTCTGTATTGACGGAAGTTACTAGTTCGCTTCGGGTGAAAGCAAGAGGTTGCTCATTCCCACGCAGGACAACTGGCTTTTCCACGTGCTTGTTAATGGAGCCAATGCGGCTCTTGATCTGATTGTTACTGGGTGGAGGTTCTGTTATCATCCGGATGTTCCCATCGAACTGGCGAGCCTGCTGATTTCTCCTTTCCGACCCTCCGGTATCTAGCTTGTAGTGATCATGATGTCCGCGAGCAAGTAATTTTTCTATTGCTCGCTTGAACTGAATACACTCGTCAGTTGTGTGACCCTTGTCTCTGTGATAGCCGCAATATTTGGTTGCGTCGTATCCGGAACCATGGGATAAGGCACAGGTAGCTCATCCCTTACTTCGATAAGCATCTGGGTATATGATATTCGAAGAGGTGTAAAATGCTCCTCTTTAAATCTCTCAGGTTTTTTGACATCCCGATCAATATTTCTGCGGGTATCTCTAGGCGGATCGCGCTCAACCCTCTGTTTGCCTTTATTGGAAGAAGACGCTCCTTCGTTTCCCGCAGTAGCAATGTACTTCCTGGTTGAACTCAACATTTCTTGCAAATTTGCTGGTGGGGTCAAAGCAAAATAAGACTTGAACTAATACATGTCACACGTTATTTGAAATTTAAAACAGACTAGATCATGAAATGTAACGTATGGCAAAGTATTAACTCGAGTCTTTTATACCCAGATCCTCAAGGGTTATTTCAAATCGTTCGAACAACCTAAGTCCAAGAAATGACGCATTTGAATTTTTCTCTTTTTCCTCCATCGGGTTTTCGGATAACCACCTAATCATTCCCTTTTTTAATGACATTCAAACATTCATCCTAAGACTTGGTGAAACAAAATGAAAATCAATCCGAAGTATTCGCAAAGTATCATCCAAAGTATGAGTAATTATTATATTTAACATTTTTGCGGGCTGCCTCCCGGTAGCGCTTTTGGTTAACGTCGTTTGCTCGACAAACTTAAACAACTAATATAATATACTAAACTAAATGGGATACTTCTAACAATTACTCACTCAAAGCATGTAACAATTAAGCACACGAATCAACTAGAAATAAATGCTTAATGAGTAAATATAAGAGAAGGATAGTACCCGTGATTTCACTATATTTATAGTCTATAGCTAGACTTTTCCTTGCTTCTAAACTTTTAATGCACAGTGGTGGGTCATCCTCACGCACCGCATCCGTCTTTAATACCGGTCTCCAACATAGAAAGCAAGACAATTTCCACCAATCCAAGCGATTCTTGACCTTTTCCTTTGATTTTCGAGCTTTCGATTTGCGAGCTTTCACATTATTGTCAAGTCATCTTCTTCAATTACCCGCGTGTTAGTACGATCCACAACAAGGGGACACAGGTGTCCATACAAGAACATGGTTCTTGTGTAGTGCATGGATATTTCAATGAATTGTAAATGTTAATGTTAGGAACATGTTATTATGTTTTGATGATGGCCATACTAGTCGTTATAAGCTACAAGCTTCGAAATAAGTTAGAATTTCTCGTATAAGTCTTTACTTAGGGTCCGACAAGTTGTATAAGTTAAGTCGACAAGTATTGTACTAGTTGGTAGGATGGCAAAGCAAAGACAGTATATTCAGCAGAGTGAAGCCAAATTTCCAAGCACCGCGAGAGAAGTAATGAAGACTTTATGGTCTCGACTTATAACCAAGGAAGTCCGTGATGACCTTGATGTCTAAGTTATGTTTTAAATGATAAAACTCAAATGTTCAAATATGATGTACACCTCGGTCTCACCCAAATCAAGGATCGTGAAGTTCAAAGACTCTCCAAATACTAGAACAAAGAAGGAAACAATGCTAGAATCGGCCGAGTAAACCGACTTTCGGCAAAGAGAAAAAACAAAACAAATGGGTTGAAGAAATGATGGTTAAGTCGTTAGGCTCACTCGACCGTTCTAGAAACGGCGAATGTTGAGACACCTACAAGGCCGAATTGATATACGATGAAGATTCGAAGATCATGCATTAAATGCTCAAATCATTAAAGGATCAATCAAGGACGGATTATCTCGCTATACGTTTGAAGAAAGAATCCGATCACCGAAATTAAGGAGAATACAATTAAGGGGGAATCAAGAATAAAATCATGGATTATTCCCTCATTAATATAGCCAACGGACGGAATTTCAAAAACGAAGGTATTCAAGGCTATAAATATAAGGCATTGACGAGAAAAAAAAAACAACAATCAAGAAAGAAAAATCTAGTGTAAACTTCTCACAATTTGAAAAGCCTTCTCTCCGAAATTACAAGGATACATCTAAGTGATCAACTCGACTTCAAAGCTACAAAGTCATTCTATCAAGCAAGTGTGTGAATCACATTCACATCAAACTGAAGCAACTGAATCAGAGGCAATCTGAGAAGGAGTTGAATCTGTGATAGCTGTTGAAGGATCTTGATCTTAAGGAACAACAGAAGGAAGACTGAATCAACCGAAGCCGCATTGCAACAAGGAGTGATAGTCTCTTGTAGATTGTGAAGCTTGGGAAGCCAAGGACAATCATACTATTGTATCTCGTGAAAACAATAGTGAATTCCTCCAATCATCACAGTGAGAAGAGTGGATTAAGGGATTACATCACCTCGAACCACTATAAGCCTTGTGTCAATTTAATTTCGTAACTTTACTTTACAACATTCATTTAATTTGCATACATCATAATTTGCATCCGTGACCGTCTAAACCGATTTGAAAACAATATAGTAAGAAGTGGACTTATCCGCTTCGCCCAAAAGCTTTTAACTAGAAGAAGAAAACTTTTTGAAACTCCACTATAGTCATTCACCCCCCCCCCCTCTCGACTATAGTTTCACCCCTTCCGGGACCAACAAGCTAAAGACAACGCGCTCATTATTCATTCCCAAACTAAGCTCTCCCTTATAAACATCGATGAAAGGGCTATTAATTGTTAAATGCCGAAAAGTGTCAAGAAAATGTGCATACTTCTTATCCAACTTCATCTCTTTGATTTCCTTTTTCGGGGGATAGGGAAGTGATTCAAGATCAATTAAATTAGGGTTAGAATGTATACTTCCCTTACCCTTGTCGTTAAACGAAGATGGTGAAGCTTCCTTGGATGTTTGTGCATTTTGAGGACACTGTGTGTCATCATTCTGTACCTTTTTTTTCAAAATATGCCCTATCGCATTGAACCGAGGTGAATTTGGGTTGAGCCTGATAAGTGTTCGGTTTGAATTGGCCCTTTCAAACTTGATTCCATTTTAACCTCGCTTATTGAACAAGGTCCTACCCATTCTTGGATTTTTCAATATTTTAGGAACCTTGACCCATCCTCATCCTTACCTCGGCGGCCATTTTCTTATTTCGATTTGAAGATGATCCTTGGTCAGGATTTCCCTGACTAGTATGACCTCGTTTACTTTCTACTCTTAACTGCCTTTCATAAGTGTTTATGTCAGGCTTATAAGGAGTGAGTGGTGCCTTACCACTTCTGGTCATCAACTATCTAAAATAGAAAATGCTCGAATTTTGTAGAAGAAGAAAATTGGTAACTAAAAGAAGGTAGGTACCAACGGAAAATAAAAAAAGAAATGTGATAAGAAGAGTGTTGACTTATCCTCGAGAATTTTGAGCTAATACAAGTAGAAACCATTCGAACACAATGAATTAGCGTCGTTTCCCCCGGCAACGGCGCGTAAAGTCGACGGACTGTTTTACCGGCATAGTGTACCGGGTCAAATTGTAGTGCTAGTCCGTGAGTCGTGGTCGTAAGTACCCGGGATTCAACCCCGTGTATCGTAAACGGGGTGAAATGTTATAATAATGAGTGTTAATTTATCTCTCACGTGACCCTTGTTCGTGATAGCCGCAATATTTGGTTGCGTCGCGGCGGGTATCCGGAACCACGGGATAAGGCATGGTAGTACTTCGATAAGCATCCGGGTATATGATATTCGAAGAGGTGTAAAATGCTCCTCTTTAAATCTCTCGTGTTTTTTGACATCCCGATCAATATTTCTCGCGGGTATTCGAAAGCTCTTTCATAACGACATTGTCGCCTAAACCCCTTGTTAGCTCGTATACTTTGTAAAACCGCTCATAATAGCTGCGAGTACCTTCATTTTTGCCTTGTCGGACCTCATGCAGGTCGATGTGTGTCTTTTTGGGTCCTCCTACTGATCTGAACTCTGCTATAAATTTGTTGATCAAATCGTCCTAAGATAAAATCGAACCCGGAGGAAGACCGCGAATCCATGATGCTGCTCGGTCCTGCATCGATCCAACAAAAGCTATGCACCAGGCCTCATCGCTAGATGTGCACAAACTGATTCTACTTTGGAACGCAGATAGCCAATCCAAAGGATCTGTTGCCCCGTGGTAGTTAATGAAATTTGGATAATGAGTTCCCCCTCTGGGGGCTGCTTTCAAAATGCTGGGATGAAGTACACTCGTTCCCCATGTCGGAACAACTTTAACACCCACCGTACCTCTTTGCAACTCCTCTATCTGCTTTTCATTATGCCCATATCCACCTGATTTTGGGGGATAGGTGGGAGCGCAACGTAACCTCCTTCAACTTGTGAGTCCCTCTATCCTTCCGTACGAGTACGGACCTGTCGAGGATTCCTAGGTCGCCCTGGGGCTGCACCGCGATCGTCGACCACGGGCCCCAGACGACCTAGAGCTGATTTCCTATCCCTCCGTGGCTGCGAAGTTGCATGGCTGCTTCCCTCCGTTTCTGTTCGTTGAGGTTGGACTGTTTTTGGGGGAATAAGAGTGAGTTGCTCCTCTGTTGGTGCAGGTTGAGGAGGGTTGAACTTGCGGATAGGTTGAGGTGGTAGTCCCTCAGCAATTAGCAACGTATTTCCTACTCGCATTTCCTCTACATATTCCATGTGTGCTTGTAAAGCTATCTTATATGAGTCTTGCTGTGGGGACGCTTCCCCTACTGAAACAACATCTTGTTCATTATCTGGTAAGACGTTTCCAGCGACGCCTTTCCCACGGCTCTTTCTGACCGCCGCCTCATGTATTTCCCAGACTCTAGTCCTTTCTCTTATGTAGGCTCGCATAACGGGCGTGATGTCTTGCCCGGCATCAGCCCCTGCAGATAGTACTCTTCTGCTCGGCTCCCCGTGCTGCGTGTTCGCATGCCGCGTATTACCCTGGTTACCCCCTTGCTTGGAGTAACGGGGTTAAAGTGTTTTGAACCCGCCATTTCTGACTAAGATTTTTGGAGATATTTTAGTAAGATATTTTGATGAGATATTTTGATGAGATATTTTGGCTAGTGGCTAGATATTTTTCCAACTCAAAATATCAAAATGCAGGGGGTGTTTTTTTAGGGTTATTTTCCAAGTGGTTATGTCAAGTACTCAGATTCCTTATTATTTGAAGATCTGAAACTGCAAGAAAGGCGTACAAACCAACCTAGGTATTTAGAGATGGACTCGTGTATGAGTTTGTGGATACTTCCTCAGAATGAGGCGGTCTGCACTGAATTTGACGATCCATGCTCCGTGTATGTTGCTGAGATGAAGAAAACGATGATGTCTGGGCATGTGTTGGATTATCCAAGGAGATCAAGGTTTTTTGCGATCGGAGGAACGAGAGAGACGGCGTCTTTATCGGAGACACCGTGAAATCGTCTTTGCGGTGGAGCAAATGACACCTTGGAGCTGAATGATGATGATGATTTTCCCTGTACGGAGCAACTGATATTGCGTAGAATATCAGGTTTGCGGTAACAGTGTTTATCTTGAGGATATAAGGCTTTATATATGTGATTTCTCCGGAGAGTATATGGCGGTGTGTAAGAACAATACAGTTGGATAAACGCTAGGTGAAGAACACGTTAATGAGTCGACAAATTGACAAAGTAGCTCTGTGTATTAATTCTTGGATCCTTTCTATTACATTGTGATCCCATAAATATAGGCTAAAACTATGTCGGTTTACTGTTCATGACAAGACAATTAAGAATACACAATTATAAGTAATCATGCATGCAATACAAGTGGCCTAGCCAGCTGTCTAGATTAGCCAGCTGGCGAGATAAGCATGGCGAGTAGCGAACTCATATTTATCCTTATGACTGGCGAACAGCGACCTCATATATGTCTTGTCTTGAAATAAGCTTGACTATATGGGTAGAAATCACACGGAGAGGAGGAGTCCGGCTTACGACCAGCGGACAGGGTCCGGACGACCAGCGGACAGGATCCGGCTTACTGTTGGCGGATAGGACCCGGCTTACGAATAGCGGGTAGGATCCGGCTTATGATCGCGGACAAAGGGGAAAGAGGCCCTAAGATGAAATGCATCAGATTCTCTATTTTACGTAATGCGACAAATATAAAGAAAATTTTACAGAATCTGGATATATGCAATAGATGTAAAAGAAATTTTTGTATTATAAAGTAAAAAATATAGTACCTGTTGCATCGTTATTTTTCCTAAATTTAAATGTTGAAATCTCTGAAATACAGTTTTTAAATAATTTACTTTCGTTTTAAATCATTTATGTTATCTACTGCAAGTGCTCATAACAAATTCTACTACAACTGCATTTTAGATGGATCTGAAGGGTTAGAATATGTAAATACAGATCTACCATTTCATTTTATTTTTACTAATTCTACTTGATGGATCACACAAGTATTTCTTCCCGTTGGGGTATTTCTTCCCTAGTTACTCCATTTGCACCGTAGACCTACGTGGATAAATCTGGATCACACAGTTTCAAATTAAATTCAAACTGTGTGGTCCTGATTTATCCACGTGGGTCTATGGTGCAAATTGAGTAACAAGGGAATTATTTCCCAGAGAGTTGTACATTTTTTTACATTTGAAATTGACTTTTAGAATAATGATGTTAGAATCAAAATCGAGTATAGTCAACAGTTTCCATTACAAACTTATGACATGTGTGGGGTGGGGTGGGGTAGGTGGGGTTGGTATGTGCGGTGGTGTGATTTATTTATTTATTTTTTACTAATGCAATATCACACTACTAAATCACACTAAAATAAACACGCTACTTACTTGGCAAAATCATGTCAATCCATGTGGATTTTATTTGAACACTTGGATCCACAATGTTTTACCACTTAAGTAATGTGTTTATTTTAGTGTGATTTAGTAGTGTGATATTGCAATATTTTTTTTTTTTTTTGCTCGCCACATACTATTATATTTGAAATGTCAATACCGATAAAAGATAAAGATCGGAAATTAGTCATTAGCCAATATAGTATATCAAATGTCATAATCATGCTGGACATCAACCATTATACAACACCTTTTTACATTCCATTGAAAAACATACCACGTTATACATCATTCCATTACATAATTACAATCCATTGAAAACATACCACCTTATCGTACCACAATATACACCATGTGCCTAACAAAACTATTTTCACTTGCTATGATTAAGACTAGCCTATCCAAAAAATGCAACACAGTGCAAATTATCTAGCAAAACAACTACCATCACAAAAATTTATGTAGAATAAGGTGACATATTGACGTGTTTATGACGGGTGGCTTATGTTCCACATCTCCTGAGTGATTTTGTCACGCCAATCAGTCGATTGTTGTGAAGGTTCCACCTGATTTATTATATCTTCTTGGTCATCCACTCGTCCCTCTAAAAATGCATCCACTTCATCCATTATAAGATCATCGGGCATTTCCCTCCTGATGAGGTTGTGAAGAAGACAACATGCATTAACAATACGGTTGTAACACGGATTGGGTAAAATGAAGGACTTCTAAGTAGACCACACTGCATTTTAATAGCACCAAAGCCTCTCTCAATTACGTTTCTTGCACTAGAATGTTTGTAGTTAAAAAAACTCTTTAGCATTACTAGGTACGTGGTCGCTCCCACCCCAGTCACTTATACGGTATCGTTGATCACGATAAGGTGCAAGAAAACCTTCTCCATTGGTATATCCAGGGTCACATAAGTAATATTGCCCTACACTCGGATGTCAGTCAAATAAATAAAATAGTTATCACACCAATAAAGTAAAATATATCCTATGGTCATGACAAACCTCTTTGAACCCTCAAACCATTTTGCATATGGATAGCATCTCGTAAAACTCGTCCATCGGCAGCAAAACCTTCCCAGCCTCATGTTCGGATTGCATACACCCAAGACATTGGTAGCTACATGTCCTTTTCGTGTCCTATAGCGTGGTCTAACACTCATATCAACTCTTACCGGGATGTGTGTTCCATCAAGATCACCTAGACATCCCTACAAGTACTATCATTTTCAAATCCATGGATAAACAATCTACGAACACTATACATGATTCGCAAAATGGTGTGCTGCTTACCTTAAACCACTTCCATCGTTGGTCGGTTGAATCGGTTGGTACAGGTTCAGGCTTTGCAAGGAGAACACTATGACATCGTATGAAAGCTTTCAACACTCTATGAAAATGCTTGTGTATAGTCTGACTCGATCTCCAAAAACTAAACCTTATGGAACGAACTTTGGTGTGATGTGCAAGGATATTGAGGAATGTGGCAACCATCTCATCTATGCAAACACCCTTACTATGCGTTAGCCCCCTACTTTCAAGCAAATCGCACAGAATTACAAAAGTACGAGTATCAACTCTGAGTTGAGGTTATCCCGACAATAGACATTGTTCTCATAAATGAGACGTTTGAGGTGTTCGTTACGCTTTTGTGCTCTTATGAGACCATGTGGAATATTGGTGGATGCAGGCTCTTAAAAATAAAAAATAAAATTTCTTTGCAAAAAGGGATCTTATAGGCATCCTGCCAAAACAGTTCAAGCCAAAAAATATACCAAAGGTTTACAACAGTCCGAAGCTACACACCTTTGGTTCCCCAAAACCAGCCTACCTGGTGGTAAAAATACATCAGGAAAAAGAAAAGGCAAACAAACAGTAACCAACTTGATGGCACCAAAAGTGCCGAGTTATTGTCTATGCTTGACAACTCACCTTGGCACATCAAACCAAGAGAGTTTGAACTCAAAATTTCGAACTACTTGATCAATCAAATTACTACTGATTGAGACTGCACTTGTTCACAACCAATAACACAGTTTACCAGCAAAACCTTATCACAGACCGAACAAGTACTTTACTGAAAACTTAAAAACACGGATACCAACAGAAACAAAGACATCAAAAGGAGAGAACAAACACAATGGTATTGAACACAGCTCTACCAGAAAAAATCTGAGATAATGGATATTAGTCAGTATACTACGAATCAACTACCTCAATTACCTCCATTGCAGATTTAAAATATATCGATTAATGAATACAACTTGTAGAAAACATAAAATGAAGCACCAATATTAACATTAGATGTCCACAACTATCTGAACCCTAGAATTTAAGCTCCAGTCGAAATACAGAGAAGAAGAGAAAAGAACCAAGGGAGAAGAGGAGAGAGAGCAGAAATTACCTATGGAAATGGCCAAACCGAGGAGCTTGAGCAGCGGCGGAGGAGCTTCTTCGCGATTTGAATGAAAGAAATGCGAGCTGATTTTTATTTTTTTTTTTTTAGAAAAGGAGAAGAATCCTGTTCGGAAGTGCCACTCTCCTGTTTTATCTCGTCTCATACAATATCCATTCCATTCTAGGCAAACAAAAGGGCCATTACATGTCAAACAACTAATCAAAAATAATTTTATAAAACCGTTTCCTTTCTTCTGGATCAAATATCCCACCAAGATCTCCTCCTCCTTTTCCTTTATCTTCATCATCTTCAGATGATTCTGCTCCACACAAATCCTTCTTTTTTCTCTCTTGTCTACTAGCCATATTCATTCCTTTCATTTTCCTCTTTTCCATGTTTAACAATTGATGCCACCTGTTATATTCATGTAGCCCCTCTTGCATTAATTCACCAAACTTTTCTTTAACAATCACTTGTGGATCTTTATATATCAACTCAGACCCGTTATATCCTTCCCGAAGAACAACTGTATATATCTGATATCTGTTTGATACATAAAATATACCTGGATGCTTCAGCAATAACACGTTTAACTTATCTGGTAATCGAAATTCTCTTTTGAAATGTGCTAGCTTTAGAATCGACGCTTTCTTCCACAATGTTAAAGACAGTATTTCATGAACTATGCCCACGTTTCTTTTCTCTAGCTCGTTTGATCCATCAATTAAAGAACCTGGATTCATATAAGGTGATATATATGGACTTGAATTGAAATCTTGAAACCTTTCCCATGATTTCATCCAAGATTGAGGCAATGAACATGAGAAACAAGGATCACGTCCTTCGTTCAGAGCTGATTTTTCAATTGCAGATACAGCAAAATTCGGGTTCCATGATGTAAGCTCGATTTCCATAGAACTACGCCGCCCTGTAAAATTAACAATTCGAAACGTTTCTGGATACTTTGGTACGATTCGAAACAAGTAGTCATCAGGAAATCCAAAGTTCCTCTTTAGTTCGTTAAGCTTCACGACGTTAAGCCTTTGATTTGAATTCATCATCAATAATTTTGACAATTTCTCCACAAATACTGGCTCCTGCATATCTTTCACAGATTCTTCCTCATCCACTAAAACCATCATTCGTTTAGTCAGTTGGCAATACTGTTCGTCGTTTTTGAGGTACACATCGAAGCAGCAAGGATACTTTTTAACCCAATTTAGAGCTCTGCCTTGAAGATCAAGAGTCTTGAACTTTTTCTGAAGGAACTTAATTGATGCCACTTGATTAGGGCACTGCAAGATGATGTTTTAAGCTGGTTATTCACTATCCATCTAAAGTTTCTAGACAACGCGGATTCAAGATCAGGGTCCTTCTTCATCGACCAGAGCGATAAATTTCTTTGAAATCTAAGGCATAAGAATGCACCATACTTACTAAGCTCCAAATGTTCAAAGTTTCCAAAATACTTACCTCTCCTCTTTGCATGATTGCATATTGCATGAATCATCTTCAAAGTCCCATCAAACAAAAGACCTGAGAACAACATTTTAACAGGACTATTTCAATGAAACATGCATTTTTTTTTATCCAAATGATAATCATCACCTACTGGTAGTCTCTGATTTTCAAGTCCAATCATGAACATGTTCACACAACATTGGGTATGATATACATACACCACAGTATCACCCCCCCCACCCCCCCCCCCCCCCCTCTCCCCTAAGACAAAAATGTACCTAATCCTACAGCACCTTAAGCCTCCCCTACGAACACACCATGCTCGTGAAACCTTTCAAAGTAGTGGCAGATGTAAGCCAAATACACATTATTCTCCCAGACACAATACATTAGTACATGCCCAGCACATAAAATCGTGGTCCTCCGCACAACAAATCTCAGACATGCATTTTAAGAAAGGGTAACTAAGCATGGTCCTAACAATAAGGCATTGCATCTCTTAAAATACCCTAACATTATCATACTTCTAAAGAACTCAATTTTCTCAAAATGCATTCCTAGAGGAATATCAAAACGACATGAATAGACTTTCTTCTGAAAAATGTTCCGTCCCTTTAATTAACTCTAGCTATGAAATAGCAAAACCCACTTGTCATTTTAGATTAATACACGTGAAATTAGCAATGTAGCACCACTAATCAATTAATCTAGTTTTGTCCGGTGCACTTAAATTATCTTTAGCATTTACCAACCATTTACCAATTTACCTAAACTAAGCGAGTGACTCACTGAGCCTGAAAACCAAAAGAAAAGAACAAAAACACAACAGTCAACAGCAAAATCGTAAAGCTGCACTTGAGCATAAAAACATCTCTTCAACTATAATGGGCATCCCACCAATAGTTTATTCAACACACATGAATAAAGCATAAAAAAAAATCCAAATCGAAAATAATAACTTTAATGGAACTAGGGAACCAAAACAAATAAACAAGCACATAAAGTATACAATAAAAATTTGAGAATTACCTGAAATGGAAGCAGCACTGCAGCAAGCAGCCAAGCAATTGTGAGCTGTTTTGGGACTGACGGACTGTAAGCTGGATCACGGCGATTCGGCGACGGCAGGTGAGGGCAAACGCAGGTGAGCAAGAAGGGGGAAAATGCAGGCTGGAGGGCGAGCAGCGAGAGCTATTGGGTGAGTATGGTTTCTATTATGAAGTTTAATTTCAGGGTATTAGTATAAGGTAAAATAAAAAATAAAAATAAAAAAGTATAAAGTAAAAAAAAATGGGTAAGCGAGTTGAATCGAACCAAATATTGATCTAAACGAATTGAGCAATTTAAAATATTCTCGTATCAGAGTATTCGATCTCGAGTTTGAGCTGAGATTCAAGGAAGTTTTATGTACTCGAGTCGAACCTGAATTTTACATCACCCTTATCGATTTTAATATGTTTTGAAACTTAATTCACAATAATTTGAATTATAAAGTTATTATAAGATTCTTTTATTAAAATCCAAAAAATTATCTATTGAGTACCAAACAATATTTCAAATGCAAAGTATTTGATAGATGACAATATATAAAATCAATGAAAAACTTCAACATTTGTAATAATAATAATAATAATTATAGGGGGGTCTATTTGGACCCCCCTATTTACTACTTGCACCATATTAATGAATATTTTTTTTTTACTTTCGCACACCACGTAATTACTACCTACACAACATAAAAATAACAAAAATTTAACAACTACACTTTAGTCCCTAAAATTATACAAAACACTAATTTATCCTAAACCAAACCCTAATTTATCTTCAGCCGCCACCCCCTTCCAGCCGCCACCCCCTTCTTCCTCCACCCCTTAATTTATCTTCAGCCCCCTCTCTTCTTCTTCTTCGCAATTCCGGCGACCCCGTTTTCCGGCGTGCCTCCCAAACCACCCATAGAAAAAAACGGTCAAGACTTTGGTCAAACCCATTATTTATCAACACATTCAAAAATCGTTTCCCTTGTTATTTCAATACTGGGTAATGGTGCTCGATCTGAACAAATGGAGGATGAATGGATACACCAAGAAACTGACCCATTGGATGAAATTGCGAAACGGTACGAGAATATACGAGTTAGGTTCATTGCCGCCGTTCTTGCTAGTTTTCGCCGGAAATGTCGAAAGGATTGAGCACAGATGGAATCAACATGGATTGGGAGGGGATAATCTTGAAGGTTTATGCAGAGATTTTTTTTTTGATTGCCACGTGAAATAATTGAGGGGGGGTCATCGGAAAAATGACAAAAAATGATTTGGGGCCGGAGAAATGGTTTGGGGGGAGGTCATCGGAAAAAATGGGGGAAAGGGTTTGGGGAAGAAAAAGGTCCGTCCTTTCATAGTTGTATTTCTTCAATTGGTTGATGCAATTTGAAATGTTTGGAGAGGAAGAGGAGGTTACGGGGAGCTGATTGTTTTTTTTTTTTTTTAAATGCAGTTTGATGTTTGTTTTTTGGATAGTGTTGTGGCTGAGGAGATGGCGGAGGGAGGCTGAGGGAGATGGCGGCGGCTGTGGAGATGGAGATAGGATTTAAGGTTTGAATTCCGCCGATTTTTGAGCAGGGAAGAAGATGAAGGCTTTGAAGGTGGAGATGCTGTAAATTGAGGGGGTGGGGGTGGCGGCGGTCGCCGGAAAAAATGAGGGGTGAATTTTTGGGAGGACTCTTTGAATTTTTCAAAAGTTGTGGTGAAAGTGGTAGAGTTTGTGGTGTATGAAGTATGGAAATAATAAAAATATTAACCGTGGTGCCAAGAGTATAATTTGAGGGTGCCAGAAGTAAGAGGGTGCAAGTAGTAATAAGGGGGGTCCAAATAGAACCCCCCTAATTATATTGACTATAAAGATACACATACATATATGTATAATAACATATATGTATGTATGTAAATGGGCTTTTAACAGTTTTAGGACCTCATGTTTTACCATTATGTCAAAATTGATCCTTATCTTTTAAAATGACAATTTTATGACCTCATGTTTGTGTTTTTTTTTTTTTTTTTTTTTTTTTTTTTTCCAGTTTTAAGACAATTTTGAAATTTCCGTTTAAGTTAACGTCAAATTTGACGGAATATTTAAAATTGTCCTAAAACTGAAAAAAAAAAAAAAAAAAAAAAAAAAAAAAACACAAACATAATGTCCTAAAATTGTTATTTTAAAAGATAAGGGTTAATTTTGACAAAAAGTTAAAACATGAGGCCCTAAAAATGTCACTTTTTAAGGGAATTTTGACACTTTTTAGGACCTCATGTTTTAACATTTTGTCAAAATTGACCCTTATCCTTTAAAATAACAATTTTAGGACATTATGTTTGTGTTTTTTTTCTTCAGTTTTAGGACAATTTCAAATATTCCGTCCAAGTTAACATGTTTTGCCGTTAACTTAGACGGAAATTTCGAAATTGTCCTAAAACTGAAAGGAAAAAAACATAAACATGAGGTCCTAAAATTGTCATTTTAAAAGATAAGAGTCAATTTTGACACAATGGTAAAACATGAGGTCGTAAAACTGTTAAAAGCCCTATGTAAATGTGTATACATATACATATGTGTTTTTTTTTATTATATGTAAATATATATATTCGAGTTTGCTCGCAAGTAGTCTAGTCGAGTATTGCATTACTCGAGTATCGTTCGTTTAATTTTTGAGTCGAGTCGATTTTGAGTTCGAGCTGAATTAAGCCGAGGCGAATCGAGTTCTACCTGCACCTATTTCTAGAGTGTGGGTGATGATCTTGACATCTTTTTTTGTATCTTATTGACCCGGAAATAGAGGTGGAGTTTTTGCAAATTTTTTGGCTTCGGAGGAAGCAAAGCGTTTGAATTTTTCTTTGTCGGTGGTGGAAAGTAATTGTTTGACATGCATGCAACGGCTTATTAGTGTGTCGGAGGACTTTTCGGCTATGGGATGCTTAGCTAGGAATTGTGATGGTAAAGCTTTACATTTACAAACTGTTAAGTTTTTTTTTGTCAATCGAACGAGAAGACCAAATCTCGAGAAGCACCATTTTGATAGCAGCTGGAGGTGGAGGTGGATGCATTGAGGAGCTTGCTGGAGGTGGCCGGATGTGGATGTGACAGCAATTAAGTGAAAATGATAGAAGTGAAAATGTTATATACACTTGGATACACTTAGGACATCAATTAAGTGAGAAAGTTGTTAGGAAATCACTAGTTCAACGCAGCGGAATTTAAAATTTTGACTTCCTTTTCTAGATCGTTCTTCGTTTAATGCAATAAACACGTTAAGTAGTTTGACGGTTATACCTTGGATGATCTATAAGATCGTCGCTTTGACCGTCAACGGAGAGTAGTACAGTGCGCAAGCCGTCCACGTGTCCGGCCTGTATCGTTGATCCATACGTACTCCTCGCCGGAATCCTCCTTGGATTGCTATTGGAAAACTCCGGTTGTTAGACCGGCCTTTTTCCTCTCTCTCAAACTCTCTATAGGATGCTCTCTATTTTACACAAGAACTATGAGCTCTTGCAATTGTGATGTACAAAAGAGCTTGACACCCACTTCCTTTTTATAGGCAAAGTGGCGCCCCAAATAGAGTGGAGGAGAAGAAAACATTTTCCCAATAAAATAAGAAAAATCAATCAGATTGATTTATCACTTTTATTATAATATCTTATATTAAATAAAATCTAAACATTGCCAATATCTTATATTGATTATATTTATCTTATTAGCATAAATCTATTTTTTTCAAAATCAATTAATATCCGATATTAATATTATGGTAATCTTATTAATTAAAGTGCATAATCCAAGTGTATCTTATACCCTAGGATGTGGCGCCCCATATGTCAATTAATTGGCATCCGGAATATTCTTTAATTAATATAATTTGTGTATAATTAATATCTTGTATTTTATTTATTCATAATAAATAAATACTACTATATTAATTTACCACTATAACCTTTATAGCATTTGAGATAAACTTTCATTATTTGGTTATCAACTATACCCGCATTTTAATCTGACTCGATGTTCATATGTGTGTGACCCGATAGGCTTCCGAATATGTTGGCCGTAGACACAAAGTGCAATTTACGAAAATGCCCTTCATGCCTAACGATCACGGGATAGCGTCTAGCAACATACCGTGACCCCCAATCATCGGAAAAGTCAAAAGCAATGACTACTACCTTTCATGTGAAGCAGTTACCGTGTAACTTACAATCCTATCACTGTAATAATATCCATACGATCGTATCTCGAGTGTCAATACATTAACAATCGTATCTTATAATCTGGATATCAAGCTCTCTCGGAATAACACTTTTACTCCCGCTTTGCAAAGATTCTCGAGAGCTAGACATTCTTTATTAGAAGGCCATTTCGGATATTCGATCCCAATCATAGGATACACGATTCCCGGACGACCAATCATGTATACTCCACATGCTTCAATATCACACCCAATCACTACCGCATGATCGCCCCCGTGGATAGGGGCAAACCTCAATAGTGTCAAAGCATGACAATCCACACCGTGATGCTGTTGGAAGTAACGCCCGAAAGACAATTTATGTAATTGTTTTTATAATAATAAATTACAGATTTATTCTCATCTTATTATTTGCTTCGTGCTTATATATTATACATTACTGAAAACCCCAAGTGGTATCATATGTAGCCATATAACTTAGTGTGTGTCACACATGAGGATTAAGTTTATGTTGATACACTTGAAATATTAGTCCATGGTGAAGTTAATCAAAGTATGGGGTCTATTGATTAAATCACCATTAATGCGCCCCAGAACACTTTATGGTGTGACCGTCTTATCCGGACCGTCGACATTGGTTGTCTAAGTGGGGCATTTATATATGATGAGAGTCATATAGGACTGGACCGATTTAATCTGAGTTTCTCATATAATTCAGTGATTGAGAAATCTTATCAAATCACAAGATGATCATATATGGATTTGCTAGGAGTAATAGCACCGATCGAGACACTCGATCTTTGCACAGCGGAAGCTTATGCAATTTACGATATGAGACACAACTAATTAATCCTACGAGAAGGTTGAAGATTTACCTTATCGGAGAGAGATGATAAAATCGACCAAGGGAGAAGCCACAATCTTCCGGATTGTATCTCCTAGCGACGACTGGTGGACGTCGATCCTCGCCGTAGAACCTCCTCGAATATGCATAAGAAAAACCCTAGGTTTTTCTTCTTCTAATGACTAAGGCAAGAAACTAATTTTTCTTCCTTTTATTTTGGTTGTGGCGCATTTTTGTTGTGTTATTGTGCTAGGAGGAACTCTCTTTATATAGGAAAATAACTAGTCAAGAGAGTTATCCTTTTCACTCCACAAAAACCACGTCTACTACTTTACCAATATTGATTCTTCAGTCTACAAAAGACTCATCAATATTTTGGTAAAGCCCACACATTCCAAAACATGTGACTTTTAATGACCTAGAGGTTTGCTTTAATCCACCAATAGATATAAGCATAGGCAGTCCATCTGCCATTGGATTTAAGCTAAAACCCTTATGTTCCGAATGAATTCAAGATCCATTGTACGGCAAGAGTGTTTCAGGGCATCACCCCTGTTAATCTTCATGTTTTCCACGGAGTTAAGCAAGGCTGAGTGGTGAGAAAGTTTCAGGGCATCACCCCTATTGAACTATCTACTTCTTAGGGAATTACCCCTAGACCACTTGGCTTTGCCTTGAAAAATAAACTTTCCATTCATTCTCATCATGTAGATCCAATTACTCCCATTGGGCCTGAGACACTCAGGTGGTTCTACAAGAGTATGAACAGACATGGAGTACCAAAACTCCATTTACATGTATTTGGCATTAAACTAACCTCCTATTTTCAGAATCCTATACAGCCCTCCAAAGAAGACCATAAGTTATCAACCACCCTCGGCAGACTGTATAGTCCGCATAAGCGCAGTGGGTCAATGGATAAACCATACTCCCACTTCATTTGGGTGGATTGATATTCTGATCTAGTTCAGTAGTATTAATCAGTGTAGTCCCCAACAACCAATGTTGGATGTGGTCTGATTAAATCAGATAGTAACTCTTTGAGTAACTGTACTTCAAGGTCTAAGGTTGTTGTTTAAACATCCTTTCAGAAAGGCCGTGACAGTACAATCGTCACTTTTCAACCTTCACTCATTGTATTAAGATATTTCACGACTAGTCACCATCTAAACGTGTATGTAAAATCTCCAGTCCTACCTTCAAGCACCAAGTGCTCAATGCCTCGATTTGCGGAAGTGGAGTAAACGTAGTTCACTCATTATCCATAAATTCATTAAGCATCTTCTAGGTAGACTTCTCGGTATTACATAATAATGTATACCGTTATTTTGCAAATAATATCTTAATTGAGTAAAGCAGTGTTATGTAGCATATCAATAACTATACAAGACAATACATGGTTTATCGTTGTAGTGATAACCATTTCACTCGAGGGTAGGCCGAGCATCAGTGCCAAAACTGTGTTATAGCCTATATCTGAGCATGGAATACTCTATTCTCTGGTAATATCAGAGATTCCTCCAAATATTTAGATAAACTAATCGGCTTTTCGAGTAGTCGTTAGACAAAATGTCTATTACTCAAAAGCTCCCACTAGCTTGTATCCTTCATAAGACCCCGAAGGTCAATGTGAACAAGTTGTGATACTTCTTCAGCTCTATTACATTTTCCTAATTGAAAGGTAACTTAGTCATTCTTCCTTTGAGATAGTGTTCTTAGACTGGGAGATATGAATCACCCTTAGCCAGTCTTAAGATCTTATCTTTAGGATATATGCACCTTTTAATAGATGCTGAAGAATCGTTTATATAAATACGGAAACCATTTTTCTTAATAGTTTATGATGTGTTACATATACCTTTTCAGCATTACTTAGTGGTTTTGACTTTATCAGACAAAAGTCCGAGTATCAGAATCGCATACAAATGTCATATTCACTTTCTTTAAGGCAACTATATTTTCGATGTGAAAGAGAATCCATTTGTTCCAACGAATCTGAAAACAGAAATTATATTTCTTTGATATTCAAGGATTAAAATCTGAAATTTATTTCCTTATATCACTCACACTATCTTATCTCAAATAACTGCCCGTTGTCTACTCTTCATCATGAATGCCCAGCTACCTTGTTCTTACAAAAGAACTTTAGCTTCTGAGTCAAATTACTCGGTTAAGAAAGTCTTTAAGGATTCATAGGTTGGTGTTCCGAAATCACTTTCCTTATCCTTTACTTTCTTTTATTCATATTTTGGTTTAGCCTTTAACTTATTTAGTTTAGATGACTTGCACTTGTAGACATTTACCTTCCCATTCTTGGCTTTCTTTAAAGGAAATGGCCATGAACTAGCAGTTCATTTGAGTAGACACTACTCGTAAACCGTGGGACATCTAGGGAGATTGATACCAAATCATTCTCGTCATCTTTGAACTAATTTTGTTTTGTCTCTCGTTCAGCACAAGTGACAGCAGTGACATTAATGTCACTTAAGTTTGTAGGCTCAAGAGGAACATCCTCTTCCGAAGAATTAATTTGCATTCTCAATTATTGAGTTCAACGTTCTTGTTACTTTTCCACTTGTATGATGTCGTTATCAGTCAATATAATATGTTTAGCTGTTTAGATACCTTGAGATGATATGTAGTTGCAAAAATAAATTATGATAGAAATATAAATCAAATCATAAACCATAACAATTAATGATTTTAGGAATTATAAAAGTGATGTCATGCATGCAGTTTATCCTACCATTCCAAGAATTTAATCTCACACTTTAGTGCCGCCGACGGGTAGGTCAAAGAGGTGATGATTAAATTGAGACAATCTCTCTCAACAATTGACTGAGAATCAAACATCCCGATTTAATTGTTGATTACCTTCATTTTTCAGCCAAGATATTTCCAAAAATACCCTTTAGAGTGTGACCTACTGTTTCAAATTTTTAAGTAGACCCCGAGTATGCCGCCGAAGGGTAGGTCAGTGACCCGACGAGTACTCAAAATCCTATCATATCGGAAACCAAGCCTTGAATTTTGATAGCGGTGAAGGCCATCCGAAGGGGGCCGAAATCAAAGCGGCATGAGGCGTCACCATTCTCTCACGGTGCTTGTGTCAACAATAGAGGCCGAGGGGTCGGTTGTCACCTTCCCCGCTCCCACTCGTTATTTTGAAAATTAGGTAGTCTTTTAGGATTTTCAGAATTTATTTACAATCCGAAAAACAATAAATCATGAATATTTAAATTAATCCTCCCACTAGTTCATCGGTTCCAAATACCTTCTAACTAGTGTCACTTATTCACGACTTTCCAATTTCACGGATTTATAAAATCTTTGTGTAGACACTACACAATTTAAAATTCACCATGAATTTTATAATCCTAATATATTAGGACTTGCGAATTTTCCACGAAATCGAAAAACAAATGATCATAAATTTAAAGCTCCCACTAGTTTATCGGTTCCAAATACCGTCTAACTAGTGACACTATATTCATGATCTTCCAATTTATCGATTATTTAGAAATTCTCTCACGTAGACACTACACAATTAAAATTCACCAAAGAATTTTATAGTACTAATATTTTCATGATAAAAATTTAGGATCTTAGAATTTTATCTCAATAATTTGAAAACAATAATCTTGAAAAACAATCACCAACTTATCGGTATTAAACCCTGGCTGAGCTTTAACCGAGTTCACTGAACGGTGTCGGGATTGGCTAAGCCGACCCGTCCTCTTCGTTGGTTCATATACGACGCTAACGTCGCACGTGTGCGGGTGCTAGGTTGAAAATCGGGCTAAGGTAGCCCCATTGAGCCTCAGCTCGCCGGATAGCTTGACCTTGCTGGACCCCCGTGGCTAACCCCGCACTTGGACGGCCAAGTCGTGTCGGGCCGAAGCCCTGTTGACCGCCCGAACCAATTTTCGAACCTTTTGCTCAGTTGGTGTCCAACTTTTACGGATTTTCCAATTTTTCAATCATTAAAATTCTTTTATGTAGTCACTACATAATTAAAATCCATGAATGAATTTTAGATCCCAAATTTAAATTTATTGAGTAAATTTTATTTTATCATGTGAATTTCATGTCCCGATAAAATTCCGTTCGATTTAATTAATTTAATTAATTACCTAAATTAATCTAAATTAATTACGTCTTTATACATGTCTAATTAATGTCAAAATTAATTTTCTACATGTATGCATATGCTAGGAGTGGAATTCATGAATATAATGCATGTCATGGCATGGTTATTTCACATAAATTATCAAACATGAAAATAAATGCGTAAAATATATACCACTGAGATGGATCGTTGGTATCCCTTATCTAACCTATTTAAACTAGGAAAAGAAAAAAAAAAAAAAAAATTTAAATTGATGCCTTTTCCTCGATGCCTTGGATAAATTGATGTCTTGGTTAAATTGATGCCTTTCCTCGTACTCCAACTTCAGCCGCCGTTTTGTTTTTTTTTTTTTTTTTTTTTTTCCGCATGAATAGTGCCTGGCGCAATATTGTTGCAGCGCCCCTTTTTTCTTTCCATTGAAAATTTCTTTTTGGCCGACGGATCCAGAAAAAAAAACTACTACTATGAAATTTAAATTGCAAAAATAAATTACATAAATTGCAAAATAAATTACATATATCATATACCCGTATAATACTAATTATACGAGCTTACAATAGATCTAACGGTACCGATCCCAATCCATCTCGTCAACCACAACATTCAATCACATAAATAAAAATTAAAAGATGCAATCTTATATGCAATTCCACTCCTAAATTAATTAATTTTGCTCTCGATATCGTAAAAATTTAACTTTGGCTCTGCTACCACATGCTAGGAGTAATAGCATCGATCGAGACACTCGATCTTTGCACAGCGGAAGCTTATGCGATTTACGATATGAGACACAACTAATTAATCCTACGAGAAGGTTGAAGATTTACCTTATCGGAGAGAGATGATAAAATCGACCAAGGGAGAAGCCGCAATCTTCCGGATTGTATCTCCTAGCGACGACTGGTGGACGTCGATCCTCGCCGTAGAACCTCCTCGAATATGCACAAGAAAAACCCTAGGTTTTTCTTCTTCTAATGACTAAGGCAAGAAACTAATTTTTCTTCCTTTTATTTTGGTTGTGGCGCATTTTTGTTGTGTTATTGTGCCAGGAGGAACTCTCTTTATATAGGAAAATAACTAGTCAAGAGAGTTATCCTTTTCATACCACAAAAACCTATTCCCATAAGGAAAAGATATTTTTGCTACAAAAATAAGAGATAGTTCCCAAAAAATCAATCTCTTAATTTTTCATTAATTATCCAACAAATAGATAATTAATTAATTACACAAATGAGATAATCTAGGAAAATTTCTTCTCCCAATTTATCCCAAATGTGGCGCCTCATATGTCATTAAATTTAATATAAAATGTCTTTTCTATTTTACATATTATTTACCAATATTGCATATTCATTAAATAGACCAACTATTTAATTTAATCTCGAGGTTCCAAAAAACGAGAAAACACTCGCGTGTTAGGAGCCAACCCGGGGACCATGGACCTATAATCAGTAGCTACAATAAATTAAATAAAATATTCATCGAACAAAATATTTCTACTTAATTCATTAATTCTGGAATTACGCCACCATAAATCAAAAGCGAATTCTATCGATTATAGATATAACTTATTCTCAAAGTATCGAATAAGTGTCCGGTGATATAATCATTACATACGGACTAACCCTCCATAGACTATCCGTAACGAAGCGTGATTATTTCCGTAACCCTTCTTCACTACATCTTATCATTATTTACCATTAAACCACTAGTCATCAATTAGTTCATAACCAATACGAACTCGGCCAATCGATCAGTTTCTAGGATCAACAAATAAGGGGATTGTCTTTTGATGGGAGTCAAATTTACGTGATTCCGGTGCATTTTCCACCCCCGTTTATCTCACTTTTAGCACATTCTCAGTGTTTTTAGACCATTTTCGGGTAATATCGTGAGTTTATAGCACGGGGAGTAAATCCGTCGCTTTGATGGTTTACTACCTCTTTTTAGTGATATTAACCCATTCCCGAGCACTTTTACCCTCCGGAATCGTTTGTGTGTGTTGTTCGTTCATGCGATTGTAGGGCCTAGGCGTCACGAGAACCCGGAAGGCGAAGATTTATGATGAGAAGTATGATCAAGGTGCAAGAATGAGCCAAGGAAGAAGAAAAATGAAGAAAATGAAGAAAAATAGTTGGTATCTTCATGCTACATTCTGTTCAGAAGCAATTTGAGCTATGATGGAGGCATTTTATGGTCATGGTCTCTTCATGAAAGTTGTAGATAATTGAAATATATTTCCAACGAATTTTGAATCACTCAAATCGGAGTTCTACACGCGAAGATACCATGGTTTTACTGCAGCCAAAAAACAGCAACGTCTCAAACGCGCGTTTGAACATTTCAAACGCGCGTTTGGAACTGTTTTTTTCGTACAGAGAGTTAGGTCTTGAAACGCGCGTTTGGGGACCTCCAAACGCGCGTTTGGGGCCATTTTCTGCAGATTTTTCCCCTATAAACACCCACTTCCATCGAATTTCATCACATTATTCCCCCCTCTCTTAGCTAAACTATACCCACTCTTTGCTCGAAATTTGTAATGGATTATTCCACTTTCTCTTAGCATAGATTAGCATAAAAAAAGCTTAATTATTCCATTTCCAAGCTCAAATTCTCATTCCAACTTCTAAGTCACCATCTTTTAATTAGTTCTTCAAAGTGTACTTTTTGGATCTCAAATTCGAAATTCTTGTTTCTATGGTATATTTCTTCTCTTTTTTACTTATTATGGCTTTCATTTACTGTTTTATGTATGTTTCGATTAGTATAATGAGTAGCTAATCCCTTTTCATGGTCGAATCATGTGAAATTTGGTGAAATCACCCTTTGGGTGATGAAATTGGGAGTGGGTAGTGCTTTTTATTATTTAATCTTGCTTGTTTCATGTCTTAGAACTTGTTATAACGGATTTGGGCTAGATTGATCACCTAGGTCAAAAATCACACACATCAATCTAAAGAGTTGTTCAGATAGATAGATGTGGGAAAAGGGGTTCTAAGATTGCGGCGTAGGCTCGGTTTAGTTGTTAAGCTTGAGTCCATTGCGAGGTTACTCGTTTTAACGTTTAAGCGGCTCTAGTGCATAACTTGTCTTGTTAGTGAATCTTCTTTAGGGAAGGGTAGTTAGCATGGCATAAGGTGTTAGGAGAGAGTTGTTCAGACCTTAGCACCGGGATTAGGAGTACGCACCCGTGAGATTGAATGCAAGAGTTCGTTTGTTTTGTTGCACACTCCCGGTTTCGTCTATCCTTGGGGTTGAAATTAGCTTCTTTGATCATGGTTCGGCTATGTTCCTTAATCAATCTTTAAAACTTAGTAGTTTAATCTTCTTTCTTTCTTTTCTATCTTTAGACTTGTTAGTATAAATCACTTTAGTGTCGTTGTAGTAAACAAACACTTTAAAAACATTGATCACCTAGACTAAGTTACACGTTCGCTTTGGTACTCACAAACACTTTTCCCTTGGGTTCGACCTCGTACTCCTGTAGCTATTCTAGCAATCGACCCAGTACACTGCCGGTTAGAGAGTTAGTTTACCCACGGTTTCGAGTCTTTATAAATTGTTTTTGAAGGGTGAATTTAGCCTCGATCATCTTTCTACTTCCCGCGAGAAGGAATAGATTCCATATCCGTGAGACACACACTTCTCACTCATTCCGGAATAGTGCCAACGTGAAAGTGATTCGGACCGCGCCTCTTAGCGATCTTTAACGAACACATCAAACCCTATCCTGATACAAGCAGGAGTCTGTAATCACTTCAGGATTAAGGTTAATCCTTATATGATCATCTTGTGATTTAATAAGATTTCTCAGTCACGTAATTATATGAGAAACGCAGATTAAATCGGTACAGTCCCATATGACTCATCATATATAAATGCCCCACTTAGACAACCAATGTCGACGGTCCGGATAAGACGGTCACACCATAAAGTGTTCTGGCCGCATTAATGGTGGTTTAATCAATAGACCCCATACTTTGATTAAGTTCACCACGGACTAATAGTTCAAGTGTATCACCATAAACTTAATCCTCATGTGTGACACACACTAAGTTATATGGCTACATATGATACGACTTGGGGTTTTCAGTAGTGTATTACATATAAGCACGAAGCAAATAATAAGATGAGAATAAATATGTCATTTATTAATTCTAAAAACAATTACATAAATTGTCTTTCGGGCGTTACTTCCAACAGGATTAGCCTTAATCCTGAAGTGATTACAGACCCTACTGATTTCAGGATAGGGTTTGATGTGTTCGTTAAGGATCGTTAAGTGTCGCGGTCCGAATCACTTTCACGTTGGCACTATTCTGGAATGAGTGAGAAGTGTGTGTCTCACTGATATGAAATTCATTCCTTCCTGCGGGAAGGAGAAAGACAATCCCCTTATTTGTTAATCCTAGAAACTGATCGATCCGCGGAGTTCGTACTGGTTATGAACTAATTGATCACTAGTGGGTTAATGGTAAATATGGATAAGATGTATTGAAGAAGGTTTACGGAAATAATCCCGCTTCATTACGGATAGTCTTTGGAGGGTTAGTTTATATGTAATGGTTATATCAATGGACACTTATCGACTCGACTTGACGTTGTGAGAATAAGTTATATCTATAATCGATAGAGTTCAGTTTTGGATTTATGACGGCGTAATTCCGGAATTAGTAAGTTGAGTAGAAATAGTATGTTCGATGAATATTTTATTCAATTTATTGTAGCTACTGGTTATAGGTCCATGGTCCCCGGGTTGGCTCCTAACAAGCGAGTGTTTTCTCGTTTTATGGAACCTCGAGAATAAATTAAATAGTTGGCCTATTTAATGAATATGCAATATTATTTATTTTATAAATAATATGTAAAATAGAAAAGACGTTTTCTATTAAAATATTGACAGAAGTGGCGCCTCACACTATGGATAAATTGGGAGAAGAAATTTATTCGTAACTTCCGCTGTGCAAGATCGAGTGTCTCGATCGGTGCTGTGAATCAGATCTGACTATCCAATTATGGATCGGATTAGGATTCGGGTTTCTGTATATCCAGCATGTGGTATCAGAGCCAGGTTAAAGCGATTTTGTGATCATGATTGCATAATTAATTAATAATGAGTGGAATAGAATAAAAATTGCATCTTTTAATTTAATTTATGCGATTGAATGTTTGGTTGACGAGATGGATTGGGGTTGATACCTGTTTACCGTTAGATCTATTGTAAACCCGTTTTTTGGGTATAGGAGATCATGTAATTTATTTTTGCATTTTAAATTTTCTGTTATTTTTTTCGGCCGAGGGCCTATTTATTTTTCCGGGCAAAGAGTTTGAAGAATAAAAGCTACAACACAGTGGTCAAGACATAGGTTTAATTGTGTGCAGACCCGAATTTGAATCCCCTTGGCCGTATAAAATTATGATTTTTTTTGATCGTAAATTTAAATTTTTTTTCTGTTCGTAATAAAAAAAAAACGACAAAAAAAAGTGCGGAGCAAGGAATCAAACTTGGGTGGTGATGAAGGAAGAAAGAGCTTCAACCAACTCAGCTAGAAGGACCTTTTATTGAAGATCTGGAGCAGAAAAATCTTATACCCGATGGTGGCTACAAATTATTTTATGGTTTATTTATTTGTTTTATAGATTAGATACGGGGGTACCAACGGTCCATCTCAGTGGTTTACTTTTACGCATTTATTTTCATGTTTGATTATTTATGATAACCATGCCATGACATGCATCATATTCATGAATTCCACTCCTAGCATATGCATACATGTAGATAATTAATCGTGATATTAATTAGGCATGTACGAAACGTAATTAATTTAGATTAATTTAGGTAATTAATTAAATTAATTAAAATGAACGGAATTTTATCGGGATACAAAATTCACATGACAAAATAAAATTTACTCGGTAAATTTAATTTTGGGATCTAAAAATCATTCGTGGATTTTAATTATGTGGTGACTACATAAAAGAATTTTAATACTTGAAAAATTAGAAAATCCGGAAAAGTTGGACACTAACTGAGCAAAATGTTCGAAAATTGGTTCGGGCGGTCAACAGGGCTTCGGCTCGACTTGACTTTTCCGTCCAAGTGCGGGGTTAGCCACGGGGGTCCGGCAAGGTCAAGCTATCCGGTGAGTTTAGGCTCAATGTGGCAACCTTAGCCCGATTTTCAACCGAGCACCCGCACACGTGCGACGTTAGCGTCGGGGGTCCGGCAAGGTCGAGCTATCCGGCGAGTTTCGGCTCCATGGGGCAAGCTTAGCCCGATTCATCCAATAGTCGTATATGAACCAACGAAGAGGACGGGTCGGTGAAAGAATGGTGATGCCTCGTGCCGCTTTGATTTCGCCCCCCTTCGGATGGCCTCCACCGCTATCAAAATTCAAGGCTTGGTTTCCGAAAGGATAGAATTTTGAGTACTCGTCGGGTCAATGACCTACCCTTCGGCGGCTCGGGGTCTACTTAAAAATCTGAAACAGTAGGTCACACTCTAAAGGGTATTTTCGGAAATATCATGGCTGAAAAAGGAAGGTAATTAACAATTAAATCGGGATGTCTGATTCTCAGTTAATTGTTGAGAGAGATTGTCTCAATTTAATGGTCACCTGTTTGACCTACCCGTCGGCGGCACTGAGGTGTGAGATTAAATCCTTGGAATGGTAGGATAAACTGCATGCATGACATCATGTTTATTATTCCTAAAATTATTATATGTTGTGGTGTACGATTTGATTTATATTTCTGTCATAAATTATTTTACAACTACATATCATCTCAAGGCATCTAAACTGCTAAACATGAAAAATTGACTGATGATGACTTCGTAAAAGTGGAAAAGTAACAAGAACGTTGAACTCAATAATCGGGAATGCAAATTAATTCTTCGGAAGAGGATGATCCTCTTGAGCCTACAAACTTAAGTGGCATTTGATAAGAATGTGACTGCTGTCACTCGTGTTGAGCGAGAGACAAAATAAAATTAGTTCAAAGATGACAAGAATGATTTGGTATCAATCTCACTAGACATCCCACAGTTCATGAGTAGTGTCTAGTCAAATGGACTGCTAGTTCACGGCCATTTCCTTTAAAGAAAGCCAAGAATGGGAAGGTAAATGTCTACAAGTATAAGTTGTCTAAACTAAATAAGTTAAAGGCTAAACCGAAATATTAATTGATGCATACAAATAAATCACCACCATTTAGTCCCGGAAATAGCCTCTGGCTCATCATACCGGCGGAAGGTCCGCGGATACATCATTGGCGACGCCAAGGTACCAAGTCAAGGTCGCCGTCATCAAACCCCGCCTAGAGCGTCACCCTGACTAGGGGGCCGGATCGCGACCTTAGACAAAAGGCCCGCAAAAGGCCGCACAAGACTTGAGAGTAAACAGGGAGCAAGGGCAAGACAAACGGAGTCGGCGCTCTATGCGACCCCAAGAAGTCGCCATATTTTATCCACTTGCAGTCCAAATATTTACTAGTTTACTTGGATGTTAAGCAAGATCAGTGACTAAGCTGCTTAGTGACTTCTGTCTTTTACTTAGCTCTTAAGTTTTCTCTTCCTATAAAAGGAAGGCTTGTGTAACCTAAACATGATATAGACATTCTAATACAAAAGCAGGCCAAAGCTCTGCACAAACACCACCTCTCTCACTTTCCTCCTATCGCCGCCGCACATCTCCGGCTAACTTACATTTAATCACCTACAAATCAGCCAGATATCCATTAAATCCACACCGCTGTGCCATCGTGATGATTTCACCCTCATCAATTGGCTTCGTTACCGGGAAACGAAGCAACAACATGCTCTCGGTCCCAGGCGTAAAAATCGTCTAAAGGTCTTAACACACGGCAGATCGAAGGAATCCCACCTCCACCGGTCTGGAAACGTCCGGCTGTGTCCCCTCGTCTGAGTTCACCCCGTAAAAGAGGTAATCTTACAAAGAAAACCCCCAAACTGCTTTTGTTTCCTTCCCTTAGTGAAGAAAACCATCAGAAGGTGACATTTTCTACCTCAAAAACATATACCAGAAAAACCCTCATCAATACAAAACTTCTGAAAAATTGCCATACACGTTTCTGGGGTTATTGCGTGCAAATCTTTGCTACTTTTCCCTCAAAAAATATATTTCCAGACGCCACGTCACCCGATCTATCACTATCCAAAAAGGATCTCTGATCTAGACCACAAGCAAATCTTATCCCCAGCCAAATCGGTTCGCTAACTCAGCGATGGCAGGAAGCAAAGGACAGCTGACGCCCAAAACCCCCACAAATGGGGGCACACAGCATCAGGCTCGCAGAGAGGTTGTGGGAGAAACACTCGACAATCTTCCCACCGAAGGCGAAGGGTCGCAGATAGGGGCCCTAGCCCCTAGCGACGCCCGGAATGTCATTAATAAAAAAACTAAGTCAAAGGAGGCTATCGCCGCTCTAGAAGAGGCTCGCAAGGAGCCGGCCAGGTCGCAGCAAAGCCAATGGTCGACCCCTGAAACAAGACCAGGTTTCCAGGAAGACCCGGAAGTCACGAAATGATGGAATATGCGAGGTATACTGAAACTATGTACCTGACTAACTCTCGCTTGGTGGCAAAGGGCCAAGCCCTCATGTTGATCCGACCCCCAAATCCTCCCTAGAAATGAAATCGTTCCTGTGGCCCTAGATAAAGGCCGCTAGAGCCAGATCCAGGGGATCGAGATAGAGGAAAGTGTACACTCATCGGGTCGCAAGGGACTGAGGAAAGAAATAGTACAAACCTCGGTCCTCCCAGATCGCGATCATCAGAGAGGAAAGACGGTCGAAAGAGGATCAACTTTTAAAAGACTAGGTGAGAAGGACAAGGCCTCGGCCCCAAGTCGTCTCAGCCTTCCAGGGGGAGAAATACCCCCCGTCAAGATAGAAACGCGCAGGACACCCGCATGATTATAAGGGAAAAAAGAGCTCAAGAGGTATCGCAAGATCATGGGGAATCAGAGCGCAGGCTGGACCGAGCTGACACGCAAGCACTGTCACGACCCAGGTTTGACCCTTTCTTGGCAGAACAGATGGAGATAATGAAAAAAGAGCTCGACGAACTAAAAAAGTCGAGGCCCGCCCAGAAAGTCGCCCCAATCACAGGGATCAACGTACTCGCCAACAGAATCACCGAAACATTGCCCACTAGCAAAGAAAAGGTTAGCTACCCCAGTTATAATTATTACAATGGGAATTCTTGTCCGAACGACTGGCTCACCGCCTTCCAGGGCCGCATCACCCTAGCAACTCAAAATAAGTCCGTCTGGTGCATCGCCTTAGTCGGTAGCATGCAGGACAGGGCTGCTACCTGGGTATGCGGGCTCCCTTGTGGCTCAGTTGAAAGTTCATCAAAGAATTTGAATCGGCGAGCAGACCGAAGAAAACCATCGAGGATCTGTACGAGGTTCGTATGGGGGACATGAGTCCGGAAAGGAATACTATGAGCGGTTCATCAATGTATATGATCAAACTAGAAATATCCCAGACGATGCGGTCATAACATGCTTTCTCACCGGGATCACCAAAGGTCCGATGAAGATAGAATTTAACCTACGACCCCCCAAAGCGGGCCTTAGGGAAATGCTGGAAAGGGCCAGAATGATGGGAGTTAGCAAAGCGCCGTCCTCCGGGAGAGCAAAGCCTAAAACAGAGCAGCATTCACAGAAAGAGGATCGCGCGGATGATCGTAAATAAGAGAAGGGCCGAGACACGAACCATGACCGCGAGGCCAAGAAGTCGTATAAATTAAGCGAGGATAACTTCACGCCGCTTAACACAAAAGCGTCCCAGATACTGTTTGAGATCCGCGAGCATTTCGATAAACCCAAGCCCATGAGGGGCGATCCTGACAGTCATGATAAGTCAAAATACTATGACTATCATAAAACCATGGTCACATCACTGATGAATGCTTCACCTTGAGGGGGGAAATAGAGAGGTTAATCCGTGAGGGACCAACGACTAGGTATAAGCGCGATGGGAACGCTGGCCCCAGTCAGGGGCGCCAACCCCGCGTCTATCAGAAGGAGGTTCAAGTTATCACGGGAATATCCCCAGCAACAGTCAGCTGAAATCCCAGATACATCAAATCAACACATGCGGCTTTGAAAAATAGATAGTATTGGGGGAAAATGAGAAAGGAATCATGTTTACCAAAAGTGATCTGACGACAGTCGACGGCTCTATGGAGATACCCCTCATCCTAAAAGTCAGGGTGAACGATAAACATGGCGTCAACAGAGTGATGATCGACACCGGGGCTGGCACGATGTCATATATTTCGACTGTTTAAAAAAAATCGGATTCGGAGAGGCCAAGTTAAAACCCTACCTCGGAGTGCTCGAGGGCTTTACCAACGATACAGTACGGGTCAAAGGCACAATCGACCTCAACATCACTTTGGGCGACTATGAACCCTGTCGAACTGAGGTAGTCACTTTCTTAGTCATCGATCTCCCCTCGTACTACAACATGATTTTGGGGATTCCAGCTATGAGAAAGTTTCAAATGGTGGCTTCTGTTCCCCACCAAAGGGTCAAGTTCCATGTAGGGGACGAAATCGGGGTCGCCACAAGTCGACCCGGATTTTTCCTCAAGTATATGACAAAGAATAGGGTTGACTCCAAACGACTCGAGTGGAGGGGTTCAATATGGATACGGACCAAATCGCCACGATAAAAGAAGTCCCAGAAAGGGCTGTAGAGGTTGAAACATTGCAAATCCGGGACGAGCCTGATTTCACTGCCGAACACGAGCTGGTCGAGGTCATCATTAATGACAAGTACCCTGATCAGATTATAAAGATAGGGTCACAAATAACCGAGAAAGAAAGGGAAGGACTGATCGAACTTCTAAAAGAAAACCTCGACGCCTTCGCCTGGAAGGTAACCGATATGAGAGGTGTGGAGTCGGAGGTCGCACTACACTATCTGAATGCCGACCCCCACTTCAGGCCGATACAGAAAAGAGCGCGCCAATTCTCTATTGAAAAGGAGGTCGCGATAAAAAGTGAGGTCGAAAAACTTCTAGCAGCAGGCATAATCAAGGAGCTTCCGTATCCCACTTGGTTAGCAAACGTAGTGATGGTGAAAAAACACAACGGCAAGTGGCGAATGTGCGTCGACTTCACTGATTTAAACATGGCTTGCTCCAAAGATCCTTACGCGCTGCCAAGAATCGATAAAATGGTTGATGGGATCGCGGGTTTTGAAACGCTAAGTTTTCTGGACGCTTATTCGGGCTATCACCAGGTCAAGATGGCAAACAAGGATAAGGAGCTGACGGCCTTAGGGCCGCCGGTGGACTCTATTACTTTGAGATGATGCCATTCGGTCTAAAGAACACAGGTTCAACATATCAAAGGATGGTGAACAGAGTTTTTAGCATACAAATAGGCAAGAACATGGAGGCTTACATTGATGATATGGTCGTGAAATCAAGTCGCCAGGATCACCTGGTGGACCTTCGCGAAACCTTCGCAAACGTAAAGAATCACTCAATGAAGCTAAACCCCGTGAAATGTACTTTTGGGGTCTGATGACGGTTAAAATATACCTATTTATGTCATCAATTCTAGCCTTAAATCGGAGTTAATTATATATATTTCATATTAAATCACTTGTTATTATTTATTATTTAATGTTAAGTGATTATTAATTTGATTTTTGGTATTTAGCTATTTTTATTATTAGAAACCAATTTATTGTGCGATAAATGCTGATTTTGCAGATCATGATAAATCGGGAGGATAAATATCATTCAATTCGAAATCTCAAGATAATAAGGAAGAAAATCGGAGCATTAATCAAAGGATAAGTTAGAGAAATCAGATCAGCACGAAAGAATGTAGTGGGGGACAAGTTAGACAAGAAACGCGTTTAACATGTGCAAAAAGGAGGCTCGGTCGACCGAGCCACTTCATTCGGTCGACCGAGGCATGTGGTTCGGTCACCCGAGGCTGCTCAGACCTAAAAACGCGTGCATATCTTCTAGATCCATCCTATGTCGGCAGAATCCTCTATATAAGCAGTAGCTACGAAATTGAGAAGACACACCATTACAACACAAGACAATTTATACAATTTGAGTTTTTAGTTTTAGTTTTCTTTTCTTTATGTTTGTTCACTGTGGATTCATCGGATTCTCCGGTTAGGGAGCGCATTAAAGAGTGGGAGTCACTTTCATCTACGAGGGTATGACTTTTCAATTATGCAATCTTTATTCGTAGATCTGATTTATTTTATTATGGAGTAGTTTTCTTGTATTGATTCCGCGATGTAGACTAATTACGAACCCATGTGTTTAGATTAGAAACGTTAAGAAGTAGTCATAATGTGTACCTGTGCAGAACTCCACTCGGTCAGCCGAGACATGTCACTCGGTCGACCGAGACATGTCATTTGGTCGACCGAGTGTGGTGAAGTTTAGGGCATAATTATGATCGGCTTCGACTACGTCAGATTCTCTGATTTGGAATTAAAACGAGTAATTAAACCTGATCAACTTAATTATTTGTCATCATAATTTAACATGAAACCTAAAAAGTGATTGTTACTTAGGATATAGATTGAATCGGCATCTAAGAAGTACGCCTTACCCTAGGAATGTTGCTTAGATGAGGTTACGAATATACCGGCATCCCTAGTTTCGTAATTATGTCAGAAGTTATATGAGATGGAGGCACTTAAAAGGCGAAGTCACGTAATGGAGGCACAATGATTTAGATGGCCTAATTGGAGCTAAATCTACCTTAGGGGATGACTCCCGTAGTCATAATAATTAATCTTTAACGTTTGTTTTGTCTCGTCGTCAATCTATTTCACATGGGGGAGTCATTAGCTACTAGCGTAATCAATATTCTTAATATTCTTTGTTAAGATAGTATAAATACTTTTGTTCTTGTTTAGTAGTCGTTAGTTTGTCTTTGTGGTATACTTTGTCTTGTGGTTGTCACTTTTTTATTTACTGCGTTTAGTTGGTCGTAGACCGCCCTTTCGATTTAGTTCTGATAGAATAAGGTTGTGTTTTGTTTGTACCGAGTCTCTGTGGGATCGACCTCGACTCTATCTAGCTATACTACGATTGAACCTAGTTCTCTTGCTAGTGTGTTAGTAGGCATCGAGTTAATAGTTTAACTTGACCTCAATCAAGTTTTTGGCGCCGTTGCCGGGGACTCGAGTCATTAAATTAAAAAACAACTTATTTTGTTAGGACTGGATTCGTGGACATTCTGTGAATAAGAGTCTGTATATTAAACAGTGTCGTAATAAATAAATAAATAAAAAAAAGTTCGGTCGACCGAACCACAGTTCTCGGTCGACCGAGAGTTAGTTTTTCTGTTTCTGTTCTGTTTTACTTTTACAGTATTCTGCTTCTGTTTTACTTACGTTTTTCTTTATCTCAAGCTTGTTTCGAGTCTGTTTTAGTTTCGTTTTTATTATTTAGTCTAGTTAAAGGTTTAGCCTTTAAGTTTTTATTGTTTTATTGTTTTATTGTTTTTGTTATTTTATAGTACGCTACTCGGAAATCAAAGGAACCGCTTGAGCCATATAATCCTGAAATAGAGAAATTTGCGAGGAGAAATAGGAAGTTAGCTAAAGAACTGGCTAAGCAAGGAGAAGAGGATCCAAATCTTGAGGAAAGCGAGCACGAATTGGAAGAAGGGCATACAACCGATCATTCTGAGCATTCTGAATCTGAAACAGAAATGGAAGGCATTCCGGTCAATCCGAACCGGGTACTTAATCCTGAAGTTGTTAATAATGCGAACAATCTTAATGCTAATAATGGAAACCAAGCCCCAGCTCAAGGAGCGAGGCGCACTTTGCAAAGTTATGCAACGCCCACTATTGAGCAATTTATTCCCGCTATCGTAGCACCGCAAGATGCTGCGGAAGTCTATCACCCTAGGCCTAACGTAATTCAAATGGTGACCAACTATTCCACTTTTCATGGAATCCAAATCGAGGATCCTGGTGTCCACGTGATAAATTTCTTGGAAATCGTTAGCACTGTGAAACCAGAATTAATCCCGGAGGGGAACATTTGTCTTAAGCTTTTCCCTTTCACCTTGAAAGATAAAGCTAAGCAATGGCTTCTCTCTTTAGAGGCTGGATCTATCACTACCTGGGAACAATTGTTGCAAAAATTCATGAATAAGTATTTTCCCTTGGGAAAAACCTTTAAGTTACGCCAAGACATCCTAGGATTTAAGCAACAACCTGGGGAGAGTTTTGATCAAGCTTGGGAGCGTTTTAAGGAAGCTATGAGGAAGTGTCTTCATCATGACATCTCTCTTTGGCTGTTAATGCAAACCTTTTACCATGGATTGAGAGAGATTGAGAAAATTAGAGTAGACGCCTCTAGCAATGGAGCGTTTGTTCTTTTATCTCCTGAGGAGACACAAGGAAAAATGGAGCAAATAGCGATGAATAGTCAATGGGGAGGCAATGACATAGCTACTGTGAAGATGGCCGCTGACATATTCGAGGATAGTGCATCTACCAGAATCTTAGAACAACTTTCTGTTATCAACAATAAGGTAGATGGAATGCAAGAGAGGATGGCAAAAGTAGAGAAAGGGGCTGGAATCGAGGTAACACCTCAAAGTGAGAATGTTGGTACTGAAGAAGCCAATTATGTCGGGGGAGGATATAGGCCTAATCATAACCATCCTGGATTCCGATATAGTGACCTTAATGCAGGAGAAAGGCCTAAACCGCCTACCACTTATGTACCACAGCAAACTAAAACTTTTGGTTGGGAAGCTACAATAGAAAAACTGAGTAATGTCGTTACTGACAATATGGGACAACTTTCAAAATCTATGGCTGATTTAGCCACTAATTTTAGCCAATATTGTCAGAGGACTGATACTAAAGTGACCAATCAAGAAGCTCTAGTCCAAAATCTCACGCACCAGATAGGACAACTAGCTGAGCAAGTCTCAACTAGACCTCCTGGAGGGTTGCCAAGCAACACTGAGAAGAACCCTAAGGATTTGAATGCGATCATGACAAGAAGTGGAAAGGAGGTAACTCAACCATCCTTGCAAGAGAAAGAGAAAGTCACAAAGAATAAGGATGGTGAGCCAAGCAATGAGACAAATACTTCCGAGACTTTGCCTGAGCAAAGAACGTATAAAGAACCTGCTGGCCCTAGAGTTGAACTTTACAATAACAAGTATCCTATTTTCACTGAAGTCGATCCTTCAACTCTACCTTATCCTCCACCAAAGCCGAAGCCTAAGTTTGATAATAAGAGGTATAAGAAGTTCGTGGATATATTCAGTAAGTTACAAATCAATATACCCCTAGTTGAAGCACTAGCTGAAATGCCGGAGTACACCAAGTTTTTAAAAGACGCCGTCTCAACTAAAAGGAAACTTCTAGATTTAGAGACCATATGCCTTAATGAGGAGTGCTTCGCTATTCTTCAACATAAGTTACCCCCAAAATGCAAAGATCCGGGAAGCTTTCTCATTCCCTGCACCATAGGTAACGTATGTTTAAACAAAGCTTTGTGTGATCTAGGAGCAAGCGTGAACCTGATGCCACTATCTATTTTTCGGAAACTAGGCATGAAAGATCTTAAGAAGACCTCAATCACGCTACAATTAGCTGACCGTTCTGTCAAAGAACCGTGTGGAGTGGTTGAGGATGTGCTAGTAAGAGTTGAAAAGTTTGTGTTCCCTGTCGACTTTGTGGTATTAGATATGGAAGCTAACTACGAAGTGCCCTTGATATTAGGAAGACCTTTCATGGCCACTAGTAGAACGCTAATTGATGTTTACAAAGGCGAATTAGTATTAAGAGTGAACGAAGAGAGAGTTGCATTCAATGTCTTCGACACTATAAAGCAACCTGATGATGGAGAGGATGCATGTTTCATATTGGATTCCATTGATAGGATCGTTCAAGAATTTCAACAACATGAAAGTATCAAGGATTTCTTGGATGCTGTCTTGGAAGAAGAAGATGAAGTCAAGTACGTAAGTAGTGAGGAGGAGAAGATGATATGGCCAGGATGTAGTAGAGGGACCCCTAGGCCTATAGAGGAAGTAAGTGCTGCGGAGATTGAAAGATTCTATCATAGACCAACGTGGCATAAGTACTTCGAACTCAAACTCACTGGTCAAAAGTTGAAGACCTCTTTGGAAGAACCTCCAACAAATTTGACTTTAAAACATCTTCCTGCAAATTTGAAGTATGTATTTCTTCAAGATGAGACTTTGCCACTAATTATATCTTCTTCCTTGACGGACGTACAAGAGGAGAAACTAATGAGAGTTTTGAGAGAGTACCGCGGAGCATTTGAATGGACCATAGCTGACGTTAAGGGCATTAGTCCTAGCGTATGTATGCACAAGATCTCCGTGGACCCTGAAAAGAAAGCGGTTGCACAACCTCAGAGGCGTCTAACCCCACAATTAAAGGAAGTGGTTAGGGATGAGGTTATAAAAATGCTAGAAATGGGAATTATATTTCCAATTGCTGATAGCGAATGGGTAAGCCCTATCCATGTAGTTCCCAAGAAGAGAGGATTGACGGTGCAAGCCAATGAGTTGAATGAGTTAATTCCGGTGAGGCTAATCATCGGTCATCGAGTATGCATAGACTTTAGGAAACTAAATGATGCGACTCGTAAGGACCACTTTCCTCTTCCCTTCATCGATCAAATGCTCGAGAGACTGAGCGGGCATGCTTTTTATTCACTACAAGAAAATTGAGTTTTGGCAGCATGATATTGGCAGCGTGCATTTAAAATGCACTGCTAATTAAGTATTTCGCAGCGTGTTTTTTATAAACAGCGTGCGAAACATGCCACCAAAAATAAAAAGCTATGGCGACGTGAAGATAGCGTGCTGTGAAAAATTAAAAACCTAAAGCAGGGTGTTCTTGCGTGCCGCGTAATGTTGTAAACTAATGGCAGTGTATTATTCACGCTGTGAATACATTTCGCGCTTTTTGGGTTTCGTTTCCCGCAAACTAAAAATTTACCCGGTTAATATAAAAAATATAACCGCGCTAACTCTTTCATTTTTTTCCCTTAAAAAAACCTTCTTATTTCGACAAATAAAAATCCACAGAATTGGCTGTCGACTTATCTTCTTCCATAAAGTCGAATTCTTTTCTCAACCGGGTCGGCTACTCTCTGCAAGGTCAGTAGGTCACCCTTCTCCTCGCATCAAGTCTCCGCAGATTTATCATTTATGAGGTTAATTTTTATTTAATCCTTTCTGTAAATTCCTCTCATTCTTGATGAGTTAGGGATTTGAGTGATTGTTGCTGAGTTAGGGCTTTTTCGATGATAACATTTTGTATGATAAAATGTAAAATCAAATGCGTTTGGGTGACGTATAGAACTCTATAATGGAGGTACTTGGATGCGTGAACAATTTTTAGTCAAACCTTTATCTTCATCCTATCTTTTCTTTTCATTTCTGCATATTTTGATGTCTGTTGACAATCTATTGTAGATTTTGTTATTTTTTCATCTCATCGTCTCTATTGGTTTAATTTGGGTTTGATGACAGGTAGTGACTAGATCAATTAACTTTTGTTTGCCCCATCTGCCAGAGTTCCTCTTGGAAATGTTTCATGCATTTTAAAGGTATGAAAAGTTAATTAACTTTACTCTTTCGGACCTACGATACTTCATTTACACCTCAAATCACAGAATTTATTGATTAATGAAAAATACAGGGAGTGTATGATAATACTTTAATGTGTTTTGTGTATGGATTTCTGTTTTTTTGCTTTTGAGGTTTGCCTTATGCTTAGTAGAGTAGAGGAGAAACTCTGTTGTAGTGAACCAATAGTTAGGGCTTTACACTAAATTTTTCCTACTAATTTGTTTGTGTTTTGTTATGTTTACTTGGATCGGGTGTTTCTTACTTGTAGCTTTAAGGTTTGTATGGATGTTCTGCATAATGATGAACTTGTTGGTTAGTTTATTGTTAGATGAGAATTTGTACCATCAAAACATTTGCTAAAATTTATTTCTTTTTGGTTTTGTGTCAGTTTTTTTTACTTGAGCTTCATTTTGGGATTTACTTTTACTCGCATTTTTGGGTTTTAAAGGCTTGGATTACTTTACCTATCTTTCTTTATGTTTATTGGAGGGGACTCTTAGCGTTTTTGATTAGCGCGTGATGTTCTATCTTTGCAAATAACTAGAGTATTTTTTATTGATAACGTTAAATGGATGTTTTGATAACGTTAAATGGATGTTTTCATTCATCTGGTATTCAATCCCATCATAAAAACAAGACGTAGTATACCTAATGGTGGAAAGTTGAGAAAATTAACTAATAATCGGTTGTTTGTTTCACTTATACTTGACAATTTGATGGATGAACTTATAGATGATGTTTTGGGTGCAACAGAAACATTGTCATGGAACACTACCCAATAAAGAAAAGATAAAAAGATTTTGTCATGCATATGTGTGAACATTCTCTTGCTTGGCTTCTAATTGTTTTATGATGATTTAGTAATAAGAAAATGATTCCTAAAATGCATATGCATATATTTGATGTAATAATTGTTTTACTTTTACACCGTGTTGATTTCAATGACAGTGCCTCATTGTCATAGCATGAAAGGATAGATGACTTGTGTTTAATTGTATTCTCCCTAACAGCTTAAAATATCGATTCTCATATTCGATTATCTTAAAACTCATCTTCAGCGTGGTACTGCCAAGTTTAATCATTGTGGTTCACTTTGACACCGTGTTGGTTTCAATAGCAGTGCACGTTGTTATAGCATGAAAAGATAGATGACTTGTTTTTAATTGTATTCTCCCTAAAAGCTTAAAATGTCGATTCTCATATTCGATTATCTTGAAGCTCATCTTCAGCGTGGTACTGCCAAACTCATCTCTATAGTAGGTAAAAAGTTACACTACGTTGGGTACTATGCATTTAAACATCTAATTTGTTAATGAAAACTTATATGTTACCGATATATTACAGCTATGTCAAGAAACTACTTTAAAATTCATGCACCTAACCATGTGACTTTCCAGAAAAAAAACATATTTTGAATCGGTTTAATTTTTCTAGATTCAGAGCCGTCAAAGCATGTGGTTTCTTTGGTGGTTTCTGGTGTATTCGGGACTCTACTTTTGTCACTATTTTTTTGGAAATTTGCTACATCCCAATCTTCTTGTTCTTGCTGTAGTTGTCAATGAAATTTGGTTCTGTGGATTTATCACTTATTTAAATATATGTTTGTATTTTTCAACCCCTTTGTTCTTCACTCATTTAAATTCTGAAGTTACTACTATTGAGTATTATTTTACTTCTTCTTTAGACGACATAGGAATATATTTGATTACAGACCCTTATATGTCCAGACACATGGTAGCTTTCAGGATTCTGCGTTGAGAGTTTACAATAAAAACATGTGTTACAATCTGACAAGCATTTTTTTAATTAATTTTCTTTGTTCATGTTATTGCTAAGGATTTTAGATTTGTTTACCACTGATGGATTTTAAACTTGCCGTGCAGGAATTTTTGAATATCTATTAGACGCATAGCAAACTATGGTTCATTACAGCCAAGAGTAGATTTAAATGGACAAAAAAGGAGTAATATGCATGAAACTGAAGCTCAGGTGAAGCGAGTTTCAATTAATGGCACATTTGATGATATGTAGATGCGTTTCAAGTAAGTATGAACTATTATATTTTCTTGATTTTGATATGGAACAATCTTCTAGAAATTATTATGAATAGCTAATTTATTCACAGGCAAAGGTTGCACACTTCACAAAAATGAATGCATTGCAATGCTGTAACCACACTATGGGCTATGAAGGTTATGACTGTTTGGACGACACAATGGTAAAGATTTTTTTCATACATTTTTACATGTGTTGAAGATTATGTAGTTTATGTAGTTATACAATCTTCTTTATTGCGTGCTTTCTAACATTTTTAAATGTCTCCTAAAATGAAGGTGAAAGGATACACTAGCGGTAGTGAAGTAACAAGGGTTCAAGTTTGGTTGGAAGGAAACAAGAAAAAAAGAGCCTAGTACTTCAGCAAAGAAAATGGTAATAAAACTAGCTTTTTTATTTGTGAGTTGTTGGTTTTTTTATATCATAAATTAGTTCTTTTATATGTGCCGAAGGAAGTACTAGAGTGCCCAATTGAATCTCATAACACAACTAACATCAATGAGGATTCTCTTAGCCTTGTATTTTGGAATGAGCTTGGTAGGTGCATGGAATTGGATTTGGAATCACTTCTTAAAAAGTTGGAGCACATGCAAGTGTTGTATTTTGAATTTTATTGTTGTGAGTTGAATTACTTTGATATGGTAATGAGTTGTGTGTTATTGAATATATTTGTGTATTGGGTTTTGTATTATGCAAAAGGTTTTGGTTTTATATAGTTGAGTATAAGTTCTTTTATTGGGTAAATATTAATTTTTTTTAAAAAAAAAAAACATATTCGCAGCACACATTAGTGTGCCGCTATTAAGAAATCATTTTAGTGGCATACAAAATAACCTGCCAATGGTAGGAATAGCGGCATGCAAAGTAAGCTATCAATAACATTAATAGCGCGTGCATAGTAAGCTCCCAATAACAGTAATAACGGCGTGAAAAGTAAGCTGCCAATTATAGCATTAGCAGCGAGCAATTGCATGTCGTGGAAAGCTTTGTACTTTTGGTAGCATTGAACTTTGCAGCGTGCGATGTGCGCTGCCAATAGTTTTTTGCACGCCGCGAAAACTACTTTTTGTTGTAGTGATTGTTTTCTTGACGGGTATTCAGGATACTATCAAATCCACATCTCGCCCGAAGATCGTGAGAAAACAACATTTACATGCCCATATGGGACATTTGCGTATAATCGAATGCCATTTGGATTGTGCAACGCCCCCGCGACATTTCAACGATGTATGATGTCATTATTTGCGGATATGGTGGAAGATTTCTTGGAAATCTTTATGGATGATTTCTCCGTATTTGGAGACGATTTCGATTCATGTCTCACACATCTAGCACGAGTGTTGAAAAGATGTGAGGAGACGAATCTTGTGCTTAACTGGGAGAAGTGTCATTTGATGGTTACGGAAGGTATAGTACTAGGCCACCGCATATCAAAGAACGGGATAGAGGTGGATAGAGCCAAAGTTGAGGTGATCGAGAAATTACCTCCACCTACCAATCTTAAAACTTTGCGAGGTTTTTTAGGCCACGCCGGATTTTATCGTAGGTTTATTAAGGACTTTTCCTTAATCTCTAGACCTCTTACCGAATTATTGGCCAAGGATGTGCCATTCGTGTTTTCTAATGAGTGCATAAAAGCTTTCAACGAAATAAAAAGTAGGCCGATTCTTCGCACCCGTTCGGTCGCACCGATTGGGAACTTCCGTTTGAACCGATGAGCGATGCAAGTGATACCTCTTTGTTGGCGCCGCTGGGGTCAAAGAAAAGATAAGATCTTCAGACCTATCTATTATGCAAGTCGGACTTTGAACGCTGCCCAAAGAAACTACGCAACAACGGAGAAGGAGCTTTTGGCCGTTATCTTTGCTTTTGACAAGTTTAGATCGTACTTAGTGGGATCTAAAGTCACTGTGTGGACTGACCATGCAGCTCTTAAGTATCTCCTAGCAAAGAAAGATTCAAAGCCTAGATTGTTGAGATGGATTCTACTGCTGCAAGAATTTGACGTAGAAATCCGAGATAAGAAAGGAAGTGAGAACGTAGTGGCCGATCATCTGTCGCGCTTACAATTAGAGGATGGTGAGGAATTACCTGAGATAGGAGAATCTTTTCCTGATGAACAACTTTTCTCCATCACCACCATCAGGGGACATGATGATTGTGTTGCAGTTTCTTCGCGAATAGAGGTTGTGAAGGAGAAGAAACAACCATGGTTTAGTTTGTTCGTTAATTATCTATCCGCAAAGTACCTACCACCAAATCTCACTGTCCAAGAAAGGAAAAAATTCTTTAAGGATCTTAGACACTATTATTGGGATGATCCTTATTTGTTTAAGCTAGGATCTGATAATGTTTTTCGAAGGTGTGTGCCCGAGGAAGAGTATAATGATATCCTGAAGCATTGTCATTCTTATGAAGTTGGAGGACACTACGGTGGAGAAAAAACTGCGGCCAAGGTCCTCAATGTGGTTTTTATTGGCCGATGTTGTTTAAGGATGCACACCAATATGCAAAAGCATGTCATGCTTGTCAAATGACAGGAAATATTTCACGGAGGAATGAGATGCCACTTAAGAGCATCCTAGAGGTAGAACTCTTTGACGTTTGGGGAATAGATTTCGTTGGACCCTTCACTTCATCACTATCTAACCGATACATCTTAGTTGCTGTTGATTATGTATCCAAATGGGTTGAGGCCATTGCTTCCCCTACTAACGATGCCAAGGTTGTAATTAGATTCTTGAAAAAGAATATTTTTACAAGGTTCGGGACGCCTAGGGCAATTATAAGCGACAATGGTAGTCATTTTTGCAATAAACCTTTTGAAAGGCTGATGATTAAGTATGGGGTTCGACATAAGCTAGCAACAACATATCACCCCCAGACTAGTGGACAAGTAGAAGTCACCAATCGAGAAATAAAGCGTATCCTGGAGAAAACTATCAATACGACTAGGAAGGATTGGTCGTTACGTTTAGACGACGCTTTATGGGCTTATAGGACTGCATATAAAACCTCGATTGGAATGTCACCGTATAGGATTGTTTTTGGAAAAGCATGTCACCTTCCTGTGGAACTTGAGCACCGGGCCATGTGGGCAACAAGGATGTTGAATTTTGACGAGACATTGGCCGGTGAGAAGAGGATGTTAGAATTAACTCTCCTGGAGGAGTTTCGTTTAGAGGCATACGAGAATGCCAAGATTTTCAAGGAGCGCACGAAGAAGTTCCATGACAAAAAGATTCTGGAGAGGACCTTTTACAAGGATGATCTGGTTCTCTTGTACAATTCGCGCTTAAGACTCTTCCCGGGTAAGTTAAAATCAAGAAGGTATGGCCCATTTCGAGTACAACAAGTCTTTCCTTCTGGAGCGGTGGAGCTATTCAATTTCAAAGACGAATCCAGATTTGTGGTCAATGGACATCGTGTGAAGCATTATCAAGGGCTTCCACCTAGTGCCGAGGAGGAGGTTTTGTACCTCGACGACCCTATCTATGAATAAACCATCTTGAACTGAGTCGAGCAAGTGACTATAACTTTAGAACTATTTCTGATGAACTATCTTTTTTGTTTTTATTTTTAATAATAAAGTAGCATGCGCCTATCACGGTTTTTTTTTATCTCGCCATGTTCCGAGTCTAAGTTCGGAATAAATGAGGTTTTTTCCTTGATAGCCGTCATGTGAGTTGTTTATTTAGGTTTAAATCCCTTTTGGTCTTGTCCATGGAAGTATAAAGTAAAGTGGCTTAAACTGTTTTTAGATATTTATATCTAATTACTGCCACATTATTTTATAACTTCCATAGACATGGTATTTGACGATTTCGTGGAGCTTGTTTGCTTATACAGGATGTGTCTGTCTCTCCACGACGTGCTGATGTTGACTCCGATATTGTTCCTTTACTTGGGAGCCGTTTCCAGAGCTAAGTCTTTCTACTTGAACTCTCATTTATTTTTGTCATTGAGGACAATGCCATGTTTAAGTGGTGGGCAAGGGACTTAGCTTAGCTATATGTCAAAAAAGTAAAGGGGAACGGAATATTGAGCCAAATTTAAAAAAAATAAAAAATAAAAAAAAATTTCATGGATAAATGCCAAGTTGTTTAACTCGTACCCTTAACCTTGTGAAGTTCTTATACTTAGAGTTGATAGGAAAGGAACCAAGTTGCGTAAGTACGTGGTCATATTATACTTTTGCGATAAATTGTTAGTAAACTTAAGGATATTCATGCCAGCAATTGCAAGTATTTAGGTATTGTTCAACTACTCAACATATGAATCGCTTAGTACCGCATGAATTACGATAATTGAAAGAGGTATGTGTACATTGCATAGATGATTGGTTATGCTTACCTAGTGTCGTTATTTATCGACTGACATATTTTGATCTTCTAGCCATCAAAGCGGAGTAATAAGCTCGAGATGTACCTGTGTTTTGACAATTCGTTAAAACACTGGGCTTGTAGTAACATTACCAAAGTAGCCCCGCGCTTGTGGTAATATTCGATACTATGCATGATCTAAGATAGGGAGGATACTCATAAAGAGAAAAGAGTCTTCTTCCTTGAGATTGGTAGTATTTGAAAAATATGAAAAATTGAAAAAGTTCAAGTTTTTAGAGGCTTTGAGTAGTACTCGGTCTCCAAGTCCAAAATCCCTATGGATACGCTCTTTCTTATTGTTCTAGTGCTTTAACCATTGCGAGGCATAAGAAGTATGAATGCTGATGTTGGTGAATTTCGATATAAAGCCTGCATAAACTCTAATCTTGCTAAATTTATATAAAATTAATGCACATGCACACAATCACTTCGATTCATAGTGAGTAGTGAATAATGTTTATCTTATGAGCATGACTGGTATGAGTTGACTTGAGTTTCTTGTGTAAGTATGAGTTGACCAAGGAAAATGTGTCTTGGGAAATGACTTATTGATGCTTTGTTCGGGACGAAGCAAAGTTTAAGTGGGGGGCATTTTGATGACGGTTAAAATATACCTATTTATGTCATCAATTCTAGCCTTAAATCGGAGTTAATTATATATATTTCATATTAAATCACTTGTTAATATTTATTATTTAATGTTAAGTGATTATTAATATGATTTTTGGTATTTAGCTGTTTTTATTATTAGAAACCAATTTATTGTGCGATAAATGCTGATTTTGCAGATCATGATAAATCGGGAGGATAAATATCATTCAATTCGAAATCTCAAGATAATAAGGAAGAAAATCGGAGCATTAATCAAAGGATAAATTAGAGAAATCAGATCAGCACGAAAGAATGAAATGGGGGACAAGTTAGACAAGAAACGCGTTTAACATGTGCAAAAAGGAGGCTCGGTCGACCTAGCCACTTCATTCGGTCGACCGAGGCATGTGGTTCGGTCACCCGAGGCTGCTCAGACCTAAAAACGCGTGCATATCTTCTAGATCCATCCTATGTCGGCAGAATCCTCTATATAAGCAGTAGCTACGAAATTGAGAAGACACACCATTACAACACAAGACAATTTATACAAATTGAGTTTTTAGTTTTAGTTTTCTTTTCTTTATGTTTGTTCACTGTGGATTCATCGGATTCTCCGGTTAAGGAGCGCATTAAAGAGTGGGAGTCACTCTCATCTTCGAGGGTATGACTTTTCAATTATGCAATCTTTATTCGTAGATCTGATTTATTTTATTATGGAGTAGTTTTCTTGTATTGATTCCGCGGTGTAGACTAATTACGAACCCATGTGTTTAGATTAGAAACGTTAAGAAGTAGTCATAATGTGTACCTGCGCAGAACTCCACTCGGTCAGCCGAGACATGTCACTCGGTCGACCGAGACATGTCATTCGGTCGACCGAGTGTGGTGAAGTTTAGGGCATAATTATGACCGGCTTCGACTACGTCAGATTCTCTGATTTGGAATTAAAACGAGTAATTAAACCTGATCAACTTAATTATTTGTCCTCATAATTTAACATGAAACCTAAAAAGTGATTGTTACTTAGGATATAGATTGAATCGGCATCTAATAAGTACGCCTTACCCTAGGAATGTTGCTTAGATGAGGTTACGGTTTATACCGGCATCCCTAGTTTCGTAATTGTGTCAGAAGTTATATGAGATGGAGGCACTTAAAAGGCGAAGTCACGTAATGGAGGCACAATGATTTAGATGGCCTAATTGGAGCTAAATCTACCTTTGGGGATGACTCCCGTAGTCATAATAATTAATCTTTAACGTTTGTTTTGTCTCGTCGTCAATCTATTTCACATGGGGGAGTCATTAGCTACTAGCGTAATCAATATTCTTAATATTCTTTGTTAAGATAGTATAAATACTTTTGTTCTTGTTTAGTAGTCGTTAGTTTGTCTTTGTGGTATACTTTGTCTTGTGGTTGTCACTATTTTATTTACTGCGTTTAGTTGGTCGTAGACCGCCCTTTCGATTTAGTTCTGATAGAATAAGGTTGTGTTTTGTTTGTGCCGAGTCTCTGTGGGATCGACCTCGACTCTATCTAGCTATACTACGATTGAACCTAGTTCTCTTGCTAGTGTGTTAGTAGGCATCGAGTTAATAGTTTAACTTGACCTCAATCAGGGTCCGGGCAGGGAAATTCTTGGGTTTCATGGTAAGTCGAGAGGGGATCGAGGCGAACCCAGAGAAAATTGAGGCCCTGATAAACATGAGCGAGCCGACAAATATCAAGGAGGTACACAGGCTGAATGGAAGAATAATAGCCCTGGGAAGGTTTATCTCAAAATCTGCCGAGAAGAGCCTACCCTTCTTCAAAATCCTGAAGGGAAATAAAACCTTTTCATGGACAGAGGAATGCTCGCAGGCTTTCAAAGAGCTCAAGTCCTACCTCTCAAGCCCGCCATTGCTAACTAGTCCAGTGGTCGGAGATGTTTTGCTGCTGTACTTAGCTGCCTCGGATCGGGCCGTCGCCGCCGCTCTTATCAAGGAGGAGGGCACCTCGCAGAGGCCTGTTTATTATGTTTCTAAGGCTCTAAGCCTAGTAGAGAGTCGCTATTTTAATATTGAAAAATTAGCCTACTGCGTTGTCATAGCCACCCGAAAATTAAGGGCCTACTTTTCATCGCATTCAATTATAGTACTATCGGACGTGCCACTGCGCCAAGTCCTCCACAGGCCGGACTTGTCGGGTCGTTTGTTGCGATGGGCCATCGAGCTCACCGAATTCGACATCCGATATGAACCTCGAAAAGCCATCAAAGCTCAAGCATTGCCCGACTTCATCGCGGAAACAAGCTTCAACGAAGGAATCCAGGAGCAAGCGAATGCAAAACATGACCACGACGAAATAACCACAACGGACGAGCCCCAGCGGCCAAGTCACTGTTGGCAACTCTTTGTCGATGGCGCCGCGAACCTTAAAGGTTGCGGCGCAGGGATTATTCTACTAGAGCCAGGCGCCTCAGAAGAGATTGAGAAGGCCCTAAGATTTGACTTTACTGCGTCGAACTACCAGGCAGAGTATGAGGCGGTCATCGCAGGACTTGAGCTCGCCAGGGCCATGAAAGTTGAAAATGTGCAGGTTTTCTGCGATTCACAGTTGGTGGTCAATCAAGTAACCGGGTCATTCGGCATCCATTGCGAAATTCTATAGAAATATATTAATCTCGTCAAAAAACTCGAGAGCAGCTTCAAATACTGCATGTTCACCAACATCCCTCGAGAGGACAACCACCGAGCAGATTATTTATCCAAGCTGACTAGCGACGATGAAATTAACAATCCGTCAATCTTGGTAGAGTATCTATCAGAGCCCGCTATCGACTGGGCTGAGATAACGGACTTCTAAGCCACTAACCCCTGTTGGATTGACATCACGAGGGCATATATCGACTTTGGAAAACTCCCCGATAATCCAAACGAGGCTAAAGCCCTGGTTAGAAGAGCCGTCCAGATACACCATCTTAGACAACATTCTGTATCAGAGATCATTCTCTAAACCTTTGCTACGATGCGTACGACCTGAGGAGATTGAGGGAATCCTCAGAGAGCTACACGAGGGGATGTGCGGTGGCCACCCGGCTAGCTGCACCCTCACCCAGAAAGTCTTATTGGCCGGATACTACTGGCCAAAACTCGCAGAGGACGCCAAAGCATATGCTAAGGCGTGCGACTTATGTCAAAAATTTGTGGATATTCCCAGACTACCATCAGTCGAGCAAAGCAACGTCGTTGCCGCCTGGCCATTCGACATGTGGGCCATCAACCTCATCGGGCCGTTAAAAAGGGGACGCTCCGGATGCGAATACGTGGTGGTCGCCGTCGACTATTTCACCAAATGGATCGAGGCCAAAGCCTTGGTAAAAATCAACTCCAGAGGCATAATCTATTTTCTACTCGATCAAGTATGGACTAGATTCGGTGTCCCCAGGGTAATAGTATCAAACCACGGACCCCAATTCAGAGAAGAGTTCGACACGTTCTGCAGAGAGAATAACGTCAAACATTGGCAATCATCAGTATGCTATCCGCAAGGCAACGGACAAGACGAGAACGCAAACAAACAAGTACTGAGCGTGCTAAAGAAAAGTTTGGGTGAAAAGGCGGGTAAATGGCCTGATCACCTCCCCGCAGCCCTATGGGCGCTCAGAACGTCATGAAAAACAACTACAGGGGAAACTCCTTTTGCTTTGACCTATGGATCCGAAGCTATGGCCTCGGTAGAGATGGCCCTGCCAAGTCTAAGGGTCGCCCATTTCAGCGAGGCCGACAACCCGCTTGCTAGGGAGCTCGATCTTGATTTAGCAGAGGAGCGACGAATCGAATCGTATGGCCGTTTGCTCAATTGCAAACAGGCTGCAAAATGTCACCACGACAAACATATTCGCAATCATCACTTCGCCGTGGGAGATTATGTTTTGCAAAAGAGACAGGCCACTGGCCACGAGGCCAAGAAAGGAAAACTATCGGAAAGCTGGGAGGGCCCAGTAAGGATCACTCGAGTAGTTAAGAAAGGGACTTATGTGTTAAGTGATAGTCAAGGCCGCGAATACAACCGGCCCTGGCACGCAGAAAATTTGAAAAAATAATATATGTAGGATATCCATCTATTACGTACGAGCGGAGCATGCGAAGAATGGAATCAAAATAAAGAAACATCTTCATTAACGAAAGAAGGGTACAATTGTTTCTAGCAAACCCGCGGCCGGCAAGGCCCTTTGATTTAACCAAAAACAAGGGGGCCGCAAAAAAAAAAAAAAAAAAAAAATCCAGGCAAACCCACAACGGTCCAACGAATGCGCCGGTACCCTAGCTAAATTACACAGCCTAGCTACAAGCGAGGCAAAGGGGATGCGACGATCGGGATTCATTGAGGCCGCAAAACTGACTGCCTCGTGGTGAATCAGAACCCCCAATCAATGTCAACCTGGGGGTCGCGAATAGCATGCAGAAGGAGTGCTTCGGCCTCGCTAACAACCTTGAAATCCATGGACATGAGAGCACGTGAGTTAATAAACCTTTTCCACTCACAGTTGCTGCGAGACAGTTGAGACACAGAGCCTAGTACGCGACGCCGTTGAGCATTTGGGAAGAGCTCGCGGATTGCCTGACGTAAGCGAACCTGTTTACTTGCCTCATCCCCAAGGTTCCAGGCAACCTCATAATGAGCAGAGGGATCGATAGCAGGTATACGAAGAGCCTCATTGATAACCTCCGGGGTAAAAACGACCGAGACATCACGAAGGGCCACACAGCTAACAACTCCTTCAGAGGCAACTTCAGATAAAACGGAATAAAATTCCCTTACCATGGTGAGGTTGGAGGGTGTCGAAGGTGGTAGGACAAAATCTAACCACCCAAAAAACCGTACCCGGAGCAAGGAACCACACCCTCAACCTTGCCCTCATTCAAGCCCCTCTCCCTCACAAGCTTAACCACACCAAAGTAACGCCAGAAATGATCTTTGGCGGTAAGAGAGGCGGTAAGAAAGAAAGGGGAAACATCACGTACTGGACGGGCTTCAAACACCCGGACTGAGCTACCCTCTCCAGGTTGAGAAGACATGGCTCTCACAACAAAGATTTATGCAAAAGAGGAATATAATGAGGTTAGGCTTGCTCCCTCCTTTTATAGCAAAAGGAATGGCCACGATCAACAAGATCCTACGGCCAGTATTCACGTGGTTTACCCAAGATTTGAAATTCAAAAGGGCACATTTATCGCTTCAGTCATCAGTGCGAGATTCTAGGAGCTACTAACGCCCGACAGTTATTAGCATGCGATTTTAGGCCATGTTGACCACGCATGCACCGCTGGTCATGATAATGCCAGTGAGCTGTCAGATCAATTCAAAGCCCTTATTCCCCGGCAACACGGCAGTCAAGAAAGGTTAGTTAAGTCCAATCAACTCAGCTTCTAATTTTCTGGCGAACCCCTACTATGCCATAAACATAGGGGGCCGCATCCGGAAAATTTCAAACGTCAACAAACTGAGCAAAATGTGGCCCAGGGGGCCGCATAAAGCCTTGCAAAACCTCGCCCAGAGATCTACAGTGAGCCTAGGGCGATTCTTAAAGCATAATCACCATAAGATTATTTTCCACAAGTCCGGTGTTAGTAATATCATCCGCAACGGAAGCGATTTAAGGATCTAGATCTATAATTTACACACAATAAAATAACTAGTTTCTACTCTACAAGGGGGTTGTAGAACATACCCCTTGGATCCCAAAATCCAAGTAGAAGAACCGCAATAGGAAGAACAAAAGATGGTGTGAAGAGCATCACGATCTTCCGCACGTGTGATCCGAGAAACTCTCGGTGGAAGGAAATCCTCGTCTTGAATCCTCCCGATATGCTACCCGGAAAACCTCAAAGATTTTCCCTCTTACTTCCCCTTGGCCGAATTTTATCTTCTTCTCTCTAAGAGATAGATGTCGAAAATTGTAGTGTATGTATGAGTTGGGAAAAGCCTCTTTATATAGGAGAGCTTTCCTTTGTCCTCCAAAGATTTTATTTTACAAAATAAATAAATCCAATAAATAAAAGATAATCCTAGAATATTCTAAAACAAATCTAGAATAATCTTATCTTTATTTTTTACCATAAATTATTTATCCAATAAATATTTTGTGCACATGTCTTATTAATCCACAAGAAAACTAATTCTTGTTCACTAAGACAAGCCTTGGCCGAAAATTCCTTATTGACCTAGTCAATATTATTTTCGGCCATAACTGTTAGGAACATTTTATTATGTTTTAATGATGGCCATACTAGCTGTTATAGCAAGCCTGAAATAAGTTAGAATTCTCTGTATAAGCCTTTACTTAGAGTCTGACATGTTGTATAAGTTGAGTCAGACAAGTATTGTACTAGTTGGTAGGACGGCAAAGTAAAAACGGACTTTCGGCGAGTGAAGCCGATCAAGCACCGGCAGAGAAGTAATGAAGACATTATGGTCTGACTTATAACCAAGGAAGTCTGTGATGACCTTGGATAAGTCTAAGTTATGTTTCAAGTGATGAAACTTAATATTTAGATATGGTGTACACTGATCTCACTCCAATCAAGGATCAGTGAAGTACAAGATTCTCCTCATACTTAAACAATGAAGAAAACAGTGAATCGGCGCAGTAAACTGACTTTCGGCTGAGTGAAGACAAAACGGTGAAGGAAGATCTAGAACGGCGAAGTCAGATGAATCACTCAACCGCTCTGAGAACGGCGAAGTAAATCTTACCAAATCAGATTTTGGAATATGATGAAGATTCAGAAGATCATGCATTTAAATGCACAATCAATAGAGGATCAATCAAGGACGGATTTTCTGCTATATATATTTGAAGGAAAAATCCGATCACTGAAATCAAGGAGAATACAATTAAGGGGGAATCAAGAATAAAATCAAGGATTATTCTCCTCATAAATATAGCCAACGGACGGAATTTCAAATCAAGGATTCTCAAGGCTATAAATAGAAGGCATTGACAGACAGATAAAATAACGATCAAGAAAAGCAAAAAGGAAGTAGAAACTCTGTCAAATTGAAAAGCCTTCTCTCTGAACTTATAAGGACTTATCTAGAGATCAACTCAGACATCAGAACTACAATTTTATATTCAGCACTGAGATTGATCAAGCAAGTTTGTGAATCTCATTCACATCAAACTGAAGTAACCGAATCAGAAGCAATCTGAGAAGGAGTTGTGTCTGTGATAGCTGCTGAAGGATTTTAATCTCAAGAAGCAGTGAAAGAGACTGAATCACTGAAGCTGTTGCAATCAAGGAGTGATAGTCTTGTAGATTGTGAAGCTTGGGAAGTCAAGGACAATCATACTATTGTATCTGTGAAAACAATAGTGAATTCCTCCAATCATCACATGAGAAGAGTGGATTAAGGGATTACACCACCCTGAACCACTCTAAGCCTTGTGTCAATTTACTTTATGCAATTTACTTTACAGCATTTATTAAATTGCCTAGATCATAACTTATATTTGTGATTGTCTAAACTGATTTGAAAACAACATAGTAAGAAGAGACTTATCCGCTGCCCAAAAGCTTTTAAACATAAGAAAAGTTTTTGAAACTCCACTATAGTCATTCACCCCCCTCTGACTATAGTTTCACCCTTCTCTGGGACCAACAATAACACACTAATTGGGCCAAGATTATGAAAGATGTATTTTTCACATATTTAATTATTTAGCCCAACTAATTTAATAGTCCACTAAACAATTAATTCGCATATCGATTTAAGTAAATTCTAATAAGAACTAAATTAATATTATCAAGATTCGACGTCCGAGAATAGCTATGCTATATTGGAGGCACGTCGGGGACCATGGACTAATAATCAGCGGCTCCGATAAATCAAATAAATAATTATCTTACGAACAAAATAATTATATTCGATAACAATCACAAGAATATGCCACTATAATCCCGTGACTACACTCCTCCGATTATGAGATTATATTTATCTCCTCACGAGATTGATAATAAGCGTCCATTGATATAATCATTACATATGAATTAATCCTCCATAGACTGTTCATTCTAAATCGGGAAGTTACCGTTAACCCTTTTTAGAACCTCTTATCCTTATTTACCATTAATCCCCTAGTGATCAATTAATTCATACAACTCACTGGTAGCTAATCAGTGTAATATGAACTCGTACGATCGATCAGTTTCTAGGATTAACAAATAAGGGAACTGTCTATCTACTTCCATAAATGGAAGGAATGGATTCCGTATCTGTGATAACACCGACTACTCACTCAATCCAGTACAACGCCAAGATGGGGTAATTCATATCACAGACTCAGTGTAATCTTTAACCATCAAGTCAAACCTCATACCGATTCAAGCAATTGACTGTGATCACCTCAGGATTAAGATATATCCATAAATATGATCATCGATTGATTCGATAAGACTTCTTGATTACGGGATTATATCGTGAACTCTAATCAAATCGGTCCAGCCCTATATGATATATCTATCATATATAAATGCCCCACTAGGTTCTCTTAACCGAAAGTCCGGATAAGACAATCACACTTATTGTGTTCTGGGCGCATTAATAGCACGTTAAAGGAGAGACCTGATACTCTCGATTAACTTCACTATGGGCTAATTGTATTTTAAGTGCATCTTCACTAACTCAATTCTCCCGTGTATATCCCATACACTGAGTTAAGTGATTACATAAACGATGTACTTTAGGGTTTTCTGTAGTGTAAATACTATTGTCACATCGGTGAATATGAGAATAAAAAATATGAATAATAATATCATTTCATTTATTAAATAAAACAATTACAAAATTGTCTTTCGGGAATTACACCTAACAATCTCCCACTTGCATGAAAGCATGTGATTAATTGTTTTAGAGCACACACTATTATTTAAAATACAGCAAACTATCACTCCCACTTGCTCTAAAGCAAATGAGACATGTCTCTAATACCTATATTCTCCAAGTGTCGACTAAAAGCTTCAATCGACAGTGTCTTGGTGAATGGATCAGCAGGATTATCGGCGGAGGCGATTCTTCGTACGGAAACGTCCCCTCTATCTACAAAATCGTTGATCACCCAGTATTTCCTCTCTATATGCTTCGACTTACTGTGCTTTCGAGGTTCCCTAGAGTTGGCAATGGCCCCATTGTTATCACAATTGAGAGTAATAGGATCTTCAACATTTGGGACATCGCCTAATCCGTTGATGAACTTTCTTAACCAAACCGCTTCCTTAGCTGCCTCGGAGTCCGCTATGAACTCAGCTTCCATTGTTGAATCGGCTGTGCTAGATTGCTTTTGGCTTCTCCATTATATTGCACCGCCACCAAGCGTAAACACTGAACCAAAGGTTGATTTAGAATCATCTCTGTCTGACTGAAAGTCAGAATCGGTGTACCCCGCTAACTCCAAACTCCCACTCGAATAGACGAGCATATAATTTCTAGTTCTCTTCAAATATTTGAAGAGATTCTTTACTGATGTCCAGTGCGGTTGCCCTGGATTTGACAGAAAACGGCTGAATAATCCAACGCCGTAGCAAATATCTGGTCTCGTACACCTCATAGCATACATAAGACTACCAACAGCCGAGGCATATGGCACTCTTCCCATAGCTTCAGTTTTTTCAGGAGTTTGAGGCCCCTGAGTCTTTGAGAGGTAAACGCCGTGACGGGTTGGTAGAAAACGCTTCTTGGCGTTCTCCATACCGAAGCGTGCCAGCACCTTATCTATATAAGTTGCTTGGGACAGAGCTAACATCCTGTTCTTGCGATCCCTTATAATTTGGATCCCTAGAACATAACTCGCTTCTCCCAAATCCTTCATTTGAAATGCGTGGTCAACCAACTTTTCACGTCGGACATCATCCCTTTATCGTTGCCAATTAGGAGTATGTCATCAACGTACAACACTAGAAATACAATACTATCTTTGATAACCTTCTTGTACACACAAGATTCAGCAAAGTGTTGTTCGAAATCATAAGACTTGATCGTGTGATCGAATCTATGATACCAGAAACGAGATGCTTGCTTCAACCCATAAATGGATCTGAGCAACTTGCACACCATGTGCTCTCGACCTTCTTCAATGAATCCTTCTCGTTGCTGCATATAGATTTCCTCGTCGAGAAAGCCGTTTAGAAACGCTGTCTTAACATCCATTTGCCAGATTTCATGATCCAGACATGCAGCAATCGAAAGGAGGATGCGGATGGTTTTCATCAGGGCCACAGGTGAGAAGGTTTCCTCGTAGTCTATACCCTCTCGCTGTGTGTAACCTTTTGCTACCAGCCGTGCTTTGAAGGTTTCGACCTTCCCATCTATTCCTCTATTTCGCTTGTAGAGCCATTTACATCCAACGGGCCTTTCACCCTGAGGAAGTTCTACAAGTTTCCAGACTGAGTTAGAGTACATAGACTCCATCTCTTGATTCATTGCGTCAATCCATTTATCCTTATCGTGATCCAATAAAGCCTTCTTATAGGTTGGAGGATCATCTTCCACCCCATCAGAGGCGACTACGTTCGTCTCTAAATCCATGCCGTACCGAGCCGGTGGCCGAACCACTCTTGCAGTACGTCTAGGTGGAACAGGAATGTCGGAAGTGACTGTTGTATTAGTAGTGTTGTTTACAGGAACATCAACAGCCACAATAGGCCTGACATCATCGGAGAGTAATTCCTCTAGTACAATATTACTTCGAGGTCTGTGGTCTTTCATAAAACTTTCCTCCAAAAATGTAGCGTTAGTCGAGACTAGCACTTTGTTATCTTCCGGATCGTAAAATAGACCACCACGTGTACCTTTTGGATAGCCTACAAACAAACATACTTTCGTACACGATTGTAGTTTGGTAGTTTTGTCCATCAGCACATGTGCAGGACAACCCCATATGCGGAAGTGACACATGCTTTCACGACGTCCGGACCACATCTCAACGGGTGTCTTTTCGACAGACTTTGACGGTACTGCATTCAAAATGTAGACCGTTGTTTCTAATGCATAACCCCAAAAGGATATAGGTAGTGAGGTGTAGCTCATCATTGATCTAACCATGTTAATCAATGTCCTGTTTCTTCTCTCAGCAACTCCGTTTTGCTGAGGTGTCCTAGGTGCTGAACGTTGGAAACAAATTCCTTTTTCAGCCAAGTAGTCAATGAACTCGGTATCTAAATACTCACCTCCACGATCCGAGTGAAGGCATTTCAATGACTTGCCTAGTTGCCTTTCGGATTCTGCTTGGAACTCCTTGAACTTACCAAAAGCCTCGGACTTCCTATGCGCGAGATAAACATAACCGAATCTCGAGTAGTCATCAATGAAAGTCACAAAGTACTCGTATCCGCCTCTAGCTTGTACGTTCATCGGACCACAAAGGTCTGAATGCACTAAGTCTAGAGTTCCCGTGGCCCTATTACCCTTTGACGAGAAGGGACGCTTAGTCATTTTTCCCTCCAGGCAACACTCGCAGACAGGCAGTGTGTCAACAGATGACTCACCTAAGGCATTAACCTTTTCTAGTCTTTTGAGTCTTTCCAAGGAAATATGGCCGAGCCTCGGATGCCACAAGTATGTTTTATCTTCTTTTACTTGAGAAACTTTTACGCCTTTTAGCGAGATCTTTGATGAGCAAGCGAGTTTTAAACATTTCGGTATTAAGTAGGGGAGCTTTATGTGCTCTTACAAAATATAAACCATTTTCATTCGTAGTTGAACACAATTCAAAGCCATTCTTCGAAATAACAAATTCACCATTCAAATTTGAAACAGAAAATGATTGTTCAACTAAGGCAGAATGAGAAATTAAATTTCTCCTGAAATTCGGAATAAAATAAACATTCTCTAAATGTAAAGTTCTATTATTAAAGTGTAAGTCCACAACTCCCACTGCTTTAGCCGAAATGAGCGCCCCAGTGCCTACTCGCATCACTTGAGAACCCTCTTCCAGCTCCTCGTACGAACTAAGAATCTGCAATGAAGAACATACATGGTTAGTAGCTCCAGTATCAAGTATCCAAGTGGACACATCTTTAGCTACATTAAAAGATTCCAAGAATAGTAATTCCGAATTACCTTTCTTATCTTTCCCAGTGACAGACTTGACTTTGCCATCCTTTACATCACGAAGATATTCCGGACAATGGCGTTTCCAATGTCCTACCTCCTTACAGTAAAAGCACTTGCCCCTGGGCTTGGCCTCGTCAACTTTCTTGGCTTTCTTTTTCTTCATTTGCTTGGGCACAGGTGCAACACTACCCTTCTTCTTTGGTTTGGCCTTAGGCTTGTTTGATGGCTTAGCTTCGGCCATATTGGCTTCAGCTTTCTTATCCCCTACTTGGACCTTATCTGTCAATAGTAGGCCCTCGTAGATAGTCAGTTCATTAAGCATCTGTGTCATGGTCAACTCATGTTTGCCCATCAGATACTGAGTTTTGAACGGGATAAACTCAGGAGTCAACGATTCCAAAATCATCGACACTTGAGTTGCTTCATCGAACATCGATCCAAGAATACCGGCGTCATTGAAGTAACTGATCATATTTAGAACATGACCATTCACTGCTTGACCTTTCTTCAATTTCGTGTTAACAGCCATCCTGATGGCATCGTGTCTTGCTTGGTTGCGAGGTGATCCAAACATCGAAGTAAATTTCTACATGATTTCTCGTGCAGTCTCAAACTCTTCAATCTAGGTCCTAATGACCTCCGACACTGCCGCTAGGATGATCCCACGAGCCCGGTTATCTGACTCGATCAAGCGATTACGCTACTCGATCTCAGCCTTTCCGAGTTTTTGGATCGCCACCGTAGGGCATTCAGAAGTGAGTACATATTGCATATTCTCGTATGTGAGTACCACATTTAGATTACTCTTCCATTTCTTAAAGTTGTTTCCCGATAATTTTTCAGACAGTAAAGCAGAAATCTGAGCAGACATTTTTGCTGAAAATAAAATGACATATATTAATTCAAGTTTAACACTACTATATAAGTTTATTTTAGGAATTGTAAACTAAAAATAAGTCTACTCTACCATTCCAAGGTTTTAACCTCGCATCTCAGTGCCGCCGTAGGGTAGGTCAAAGAGATGACGGTTAAATCTAGACAATCTCATCAATGAATAACTTGTGAGAATCGAACATCCCATGAGAATCGAACATCCCTTTATTCATTGACTACCTTCCTTTTTTTAGCCTAGATATTATCAAGAATACCCTTGATAAGTGTGACCTACTATATCGGATCTCTTAAGTAAGCCCCGAGTGTGCCGTCGTAGGATAGGTCAGTGACCCGACGAGTACCCGAAAATCCTATCCTTTCGGAGACCAAGCCATGAATGTTGATAGGGGTGAACACCATCCGTAGAGGGACGAAATCAAAGCGCCGTGAGGCATCACCCTACTCTCACTTGCTTGTATCTATAGTAGAGGCCGTGGGGTTGGCTGTCGCCTCCCCCGCTCCAACTCAATATTTGGGAAGTGGTGGTGGGTTAACTAACCACGTCTTTTTGATGTTAACATAAAAGCACATCAAATCAAGGATTCCGAATGGTGTCGGTAACGTAGGTAAGCCTACCCGTCCTATTCGTTGGTACATATGTGACAGTCGGACGAAATCGGGTCAAGAGAGCCCCATTGAGATAAGAAGGAATCACCCCTCCGCTCGCCGGTGTGGCTTAGTCTTGCCGGACCCCCGTGCATACATCACATTAGGAGGGTTAAGTCGGTCGAGCGAATCTCAGTTGACCACCCAACCTATAGGCGAACCGTTTTTATCCAAGATTTATTGTTCTTTTACCATCATTCAATCTCGTAGACACTACGAATCGAAAACGTGATCTCGTTTGGGCTTTTAAGGCGGTTCACCGAGAACACACACCAAAAGGCTTAACGATTTCATAACCCGTCCTTGGATCTTTAATTAGTTACTAAATTAATTTATTACCACGTATTAATTAAATTTCAACTAATTACGCGAGTTTGTATACATGCCTATTTTAATTTCCAAAATTAAAATTCTACATGTATGCATGGAGTGGATTTATGATATGATGCATGTATGGCATTTCCGATTTTATATCTATTTTGTGATCAAACACATAAAAAATAAATTGCGGAAAATTTAAACACCGAGATGGATCGTTGGTACCCCGTATCTAATCTATCCTAGGATAGCAGTGAATTACAACTTGTTGTCTTCGTGTCTTCGATATTTGAGCCTTGAACCACGAACCGCGAACCCGAAAGGAGAAGGGGCCTTTATTTTATAAAATAAAATAAATTTTTTTTCGAATTTTTTTTAAAATCCTGCTGTATTTTTATTCCAGAAAAATAAATTAAATTTTTTTTATTTTTAAAACAGCCGATTATATAAATTGATTTTTAATAAAATTCAAAACCTAACCGAGTTAGGAAAATTATGAACAAAAAATTTTCAGCCCCGACTCCTATTCATACCTTGAGTTCCATCTTCATCTCGTGTTCATCATCGTTCTTCGTCGTTTTTCCGGAATTACAAAAAAAATAAAAAATAGCCGAAAAAAGGAATAAAAAAAACAACTTTTACATCAATCCTATGCTCAAACGATCTAAATCGAGAGAGCTTACAATAGATCTAACGAGTAAACAGTACCAACCCCAATCAATCTCTTCAAACCACAACAATCGCAACATAAAAAAATATATATATGCATCGGCCCAAACAAAAAAATTGGGACACAAAAAACTATATGTTTTCCACTCCTAGATCTAATATTTTATACGTATAAATATAGATCACCTGTGCTTTGATACCACTGTTAGTAATATCATCCGCAACGGAAGCGATTTAAGGATCTAGATCTATAATTTACACATAATAAAATAACTAGATCTACTCTACAAGGGGTTGTAGAATATACCTCTTGGATCTCAAAATCCAAGTAGAAGAACCGCAATAGGAAGAACAAAAGATGGTGTGAAGAGCACCACGATCTTCCGCACGTGTGATTCGAGCAACTCCCGGTGGAAGGAAATCCTCGTCTCGAATCCTCCCGATATGCTACCCGGAAAACCTCAAAAATTTTCCCTTTTACTTCCCCTTGGCCGAATTTTATCTTCTTCTCTCTAAGAGATAGAAGTCAAAATTGTAGTGTATGTATGAGTTGGGAAAGGCCTCTTTATATAGGAGAGCTTTCCTTGTCTTCCAAGGATTTTATTTTACAAATAAATAAAGATAATCCTAGAATATTCTAAAACAAATCTAGAATAATCTTTATCTTTATCTTTTACCATAAAATATTTATCCAATAAATATTTTGTGCACATGTCTTATTAATCCACAAGAAAACTAATTCTTGTTCACTAAGACAAGCCTTGGCCGAAAATTCCTTATTGACCTAGTCAATATTATTTTCGGCCAAAACACACTAATTGGTCCAAGATTATGAAAAATATCTTTTTCACAGATTTAATTATTTAGCCCAACTAATTTAATAGTCCACTAAACAATTAATTCACATATCGATTTAATTAAATTCTAATAAGAACTAAATTAATATTATCAGGATTCGACGTCCGAGAATAGCTATGCTATATTGGAGGGACGTCGGGGACCATGGACTAATAATCAGCGGCTCCGATAAATCAAATAAATAATTATCTTACGAACAAAATAATTGTATTCGATAAATCAATCACATGAATATGCCACCATAATCCGGTGACTGCACTCCCCTGATTATGAGATTATATTTATCTCCTCACGAGAATGATAATAAGCGTCCATTGATATAATCATTACATATAGATTAATCCTCCATAGACTGTTCATTCTAAATCGGGAAGTTACCGTTAACCCTTTTTAGAACCTCTTATCCTTATTTACCATTAACCCCCTAGTGATCAATTAATTCATACAACTCACTGGTAGCTAATCGGTGTAATATGAACTCGTACGATCGATCGTTTCTAGGATTAACAAATAAGGGAAGCTGTCTATCTACTTCCATAAATGGAAGGAATGTATTCCGTATCGTGATAACATAGACTACTCACTCAATCCAAGTACAATGCCAAGATGGGGTAATTCGATCACGGACTCGGTGTAATCCTTAACCGTCAAGTCAAACATCATACCGATTCAAGCGGTTGATCGTGATCACCTCAGGATTAAGATATATCCATAAATATGATCATCGATTGATTCGATAAGACTTCTTGATTACGGGATTATATCGTGAACTCTAATCAAATCGGTCCAGCCCTATATGATATATCTATCATATATAAATGCCCCACTAGGTTCTCTTAACCGAAAGTCCGGATAAGACAATCACACTTATTGTGTTCTGGGCACATTAATAGCACGTTAAAGGAGAGACCCGATACTCTCGATTAACTTCACTACGGGCTAATTGTATTTAAAGTGCATCTTCACTAAGTCAATCCTCCCGTGTATATCCCATACACTGAGTTAAGTGATTACATAAACGAGGTACTTTAGGGTTTTCTATAGTGTAAATACTATTGTCACATCGGTGAATATGAGAATAATAAATATGAATAATAATATCATTTCATTTATTAAATAAAACAATTACAAAATTGTCTTTCGGGCATTACACCTAACAATCTCCCACTTGCACGAAAGCATGTGATTAATTGTTTTAGAGCACACCCTATTATTTAAAATACAGCAAACTATCACTCCCACTTGCTCTAAAGCAAATGAGACATGTCTCTAATACCTATAGTCTCCAAGTGTCGACTAAAAGCTTCAATCGACAGTGTCTTGGTGAATGGATCAGCAGGATTATCGGTGGAGGCGATTCTTCGGACGGAAACGTCCCCTCTATCGACAAAATCGTTGATCACCCAGTATTTCCTCTCTATATGCTTCGACTTACTGTGCTTTCGAGGTTCCCTAGAGTTGGCAATGGCCCCATTGTTATCACAATAGAGAGTAATAGGATCTTCAGCATTCGGGACAACGCCTAATCCGCTGATGAACTTTCTTAACCAAACCGCTTCCTTAGCTGCCTCGGAGGCTGCTATGAACTCAGCTTCCATTGTTGAATCGGCTGTGCTAGATTGCTTTTGGCTTCTCCATTCTATTGCACCGCCACCAAGCGTAAACACTGAACCAGAGGTTGATTTAGAATCATCTCTGTCTGACTGAAAGTCAGAATCGGTGTACCCTGCTAACTCCAAACTCCCACTCGAATAGACGAGCATATAATTTCTGGTTCTCTTCAAATATTTGATGAGATTCTTTACTGCTGTCCAGTGTGGTTGCCCTGGATTTGACTGAAAACGGCTGAGTAATCCAACGCCGTAGCAAATATCAGGTCTCGTACACCTCATAGCATACATAAGACTACCAACGGCCGAGGCATATGGCACTCTTCCCATAGCTTCAGTTTCATCAGGAGTTTGAGGCCCCTGAGTCTTAGAGAGGTAAACGCCATGACGGGTTGGTAGAAAACCCTTCTTGGCGTTCTCCATACTGAAGCGTGTGATAACGGAAAAATTCACCGTTATTTTTATAACTTTTCAACCCGTTTCTGATATCATTTTGAGTATTTTTATATCGTTTCGAGTCTTTAATTCCTTAGTTTCATAAAAATATATAAGTAGTAGTTATTTTATAAAATATCGTATTTTTATCATGTTTTTGTAGTTTTTGTACCGGTTTAGTAACCGGAATGTCGTGTCGGATTTACGTTTGGTATTTTGGTGATTTATTGCAGAATCATAAGTAGACCAAGATCCTACGTAATGACATGTTTTGAGCCCTTAAAGAGGTGTTTAGAGGGTTAGAAAAAGGTGCCACAAGCTTACGAGTTCAAAAGGGTCGTTTTTCCTAAGTACTTGAATCGTTACATATTTTCGACGGAGATTTGACCCAGCTTAGAGGCATTTTCAGGGGATGACTTCTTAATGAAAGTTGTAGATCTTCACATAAGCTTTCCAACGCACTTTGAATAACGTAAATTGGAGTTCTACCACTCAAGTTATGGTCAAGTGGCTAATCGATTCGTATCAGTAAAATGTCGTAAAACGACACGTAATGGAAATGGCTCAATCAAAACGACATTTTCTGAAGAAGTTTCCTTAATAAAATTTGTATATCTTCAAGAAAGCTTTCCAATGGATTTTGAATCAAGTCAATCGGATTTCTACAACTCAAATGGTGGTCAAGTGGCTAATTGATTTGTATTAAGGAAAATGTCGTAAAACGACGCGTAATGGGAATGGCCCATCAAAAAGGCGTTTTCGAAGAAGTGTCCTTCATGAAAGTTGAAGAATTTTCCGAGAGCTTAATTTTGACGTTTGAATCATAATTATTGGAGGCCTACAACTCAAGATATGAATTTTAGAAGTTTTATTACAAATAAATACTCGACGGAAGGATCTAGATCCTCATAAGCAATGATCACTACCGGATCGATCCGGCACCAATTCGGATCGATCCGGCTCCTCAACATTTGCTTATATATACAGCATTCTAAACAGAGAGCCCGCTGCCCCTCTTCTCTCTCTTCTTCTCATCTTTCTTCCGTCTATTTTTTTTTTTTTATTGTCTTGGGGGGCCTATATGTAGTAATATATGTCGTTATAATGTCGGTGTAATAACCCGACTAGTTATCATTTTAATATAATTTCGTTTCCGTTTTTATTGCTTTCTTTTATTTTATGCAATTAGTATAAATATATATATATATACGTATATTATATATATATCTATATCTATATATATATATCTATATATATATATCTATACGTATATCTATATAGCTGTAGTTATCTTTTTCGTTTTGTTTTCTTTCGTTTTGTTATTTTCGTTGTTATTTTCGTTAATATGAGTAGTTAAACTCAACATAGCCGAATTATGTGAAAACGGGTAAAATTAACCCTCGGGAGACGAGATGGGAGTTGTGTCGTGCTTAAATTAAACGTTCGTATGATAAACTCATGTTTTAAACTTGTTTTGATCATTTTAATAGCTTTGAATAAAATTGACAACTTTGTTCACGGTTACATCGAGCTTATAAATGTATTTTGCGGTGAGATGTGAGATATGGATATCACTAATCATAGTCCTGATTGTTAGATTGACAATCTAAGTGATAGATCTGGACTATGCCTAAGTGAGATTCTTATTTTTACGAGGTGAATAAAACATGTATTAGAATCACTAAACCATAGTCTTAATCGTTAGATTGGCAACCTAAGTGACACGTTAAAACTATGTTTTTACGTGAGGTTTTTCAGCGGCTTTTTATTCGGTCAACCATGTTAGGCGAGTTAGCTCTCTAAAGGGAGGGTTAATAAACCTAGTGTAGGGGTTAAGTGAGAGCGTTCAGATTTTAACGCAAGAATAAAAAGTTGACACCCGTGAATGTCATATGAACCGAATCGATAAAACACACTCCTTATCAAGTTTTTCTGTGGAGAGATAACTTTGTTGGATCATGGCTCGGCTATGCTTTTTAATCACCTAGTTAATCTCGTTAGTTAAAATTTATTTTTCGCATTAGTATAAAAACTCCACCTAAAACTTTGATCGCCTAGACTAAGAACCACGTTCGCTTTGGTACTCACAACCACATTTCTCTTGGGACGACCTCGTACTCCTGTAGCTATCCTAACAATCGACCTGGTACTCTGCCGGTTAGAGAGTTAGTTTACCCACAGTTGCGAGTCTTTATAAATGTATTTTTGAGGGGTAAATTTTCGCTCATCAAAAATTGGCGCCGTTGCCGGGGACCAATATTTTAGTGGGTGTATTTTTCTCTCATCAAAAATTGGCGCCGTTTCCGGGGACCAATATTTTAGTGGGTGTATTTTTCTCTCATCAAAAATTGGCGCCGTTGCCGGGGACCAATATTTTAGTGGGTGTATTTTTCTCTCATCAAAAATTGGCGCCGTTGCCGGGGAAATGTGTGATATTGTTGTGATATCTTGTAAGTGAACCGAAGGCTTGGGCCTAGGTTTTTATTTTCTTGTTTTATTTAGATGTCGACAAAGAGCTATGGATGCTGAAGTGATATTGTCCTGAACTCGGTTTGAATACGACTTTGGTACTTAGCCTCTTCGGAGGGTGATATCTTGTAAGTCTGGCTAAAACTGGGGATTAGGGCCTTCGGCAACCATAACTTTTTGAGGGGTCTAAATATCGTGTGTTTACGAAAAAAAAAATAAACGAAAAAAAAAAAAAGAAAATTTTTATTGTTTTATTGTTGTTTTCTGAGATCTTGCAGATTGAGCTTAAATGGATGGATTTTTCAATCAAAACTACTCAGCTGAACAACAATACCCCTACCCACCTTATCAACAACAGTTCGTGTCTGAGCCTCAATATCAACAGCAGAATAACCAAGGTTCATGGAATTATCAGTGCCCTGGTGCATACCAGGACCAGAATTATGGTTATTCGAGTTATGAGCCACAACATTACGAGGGTTACCCGAACCCTAATGCTTATCAGGATTACAGTGTTCATACTCAGCACGTTGATAGCTTTAACCATATTCAGCCATCTGATCAGTGTCTGGAATGGCAAGAAGACTACCACTCACCTCCGATGAATCAAAGTCAATATGATCAGTTTTCCCCCATGCCACAAGAAGAATTCACCGACAGTCAAATAGAGCAACTAGAACGATTGAACCAGAGCTTGGAAGAGCGATTGTTGGACATGCAGGAGTTCAAGGTAAGTACTGACTCCGCCATAAGAAATCTTCAAGACAAGGTGGGGCAATTGATTGAATTAGTGAGGTATGTGAAAAAGGCAGAGACATGTGAGGTGGTTAAGGATGATGATGTTATCACTGAAGAAGTTCAGGTTGAGAATAAAGTTGAGGATTCAGTTTGCTATGCTAAGATTTCAGAGCCAGATACAGAGCTAGAGGAGCGGGAGATTGATTGGCCATCTTTAGTAAAGCCACTGGGAGAGTTGGTAATAGTAGATATGTTGGTCCCGGATTACTATCCACTCTGTGAGGATAAATTTTCTGCGGTCCAGTTCATATACTCCCCAATGGATGAGCTTTATGGTAATTTTCAAAAGAACATGGTTCGACAGTCTGATAAAAGAAGATTTTCTGGCTGGGGGGAGATAACATCGAGGGCCAAACGAGGTACGTTTCTAGACAATTTAATTTCTTTGGTTCTCGCATTGTTAATTTTTCTTAAGCTATTGATCTTCTTAAGTTCTGATTTTGGTTGATAACTTGTAAATACTACTTTTGTCGAGCAAACGACGTTAAACAAAAGCGCTACCGGGAGGCAGCCCGTTAAATAATAATTTGAATAAGCCTAGTCTTAATGAAATGTAGAATCTGTATGAAAGATGAACACAAAGCACAACCAAGTCTCAGGATGAATGTTTGAATTTCATTAAGAGGGAATGATTAGGTGGTTATCCGAAAATCCCGATGGAGAAAAAGATAAAAATTCAAATGTATCATTTCTTGGACTTAGGTTATTGAATCCTTGAGGATCTGGGTATAAAAGACTCAATACTCTTTCACACATTTCATTTTATGATCTAGTCTGTTTCAAATTTCTGGTCGTTGTAGTATAGTGGTGAGTATTCCCACCTTAATAAAACTGTGTGTAATAAAAATGAATCTAGGAATAGCCGACTTGACTATGATATATGCTCATGTGATACGTATATGCTTAGATGTTATGTGTTTTACCCGTGTGGGTTATTTTTCCATCTAAAGCTATTATATTGCCTATCGAATTTTCTGACGTGACAGTGCCATTATCTTATTATTCCCATATCCCTATTCGATATTATGGCACGAGGACCATGTCCCGTGTTTGCTTTGTTTTGGTTGTTTTTATATAGGGATTCGGGTCGTGCTTTCTCATGGCTGTTACGGGATTCGGTAGCACTTTTCTGCCAGGTTTATAAGCTAAGTCTTCCTCTCTATCTCATTTACAATCTGAGAATAATGCAAAATCGTAAGTGGGGGGTAGAGTCTGGTTGGTCTAGAAATGGCAGTAAGTGTTTAAACCCTTAGTTTTTGGATCTTTTTCGAGCATAAATGAGTTGATTAAAATGAATTGTATAAGGTATATATTTAATGGATTTGAAGATGTAATGATCAATTTGATATGTATAACTAATTTGAACCGTAAGTGTATTTTAACCGGAAATTTATTTGTATAACATAAATTCCTTCACGTAAGCCTTTGATATTGAAGCGAAAATTTTAAACTGTATCCATTCAGTATCCTAGTGATTATCCTAGAGAGACTTGCAGTAACTTAGTACCTAACTTTTGAACGTGTACTGTGAATATCTGAAGGTTTGAATGTGATAGAAAGAATGTCAAAATAAGATAAACTATATATATGTCGGTTGTAGCTACCAATGATTTGAGTGCGGTAGGGCGTTATCACGAAACGTCCTATACCACTATGAGGCTTAAAAGCTCCCGACTGCCTGATGATAGTAGTCCAGCTAGGGTGTTATCACGAAACATCCTATTGCTGGGAATGAGGGCATATGCTACACGTTTAAAAAAAAAAAAAAATAGAGCATGGTTTATAACTTAGTTTTCTTCTGACTATCCCCAGTATAAACTAAATGATATGCATTAGGGATTATCCTAATAAGTACACGGGAGGATTTTGTGTGGAACTGTTACTGCCTATACCTAGGAAAGTTATTAGGACTATCTGAATGGATATTTGTGCGTTTGCTTGATTTATTCAAGAGAGGATAGTGGAAATTGAAAAGGTTTGTCACACACACACTCTGTTATACATTTATATTGCGGTTAACGTGTGATTATGATTCAATTGGTTGTATCACCTGACTGTCCTTTATATCTTATATCTTCATGAATTTTTCCTCATTCATTTTATTTTATCGCTTGTTTTGCTCGAGGACGACCAAAAGCTAAGTGGGGGGTTGTGATAACGGAAACATTCACCGTTATTTTTATAACTTTTCAACCCGTTTCTGATATCATTTTGAGTATTTTTATATCGTTTCGAGTCTTTAATTCCTTAGTTTCATAAAAATATATAAGTAGTAGTTATTTTATAAAATATCGTATTTTTATCATGTTTTTGTAGTTTTTGTACCGGTTTAGTAACCGGAATGTCGTGTCGGATTTACGTTTGGTATTTTGGTGATTTATTGCAGAATCATAAGTAGACCAAGATCCTACGTAACGACATGTTTTGAGCCCTTAAAGAGGTGTTTAGAGGGTTAGAAAAAGGTGCCACAAGCTTACGAGTTCAAAAGGGTCTTTTTCCTAAGTACTTGAATCGTTACATATTTTCGACGGAGATTTGACCCGGCTTAGAGGCATTTTCGGGGGATGACTTCTTAATGAAAGTTGTAGATCTTCACATAAGCTTTCCAACGCACTTTGAATAACGTAAATTGGAGTTCTACCACTCAAGTTATGGTCAAGTGGCTAATCGATTCGTATCAGTAAAATGTCGTAAAACGACACGTAATGGAAATGGCTCAATCAAAACGACATTTTCTGAAGAAGTTTCCTTAATAAAAGTTGTATATCTTCAAGAAAGCTTTCCAATGGATTTTGAATCAAGTCAATCGGATTTCTACAACTCAAATGGTGGTCAAGTGGCTAATTGATTTGTATTAAGGAAAATGTCGTAAAACGACGCGTAATGGGAATGGCCCATCAAAAAGGCGTTTTCGAAGAAGTGTCCTTCATGAAAGTTGAAGAATTTTCCGAGAGCTTAATTTTGACGTTTGAATCATAATTATTGGAGGCCTACAACTCAAGATATGAATTTTAGAAGTTTTATTACAAATAAATACTCGATGGAAGGATCTAGATCCTCATAAGCAATGATCACTACCGGATCGATCCGGCACCAATTCGGATCGATCCGGCTCCTCAACATTTGCTTATATATACGGCATTCTAAACGAGAGAGCCCGCTGCCCCTCTTCTCCTCTTCTTCTCATCTTTCTTCCGTCTATTTTTTTTTATTGTCTTGGGGGGGCCTATATGTAGTAATATATGTCGTTATAATGTCGGTGTAATAACCCGACTAGTTATCATTTTAATATAATTTCGTTTCCGTTTTTATTGCTTTCTTTTATTTTATGCAATTAGTATAAATATATATATATATATACGTATATTATATATATATATCTATATCTATATATATATATCTATACGTATATCTATATAGCTGTAGTTATCTTTTTCGTTTTGTTTTCTTTCGTTTTGTTATTTTCGTTGTTATTTTCGTTAATATGAGTAGTTAAACTCAACATAGCCGAATTATGTGAAAACGGGTAAAATTAACCCTCGGGAGACGAGATGGGAGTTGTGTCGTGCTTAAATTAAACGTTCGTATGATAAACTCATGTTTTAAACTTGTTTTGATCATTTTAATAGCTTTGAATAAAATTGACAACTTTGTTCACGGTTACATCGAGCTTATAAATGTATTTTGCGGTGAGATGTGAGATATGGATATCACTAATCATAGTCCTGATTGTTAGATTGACAATCTAAGTGATAGATCTGGACTATGCCTAAGTGAGATTCTTATTTTTACGAGGTGAATAAAACATGTATTAGAATCACTAAACCATAGTCTTAATCGTTAGATTGGCAACCTAAGTGACACGTTAAAACTATGTTTTCTGTGAGGTTTTTCAGCGGCTTTTTATTCTGGTCAACCATGTTAGGCGAGTTAGCTCTCTAAAGGGAGGGTTAATAAACCTAGTGTAGGGGTTAAGTGAGAGCTGTTCAAATTTTAACGCAAGAATAAAAAGTTGACACCCGTGAATGTCATATGAACTGAATCAGATAAAACACACTTCTTATCAAGTTTTTCCTGTGGAGAGATAACCTGTTGGATCATGGCTCGGCTATGCTTTTTAATCACCTAGTTAATCTCGTTAGTTAAAATTTATTTTTCGCATTAGTATAAAAACTCCACCTAAAACTTTGATCGCCTAGACTAAGAACCACGTTCGCTTTGGTACTCACAACCACATTTCTCTTGGGACGACCTCGTACTCCTGTAGCTATCCTAACAATCGACCTGGTACTCTGCCAGTTAGAGAGTTAGTTTACCCACAGTTGCGAGTCTTTATAAATGTATTTTTGAGGGGTAAATTTTCGCTCATCAAAAATTGGCGCCGTTGCCGGGGACCAATATTTTAGTGGGTGTATTTTTCTCTCATCAAAAATTGGCGCCGTTTCCGGGGACCAATATTTTAGTGGGTGTATTTTTCTCTCATCAAAAATTGGCGCCGTTGCCGGGGACCAATATTTTAGTGGGTGTATTTTTCTCTCATCAGCGTGCCAGCACCTTATCTATATAAGTTGCTTGGGACAGTGCTAACATCCTGTTCTTGAGATCCCTTATAATTTGGATCCCTAGAACATAACTCGCTTCTCCCAAATCCTTCATTTGGAATTGCGTGGTCAACCAACTTTTCACGTCGGACATCATCCCCTTATCGTTGCCAATTAAGAGTATGTCATCAACGTACAACACTAGAAATACAATATTATCTTTGATAACCTTCTTGTACACACAAGATTAAGCAAAGTGTTGTTCGAAATCATAAGACTTGATCGTGTGATCGAATCTATGATACCAGGAACGAGATGCTTGCTTCAACCCATAAATGGATCTGAGCAACTTGCACACCATGTGCTCTCGACCTTCTTCAATGAATCCTTCTGGGTGCTGCATATAGATTTCATCATCGAGAAAGCCATTTAGAAACGCTGTCTTAACATCCCCATTTGCCAGATTTCATGATCCAGACATGCAGCAATCGAAAGGAGGATGCGGATGGTTTTCATCATGGCCACAGGTGAGAAGGTTTCCTCGTAGTCTATACCCTATCGCTGTGTGTAACCTTTTGCTACCAGCCGTGCTTTGAAGGTTTCGACCTTCCCATCTATTCATCTCTTTCGCTTGTAGAGCCATTTACATCCAATGGGCCTTTCTTCCTGAGGAAGTTCTACAAGTTTCCAGACTGAGTTAGAGTACATAGACTCCATCTCTTGATTCATTGCGTCAATCCATTTATCCTTATCGTGATCCAATAAAGCCTTATTATAGGCCGGAGGGTCATCTTCCACCCCATCAGAGGCGACTACGTTCGTCTCTAAATCCATGCCGTACCGAGCCGGTGGCCGAACCACTCTCGCAGTACGTCTAGGTGGAACAGGAATGTCGGAAGTGACTGTTGTATTAGTAGTGTTGTTTACGGGAACATCAACGACCACAATAGGCCGACGTCATCGGAGAGTAATTCCTCTAGTACAATCTTACTTCGAGGTCTGTGGTCTTTCATATAACTTTCCTCCAAAAACGTAGCGTTAGTCGAGACTAGCACTTTGTTATCTTCCGGATCGTAAAATAGACCACCACGTGTACCTTTTGGATAGCCTACAAACAAACATACTTTCGTACGCGATTGTAGTTTGGTAGTTTTGTCCATCAGCACATATGCAGGGCAACCCCATATGCAGAAGTGTCGCATGCTTCCGCGACGTCCGGACCACATCTCAACGGGTGTCTTTTCGACACACTTTGACGGTACTGCATTCAAAATCATGGGGCCAAAAACGGCCACAAATTAAGTTTAACAAGCCAAACGTGGCCACAAGATCAATGCGGAAAGTAAAAGCTAAAGTTATTACAATCATCAAGGATGACGTCGGAATGGTTCAAAAACAAACAAAAGTTGAATTATTACAAGATTGCAAAAAATGTAAGTGTTTCCAAACAAAAGCACAATCAATTAAGTAGAGCCGGGAGGAGTGTCGATATACTCATCACCAGGTTGATCGTTCGCATCAGCATTGATCTTGTGGCAGGATTCTTCAAAATGGAAAAATTGACAGGATTAACTGGAGGAGGATCCCACACTGGGTCGCCACGCTCTATCCGATTACTTTGAATGGCGACGATGTGGTCCGCCGCATAAGGAATATCTGGATGAATTGCCAGCAAGTTGGGAGTTCGCTGGGACATGTTAACCCACCGGAGCATTTCCTTAAAGGTAATGTTCTCTCTACCGTGGTAATCCCAAAGACAGCGAGCGAGGTGGTTGAAACCTTGGTCGAAGCTCGCCTCCTGATAATCACAAAACTCTTCAGAGCGCTTAAAGGCATCCACAGCCGCCGGACCAGCCTCCTCCGTGGCCTTATTTGCAGCAGCGAGCTGTTCTTTTAGACACGCAATCTCCTCCTGTGTGGCAAAAAACCCCTCAGTAGATTTACGGGCTTCCTGCTTTAGAGCCGAAACTTTCTTCTTCTGCTCCACATCCAGCTTGGCGCTCTCTTCCATGGCTTTCCTCATCCGCTCAACCTCGCCCAAAGCCTCCGAGCTCTTATTTTTAGAGGTGACTCTGGCCTTTTCCGAGGCCCCAAGAGCCGCCGTCACCTTCTTAAGTTCCGCCTTGCGCTTCTCTGCGGCCGCAATGGCCTTATTTATGCGAGTCCCAAGCTGAAAAAGGGCCGAAAAATAAGCTCGCCAGAAAAGTAAAGTTTGAAAGAAAAATGAAAAAATACAAGACAAATAAAAACTCACCATTGAGGCAGCAATTCCAAATTGACCTGAGAGATCTTTGAGTTCGGCGACTTCATCACCGGCGGGGGCGTCATCTTGAACCACGACGCGAGCAAGTAATAAAGTGAGATAAATTTCGTCATCCATTAAAAACAATTACACAAATTGTCTTTCGGGCACTACACCTAACACAGTGATACCCCTTCCGATCTCTATTTGAACCCCGGGCGGCGAGTCCCATGCCAGGCGACCCAAAGGAATGACATCAGCAATGGCCTCCCTGATCTGGCTCGCCTTAGTCATGTCAAGGCCTTGGGTGAAATTGGCATCCAACCACACGGCCTCTTTCCCCTTATAACCATGAGGCAATGTCCCTGTCGGCAGCGGCTCCACCCCCTCGGAGGCCTCTTCAACAATAACCTCTGGCCGCTCAGAGCCTTTGTCAGTAGCTCGCTTATCCGAGCGATCAGAGCCCTTGACAGCTCCGCCTGTAGTTTTGGTCTTCTCGGCTCTGGATCGCTTTTGGCCCTGAGGCTCTTTGGAGGGTTCATCAGCCTGCGACCTTTTTGGGCCCCACCAGCCTTGCTTGAGCCCGTATCTACTGGCGCCGCTGCTGGCTGGGTAGGGTCATATGTCTCATCAACAATAGGGGCATCCACAGTGCGGGGTATCTTCCCTAGAACCTGTTTTAGGGCCGCCTGCCGGGTTTTAGCCTACTCATCAGCGAGCCTCTGCAAATGAGCAAATAAAAAGCAAGTTACAAGGCGGTCTTCTACTAGGGTCGCCTCCGCATACAGGGCACTCAAAGGAAAAACATTTGCCAAAGTGGCAATCTCCTATCCAATCAGGGTCGCACTCTTCCGGGGCCATGGTGACTGAAGCTTCCCCTTTACTTGGGCCCGCTATACCGGCCATGTGCGCCAGGAGAAGAGCCAAATCAAGAAGGTCGATCCAAGCTACATTTCTCAGAGAGGGTTCAACCCCGTCAGATTGTATAAGCGCCATGAGCCCTTTGACGAAGCGACGTTCAGGAACCAAGGGATCGCCAATAGAAAGGGTGGACTTTCTTTTGCGCTGTGCAGCCTTAGGGAACGGCCAGCCAACTTTGGATTCCACCTTAAGAATCCGCTCTTGCCATCTATGGATTTTATTAGGCAACAAAAATAGCAGGCGGGGCGTCTTGGTCCTCAATGATATTTGCCCCGGAAGGCCCGTTGCACAGAACAAATGGAACTGTCCCAGCAAAGTGAGGGTGGGTTCTATCTTCATTGTCCGACACATCACAATAAAGGCCATAATCTGAATGACGGACCTAATAGAAAAATCAGAAGGTAGAGCTCCCATCAGCTCGCAAATCTTAACAAAGAACGGGTCGAATGGAGGTCTGAGCCCCGCAAAGAAGTGATCGAAATGCAAAATCAGGGTATCATCCGGACGGCGAGCACAAACGTAATCCTCGCGATCTCCGGGTTTAAACTTATCCTCCTCCTTCGAGTAGTCGAGCAAAGAAAACTTATACACACTTGTATCAATTTTAAATCGGCGGCGAAGAATTTTGTTAAGATCATCACTGTCGCGAAGACTCACCCACTCCTCCTCCAGCGCCTTCTCATATGCAGTCAAAAGCGTAAACTCCCTTAATGCTTCTAGATGATTGGGTGTTGGTTTCTTCGCTTTCGACGCCGCCTCGCCAACAGTCGTCGCTTTGGGATCCCTTTTCCTTTTTGGCTTCTTTAGGAGTTCCCAAACGGTTTTGCGAGGTAAGAGGGCATTCTCATCCTCGCTCGACCCCATAAGCTCGTGAAGAGCGGCGTCCTCAATATACGCCTGGTCGTGCTCAGCGGCGCCGTTAGGGCTGGGTTCAGCGGCCTGATCTTCAGCATCAGACATCTCTCTTTCACCGGCCTCGCTAGTTTTACCCTCTGTGCTCGGGCCATTTCTTTGCGTCTCTTCTTACGTCGCGGGGTGGGGTCCAGGAACATAACGTCCAAGTTAAAGGGATCATGGCCTATATGTGCAGCGGCCCCCTCCGTGGTTATCTCGTCTAGCAAGTCGTCCCCGGCGGACACATCAGGGCTAGATGGGTCATCATCCTCCACATCCTGGTGCATAATCATAGGCCTCCTAATCCTTGTCGGAGTCGCCTCCCAAAGAATACTCTCCGTCGGACATCCTACAAAAACAAGAGGAAAATGTGGAGCTTTCAGACCTGGGATAATGGGAATTAAGCCAGGAAGGTGATCGCACCCATCTCGACGCCTCTCCCTCCGTTTTTACAGGAGAAATGGAAAGCAAATTGCAAGTAAAGGTAAATGCAGATTCAAAAAGCAAACATAGCGAAAGGATAGAGGTTTCTGGGCTAAACCGCCAACCTCCCCCTTTTCCTCTCCCAGAAAAAACACGCCCAGAACACAAACGCAAACTTAAAAGGCCCACTTTCACCCCCAAAACATCTTAGACAAGAGCACATTGCCACAAACGGATCAAATTCACCAAAACAGATTGAAATATGGAAGGAGAAACAAAGAAAGAAGCTAAGGGAGGAAGGATTTACCTGTTTCTTTGAAGAGCTACAACCGGTAGCTAGACGAGCACGTCGGAATCCTCAAACTCTACACCAGAATCTCTAAATCCTTGCCGGAAACCTCCAACTTGCCTCAACCACCACCAAATCCCCTTAAGAACCTTCGCCGGAAAATCCTTGCACTCCCAGAAAAAGAAAGAAAATTTAGAGGAAAAAGTTGAGGGAAATAAAAGAGTGAAAAGTGAGGAGGTATGAAGGTTGCAAGCCTTATATTGGCAACGGAAGTTCGATCATGTGGCTTGGAATCAATCCATCCAACGGTTGAGATTTACGCGGTCGATTCGAATTCTAAAATTCAAAAACCGCAATCATGATGGAGGTTAATCAATGCCCACGTGCCTACTCGGGCGGTTACCAGAGGCGTCAATACCCACGTAATGGCGGTTATCGATGGAACCAACGTCAGCCACGATCTGACTGTTGAACTGCCCCTAATAATGCTTGGACAAACAGACAGCTTCGAGGCCGCTTGCTTTAAAAGCACGGTCCTTACTGAACAAGTTGCATCAGACGATGAGGTCGCAAAAGCACCATATATCCTTGAGATCGTTCTACTCCACGCTCGACATTTTCACGAAAAATGATCAAGACTTGGAGTAGGGGGCCATTGATGCGTACAAATAAATCGCCACCATTTAGTCCTGGAAATAGCCTCTGGCTCATCATACCGGCGGAAGGTCCGCGGCTACATCATTGGCGACGCCAATGGTACCAAGTCAAGGTCGCCGTCATCAAACCCCGCCTAGAGCGTCACCCTGACTAGGGGGCCGGATCGCGACCTTGGACAAAAGGCCCGCAAAAGGCCGTACAAGACTTGAGAGGAAACAGGGAGCAAGGGAAAGACAAGGCAAGACAAACGGAGTCGGCGCTCTATGCGACCCCAAGAAGTCGCCGCCGAGATATTTTATCCACTTGCAGTCCAGATATTTACTAGTTTACTTGGCTGTTAAGCAAGATCAGTGACTAGGCTGCTTAGTGACTTCTGTCTTTTACTTAGCTCTTAAGTTTTCTCTTCCTATAAAAGGAAGGCTTGTGTAACCTAAACATGATATAGACATTCTAATACAAAAGCAGGCCAAAGCTCTGCACAAACACCACTTTCCTCCTATCGCCGCCATACATCTCCGGCTAACTTACATTTAATCACCTACAAATCAGCCAGATATCCATTAAATCCACACCGCTTTGCCACCGTGATGATTTCGCCCTCATCATTAATCAAAGAAAGTAAAGGATAAGGAAAGTGATTTCGGATCACTAACCTATGAATCCTTATAGACTTTCTTAACCGAGTAATTTGACTCAGAAGCTAAAGTTCTTTTGTTAGAACAAGGTAGCTAGGCATTCATGATAAAGAGTAGACAACGGGCAGTTATTTCAGCTAAGATAGTGGGAGTGATATAAGGAAAATAAATTTCGGATTTTAATCCTTGAATATCAAAGAAATGTAATTTCTATTTTCAGATTCGTTGGAACAAATGGATTCACTTTCACATCGATAATGTAGTTGCCTTAAAGAAAAGTGAATATGACATTTGTATACGATTATGAGACTCAGAGTTTTGTTTGATAAAGTCAGATCCACTGAGTAATGCTGAAAAGGTATATATAACACATCATAAGCTATTAAAGACAAATAGTTTCCATATTAAGATAAACGATTCTTCAGCATCTATTAATTAGTGCATATATCCTAAAGATAAGATCTGAAGACTGGGTAAGGGTGATTCCTATCTCCCAGTCTAAGAACACTATCTCAAAAGAAAAATGACTAAGTAACCTTTCAATTAGGAAAGGGTAATAGAGCTAAAGAAGTATCATAGCTTGTTCATATTGACCTTCGGGGTCTTATGAAGAATACAAGCTAGTGGGAGATTTTGAGTGGTAGACAATATGTCTGATAACTACTTGAAACGCCAATTAGTTTATCAAAATATTTGGAGGAATCTCTGATATTACCAGAGAAAAGAGTATTCCATGCTCAGATATAGGCCATAGCATAGTATTTGACACTGATGCTTGGCCTACCTCCGAGTGAAATGATTTCACTGAAAGGATTAACCAAAGATTGTCTTGTATAGTTATTGATATGCTACAATACACTGCTTAACTCAATTAAGATATTAATTGCAAAATAACGGTTCACATTATTATGTAATACCGAGAAGTCTACCTAGAAAATTCGTATGAATTTGTGGACAAGGAGTGAATTACATTTACCCCACTTCCGCAAATAGAGGCATTTAGAACTACTGCTTGAAGGTAGGACGGAAATTTTTTTATACACGTACAGATGGTGACTGTTCGTGAAATATCTTGATGCAATGAGTAAAGGTTGGTTATAAGATTCTTGAGATCGGATCGTGACGGTTACACTGTTACATTCTTTCTGAAAGGATGTTTAAATTACAAACTTGGACCTTGAAGTAAAGTTACTCAAGGTGTTACTATCTGATTTAATCAGACCACATCCAACATTGGTTGTTGAGAGATAACACTGATAAATACTACTGAACTAGATCAGAATATCAATCCACCCAAATGCAGTGGGAGTATGGTTTATCCATTGACTCGCTGTGATAATGCAGTCTCTACAGTCTACTTGGGGTGATTGATCAGCTATGGTCTTTTGGAAGGACTGTATAAGATTCTAAAAATAAGAGGTTGGTTTAAAGCCATAAACCCGTAAATGAAGTTTCGGTACTCTAATTCTGTTCACACTTTTGTAGAACCACCTGAGTGTCTCAGGCCCAGTGGGAGAAATTGGATCTACATGAAAAGAGTCGAATGAATGAGAATGTTTAACTTTTAAGGCAAAACCAAGTGGTCTAGGGGTAATTCCCAGAGAAGTAGATAGTTTACAAGGGGTGATGCCCTGAAACTTTCTCACCACTCAGCCTTGCTTGACTCTATGGAAAGCGGGAAGATTACTAGGGGTGATGCCCTGAAACTTTCTTGCCGAACAAAGGAGCTTGAATTCATTCGGAACGGAAGGGTTTTAGATTAAAGCCAATTACATATGCTTATATCCATTGGTGGATTAAAGCAAACCTCTAGGTCATTAAAAGTCATATGTTTTGAAATGTGTGGGCTTGACCGGAATATTGATGAGTCTTTTGTAGACCAGAGAATCAATATTGGTAAAGTAGTAAACACTAGTGTTAACAAAATGTGACACTGCAACAATTGTAAGCAATATGAGTGCGTTATCTGAAGTCAAAAACTGACGAGCCAAAGCTTCTCTGAATCAGAGAAGTGGACTATATTCTTAGAATTTGATTCGGTCGAATTCTGAGAACAAGTTGTTGGCAATATCCCATCCATCTTATTGGTTAAAGATGATAATGCATTTTCGAATGTAGAATTCAACGAGAGGTTTCCTACCCAACCCCTCACGGAATAATTCTCTTAGTCTTCGGATATAGAGAAATGGGATAGATTCTCTTTTGGATAGAGAAAGTCAGGTTATTAAAAGTCAATAAAAGTCGAGTCTTGGATTCGGATGTTGAAAGAAGTATAGTGCATCCTCAAGTATCTTGAGAGAACGAGGAATCATATGCTTGTGCGTTCGGGTGCGAATTTGAGTGTCGTTGACTACATTGATTTTGATTTTTAGTCGGATTAAGGATGATCGTGAATCGATCTCAGGCTCAGTGTTTAATCATTGTGATGGAGCTATAGTCTGGAGCAATCCAGCACTGCCAATTTGACTCCATTAGTCGAATACATAGCAGCTTTCGGAGCAGCTAAAGAGGCAGTGTGGCTTGAGAAGTTCTTTGTTGGATCAGGAAGTGATTCCAGGTCTCGATGAGCCAATACCATTTTACTGTGAAAACAGTTGAGAGGTCAAAAGCATATTGGGAGAAAGTACCACCTGCTCAGATAGATCGTGCAAAGAGGCGACATTTCGGTCCTAAAGATTGCCTCGAGCCGACAACCTAGCTGATCAGTTTACCAAGTCGTGTGGCATCTAATGTCACTGATATGCGCTTGGCGGGTATGAAATTGGGAGATATGTCTCATCTGCTTTAGAGCAAGTGGGAGAATGTTGTGGATAAGAATAATAAGGGTGTGGTGCTCTAAAAACAATTGTTGCTTGTCTTTACGGGCAAGTGGGAGATTGTTAGATATAGAGTGCCCGAAAAGCAATTGTTGCTTGTCCTTACGGGCAAGTGGGAGATTGTTGGAAGTAACGACCGAAAGACAATTTATGTAATTGTTTTTATAATTAATAAATAACAGATTTATTCTCATCTTATTATTTGCTTTGTGCTTATATATTATACACTACAGAAAACCCCTAGTCATATCATATATAGCCATATAACTTAGTGTGTGTCACACATGAGGATTAAGTTTATGGTGATACACTTGAAATATTAGTCCGTGGTGAAGTTAATCAAAGTATGGGGTCTATTGATTAAACCACCATTAATGCGTCCAGAACACTTTATGGTGTGACCGTCTTATCCGGACCGTCGACTTGGTTGTCTAAGTGGGGCATTTATATATGATGAGAGTCATATAGGGCTGGACCGATTTAATCTGAGATACTCATATAATTCCGTGATTGAGAAATCTTATTAAATCACAAGATGATCATATATGGATTAACCTTAATCCTGAAGTGATTACAGACTCCTACTGATTTCAGGATAGGGTTTGATGTGTTCGTTAAGGATCGCTAAGTGGCCATGTCCGAATCCTTTCACGTTGGCACTATTCTGGAATGAGTGAGAAGTGTGTGTCTCACAGATATGGAATCCATTCCTTCCTGTGGGAAGTAGAAAGACAATCCCCTTATTTGTTAATCCTAGAAACTGATCGATATGCAGAGTTCGTACCGGTTGTGAACTAATTGATCACTAGTGGGTTAATGGTAAATAAGGATAAGATGTATTAAAGAAGGTTTATGGAAATAATCCCGCTTCATTACGGATAGTCTATGGAGGGTTAGTTTATATGTAATGGTTATATCAATGGACACTTATCGACTCGACTCGACGTTTTGAGAATAAGTTATATCTATAATCGATAGAGTTCAGTTTCGGATTTATGGTGGCGTAATTCCGGAATTAATAAGTTGAGTAGAAATATTATGTTCGATGAATATTTTATTCAATTTATTGTAGCTATTGGTTTCTAGGTCCATGGTCCCCGGGTTGGCTCCTAAAACACGAGTGTTTTCTCGTTTTATGGAACCTCGAGAATAAATTAAATAGTTGGTCTATATAATGAATATGCAATATTATTTATGTTAGGAAATCACTAGTTTAACGCAGCGGAATTTAAAATTTTGATTTCTTTTTCTAGATCGTTCTTCGTTTAATGCAATAAACACGTTAAGTAGTTTGACGGTTATACCTTGGATGATATATTAGATCGTCGCTTTGACCGTCACCAGAGAGTAGTACAGTGCGCAAGCCATCCACGTGTCCGGCCTCTATCGTTGATCCACACGAACTTGATGTAAGTCAACTAGATGATACTTTTTACGATGTTTAATCCTTATTTCTCATGCATTTATTGATGTTTTTGTATCAATTCAAGTCATTATTTTCTTATTTTCATCCATATGTGTAGATAGTAATTATTATGTAAAATATCATGTTTTGATTGGTTTTGTACCGGTTATAGTAACCGGAGCGTCGTGTCGGGTTTACTCTTGGTATTTTTGTGTTGTATTGCAAATTAAAGGTTGACCAAGACCCCGAGTGATGACACGTGTTGAGCCTAAACACGTCTTTTGAGGGCTAGATGAGTGTGTCAGAAGCTATCAGATTCAAACGGATCATTTGTCATTAGCATTTCTACTATAACTTATCTTCAAACGACATTTGACCCACCTTATATGCATTTTATGGAGAATACATTTTCATGAGAGTTGTAGATCAAGAAACTATCTTTCCAACGCATTTTGAATCACATCAATCGGAGCCCTACAACTCTAGTTATGATCATTTTACCGAGTTGCTGTGAAGAACCTGTGGTGGCGCGCCGAGCATCGCAGAAAGCTGTCAGAGATATTTATTAATACCGGCGCGCGCCGGACCTTTTGTGGCGCACGCCGGAACATCACAAAAAGCAGATTTCAGCATATGACTTATCATGATCGAATTTTACCTAATTTTTTGGGATAGCTACGAACTCCATCTTCTCCCCCTCTCTTCTTGTTCTTGCAGGCACACCCCATGCCCCAAGGGGCTCTCTCCTAGCCAAAATCATCTCATTTAGCAATTAAATTTCCATTGTAAACATTGTAGAATTCTTGGTTTGATGTTTGAATCATTTTGATTGGAGAAAAACAACACTTTTGTGTATCTATCTCCATTGAAACACCTTGAATGTCGGATGAAGCTTCCAATTTCGAGTTCAAGCTTGTGATTGGTAAATTCTAAATCTCTACTTTGATTTAATTGTTCTTGTTATTATGAATGCTAGCCTTAACATGTTAGTAGTTATAATTATGAGTGGCTAGCCTTTCTACTAGCTAAGATGATATAGTTGTGATAGATAATCCCCTTGGTTGTTGGAATCGGTTGTTTAGTTATGTTTCTAGTTTCTATTGTGTTGAAATGCTTCTTGCTTGCATTGATTGATATTGTGTATGTTGGAGTAATTAACCTACGTATGCACCTACACAACTAGTAGATACCGAACGGAGACATTAGTTGTGAGAAAGGAGTAAGAAGAACGGAAGGTAGTTACGACCCTAGCGGAATTCAGTTCCTTATCCGTGGAGTATTGCATTCATGTGTTTATCGTGTCGAGTCATTAGGTTTAAGGTGCTTAAACCAAGGATAAGGCATAGTGCAATTTTATACGCTCGTATGAGGGAAAATTGCATGTTTAGGAATGCACCATTCACGCAATAGAACATCAATGGAAGGCGGCAGGTTGACAATTCCAATCAATTTAAAGGAGATAACTTGAACTATAGATCATCTTGGTTAGTTTATTTTATCATTTGAACAACATTTGTAGTTAATCATTAGTTTCTTAAAAAAAACTTGCGATTCGGATCAAGATAATAATAACTAATTGGTGTTTGACCTCACATCCCTGTGGGATACGACCTTGACCACCGTACTAGACTACAATTGACCCGGTACACTGCCGGTGAGATTGGAACCCTAGAAAGGTTTGCATCAAGCTTTTTGGTGCCGTTGCCGGGGATTGTATAACGGTTGATACTTATACTAGCTTAAAAGTCTTGTGAATAAGTCATAACTTTTTCTAATATTTTCTTTTTTACATTTTTTGGTGCTTACCTCTTTGGTAAGTCACCAAGTGCTATTAATTGTGTTCTTGTTGTTTTCTATCTTGTAGTTGATGAACCACTCTCGACGTGGTAAGGCCCCCCCGATACTCATACATCCCGGATATCAACACTTATATTAGGGACTGTTTATTTGAGAGAAAGGTTGGCCAAGCTCATAGTGAATTGGATCTTGGTGATGCATCTCCACAAGTGTCATTACATGAAGAAGAGGAAATGAACGAGGTACAAGGAATGGTACAAGGATGGCATAACCATGAAAATGCCCTTTTTGAACAAAATCCCTTAAATCCAAATAACTATCCTCCACCACCACCACAAGAACCATATCCATATGACCCACCTCCAAATCCACCCTACCAATATAGACCGCTTTGTGAGCAAGCCACTCAAAGAAAAAATCAAGTTCATAATCCTATTCGACTACCTCACATTGATGCTAAAAACTTTTCAATCAAATCTCATATATTTGGTCTAATGGAGAGTAGATCTCAATTCCATGGAAAGGCTCATGATGACCCACATTCACATCTTTATAACCTTGAAGAAATATGCAATACGGGATTCCAAAATAGTGCTTGTCAAGAATTTACCCATCTTGCATTATTTCCTTTTTCTTTGAAAGGTCAAGCAAAGGAATGACTTATGTCACTTCCTCACCATCACTTGCAATCATGGGATGATATACAAACCGAGTTTTTGAAGCAATACTTTCCACCGGGTAGATATTTGGAGTTGAAGGTAAGAGTTGCTAATTTCAAGCAGGATTTAATTGAATCTTTGGACAATGCTTAGGACCGTTTTAAGAAGCTTTTGAGGGCGTGTCCAAATCATGAATATACTTTGGAAATGCAAGTACAATTATTTTGTAGAGGCTTGCATAAATTGTCAAGGAAAAAAATGATTTGGCATGCCATGGATCACTTATGATGAGCACGGCCCAAGATGTTTATAAGGCTATTGAAAGAGTGGCAAGAAATGAGAAATTGTGGGATCCCGGTCCAAGTGAAACGGAAGTTGCCATTGGGGATGAGAAGATTTCGAATGAGAAAGAAATTTTGAGAGAAATGACGGTGATAAATAAGAAGATGGATGAATTACAAGCGGGGAAGAGAGAGTTGAAGCGTAAAAAATGTGATGATGTGACATTTGGTGTTTTTCATATCGAAGAAGTATCAAACTCCGATGTATCTACACAAGAAGAAATGAGTTTAATGAGACAAAATCGGGATTTGAACAACACTCACACCAATGTTTTTGATCCACACCCTTTTTACCAAAAAGTTCCTACTCAACAAGCCCAAGTTCAACAAAGTTCTCAATCAATGGAGGATGTCTCTCATTTGAAAATTTTGATGGAAAACTTGATGGGAGTTATGCCTACTCAAGCCGCCAATATGCAAACAATGATGACATCTATTGGTATGATTTCTCAAGAGGTTGGTACTTTGAAAACATCTATGAGTGGGCACGAAATGAGAATGAGAACGATGGAGGCATCAATAAGAGTTATTGAAGACCTTTTGACTAGGGAAGGCGAGAGACATAGTAGTAGACCACCGGGTGGATTACCAAGCAACACCGAGAGAAACCCGAGAGAAGTCAATGCTATTATTACTCGAAGTGGAAGGTTATATGGGCATAATGAAAGAAGCAATGAGGTTGAAGAAGATTTGAATGATGAGAAAGAAAAAGAATTAAGTGAAGAAGAGGAAGAGATCGTTGATTGTTTCTTGAAAAATGATGGCTATGTTGAAGTAGAGAAAGAAGAAGAATGCGTGAAAGTCCCGAGAATATTGAAAAATCCAAGATTGAGTGATTTGAGGACTTTATTCAATGAACATGTTGAAGAAGAAACTGTTGATGACAACCCGGCACACGCCGGAAGTGTTAAAAAAATTATAGGCGTCTTTCAAGGAAAGTGGTGCAAGATGATGACACATGGCGCCCAAGAAGTGCACAAACATTCAAAGAAGCTTCACCATCTTCATCAAAAGACAAAGGTAAGGGAGGTATACATTCTAACCCTACTTTAATTGATCTTGAATCACTTCCCTATCCCCCGAGAGAGGAAATAAAAAAATAAAGTTGGAAAAAAGTATGCACGTTTTCTTGACACTTTTCGGCACTTAGCCATTAATATCCCTTTCATAGAAGCACTCACAAATATGCCGACGTATGGTAAGTTCTTAAGGACATACTCTCCAACAAGAAACAGTGGGAAGAATATGAGACGGTGTGTCTAAGTGAGGAGTGTTCTGCCGTGCTTCAACACAAGCTCCCTCCTAAGCTTAAAGACCCCGGGAGTTTTACTATCTCATGTGAGATTGGGGGATTTTTGTTTAAGAAGGTGCTATGTGATCTTGGTGCGAGTATAAATCTCATGTCCTACAATGATTTCATAAAACTTGGCATATGCAAACTAAAACGTACGGAGATGACTCTCCAACTTGCGGATAGATCAATTAAACGTCCAAAGGGAGTCATTGAAGATGTACTAGTGAAAGTTGATAAATTTTACTTCCCCGTCGATTTTGTTGTTATGGATATGGAGGAATTGTACACTACACCTCTTATCCTTGGTAGACCATTTTTATCAACGGTGGGAGCGGTGATCGATGTTCGTAAGGGAGAGCTTAGTTTGGGAGTAAATGATGAACGTGTTGTTTTCAACATCTACACTTCATTGAAACATCCACGCACGACACTAGAATCTTGTTCTTTTGTGGACACATCGTGTCCCCTTGTTGTGGATTGTACTAACTCGCAAGTAGTTGAAGAATACGTGAGCAATAAAGCGAAGGCTCGCAAACGAAAAGCTCGAAAATCAAAGGAAAATGTCAAGAATCGTTGGGATTGGTGGCATTCGCCTACATTATGTTGGAGACCGGTATTGATGAAAAAGACGGATGCGGTGCGAGAGGATGACCCACCACCGGTGCATTAAAGACCTACACAAGGCAAAGTCTAGCTATAGACTATAAATTTAGCAATCACGGGTACTATCTTTCCTATTACTCCTTAGCATTTATTTTCCGGTTGGTTCGTGTATTAAATTGATATGTGCTTTGGTGAGTAATTGTTAGAAGTATCCCCTTATGTTTAGTTTAGTATGATGATTAATCATCATCATTTTGGTTGTTTGAGTCTGTCGAGCAAACGACATTAAATAAAAGCACTACCGGGACACCACCCGTAAAATTTTCATTTTGAAGTCTAGCATGTTCCTTTGGTGTGAAAAAAAAAAACTTAAGTGTAGTAGAAGTTTGGTTTTTGCTCTCTGTATGTGAATAGTAAGCATTGGGTTTTTAATGTCTGAGTAGTCTCGGCGTGCGCCGTGAACATCATGGCATACGCCGAATTCCATTCAATTTTAATTTTAATTCAGCTAACACCCCTTCTCCTCCCTTTGCTCTTTTGTAAGGCCGGGTGTGGCCAATGATCTTTTTGTCTCTACATGTTGGATGATACTTTGATAGTATTCGGATTGCTTGTCATTTCATTGGTTCATTTCATGTTCATGCCCACCCACCCACCCTTTTATAGCATCCCGGTACTTGTTTTGACTAGTTTTAATTCCCTTTTGTTTCTCTAACTACTTTCTTACTACTCACTTTCCATTGAAGACAATGCAAGTTCGTAAGTGGGGAGTGGAAACGTAGTTAGTCCAACAAAAGGTAATGTCATTAAATGTTTGAAAAACACTTATTTTTGTGAATTTTCGAGCAATTTAACATTGAACAAACTATCTCTTGTCATGATTTATGGTTTTGCAATTGATAGAGTGAGTACCTTAACAAAGTGAGTAACCTTGGTGATATGTAAGTGCATTGTAATCGTGAATCCTTGATTGTAGTGTGAACCATTTGAATACGTATTTTCCAATCTTTTGTTAACATGTATACTTTTTATGTCATCGTGCAAGCATGCTTCCATAGCAACTAGAACTTAGGCTTGATATCCTTTCGAGGCGAAATAGAAAGGTGTTTGGAGTCAAATTTAGAGATGACGGTCATGGAATTTCTTTGACTCAGCCATAGCCAAATGGGCTTCCCGAACGTAATTTGCACCTATCCTCATCTCATCCTTTGTAGAGTGGTGAGACCCCACTCGAAACTAGCCATTCGTGATTAGCCTCATTATTATCCGACCCTTAGTCTAATGTTGGTCAACATTCCCTTGGCATCTCGCAAGTTTAGCAAGTTTTCTATGTATTGTTGTGGTGATTACATTGGAAATTAGGTTGAGAGTTGGATGACATTATTGGCACAAAGTTGAGATTATATCTATCTAGTTCGGAGTCCATTGGTGTTAGTTCAAAAACAAAAAGTTTCAAAATTCAATAAAGTTGTAAATAAAGTTCAATAAATGGTGAGTCAAGAAAAGCGCATTTTGAAGACAAGTTTATCAAAGTCAAGTAACTTAAGCTTTGGAGAATTGCATTGATTTGGAGCGGTGTTTCTTATCTCTTTTGTTCTTTGTTGAATTGGCCACCTCGACGATTTTTGCAAAAAGAGAAGAAGAGATACCAATTCGACATTTTTGGAAGTGAAGGTGTAGAGTCTTGCTATCTTGCTTTTTCTCTTTGATATATCCTTTTACACTTCGCTTAGCCAACTACCCGGGCCTAACGTTACAAGCTTTCAAGTCCTACCCGATCTAACTTCTTGACTCTGAATGCCTCGATTAGTGGAGATTGGTATCATTCTTAAGCCTATGGATTGCACCTAATAAGTCTTGCATGCATGATTTCATATTTGATTGCTTGGTAACAAAGTTGAGGAATATTCACACACACACTCCACTACTTTCTTAGATTCCGGTTAACATGCGGTTATATGTACGATTGGTTGCATCATCTAGTTGAGCTCTTACTTCTTGATGTTGCATGACCCTATCTCTTGACTTGAGTTGTTTTGTCGCTTTATTTGCTCGAGGACGAGCAAAAGCTAAGAGGGGAGTGGTTGATGTAAGTCAACTAGATGATACTTTTTACGATGTTTTATCCCCATTTCTCATGCATTTATTGATGTTTTTGTATCAATTCAAGTTATTATTTTCTTAGTTTCATCCATATTGTAGATAGTAATTATTATGTAAAATATCATGTTTTGATTGGTTTTGTACCGGTTATAGTAACCGGAGCGTCGTGTCGGGTTTACTCTTGGTATTTTTGTGTTGTATTGCAGATTATAGGTTGACCAAGACCCCGAGTGATGACACGTGTTGAGCCTAAACACGTCTTTTGAGGGCTAGATGAGTGTGCCAGAAGCTATCAGATTCAAACGGATCATTTGTCGTTAGCATTTCTACCGTAACTTATCTTCAAACGACATTTGAAATGCCTTAGAGGCATTTTCTGGAGAAGGCTATTTCATGAGTTGTAGATCAAGAAACTAGATTTCCAACGCATTTTGAATCACATCAATCGGAGCCCTACAACTCTAGTTATGATCATTTTACCGAGCTGCTGTGAAGAACCTGTGGTGGCACGCGCCAAGCGTCGCAGAAAGCTGTCAGAGATTTTTATTAATACCGGCGCGCGCCGGACCTTTTGTGGCGCACGCCGGAACATCACAAAAAGCAGGTTTCAGCATATAACTTATCATGATCGAATTTTACCTAATTTTTTGGGATAGCTACGAACTCCATCTTCTCCCCCTCTCTTCTTGTTCTTGCAGGCATACCCCATGCCCCAAAGGGCTCTCTCCTAGCCAAAATTATCTCATTTAGCAATTAAATTTCCATTGTAAACATTGTAGAATTCTTGGTTTGATGTTTGAATCATTTTGATTGGAGAAAAACAACACTTTTGTGTATCTATCTCCATTGAAACACCTTGAATGTCGGATGAGCTTCCAATTTCGAGTTCAAGCTTGTGATTGGTAAATTCTAAATCTCTACTTTGATTTAATTGTTCTTGTTATTATGAAAAATTTAAAGCAGCAAGGGGCGAACAAAATCTTCAGGATTCGGCTTCGAATCTCATCTCAAACAGGGGACCACCCTTCAGAAAATTCGAGTGTGTTAGCGAGCAAGTTATTTTAGATCAGATTCGAAGGGCGCACAGAAAAGTTAGCATTTTTCGGACAAACAATTATTTCAGATAAGATTCAAGGGGGCGTATATCGAGGATGAGTCCGCTCAATATCGACTAGAAATCTTATCTAAAACAAGGGGCCGGGTGCTATTATAATTGGACTCAATTTAAACAATAAATTCGAGCAAAAGTAAACATACATCAAGCGGACAGAAAACAAACTTGAGAATTATTATTACAAGGATAAAAGTGCGGAAAGAAAAAGAGTTACACATATGCGAAATCAAAATAATGTTTGACAAAATAGGAAGCACGAAATCTTAGAATTCTCAGGCCGCATCTCTTCATTATGGACATTTTCCTCGCGGAGGGAATGGTGCAGCATTTGGTCAGCATTCTTTTCAGACTCAGTAGGCTCTGTGGTCTCTCCACCTGTCTACTCGACTGTCTGCTCAACCTCTTCTCCAGCCGGCCCACCCTCTTCAGTAGCCGCAGCTTTCGCCTCGGTAGCCCGGCGCACACGCTCCCTTAGATTCGCCTCATCCACAGCGGGAACCACCTAATCCGGATCATACATTGGGATGTATCGTTGAAGCTCAATATCGGAAATGGGTATGCGCGGGTGAAAGTCCTTTAGATGATCGGAGAAGGGATGAGTGAGAATCCATTCTTCCAAGATATCGAGGTCAGGAGTATCGCCGTTATGGGCCAAGATACACCTTGCGATGTGATAGAACCCTTGGTCGTATACCATCATAAAGTTTTCTTCAGCAGCAGCCTTGCTCGCGGCCTCAATCTGGCCTTGGACACTTGAGCTCAGATCCTCCAGCTGTTTTCTCAAACCCTCGCTCACTTTTTGCTCGGCTTTCCAATGATTTTGAGCCTCTGTAATTTTCTGCTGCATTTCATCCATGGTTTTAGCGGCTAACCTATCCTTATCCGCGAGCTCAGAGTTAACCTTCTCCAAATGTTTGGTTGTCTTATGGGCCTCAGCGAGCTGAAATTTTAGCTTCTCATTTTCCGCCTCAGCCGCGCTCAGGCTACCGCGAAGCCCAGCCGACACTTCATTTGCGGCATCAAGAGCTTTTTTGGTATCGGCCAGCTCTTTTCCGACAGAGGTGCTCGCAGAAATGGTGCTTCTATAGTCATTGATAAACTGAGCCAAGCCGGTGCCAACCTAAAAGAAGAAAAAGGATCAGCGAGGTCAATATTGACTTTAGAAAAATATTGCAGTAAAGAAAATAATAAAGCAAAGGCAAGAAAGATGTTTACCATACTCACCGTGGCGCCATTTAAACCCCACAAAGTGTCGATGTTCTCAAGAAAGGCACGGCGGGGATCAATTTGGTCTTGTTAGGTGTAGTGCCCGAAAGACAATTTGTGTAATTGTTTTTAATAATGGATGACAGATTTATCTCACCTTATTACTTGCTTTGTGCTTGTAAAGTAATACACTGCTATAAACCCTAAGTATATCAGTATGTAACCACTTAACTCAGTGTATGGATTACACGTGAGGATTGAGTTAGTGGAGATATGCTTAAACTGTTAGTCCATGGTGAACTTAATCAGAGTTTAGGCTCTCTTGATTAAAACACCAATAATGCACCCAGAACACCTTAGGGTGTGACAGTCTTATCCGGACTGTCGGTATAGGGTACCTAAGTGGGGCATTTATATATGATGGCATTCATATAGGACTGGACCGATTTAATCTGAATTTCTCGATATAATTCCGTAATCATGGAATCTTATTAAATCATTAGATGATCATATATGGATCGACCTTAATCCTGAGGTGATCACAGGGTGCTGCTTGTCTCGGGGTAGTGTTTGATGTGTTAGTTACGGTTCACTTGAATATGTGTTCCAAGCCACTTCTCGTTGGCACTATCTCCTGATGAGTGAGTAGTTCTGATTTTCACAGACATGGAATCCATTCTTTCCTGAGGGAAGTAGAGAGACAGTCCCCTTATTTGTTAGCCCTAAGAAAGTGATCGATCCCGGGAGTTCGCATTTGGCTAATTAGCTACTAGTCAGATATGCGTACTAATTGATCATCAGGGGGTTAATGGTAAATAAGGATAAGATATTCTGAGTCGGGTTCACGGAGACTTCCCACTCAGAATGGACAGTCTATGGAGGGTTAATCCGTATGTAGTGATTATATCAATGGACGCTTATTCACTCTATGGGTTGAGTATAAGTATACATCTATAATCGGTAGAGTTCAGTTTCGGGTTTATGGTGGCGTAATCCCGAAATTAATAATTAATGTACTTATTCTGTTCGATGAATAATTAATTATTGGAGCTATTGGTTATAGGTTCATGGTCCCCGATGTGGCTTCTGTAATTCGGACTAATAATCTTGTTATCTGGGCCTCAGTGATAATTAATTGGCTGGGCTAATTAATTGATATGCATGGATATTATTTAGTTGGGCTAAATAATATAATACACATAAAAGACATTTTATGTGGGCTTAGTAACCCTAGTATTGTGGCGACAATGTGAGTCATTTAATTAGAGAGAAATTAGTTTTCTTGGATAATTATTTGACATGTGGTTTATCTTTTATTTGTTAAATGATAATTCATGGAATATTAGATAATAATGTGATTTATCCTAATTTGTTTGGGATAATCATTTTATTTATCTTTTATTTGGAATAAAGGATTAATGTAATTATTAAATCCTTGGAGGACAAGGTTTACTCTCCTATATAAAAAGAGTTCTCCCAAGCCTTAGGTATTAGCAAAAATTTCTACCACCACATAAAAAGGAGAGAAAAAAAATTAGTTTTCTTATCTTGGGTTTTAGAAGAAGAAAAACTCTAAGTTTTTCTTGGTGTTGCATATCAAGGAGGTTCGTGTATTAAGAAAGGTGTCCACCAACCGCCGTTTGGAGAACACATTGGAAGATCTTGGCTTCACTTCCTACTATTGGTAACATGATCTTAACCCCCTTGTAGTAGTTTAAGTCCTTTAATTATGTATTGTGATGTATAAGTCGTGATCCATCCGCTGCACGTAGATCTAACTCGTTTAGGTCTAAGATCCTACATCCTTCATGTGGTATCGGAGCCAGGTTCCACGATTTATATAGTCATAATCATAATTAAACGATTTAAAGGAGTGGAATTGCATGTAGGTAAATTTTATTTATTGTTTTATGCTTTGATAATGATTAATTGCTATGGTTGAAGAGATGGATTGGGGGTTGGCACTTGTTTACCCGTTAGATCTAGTTGTAAACTCATATAAACGATGAAAATTCGTTCATATGAGTATATGAAATTATGTAATTTATTTTTATTGCAATTTTAATTTCAGAAAATTGATCTGTTTAGTAGCTGTCTAGTTATTTCGTTTTTCCCGTTGATCGAGCCGTTGAAACGACGATCCTTCCGATCAGAATCAATATTGAAAGATTATGAACAACTCCACAAAATTTGGCGTCAATCGGAGTCCGTTTTGATATCCGTTCGTTGCTGCTAGGAAGCGCTGTAACAGAAAAACGCAGGATTCACAGAAACCCTACCCGTGACTTCATCGAATTTCTGGGACAGTTTGGACCGTTGAAACGCAAATCCAACCGGTCAGATCGATAAATATGGAGTTTTTGACGTGGCATAAAAATTTCAGGTCGATCGGGATTCATATCAATTCCCGATCGGCCTCGGGAAGTCTTTGATACGCTGCTGGAAAAGTCGATTCAGCAGCAAGTTGGGCAGCTCACTGGAGAAAATTGACAAGTCAAAGCTCCGATCTAACCGTCCATAATGAAGCCGAGGAATGAAGAACAGATCTGGAAAATTTCGTCGCGATCCGAGTTCGTTTGTTTTGCCGATCGTCGAAGTTTTGAACAGCTACAGATTAGGGTTTTTATTTTTAATAGATTAGATACGGGGGTGCCAACGGTCCATCTCGATGTTTATTTTCCGCACTAGTATACATGTTTAGATTGTATGTGTAGAACCGGAAAATTGCCATGACATGCATCATATCATGAATTCCACTCCATACGCATACATGTAGAAATTAATTCGAGGAATTAGTTAGGCATGTATTAAACACGCAATTAGTTTTAATTAATTGTTTGATATTAATTAGAAACTAATTAGGGTAAAAACCGAGGAACATGGGTTTTTTTTTTCAATCGTCGAGGTTGGGTGATGGATTCTCGGTGAATCCCACTCTGCGAAAGCATAAGGAGTAAAATCCCGAAACCTCGTGGTTAAGGTGTTGGATTCTCGGTGAATTCCACCATACCTAGACGAGATTACGTTTTTGTTCCGTAGAGTCTACGTGAAAGTTTGATGTTTAAGGATTGGATAATCACGGGCAAACATGGTTCAAAAGTGGTTTAACCACGGTTGGGTGGTCAACAGTAGCTACGGCTCAATCGACTTCACCCTCCACGTGTGGCGATTGCACGTGGGTCTGGCAAGGCTGAGCCATCCGAAGAGCCACTGCGGCTCAACGGAGCTCCCCTAGTCTTGACCCGTCCGACGGCCACATATGTTCCAACGAATAGGTCGGGTGGGCTAGCTCACGTAACCGACAACATTCGGGCCTATGATTTATTGTTCCTTAATGTAACATCAAGTCCAAAAACGTGATCAGTAAACCCACCAATTTTTCAAAATATTGAGTGGGAGCGGGAGAGGCGACAACCGACCCCACGGCCTCTACTGTTGACACAAGCAACGTGAGAGAATGGTGACACCTCGTGCCGGCCTGGGACCGGCCTCCCTAAGGAAGGCCTTCACCGCTATCAAAATTCAAGGCTTGGTCTCCGAAAGGATAGGATTTTGGGTACTCGTCGGGTCACTGACCGACCCTAAGGCGGCACACTCGGGGTCTACCTAAAAATCTGAGACAGTAGGTCACACTCATAAAGGGTATTTTTGGTAGTACCTTGGCTGAAAAAGGAAAGGTGATTGACGATCACAAATGAGATGTTTGATTCTCAATTTGATCTTCAATATTAATCGAAACCTCTTTGACCTACCCTAAGGCGGCACTGAGGTATTAGATTAAAACCTTGGAACGGTAGGATAGACTATAAGTACTTAGTTTAAAGTTCCTAAAATTTATTAGTAGTTATGATTTGGATTTATTCTGTCAATTTTATTTACAACTGTTATACATATCTCTCTAGGGTGCTAGACTGCTAGTGTAAAATTGACTAGTAATGACTTCGTTAAAAAGTGGTAAGTAACTAGAACGTTGTACTTATTAATCTCAAATGCGATTAATTTTTCGGAAGAGATATTTCTCTCGAGCCTTCAAAACTTAAGTGACGTAAATAAGTATGTCACTGTGTCACTCGTGCGTAACGAGAGACAACCGTAGTCGCTTGAAAGATGATTTGGACGATAAAATTCTTCTGTGAATTTTAATTGTGTAGTGTCTACACGAGAAATTTTCTAATAGAAAAATTGGAAAATCATAAATTAAAGTGTCGCTAGTTAGACGGTATTTGGAACCGATAAACTAGTGGGAGCTTTAATCTTATGTTGTTTTTCTAATTTATTAGAAAATTAGTCCCACTGGGTAACACTTTCATTAGACATCCCACAGTCACGAGTAGTGTCTACTCAAATGAACTTGCTAGTTCAAGACTATTTCCTTTTAAGGAAAGTCAAGAATGGGAAAGAATGTCTGCAAGTGTTAATCATCTAAACTAAGTTTGAGGCTAAACCGAAACATTAATTAAAGAAAGTATAGGATAAGGAAAGTGACTTCGGATCACTTAACCATTGAATCCTTAGCGACTTTCTTAAATTGAGTAATTTGACTCGGTAGCTTAGTTCTTTGGAAGAACAAGGAAGCCGTGCATTAACAATTAATAGAGTAGACAACGGGAAGTTGTTTCAGCTAGAATAGTGGGAGTGATATAAGGAAATGAATTTCGGATTCTATCCTTGAATATCACAGAAAAAATTATTTTTCTGTTTACAGATTCGTTGAAACAAATGGATTCACTTTCATCTCGATACTACAGTTGCCTTAAACAAAGTGAAGTTGACATTTGTAGTACGACTCTGAGACTCGGACTTTTGTTTGATAAAGACAGAACCACTGAATAGGTATGTGTACCACATCTAAAACTATTAAAGGTAAAAGGTCTCCGAATAAGATAAACGACCTTTCAATATCTATTAACTAGTTATAGGTCCATGGTCCCCGATGTGGCTTCTGTAATTCGGACTAATAATCTTGTTATCTGGGCCTCAGTGATAATTAATTGGCTGGGCTAATTAATTGATATGCATGGATATTATTTAGTTGGGCTAAATAATATAATACACATAAAAGACTTTTTATGTGGGCTTAGTAACCCTAGTATTGTGGCGCCAATGTGAGTCATTTAATTAGAGAGAAATTAGTTTTCTTGGGTAATTATTTGACATGTGATTTATCTTTTATTTGTTAAATGATAATTCATGGAATATTAGATAATAATGTGATTTATCCTAATTTGATTGGGATAATCATTTTATTTATCTTTTATTTGGAATAAAGGATTAATGTAATTATTAAATCCTTGGAGGACAAGGATTACTCTCCTATATAAAGAGAGTTCTCCCAAGCCTTAGGTATTGGCAAAAATTTCGACCACCACATAAAAAGGAGAGAAAAAAAATAGTTTTCTTATCTTGGGTTTTAGAAGAAGAAAAACTCTAAGTTTTTCTTGGTGTTGCATATCAAGGAGGTTCGTGTATCAAGAAAGGTGTCCACCAACCGCCGTTTGGAGAACACATTGGAAGATCTTTGCTTCTCTTCCTACTATTGGTAACATGATCTTAACCCCCTTGTAGTAGTTTAAGTCCTTTAATTATGTATTGTGATGTATAAGTCGTGATCCATCCGCTGCGCGTAGATCTAACTCGTTTAGATCTAAGATCCTACATCCTTCAGGTCCGCCATGATGACTCTGTTCGCAATCCCGCGACCTATCTCTAGCTGAACATTGTTGGGCGGACTCCATCTAAAATGCCTCGGGGGCACGTCGCCGATTCCCCTTGAAATTGTCCGCGCTACATGGGCGGGTCGAGAGGCTGTTGGCGCATGAAATCTTTGTCCAACCATGCTGCGGGACATCCTCCAGGCCCAACAGGGACTCCAAAGAAGAGGCACCATTGTCCTTGTCCCCGCACAAAATGTTTCGGCGGCCACGCATTTTCCTTTATCGAGGTTTTGGCTTTGTCGCCGGCCTCTTTCCTCGGAGGATCATCGCTTCGGATTTTTTAGTTGGAGGGGGATCCCGCTCGCCGCCGCCGTCTCCCGCGGAGTCAATCTCTTCGACAACGGCTCTTTTCTTCTTATCACCCGCCGGCGGCTTCGTCAGAGTGGTCTGCTCCAGGGTTCTGCTCGCCGGTGCTTTTTCCCCTATTTGTTTAACGGGCGGTTGGGTTGATTTCACAACCTGAGATCCTGAGGCTCCAGCCGCCCCCACCTTTAAGTCAACCATTGGGAGTGATGTTTTGACCCCCCTTAGCTCAGCGGCCCTTTTCACTTCACCAGTAGTCTTCCTCCTGGTCAGCTGGCTGCGTTGAGCTAACTTATCCATGGTACCTGTGGAGAATAAGGTTTATTAGCGACTAGAAAAATGACATGAAAGGAAACAAGCTATAAAAAGTATCAAAACACAAGTAAAAATCCTACTCGGGGCTCGCATAGAAGGGTAGCCGCCACAGATAACGCATTGAGAGGGCATGCGCTTGCCGTGATGGCACTCACCATACCAGTCTGGGTGAGTCGGCAATGGGTCGACTACAACTAAGGGTTCGCCAACGCCGGCTCCAGAAAGTCGGCATGTCTAAGATAGGGCTGCCCGACGTCTAGCAACAACCTCCAGTTAAAAGCGCGGGCTTGTTCTTCACCTTTGCGGGTATAGCCCAGGTCATCTTTCAAATCAGATATAAACTTGTCATCGTCATATTGAGTTTCTATTTTTACCAAGTGATCAGTTTTAACCGAATTCACCGGTAACTTCTCAAACGGCCATCCTACCCGGGACTCTACCTTCATGCATCTCTTGTCCCAGTCCGCCACCTTATCGGGAAGATCGAATAATAAACGGGGCCTGCCGTGGCTTGATCTACTACGCGGCTGAATTTGACCGGCCGCACCTTTCTTGGGAAAGCCATAAAAATACAAAAGTGCCGCCATCGACGGCTCGCGTCCGCTCAACCTACTGATTATGATGAAAGACATAACCACGCGGACCACTCCCAAACTAAGGTCGCAGGGCATTACCTGCAGCTCCTCCATGAACTTAACAAAAAATGGATCAAAGGGAGGTCTGAGTCCGGCCATGAAATGGTCGTAATGCAGCCACAGATAATCTTACTGCTCCCGACCACAAGTCCACGACACGTTGGTCGCACCCATACTCACGAAGCGATAATCCTCTGAGACATCATACGCCCCCAGCGCCAAGGTATAATCTTCCCGATCTCTAAACTTCCTCCATCGAGTTATAAGATCGCTGTCTGCTCGCTTTTGCTCTACGAGCTCCCTCTCGACGGCGGCGGACCATTTCTTGGGCGCCATCTTCTTCTTTGCGGGCTCATCAGGGGCAGCCTTCCTCTTAGAAACAACAGCCTTTTGAGACTTTTTTGGTCTCTCCGACGGCTCGATGACTTCCACGGCTTCCTTGACCTTTTTGCTACGTTTAGCGGCTCCAGGGGTAACCACTTTTTCCATCCTCTCAAGAAGGCCGCTCAGTACCATCTGGTCATTATCCTCGACCTCGCCCCTAGTGGTGCCCTCACCAATAACTGAGACATCTGGGTCAGATTCTACATTAATGGGTTATGGATTTTCCTCCATCTCTTCTTCGACGTCGTTTGAGCTAGCATCCTCCATGCTCGCCTCATCCGAGCCATAGCCCGCAGCGGCCCTGGCCTCTTCATCTGATTGTGTGTGCTCTGACGACATTCTGGAAAAGAAAAAGGGCAAGGTGGATCAGCTCAATCACCCGGATATGGAAATCGGACCGAGGCGAAAAGTGATCGCACCCGACACCTCGCCCTTCCATCTTTCTTAACAAAAATCGAGCCCAGAAAAACCCCAAACAATCTACCTAGAAAAACCCCCAATTCACCCAGAAAAAAAAACCCTAATACAACACACATTCAAAACTCAAACACAAACACTCATGCAGTGGCAAACACTGAACAATCGGTGCACATGCATACAGGGATACTTCTGGGGAAAAAAGGGAGCGCGAAATCACGTACAATGCTTGAGTCACTGAGCTCATGGCATTCATCAAGGAGAAAAACAAAAATTACAAAAGCAAATTCGTAACCTTGAGATTTCTAGCAAAAAGAAATAGATGGACGAAATCAGGGCAAAATCGATTAAAAGGGGCAATGGGGATATGTAAATTAATACCTGATTAAAGGAAAAAGGAGTAAAGTGTTGATCTTTGACTGGAATGAACGCTTGCCGGAATCTGCTTGCAACCGCCGGAGTTTCTCTTCTTCTATTTGCCGGAAAAATTTCGAGGTTAAAGAGGGGAAAAGTGGAAGAGTTGGGGGGGACACTCCTATTTATAGAGGGAAATTTGAGGGGGAACGACGTTTGGGAGTTTCGAAATTTGAATGTAATAATGACTGGAACGGTTACCGATTTTTCTCCGCCAATAAGAGCAAAGGACGGTTCAGTTCAACCGCCGTGTCAGTGCACGTGACTGACGTGACGTTTCGTGAACCGATACGTCCGTTATCGCCTCCAACCGTTCAAATCCCCTCTGGCGACCATCTACCTATCCGTGCGTACGACCTCATAGTATCATTGCCTACAAATACTTCTTCAAGTGGCCAGCATCTATCAATGCCCGCTGTGGCCTATTCAACAAACCATCTCTGATAGAACACTATAACTTAATTAAGTCCGACAGAGCGTTGTCGGCGATTGAGCCTGTCCGCTACAATGCGCAGCATATAATCGGTAATTCGCTACGCGATACTAACACTGATTCAAGCCCGATAGAACATTATCGGCGATCAAGCCTGTCCGCTACAAATGCACAGCATACAACTGGTGGTTTTCACTAACACTGGTACAAGCCCGATAGAACAGTATCGGCATACCTCTATCACGAGCGACAACACAAAGGAGCTGCTCCTAAAGTTCTTCTTCAAGTTTTACTCTCCGCCTTGGCGGACACGCCAGGCACAGTGTAGGGGGCCATTGATATACCCGGATCGGAATGGGGCCCTGTTCATCTAAATTGGGCCTATTATCTTGGCCCATCAACATAGATATTGGGCCTCTATCTACTCTGTCCGCTGCCACAAGCCATCTCCTACCCGCTAGCTACAAGCTGGGTCCTATCCGCCAACAGTAAGCCGGATCTTGTCTGCTAGTCGTAAGTCGGACCCATCCTCTCCGTGTGATTTATACCCATATAGTCAAAGCTGATTTCAAGACAAGGCACAGATGAGTCCGCTGATCGGTCGCTGGTCGCTGCTCACTGCATACCATACTTATCGATCCAGCTGGCCACTCCTGACAGCTGGCTAGGACACTTGTATTGCATGCATACTTATCTTAGCTATGTACTCTTATCTGTCTTGTCGATGAACAGTAAACCGACCTAGTATTTAGCCTATAAATATGGGATCACAATGTAATAGAAATCTAATCTCTAATCCAAGAACTAATACAAGTAGATACACTCTGCCAATTTGTCGACTCACTCAATTGTTCTTCATAAACACTTATCCGCCACCATTGTTCTTACCCACCACCGTGTCCTCATCGGAGAAATCACTTATACTAAGCCTTTTATCCTCAAGATAAACACTATTACCGCAAATCTGGTGTTCAGCGCAACATCACCATAAATCTATTTTTCCAAAATCAATTAATATCCAATATTAATATTATGGTAATCTTATTAATTAAAATGCACAATCCAAGTGTGTCTTATACCCTAATGAATTGCGCCCCAAATGCCAATTAATTGGCTTCCAGAATATTCTTTAATTAATATAATTTGTATATAATTAATATCTTGTATTTTATTTATTCATAATAAATAAATACCACAATATTTTACCACAATAACCTTTATAGTCTAGAGATAAACTTTTCTTATTTGGTCATCAACTATAACCGCATTTTAATCCGACTCGATGTTCATATGTGTGTGACCCGATAGGCTTCCGAATATGTTGGCCGTAGACACAAAGTGCAAATTACAAAAATGAAATTCATGCCTAACGATCACGGGATAGCGTCTAGAAACACACCGTGACCCCCAATCATCGGAAGAGTCAAAAGCAATGACTACTACCTTCCATGTGAAGCAGTTACCATGTAACTTACAATCCTATCGCTGTAATAATATCCATACGATCGTATCTCGAGTGTCGATACATAAACGATCGTATCTTATAATCTGGATATCATGCTCTCTCGGAATAACACATTTACTCTCACTTTGCAAAGATTCTCGCGAGCTAGATGTTAGGTGTGATGCCCGAAAGACAATTTTGTAATTGTTTTATTTAATAAATGAAATGATATTATTATTCATATTTATTATTCTCATATTCACCGATGTGACAATAGTATTTACACTACAGAAAACCCAAAAGTATATCGTTTATGTAATCACTTAACTCAGTGTATGGGATATACACGGGATGATTGAGTTAGTGAAGATGTACTTAAAATACAATTAGCCCGTAGTGAAGTTAATCGAGAGTATCGGGTCTCTCCTTTAACGTGCTATTAATGCGCCCAGAACACAATAGGTGTGATTGTCTTATCGGACTTTCGGTTAAGAGAACCTAATGGGGCATTTATATATGATAGATGTATCATATAGGGGTGGACCGATTTGATTAGAGTTCACGATATAATTCCGTAATTGAGAAGTCTTATCGAATCAATGGATGATCATATTTATGGATATATCTTAATCCCGAGGTGATCACGATCAACCGCTTGAATCGTATGAAGTTTGACTTGACGGTTAAGGATTACACCGAGTCCGTGGTCCGAATTACCCCATCTTGGCATTGTCTTGGATTGAGTGAGTAGTCCGTGTTATCACGGATACGGAATCCATTCCATCCATTTATGGAAGTAGATAGACAGTTCCCTTATTTGTTAATCCTAGAAGGCGATCGATCGCGCGAGTTCATATTACACCGATTAGCTACCGGTGAGTTGTATGAATTAATTGATCACTAGGGGGTTAATGGTAAATAAGGATAAGAGGTTCGAAAAGGGTTAACGGTAACTTCCCGATTTAGAATGAACGATCTATGGAGGATTAATCCATATGTAATGATTATATCAATGGACGCTTATTATTATTCTCGTGAGGAGATAAATATAATCTCATAATCGGAGGAGTGCGATCACGGGATTATGGTGGCATATTCCCGTGATTGATTTATCGAATATAATTATTCTGTTCGTAAGATAATTATTTATTTGATTTATCGGAGCCGCTGATTATTAGTCCATGGTCCCCGACGTGCCTCCTAATATAGCATAGCTATTCTCGGACGTCGAATCCCAATAATATTAATTTAGTTCTTGTTGGACTTTATTAAAACGATATGTGAATTAATTGTTTAGTGGACTATTAAATTAGTTGGGCTAAATAATTAAATACACGGAAAAGACATTTTTCGTGGACTCGGCCCGAATTGGTGTCTTGACCTAATTTTTGGTCAAACATATTGAAAAGGTGCGTGACCTTAATTTTAAAGAAAGGTGCGCATGCAATTTGTTTTATATTATTTAATTATTAAGAAATTAGTTTTCTTGGATAATTATTTAATGTGTGATTTATCTTTTATTTGTTAAATGATAAATCATGGAATATTAGATAATAATATGTTTTATCCTAATTTGTTTGGGATAATTATTTTATTTATCTTTTATTTGGAAAAAGGATTAATGTAATAATTATCTCTTAATTATTTAATCCTTGGGGGACAAGGAGTACTCTCCTATATAAAGAGAGTTCTCCCAAGCCTTAACACACATGATATTTTCGACTTCTCCTCTTAGAGAGAAGAAGTGATAAAATTCGGCCAAGGGGTATTAGGGGAAAATCTTGGAGATTTTTCCGAGTAGCATATCGGAAGGGTTCGAGTCGAGAATTCCTTCCACCGGGAGTTGCTTGGATCACACGTACGGAAGATCGTGGTGCTCTTCACGCTTTCCTTCGTTCATCCTATTGCGGTTCTTCAACTTGGATTTTGAGATCCAAGAGGTATGATCTACAACCCCCTTGTAGATATAGATCTAGTTATTTTATTACGTGTATTTTATAGATCTAGATCCATAAATCGCTTCCGTTGCGGATGGTATTACTGAGAGTGGTATCAGTCGCCATGGTGATCTATATTTATACGTATAAAATATTAGATCTAGGAGTGGTAAAACATGTAGATTTTTTGTCCCAATTTTTTTTAAAAAGGGGCCGACGCATGCATGATTATTTTTTATGTTATGAATGTCTTGGTTGAAGAGATGGATTGGGGTTGGTACCGTTTACTCGTTAGATCTATTGTAGCTCCTTTGTTTAGTAACAATTGAGCATAGAAATTGTATTTTATTTATGTCAATTTTTGAAATTTATATGTAAAAGTAGCATCTTTTATTGTAATTTTGAATATCCGGGCTGGAAAAGATGAAGATCTTGCTGGAAAATTGAAGATCAAGGTGAAACTCAAGGTATGAACGAGGAGAAACGGATAAAAACCTGATTTTAAATTAAAAATCTGCGCTACAGGACCTTCTGCGACGCTGAAAAGCGTCGCTATAAGTCCTGTATAATATAACTAGCATGCGGCTAGGGTTTTTAGTACATGCGGCTGCATGAAAACTTTTTGTTAACCTAATTTTTTTTATTTCATTTAGATTACGCCGTTTGGCGAAAAGAAAAGAAAAAAAAAATTTCTAATTTTGGAAAACAATTAGCAACGACCGCATTATAACAAAATATATATAAATATATGATTAATTATAATAAATTGGATTTATTTAATTAAAAATACCTTTTCTCCTCTCGGGTGTTCGTGGTTCGTGATCCGGCGGTTCGAATTCAAGATTCGAAGATCAAGACTCTAAGACAACAAGATTGTAATTTATTTTTCCTAGGATAGATTAGATACGGGGGTACCAACAATCCATCTCGGTGTTTAAATTTTCCGCACTTTATTTTTTATGTGTTTGATCATAAAATAGATATAAAATCGGAATTGCCACGACATGCATCATATCATAAATCCACTCCATGCATACATGTAGAATTTTAATTTTGGTAATTAAAATAGGCATGTATACAAACTCGTGTAATTAGTTGAAATTTAATTAATACGTGGTAATTAATTAATTTAGTAACTAATTAAAGATCCGAGGACGGGTTATGAAATCGTTAGCCTTTCGGTGTGTGTTCTCGGTGAACCGCCTTAAAGCTCAAACGAAATCACGTTTTCGATTCGTAGTGTCTACGAGATTGAATGATGGTAAAAGAACAACAAATCTTGGATAAAAACGGTTCGCTTATAGGTTGGGTGGTCAATTGAGCTTCGCTCGAACGACTTAACCCTCCTAGTGTGATGTATGCACGGGGGTCCGGCAAGACTAAGCCAAACCGAGAGCGGAGGGGTGATTCCTTCTAATCTCAATGGGGCTCTCTTGACCCGACTTCGTCCGACTGTCACATATGTTCCAACGAATAGGACGGGTAGGCTTGCCTACGTTACCGACAACATTCGGAATCCTTGATTTGATGTGCTTTTATGTTAACATCAAAAAGACGTGGTTAGTTAACCCACAACCACTTCCAAAATATTGAGTGGGAGCGGGGGAGGCGACAGCCAACCCCACGGCCTCTACTATAGATACAAGTAAGTGAGAGAAGGGTGACTCCTCGAGGCGCTTTGATTTCGTCCCCCTAAGGATGGTGTTCGCCCCTATCAACATTCATGGCTTGGTCTCCGAAAGGATAGGATTTCCGGGTACTCGTCGGGTCACTGACCTATCCTAAGACGGCATACTCGGGGCGTACCTAAGAGATCCGATATAGTAGGTCATACTCACCATAGGTATTTTTTTTGATAATATCTAGGCTAAAAAAAGGAAGGTAGTCAATGAATAAAGGGATGTTCGATTCTCGTGGGATGTTCGATTCTCACAAGTTATTCATTGATGAGATTGTCTCGATTTAACCGTCATCTCTTTGACCTACCCTAAGGCGGCACTGAGATGCGAGGTTAAAACCTTGGAATGGTAGAGTAGACTTAATTTTAGTTTACAATTCCTAAAATAAATATAGTAGTGTTAACTTGAATTAATATATGTCATTTTATTTACAACATTATATCCCTTACTAAATTGCTTAAAATTTATACTTGACTAGTATTGACTTCGTTAAAAAGTGGAAAGTAACTAGGACGTTGAACTAGTTAATCGATAATGCAATTAATTTTCGAAAGAGATATTTTCTCTTAAGCCTTTTAAAAACCAGTGACATATAGGTATGTCACTAGTGTCATTCGTGTCAAACGGAAGACAAACTTAGTTTGATCAAAGGTGATTTCGGACTTTGAAATTCTTCTAGTGAATTTTGAGTGTGTAGTAATTACACGAGTAATTTTCTAATTGAAAAATCGGAAAATCATGAAGTGTTACTAGTTGGACGATATTTGGAATCGATGAACTAGTGGGAGCTTTATGATTTGTTGTTTTTCTAGAACATTAGAAAATTGTAACTGACTACACACGTAACCGTTCTAATTGAAAAAGCGGAAAGTCATAAAATGTTGCTAGTTGGACGATATTTGGAATCGATGAACTAGTGGGAGTTCTATGATTTATTGTTTTTCTGAAAACATTGGAACTATGTACGAAAGATTTTCTAATCGAAAACATCGGAAAATCAAAAAAATAAAGCATTGCTCGTTAGACGGTATTTGGAACCGATAAACTAGTAGGAGCTTTAATGTTATGATTTATTGTTTTTTCTGGTACATTAGAAAATCCGAGAAGTCCCCACGCGTAACACTCGAAAGAGACATCCCACGGTTCAAGAGTAGTGTCTACTCAAACGAACCGCTGGTTCAAGACTGTTTCCATTCACGGAAAGTCAAGAATGGGAGAATATGTCTAAAAGAAGAAAAAGGATCAGCGAGGTCAATATTGACTTTAGAAAAATATTGCAGTAAAGAAAATAATAAAGCAAAGGCAAGAAAGATGTTTACCATACTCACCGTGGCGCCATTTAAACCCCACAAAGTGTCGATGTTCTCAAGAAAGGCACGGCGGGGATCAATTTGGTCCTGTTAGGTGTAGTGCCCGAAAGACAATTTGTGTAATTGTTTTTAATAATGGATGACTGATTTATCTCACCTTATTACTTGCTTTGTGCTTGTAAAGTAATACACTTGTATAAACCCTAAGTATATCAGTATGTAACCACTTAACTCAGTGTATGGATTACACGTGAGGATTGAGTTAGTGGAGATATGCTTAAACTGTTAATGAATGGTGAACTTAATCAGAGTTTAGGCTCTCTTGATTAAAACACCAATAATGCACCCAGAACACCTTAGGGTGTGACAGTCTTATCCGGATTTGTCGGTATAGGGTACCTAAGTGGGGCATTTATATATGATGGCATTCATATAGAATTTGGACCGATTTAATCTGAATTTCTCGATATAATTCCGTAATCATGGAATCTTATTAAATCATTAGATGATCATATATGGATCGACCTTAATCCTGAGGTGATCACAGGGTGTTGCTTGTCTCGGGGTAGTGTTTGATGTGTTAGTTACGGTTCACTTGAATATGTGTTCCAAGCCACTTCTCGTTGGCACTATCTCCTGATGAGTGAGTAGTTCTGATTTTCACAGACATGGAATCCATTCCTTCCTGCGGGAAGTAGAGAGACAGTCCCCTTATTTGTTAGCCCTAAGAAAGTGATCGATCCCGGGAGTTCGCATTTGGCTAATTAGCTACTAGTCAGATCACTACAAAAAAACAGCAGTTTTGCGACGGAAGATTACCGTCGCAAACAAGGGTTATTCCGTCGCAAACCATAGTTTGCGACGGATTTGCGACGATTTTTCTTTGTCGCATTTTTTAGTCGCAAAACCCCAGTTTTGCGACGGATAAACCGTCGCAAATTGTTTGCGACGGATAATTACCGTATTTTATTTTTATTTTTTAATTATAATTTCCGTCGCAAAAAATGTATAGTCCGTCGCAAATAACAAATATCGACGGAAATATTCCGTCGCAAACATGTAAAATTGCGTCGCAAAAATGTATAATCCGTCGCAAAAAATGTATAATCCGTCGCAACTTATTTTCATTAAATAATTTATTTATTTTTAGATCTTTTCATATCCGTCGCAAAATGAGCCTTTTCCGTTGCAAATACCATATTGCGACGGATATATTCCGTCGCAAAAAATAAAATTAAACAGAAAATTATGGCTGTTTTGCGCGGCCGGCCAAACCACCGCCGCAAAAACGGCCTTAATTTTCCCCGGTAGCATTACAATTGCTACCGGCTATCAACAACAACAATATAAACGGGAATACGATATCAAAGGGGATATGTCAAAAAATACGTCAAAGGGGAAATGTCAAAAAATGAATAAAACGATATGTCAAAGGGGATACGATAAGCCAAAATAAATAAAAATGTATCAAAACAATGTCACCCAGTCAGACCCGGTGTACTACCTAAACCCACGTCACCTCCTCCAGGTCCTTGATCGAATGGTCATCTCTCGTGCCGCCTCGTACCCGGGTTGCATCCCTCCGGAGGGATGCCGCCTAACCGCCGGGTAATCCACGCCTCCATCCGCGCTAGTCCGTCATCCCGACGCTTTCGTCTCTCTCTAGCTCCTCCAAACTCGCCCGGGTTTCGCATGAGTCCGTTCGTCTCTCACCATCTCTGGGTGAGACGGGTGATTATGCCCGGAGAGTATGTCTCGGCGGATGAGTGTCGAGCGACGAGCGAGCTGTCGTAGTACATGGAGGCAGCTGACCCCATGCCAAAAACTCTCCCCTTCTTGTCGTAACCACCAGCGGCTTCGTAATAAAGACGCGACTCGTCGACAGGGGTGTCAGGCTGCGTCTCCTGGGCTTTCGCCTTCTTCGAGGTGAAGACGTCCTGCAAAGTATGATATAAATTTGTTAGTAACAATAATTACATGATATATATATAATGTATATATAATATTTAGAATACATAACGTACCATGATTTTCTCAAACTTCCTCGAGACGAAGTTGCCCGACTTCTTCTTCTTCGAACTACTCACCAGATCACCGACTGATAGGGGCGCTCCTCTATTGTCCTCCACGGCCCGAGCGAAATCGATAACGCCGCGTACGCCCATAGCATGTGTCCCGGGGATCTTCCCTTCCTCACCGGATCCGAAGCTCGGTTTAGCTTCTTTTCGCGAGATGTTTCTGGAACGCCTATTCCGACATAAGATAAACAAGTTAGTACATACATATATATATATATATATAACAAGTATTGTTAATTAAATATTGAATAATTGCTTACGGGACTCCCAATCCACTCCTCGAACCGACGGAGAATATCCGGGGTCATCCAAAGCCGAGCACGGGGGTTTGTTTGAGCCCGATACATATAATCACGGACCCCGTTGATAGCATACCGCTCAAAAGCTTCCCTAACCAGGCGCTCGTGGCGTAACTCGAAAAGCCGAAATGACCCCGCAACATAGTTATATATATATATGTTATATGTATAGTTATAATTATAGTTATATTTATATATAGTTATATTTATATGAACGACGTACCCTAAATGCGTTCCACCACCTATCCCGTCGCTCCCGGGCCGGCATTATGCCACGTGGTGGCAAAAGTGTTGAAGCCGCTGATTATGGCGTTCTTGGCCATTTTCTTGACATAGTTGTCGGTAAACCTGTCATATTGAAAACAATAAGTTGTTAATATATTTGGTTAATCAAAATATAAATAAAAATACAAACAAATTAAAGCAAGATATGTATTAACTTACCATCTCCCCTCGGGATCCAAAACTGGCAATCCAAGGTCACCATTGACAATGACACCAAAATCCTCCTCGCTCATCTGGTGTATCTCATCATCCAAACCTGCTGTCTGTGAGGAGGAAGACGCTCCGGGGGAGGGGGAACTACCCCTACCGCGTCTACCTCTACCTCTACCTCTACCTGACATCTATTTGACACAGAAAATGACGTTTATACTAATATAAATGCAATTATAATAAAAAGGCGTTTATACTAATTAATAATAAATTACAATGTTTAATACATTATTATTCACTATCATGACAAAATAAAATATTTAATACATTATTATTCACTATCACTACTAGAATGGAAGAGTTCTTCCTCCTCTTCATCAGTATCTAGATCATCAACCGATTCTTCTTCCTCTCCATCTTCTTGTTGAATGAAATCCTCCATCTCATCATCATCCAAGTCATTATCCCCAACATCGGAGTCAACATCGACATCAAGATCTTGGTGGACAATGTTAAGAGGATCAGATAATCGGGAAACATCATTGATCACTTGTTCTTGGAAAAATGTTTCCTCGACGGGAGCATCGATAGTCGATCTTGCCTTTGTTTTGAAAACAACCGACCATTGATCTTTGCCTTTTTTCAAACTTGGATATGGAGCATAGTAGACTTGCTCGACTTGATAAGCCAGAACAAATGGATCATAAGCGCCATATTTCCTACCACGATGAACTTCAACTATCTTATAATCTTTATGCACATTCATGCCCCGTCGAATTATCAAACCAATCACATTTGAACAATACGGCTTTGTAGACGGTCGAATGTCCATAATACACCAACTCAATGATTTCATTTAAAGTGCCATAATAGTCGGCACCTTCCGTGGAACCGACACAAACTCCGTTGTTGATCGAAGATTTACCAATATCGTTGCCCGGTTGAATGTCCGAAAGTTGTAGCCATTAATCGAATAACGTTTCCAAGTTTTGACTTGACGAGAAGGACCACTTGCCAAAGCTTTTAGCAAATCATCATTCAACAATGATGCTTGTTGTCCAAACCATTTGGTAAATTCATGTTCATGTTTATTCCAAATATCTGTCGAGGTCAATTGAGGCTGTTAAACACGAATAAATTGCTCGAACAATCTAAGAATGAATCATTTTGTCAGTTAATGTATATTTGTTCAGAAAAAAAACTGTTAAGCATTGTATATATGTAGTAATGAGGTACTTACAGTTCATACGGTTTCATGATTTCGCAGTTAGACAATACGTACTTGTGCACAAAGTCATATTCTTTATTATCCAAGAACCTCGTCTTGCACTTCCCAGTTGTTGTACCATTATGATCACGGAATAACTCGGGTAAATGCGAAACGATTGCCGATGCCGAAGTCTCACCAATGACAAGATTCTTTGCTTTTGTTTCAATATGATCATCGTAATACATAGAACGAAGTTTGAAATCTCTTCCAACAAATACGCATTGCATATTGATCCCTCTACGAAAGCTTTGTTACCAATCTTTTGTTTTAAGTGATTCAAAAACCTTTCGAATGGATACATCCATCGATATTGCACGGGACCACCAACTCTGACCTCATACGGCAAGTGTACCGGTAAATGCTCCATCGAGTTAAAAAACGCTGGAGGCAAAATATTCTCTAACTTGCAAATAATCTCAGCAATGTTATTCTCTAAACGAATCATGTCTTCTATTTTTAGGGTAGCAAACACACAAGTCTCGAAAGAATTGACTTATCTCGGTCAATGCATTCCATTCATTTTTCGGAATCAATTCTCGAAGGGCAAGCGGCAACAAACGTTCCATAAAAACGTGACAATCATGGCTTTTCAAACCACGTAGAATGTATTCATCATGATCTACGCACCTACTCGGTCCGAAGCATAAGCGTCGGGAATTTCAACTTGGTGACCCATTCACACAACACTTTTCTTTTCTCGCTTGTCAAGAACAAGTGTACAATCGGGGCGCTTTACGCAAAGCTCTTTCAAATCTTTAGCAGATTTTGGACCACAAGCGATCTTGCCTTTAACGTCCATAACCGTGTCAATCAGTTTTTCAAAGAAGTTTTTCTCAATATGCATCACATCCGGGCAATGTCGAAGCAAAGCAATGTTTTCCAATACGGAAGATCCCAAAAAATGCTTCTTTTCCACCAACCATTCTTGGAGTTTTTAAGCCGTTTCAAGTCCGAATCCGAGCCATCAATGATGCTTGGTAGGTGTTGTACAAATTCCCATACCTCCTCACCACTCAATCTACGGGGTGGAGTCGCGTGTTCATACTTGTTTGGACTTCAAAAAACCTTTATCGGTGCGAAAAATATGGTCTTCGGGGAGAAAGCGCCGATGACAATCAAACCAAGTGCATTTACCACTATGTTTGAGCCGAACGACTTGTTTCCATCACCACAATAGGGACAAGCTTTCACACCAGCCGTAGTCCACCCGGATAACATGCCATACGCGGGAAAATCATTGATAGTCCACATTAGTGCGAGCCCTCATATGAAAATTCGTTTTGTGGATACATCGTAAGTAAACAACCCTGTTTCCCACAAATTTGCTTCAACTCCTTAATCAATGGTTGCAAATAAACATCGAGGTTTCCTTTCGGATTTTTCGGCCCCGGTACAAGCAACGATAAGAATATAAACCGTCTTTTCATGCACAACCAGGGCGGAAGATTGTATGGTGTAACCATGATCGGCCGACAAGAGTAGTTCTTCCCAAAATTACCAAAAGGTGCAAAACCGTACGTGCAAAGTCCTAACCGCACATTTCTAGGCTCCTTAGCAAACTCGGGGTGCATTTGGTCAAAATGCTTCCAAGCTTCGAGCGTCACTTGGGTGGGCCATTATACCGCTTGTCCTGGGGTTTTCCGCGTGCCACCTCATTTCCTTGCCTATATGTTTCGTGGCGTACAACCTTTGCGGTCTAGGTCCAATCGGGAAATAAGGCATCACTTTGTTAGGCACACGTTGACCTCTTGCGTTCGTTTTCGGTTTATATCGATCAAGGTCACACTTCCGACACTTGTCCGATTCGCGTCCTCCTCCCAAAATAACATACACCCCGCGGGACACACGTGTATTTTCTCACGGGGTAGCTCTAATGCCTTTAACAACTTTTTGGTTTGATAGAAGTTCGAGGTCATTAAGTTATTCTTCGGAAGAATATCTCCTATCAAACCGGTAACCCCGTCAACGCATTTGTGAGAGAGGTTGTGATCACATTTCAAAGTGAGCAACCTAGAAGCCGCTTGCGTACGGAGACACTACTTCCATCACATACGGGTTCCTCTCGCGTTTTTCAAAGCATTTCAAAAAACGATGCAACTTCGGGTTTGGTGTCTCATTGTTCTCCTCTTGGTTAAGAAATTCTTCTCTTACGTGATCAATCCTATCACGTAATGCGTCATTAACCATGTCCCGATAAGGGTTCACATTCCGTTCTTGCCGAACGTTGATCGGAATGGGAAACTCTTCACCATGACACACCCAATCATAGTAGTTTGCGCAAAACCCATATTTAGTTAAATGTAATCTCACGTCATGTTCGATTGAAAATTTAGTGTTCTTACACTTACTACATGGACACTTCATCATTCCATTATTTGCCCGAAACGAATCTAACTCGCTTTGCATGTTTTATGAATTCCTCCACTCCATTCACAAATACCGGGTTAAATTTCTTGTTAGCATCCAACCTCTCGTACATCCAACTCCGTTCTATTCTCTTCATTTTCAATCCTACACATCATATCATACAAAATATGAGACTAACAATAGTCTTTGAAGGTTGTCTCAACACTTTTGCAAACTCGGGTTTTACTCAACTTACTATGAAACTAACAACACTATAACCTAAATTTTCGATTCATGGTCAAAGGTTCGACGTCAAAATAATTCGGAGGCTTTGCCGGATAACAAAGTACCCCCCAGTACCATTTTCCAAACGGGTAGGAACAACACCCTTTTCAACAAACCAATTCAACCACATACTTATCATCATTTTCAACCAACATCCGGAACTACCCCTACCGCGTCTACCTCTACCTCTACCTCTACCTGACATCTATTTGACACAGAAAATGACGTTTATACTAATCTAAATGCAATTATAATAAAAAGGCGTTTATACTAATTAATAATATGTGCAAGGAAAGCGAGATTTTACGTAGATCTCGTAACTACGGGGTTTGCAATAGATCCCCAAACTATTGAGATTTGCGGTAGCACCTCTAACTACAACGACCTCAAGCAATTTTTTTGTTTGCTAAGCCGAGTAACTACAACACCTTCTTCGGAAGCGTAAAAAAGTGCAGCAAAGTAAGTGGACCGCCAAAAAAATAAGTTAGGTAAGTATAGCCGCACACCGAGTATCATATGTCAATCAAACAAAGGTGGCATGAATCTCCTCGAAAACACAATTGCACCAAATTGCGTTTTCTTTATATGGTTGGAAAGCTCAGAATGCAAGCTACAAAACGCATATTTCAGATCTCATTTTCATCCATCACACATCACACACCATGTCAAACAAAAACGCATCAGATATTGAAAATCTGTTTTACAGCTTTCTGATGTGGTTTTGTGTCGAACTTTTGAGTACCCTATACTACTTGGAATGAGCTGAATTTTTGATGTGTTATATATTGCATATAGGGGTACATTTTTCATTGAGAAACCATTCTGGTTTGAGGCCTGTATAATAGTTAAATGTTGGTCACAAACTGCTTAGTCAAAACTGTCCGGTGGGAGCTAATTAGGTGTGTGGTGTTTTTGAATGTCGGGTTGAAGCCCAAACGAGCTGAAAATTTAAGGGATTATAATTCAGAATATTATGAGCATTTTATCTTCTTAGACCAACTGATTTTGAGTTCGTTTTGATAGTAAGAAAGTGAGATAAACATAGGTCAAAAGTTCATCAAAAAAATGAACTTTCATCCAAAATCTAACACAAAACAATCAAAACCCCAAACCACCCATCACCAAGAACCAACCGAGCAAACATCACATAGCATCACCACAACCAACATTCAATAAGATCCTTAGTTTTTTTTTCTCTTAAATCAGTTTCTTTTATATGCGGTTTAAACAAAAATTAAGAAACAAAAATTAAAGAAACAAAACTCGATTCATAAACCCGATTTAAGAAACAAAATGAAACAAAAATTAAAGATAAATTACCGAAAGTAGAGAAGAAAGAAAGAATGGAGACGGCGGTGGAGGTGCGGCCGAAGAAGGGCCGAGACGGTGGAGGAGGTGCGGCGCGGGACCGTGGAAGTGCGGCCGGCAGTCCACGGTTGTTCTTGTATGTGGGCGTGGTTCAAGGTGAAGGAGAGGAGGTGGCTGTGGTTGAAGCCGGAGGAGAGGAGGAGGAGAGGAGGTGGTGTGCGGAGGAGAGGAGGAGGAGACTGAAAAATTCGAAATGAAGAAGAAAGGAGAAGAGAGGAGCTGATCTGAAATGCGACTGATATCCGCCATTTTGCGACGGAAACTAATGTCCGTCGCAAACAAAAACCTAATTCCGTCGCAAACATGTGCATACAGAATAATGAAATAATTTATAATAATTTATTAAATATTCCGTCGCAAACAATAAAAATTCCGTCGCAAAACTCCGTTTTGCGACGGAAATTAAAGTCCGTCGCAAAGTTTATCTAAATTTAGAATAATAAAATAATTTAATAAAATTTTATTCGATGGTCCGTCGCAAAATGATAAAAATTCCGTCGCAAAATTGCCCGCCAAGTGAAAAAATCGGTCCCGCCAAGTGTCCCGTCGCAAACATTAAAATATCCGTCGCAAACGTAAATTTGCGACGGAAATAAGGTCCGTCGCAAAAATGCCGTCGCAAAACTGCTGTTTTTTTGTAGTGGATATGCGTACTAATTGATCATCAGGGGGTTATGGGTAAATAAGGATAAGATATTCTGAGTCGGGTTCACGGAGACTTCCCACTCAGAATGGACAGTCTATGGAGGGTTAATCCGTATGTAGTGATTATATCAATGGACGCTTATTCACTATATGGGTTGAGTATAAGTATACATCTATAATCAGTAGAGTTCAGTTTCGGGTTTATGGTGGCGTAATCCCGAAATTAATAATTAATGTACTTATTCGTTCGATGAATAATTAATTATTGGAGCTGCGGTTATAGGTCCATGGTCCCCGATGTGGCTTCTGTAATTCGGACTAATAATCTTGTTATCTGGGCCTCAGTGATAATTAATTGGCTGGGCTAATTAATTGATATGCATGGATATTATTTAGTTGGGCTAAATAATATAATACACATAAAAGACATTTTATGTGGGCTTAGTAACCCTAGTATTGTGGCGACAATGTGAGTCATTTAATTAGAGAGAAATTAGTTTTCTTGGATAATTATTTGACATGTGATTTATCTTTTATTTGTTAAATGATAATTCATGGAATATTAGATAATAATGTGATTTATCCTAATTTGTTTGGGATAATCATATTATTTATCTTTTATTTGGAATAAAGGATTAATGTAATTATTAAATCCTTGGAGGACAAGGATTACTCTCCTATATAAAAATAGTTCTCCCAAGCCTTAGGTATTAGCAAAAATTTCAACCACCACATAAAAAGGAGAGAAAAAAAATTAGTTTTCTTATCTTGGGTTTTAGAAGAAGAAAAACTCTAAGTTTTTCTTGGTGTTGCATATCAAGGAGGTTCGTGTATTAAGAAAGGTGTCCACCAACCGCCGTTTGGAGAACACATTGGAAGATCTTGGCTTCACTTCCTACTATTGGTAACATGATCTTAACCCCCTTGTAGTAGTTTAAGTCCTTTAATTATGTATTGTGATGTATAAGTCGTGATCCATCCCATTTGCACGTAGATCTAACTCGTTTAGGTCTAAGATCCTACATCCTTCATGTGGTATCGGAGCCAGGTTCCACGATTTATATAGTCATAATCATAATTAAACGATTTAAAGGAGTGGAATTGCATGTAGGTAAATTTTATTTATTGTTTTATGCTTTGATAATGATTAATTGCTATGGTTGAAGAGATGGATTGGGGGTTGGCACTCTTTACCCGTTAGATCTAGTTGTAAACTCATATAAACGATGAAAATTCGTTCATATGAGTATATGAAATTATGTAATTTATTTTTATTGCAATTTTAATTTCCAGAAAATTGATCTGTTTAGTAGCTGTCTAGTTATTTCGTTTTTCCCGTTGATCGAGCCGTTGAAACGACGATCCCTCCGATCAGAATCAATATTGAAAGATTATGAACAACTCCACAAAATTTGGCGTCAATCGGAGTCCGTTTTGATATCCGTTCGTTGCTGCTAGGAAGCTGCTGTAACAGAAAAACGCAGGATTCACAGAAACCCTACCTGTGACTTCATCGAATTTCTGGGACAGTTTGGACCGTTGAAACGCAAATCCAACCGGTCAGATCGATAAATATGGAGTTTTTGACGTGGCATAAAAATTTCAGGTCGATCGGGATTCATCTCAATTCCCGATCGGCCTCGGGAAGTCTTTGATACGCTGCTGGAAAAGTCAGATTCAGCAGCAAGTTGGGCAGCTCACTGGAGAAAATTGACAAGTCAAAGCTCCGATCTAACCGTCCATAATGAAGCCTGAGGAATGAAGAACAGATCTGGAAAATTTCGTCGCGATCCGATTTCGTTTGTTTTGCCGATCGTCGAAGTTTTGAACAGCTACAGATTAGGGTTTTTATTTTTAATAGATTAGATACGGGGGTGCCAACGGTCCATCTCGATGTTTATTTTCCGCACTAGTATACATGTTTAGATTGTATGTGTAGAACCGGAAAATTGCCATGACATGCATCATATCATGAATTCCACTCCATACGCATACATGTAGAAATTAATTCGAGGAATTAGTTAGGCATGTATTAAACACGCAATTAGTTTTAATTAATTGTTTGATATTAATTAGAAACTAATTAGGGTAAAAACCGAGGAACACGGGTTTTTTTTTCAATCGTCGAGGTTGGGTGATGGATTCTCGGTGAATCCCACTCTGCGAAAGCATAAGGAGTAAAATCCCGAAACCTCGTGGTTAAGGTGTTGGATTCTCGGTGAATTCCACCATACAGACGAGATTACGTTTTTGTTCCGTAGAGTCTACGTGAAAGTTTGATGTTTAAGGATTGGATAATCACGGGCAAACATGGTTCAAAAGTGGTTTAACCACGGTTGGGTGGTCAACAGTAGCTACGGCTCAATCGACTTCACCCTCCACGTGTGGCGATTGCACGTGTGTACGGCCAGGGCCGAGCCATCCGAAGAGCCCTTTGCGGCTCAACGGAGCTCCCCTAGTCTTGACCCGTCCGACGGCCACATATGTTCCAACGAATAGGTCGGGTGGGCTAGCTCACGTAACCGACAACATTCGGGCCTATGATTTATTGTTCCTTAATGTAACATCAAGTCCAAAAACGTGATCAGTAAACCCACCACTTTTTCAAAATATTGAGTGGGAGCGGGAGAGGCGACAACCGACCCCACGGCCTCTATTGTTGACACAAGCAACGTGAGAGAATGGTGACGCCTCGTGCCGGCCTGGGACCGGCCTCCCTAAGGAAGGCCTTCACCGCTATCAAAATTCAAGGCTTGGTCTCCGAAAGGATAGGATTTTGGGTACTCGTCGGGTCACTGACCGGCCCTAAGGCGGCACACTCGGGGTCTACCTAAAAATCTGAGACAGTAGGTCACACTCATAAAGGGTATTTTTGGTAGTACCTTGGCTGAAAAAGGAAAGGTGATTGACGATCACAAATGAGATGTTTGATTCTCAATTTGATCTTCAATATTAATCGAAACCTCTTTGACATACCCTAAGGCGGCACTGAGGTATTAGATTAAAACCTTGGAACGGTAGGATAGACTATAAGTACTTAGTTTAAAGTTCCTAAAATTTATTAGTAGTGTATGATTTGGATTTATTCTGTCAATTTTATTTACAACTGTTATACATATCTCTCTAGGGTGCTAGACTGCTAGTGTAAAAAATTAACTAGTAATGACTTCGTTAAAAAGTGGTAAGTAACTAGAACGTTGTACTTATTAATCTCACATGCGATTAATTTTTCGGAAGAGATATTTCTCTCGAGCCTTCAAAACTTAAGTGACGTAAATAAGTATGTCACTGTGTCACTCGTGCAGAACGAGAGACAACCGTAGTCAGTTTGAAAGATGATTTGGACGATAAAATTCTTCTGTGAATTTTAATTGTGTAGTGTCTACACGAGAAATTTTCTAATAGAAAAATTGGAAAATCATAAATTAAAGTGTCGCTAGTTAGACGGTATTTGGAACCGATAAACTAGTGGGAGCTTTAATCTTATGTTGTTTTTCTAATTTATTAGAAAATTAGTCCCACTGGGTAACACTTTCATTAGACATCCCACGAGTTCACGAGTAGTGTCTACTCAAATGAACTCGCTAGTTCAAGACTATTTCCTTTTAAGGAAAGTCAAGAATGGGAAAGAATGTACGCAAGTGTTAATCATCTAAACTAAGTTTGAGGCTAAACCGAAACATTAATTAAAGAAAGTATAGGATAAGGAAAGTGACTTCGGATCACTTAACCATTGAATCCTTAGCGACTTTCTTAAACTGAGTAACTTGACTCGGTAGCTTAGTTCTTTGGAAGAACAAGGAAGCCGTGCATTAACAATTAATAGAGTAGACAACGGGAAGTTGTTTCAGCTAGAATAGTGGGAGTGATATAAGGAAATGAATTTCGGATTCTATCCTTGAATATCACAGAAAAAATTATTTTTCTGTTTACAGATTCGTTGAAACAAATGGATTCACTTTCATCTCGATACTACAGTTGCCTTAAACAAAGTGAAGTTGACATTTGTAGTACGACTCTGAGACTCGGACTTTTGTTTGATAAAGACAGAACCACTGAATAGGTATGTGTACCACATCTAAAACTATTAAAGGTAAAACGTCTCCGAATAAGATAAACGACTTTCAATATCTATTAACTGGTTATAGGTCCATGGTCCCCGATGTGGCTTCTGTAATTCGGACTAATAATCTTGTTATCTGGGCCTCAGTGATAATTAATTGGCTGGGCTAATTAATTGATATGCATGGATATTATTTAGTTGGGCTAAATAATATAATACACATAAAAGACATTTTATGTGGGCTTAGTAACCCTAGTATTGTGGCGCCAATGTGAGTCATTTAATTAGAGAGAAATTAGTTTTCTTGGATAATTATTTGACATGTGATTTATCTTTTATTTGTTAAATGATAATTCATGGAATATTAGATAATAATGTGATTTATCCTAATTTGTTTGGGATAATCATTTTATTTATCTTTTATTTGGAATAAAGGATTAATGTAATTATTAAATCCTTGGAGGACAAGGATTACTCTCCTATATAAAGAGAGTTCTCCCAAGCCTTAGGTATTGGCAAAAATTTCGACCACCACATAAAAAGGAGAGAAAAAAATAGTTTTCTTATCTTGGGTTTTAGAAGAAGAAAAATTCTAAGTTTTTCTTGGTGTTGCATATCAAGGAGGTTCGTGTATCAAGAAAGGTGTCCACCAACCGCCGTTTGGAGAACACATTGGAAGATCTTTGCTTCTCTTTCTACTATTGGTAACATGATCTTAACCCCCTTGTAGTAGTTTAAGTCCTTTAATTATGTATTGTGATGTATAAGTCGTGATCCATCCGCTGCGCGTAGATCTAACTCGTTTAGATCTAAGATCCTACATCCTTCAGGTCCTCCATGATGACTCTGTTCGCAATCCCGCGACCTATCTCTAGCTGAACATTGTTGGGCGGACTCCATCTAAAATGCCTCAGGGGGCACGTCAGCGATTCCCCTTGAAATTGTCCGCGCCATGGGCAGGTCGAGAGGCTGTTGGCGCATGAAATCTTTGTCCAACCATGCTGCGGGACATCCTCCAGGCCCAACAGGGACTCCAGCAAGAGGCACCATTGTCCTTGTCCCCGCACAAAATGTTTCAGCGGCCACAGATTTTCCTTTATCAGAGGTTTTGGCTTTGTTAGCGGCCTCTTTCCTCGGAGGATCATCAGTTCTGGATTTTTTAGTTGGAGGGGGATCCTGCTCGCCGCTGCCGTCTCCCGCGGAGTCAATCTCTTCGACAACGGCTCTTTTCTTCTTATCACCCGCCGGCGGCTTCGTCAGAGTGGTCTGCTCCAGGGTTCTGCTCGCCGGTGCTTTTTCCCCTATTTGTTTAACGGGCGGTTGGGTTGATTTCACAACCTGAGATCCTGAGGCTCCAGCCGCCCCCACCTTTAAGTCAACCATTGGGAGTGATGTTTTGACCCCCCTTAGCTCAGCGGCCCTTTTCACTTCACCAGTAGTCTTCCTCCTGGTCAGCTTGCTGCGTTGAGCTAACTTATCCATGGTACCTGTGGAGAATAAGGTTTATTAGCGACCAGAAAAATGACATGAAAGGAAACAAGCTATAAAAAGTATCAAAACACAAGTAAAAATCCTACTCGGGGCTCGCATAGAAGGGTAGCCGCCACAGATAACGCATTGAGAGGGCATGCGCTTGCCGTGATGGCACTCACCATACCAGTCTGGGTGAGTCGGCAATGGGTTGACTACAACTAAGGGTTCGCCAACGCCGGCTCCAGAAAGTCAGGCCTGTCTAAGATAGGGCTGCCCGACGTCTAGCAACAACCTCCAGTTAAAAGCGCGGGCTTGTTCTTCACCTTTGCGGGTATAGCCCAGGTCATCTTTCAAATCAGATATAAACTTGTCATCGTCAAATTGAGTTTCTATTTTTACCAAGTGATCAGTTTTAACCGAATTCACCGGTAACTTCTCAATCGGCCATCCTACCCGGGACTCTACCTTCATGCATCTCTTGTCCCAGTCCGCCACCTTATCGGGAAGATCGAATAATAAACGGGGCCTGCCGTGGCTTGATCTACTACGCGGCTGAATTTGACCGGCCGCACCTTTCTTGGGAAAGCCATAAAAATACAAAAGTGCCGCCATCGACGGCTCGCGTCCGCTCAACCTGCGATTATGATGAAAGACATAACCACGCGGACCACTCCCAAACTAAGGTCGCGGGGCATTACCTGCAGCTCCTCCATGAACTTAACAAAAAATGGATCAAAGGGAGGTCTGAGTCCGGCCATGAAATGGTCGTAATGCAGCCACAGATAATCTTACTGCTCCCGACCACAAGTCCACGACACGTTGGTCGCACCCATACTCACGAAGCGATAATCCTCTGAGACATCATACGCCCCCAGCACCAAGGTATAATCTTCCCGATCTCTAAACTTCCTCCATCGAGTTATAAGATCGCTGTCTGCTCGCTTTTGCTCAGCGAGCTCCCTCTCGACGGCGGCGGACCTTTTCTTGGGCGCCCTCTTCTTCTTTGCGGGCTCATCAGGGGCAGCCTTCCTCTTAGAAACAACAGCCTTTTGAGACTTTTTTGGTCTCTCCGACGGCTCGATGACTTTCACGGCTTCCTTGACCTTTTTGCTACGTTTAGCGGCTCCAGGGGTAACCACTTTTTCCATCCTCTCAAGAAGGCCGCTCAGTACCATCTGGTCATTATCCTCGACCTCGCCCCTAGTGGTGCCCTCACCAATAACTGAGACATCTGGGTCAGATTCTACATTAATGGGTTATGGATTTTCCTCCATCTCTTCTTCGACGTCGTTTGAGCTAGCATCCTCCATGCTCGCCTCATCCGAGCCATAGCCCGCAGCGGCCCTGGCCTCTTCATCTGATTGTGTGTGCTCTGAAGACATTCTAGAAAAGAAAAAGGGCAAGGTGGATCAGCTCAATCACCCGGATATGGAAATCGGACCGAGGCGAAAAGTGATCGCACCCGACACCTCGCCCTTCCATCTTTCTTAACAAAAATCGAGCCCAGAAAAACCCCAAACAATCTACCTAGAAAAACCCCTAATTCACCCAGAAAAAAAAACCCTAATACAACACACATTCAAAACTCAAACACAAACACTCATGCAGTGGCAAACACTGAACAATCGGTGCACATGCATACAGGGATACTTCTGGGGAAACAAAGGGAGCGCGAAATCACGTACAATGCTTGAGTCACTGAGCTCATGGCATTCATCAAGGAGAAAAACAAAAATTACAAAAGCAAATTCGTAACCTTGATATTTCTAGCAAAAAGAAATAGATGGACGAAATCAGGGCAAAATCGATTAAAAGGGGCAATGGGGATATGTAAATTCATACCTGATTAAAGGAAAAAGGAGTAAAGTGTTGATCTTTTACTGGAATGAACGCTTGCCGGAATCTGCTTGCAACCGCCGGAGTTTCTCTTCTTCTATTTGCCGGAAAAATTTTCAGAGGTTAAAGAGGGGAAAAGTGGAAGAGTTGGGGGGGGACACTCCTATTTATAGAGGGAAATTTGAGGGGGAACGACGTTTGGGAGTTTCGAAATTTGAATGTAATAATGACTGGAACGGTTACCGATTTTTCTCCGCCAATAAGAGCAAAGGACGGTTCAGTTCAACCGCCGTGTCAGTGCACGTGAGCGACGTGACGTTTCGTGAACCGATACGTCCGTTATCGCCTCCAACCGTTCAAATCCCCTGCGGCGACCATCTACCTATCCGTGCGTACGACCTCATAGTATCATTGCCTACAAATACTTCTTCAAGTGGCCGGCATCTATCAATGCCCGGCGTGGCCTATTCAACAAACCATCTACGATAGAACACTATAACTTAATTAAGTCCGACGGAGCGTTGTCGGCGATTGAGCCTTTGTCCGCTACAATGCGCGGCATATAATCGGTAATTCGCTACGCGATACTAACAACGATTCAAGCCCGATAGAACATTATCGGCGATCAAGCATGTCCGCTACAAATGCACAGCATACAACTGGTGGTTTTCACTAACACTGGTACAAGCCCGATAGAACAGTATCGGCATACCTCTGTCACGAGCGACAACACAAAGGAGCTGCTCCTAAAGTTCTTCTTCAAGTTTTACTCTCCGCCTTGGCGGACACGCCAGACACAGTGTAGGGGGCCATTGATATACCCGGATCGGAATGGGAGCCCTGTTCATCTAAATTGGGCCTATTATCTTGGCCCATCAACATAGATATTGGGCCTCTATCTACTCTGTCCGCTGCCACAAGCCATCTCCTACCCGCTAGCTACAAGCTGGGTCCTATCCGCCAACAGTAAGCCGGATATTGTCTGCTAGTCGTAAGTCGGACCCATCCTCTCCGTGTGATTTATACCCATATAGTCAAAGCTGATTTCAAGACAAGGCATAGATGAGTCCGCTGATCGGTCGGCTGGTCGCTGCTCACTGCATACCATACTTATCGATCCAGCAGGCCAAACCAGCTGGCCACTCCTGACAGCTGGCTAGGACACTTGTATTGCATGCATACTTATCTTAGCTATGTACTCTTATCTGTCTTGTCGATGAACAGTAAACCGACCTAGTATTTAGCCTATAAATATGGGATCACAATGTAATAGAAATCTAATCTCTAATCCAAGAACTAATACAAGTAGATACACTCTGCCAATTTGTCGACTCACTCAATTGTTCTTCATAAACACTTATCCGCCACCATTGTTCTTACCCACCACCGTGTCCTCATCGGAGAAATCACTTATACTAAGCCTTTTATCCTCAAGATAAACACTGTTACCGCAAATCTGGTGTTCAGTGCAACATCACCATAAATCTATTTTTCCAAAATCAATTAATATCCAATATTAATATTATGGTAATCTTATTAATTAAAATGCACAATCCAAGTGTGTCTTATACCCTAATGAATTGCGCCCCAAATGCCAATTAATTGGCTTCCAGAATATTCTTTAATTAATATAATTTGTATATAATTAATATCTTCTATTTTATTTATTCATAATAAATAAATACCACAATATTTTACCACAATAACCTTTATAGTCTAGAGATAAACTTTTCTTATTTGGTCATCAACTATAACCGCATTTTAATCCGACTCGATGTTCATATGTGTGTGACCCGATAGGCTTCCGAATATGTTGGCCGTAGACACAAAGTGCAAATTACAAAAATGAAATTCATGCCTAACGATCACGGGATAGCGTCTAGAAACACACCGTGACCCCCAATCATCGGAAGAGTCAAAAGCAATGACTACTACCTTCCATGTGAAGCAGTTACCATGTAACTTACAATCCTATCGCTGTAATATTATCCATACGATCGTATCTCGAGTGTCGATACATAAACGATCGTATCTTATAATCTAGATATCATGCTCTCTCGGAATAACACATTTACTCTCACTTTGCAAAGATTCTCGCGAGCTAGATGTTAGGTGTGATGCCCGAAAGACAATTTTGTAATTGTTTTATTTAATAAATGAAATGATATTATTATTCATATTTATTATTCTCATATTCACCGATGTGACAATAGTATTTACACTACAGAAAACCCAAAAGTATATCGTTTATGTAATCACTTAACTCAGTGTATGGGATATACACGGGAGGATTGAGTTAGTGAAGATGTACTTAAAATACAATTAGCCCGTAGTGAAGTTAATCGAGAGTATCGGGTCTCTCCTTTAACGTGCTATTAATGCGCCCGAACACAATAGGTGTGATTGTCTTATACGGACTTTCGGTTAAGAGAACCTAATGGGGCATTTATATATGATAGATGTATCATATAGGGCTGGACCGATTTGATTAGAGTTCACGATATAATTCCGTAATTGAGAAGTCTTATCGAATCAATGGATGATCATATTTATGGATATATCTTAATCCGAGGTGATCACGATCAAGCGCTTGAATCGGTATGAAGTTTGACTTGACGGTTAAGGATTACACCGAGTCCGTGGTCCTGAATTACCCCATCTTGGCATTGTCTTGGATTGAGTGAGTAGTACGTGTTATCACGGATACGGAATCCATTCCATCCATTTATAGAAGTAGATAGACAGTTCCCTTATTTGTTAATCCTAGAAGGCGATCGATCGCGCGAGTTCATATTACAGCGATTAGCTACCGGTGAGTTGTATGAATTAATTGATCACTAGGGGGTTAATGGTAAATAAGGATAAGAGGTTCGAAAAGGGTTAACGGTAACTTCCCGATTTAGAATGAACGATCTATGGAGGATTAATCCATATGTAATGATTATATCAATGGACGCTTATTATTATTCTCGTGAGGAGATAAATATAATCTCATAATCGGAGGAGTGCGATCACGGGATTATGGTGGCATATTCCTGTGATTGATTTATCGAATATAATTATTACGTTCGTAAGATAATTATTTATTTGATTTATCGGAGCCGGCGATTATTAGTCCATGGTCCCCGACGTGCCTCCTAATATAGCATAGCTATTCTCGGACGTCGAATCCCAATAATATTAATTTAGTTCTTGTTGGACTTTATTAAAACGATATGTGAATTAATTGTTTAGTGGACTATTAAATTAGTTGGGCTAAATAATTAAATACACGGAAAAGACATTTTTCGTGGACTCGGCCCGAATTGGTGTCTTGACCTAATTTTTGGTCAAACATATTGAAAAGGTGCGTGACCTTAATTTTAAAGAAAGGTGCGCATGCAATTTGTTTTATATTATTTAATTATTAAGAAATTAGTTTTCTTGGATAATTATTTAATGTGTCATTTATCTTTTATTTGTTAAATGATAAATCATGGAATATTAGATAATAATATGTTTTATCCTAATTTGTTTGGGATAATTATTTTATTTATCTTTTATTTGGAAAAAGGATTAATGTAATAATTATCTCTTAATTATTTAATCCTTGGGGGACAAGGATTACTCTCCTATATAAAGAGAGTTCTCCCAAGCCTTAACACACATGATATTTTCGACTTCTCCTCTTAGAGAGAAGAAGTGATAAAATTTGGCCAAGGGGTATTAGGGGAAAATCTTGGAGATTTTTCCGAGTAGCATGTCGGAAGGGTTCGAGTCGAGAATTCCTTCCACCGGGAGTTGCTTGGATCACACGTACGGAAGATCGTGGTGCTCTTCACGCTTTCCTTCGTTCATCCTATTGCGGTTCTTCAACTTGGATTTTGAGATCCAAGATGTATGATTTACAACCCCCTTGTAGATATAGATCTAGTTATTTTATTACGTGTATTTTATAGATCTAGATCCATAAATCGCTTCCGTTGCGGATGGTATTACTGAGAGTGGTATCAGTCGCCATGGTGATCTATATTTATACGTATAAAATATTAGATCTAGGAGTGGTAAAACATGTAGATTTTTTGTCCCAATTTTTTTTAAAAAGGGGCCGACGCATGCATGATTATTTTTTATGTTATGAATGTCTTGGTTGAAGAGATGGATTGGGGTTGGTACCGTTTACTCGTTAGATCTATTGTAGCTCCTTTGTTTAGTAACAATTGAGCATAGAAATTGTATTTTATTTATGTCAATTTTTGAAATTTATATGTAAAAGTAACATCTTTTATTGTAATTTTGAATATCCGGGCTGGAAAAGATGAAGATCTTGCTGGAAAATTGAAGATCAAGGCGAAACCCAAGGTATGAACGAGGAGAAACGGATAAAAACCTGATTTTAAATTAAAAATCTGCGCTACAGGACCTTCTGCGACGCTGAAAAGCGTCGCTATAAGTCCTGTATAATATAACTAGCATGCGGCTAGGGTTTTTAGTAGATGCGGCTGCATGAAAACTTTTTGTTAACCTAATTTTTTTTATTTCATTTAGATTACTGCCGTTTGGCAGAAAAGAAAAGAAAAAAAAAAAAATCTAATTTTGGAAAACAATTAGCAACAGCCGCATTATAATATATAAATATATGATTAATTATAATAAATTGGATTTATTTAATTAAAAATACCTTTTCTCCTCTCGGGTGTTCGTGGTTCGTGATCCGGCGGTTCGAATTCAAGATTCGAAGATCAAGACTCTAAGACAACAAGATTGTAATTTATTTTTCCTAGGATAGATTAGATACGGGGGTACCAACAATCCATCTCGGTGTTTAAATTTTCCGCACTTTATTTTTTATGTGTTTGATCATAAAATAGATATAAAATCGGAATTGCCACGACATGCATCATATCATAAATCCACTCCATGCATACATGTAGAATTTTAATTTTGGTAATTAAAATAGGCATGTATACAAACTCGTGTAATTAGTTGAAATTTAATTAATACGTGGTAATTAATTAATTTAGTAACTAATTAAAGATCCGAGGACGGGTTATGAAATCGTTAGCCTTTCGGTGTGTGTTCTCGGTGAACCGCCTTAAAGCTCAAACGAGATCACGTTTTCGATTCGTAGTGTCTACGAGATTGAATGATGGTAAAAGAACAACAAATCTTGGATAAAAACGGTTCGCTTATAGGTTGGGTGGTCAATTGAGCTTCGCTCGAACGACTTAACCCTCCTAGTGTGATGTATGCACGGGGGTCCGGCAAGACTAAGCCAAACCGAGAGCGGAGGGGTGATTCCTTCTAATCTCAATAGGGCTCTCTTGACCCGACTTCGTCCGACTGTCACATATGTTCCAACGAATAGGACGGGTAGGCTTGCCTACGTTACCGACACCATTCGGAATCCTTGATTTGATGTGCTTTTATGTTAACATCAAAAAGACGTGGTTAGTTAACCCACAACCACTTCCAAAATATTGAGTGGGAGCGGGGGAGGCGACAGCTAACCCCACGGCCTCTACTATAGATACAAGTAAGTGAGAGAAGGGTGACGCCTCGAGGCGCTTTGATTTCGTCCCCCTAAGGATGGTGTTCGCCCCTATCAACATTCATGGCTTGGTCTCCGAAAGGATAGGATTTCCGGGTACTCGTCGGGTCACTGACCTATCCTAAGACGGCATACTCGGGGCGTACCTAAGAGATCCGATATAGTAGGTCATACTCATCATAGGTATTTTTTTGATAATATCTAGGCTAAAAAAAGGAATGTAGTCAATAAATAAAGGGATGTTCGATTCTCGTGGGATGTTCGATTCTAACAAGTTATTCATTGATGAGATTGTCTCGATTTAACCGTCATCTCTTTGACCTACCCTAAGGCGGCACTGAGATGCGAGGTTAAAACCTTGGAATGGTAGAGTAGACTTAATTTTAGTTTACAATTCCTAAAATAAATATAGTAGTGTTAACTTGAATTAATATATGTCATTTTATTTACTGAGCATTATATCCCTTACTAAATTGCTTAAAATTTATACTTGACTAGTATTGACTTCGTTAAAAAGTGGAAAGTAACTAGGACGTTGAACTAGTTAATCGATAATGCAATTAATTTTCGAAAGAGATATTTTCTCTTAAGCCTTTTAAAAACCGGTGACATATAGGTATGTCACTAGTGTCATTCGTGTCAAACGGAAGACAAACTTAGTTTGATCAAAGGTGATTTCGGACTTTGAAATTCTTAGTGAATTTTGAGTGTGTAGTAATTACACGAGTAATTTTCTAATTGAAAAATCGGAAAATCATGAAGTGTTACTAGTTGGACGATATTTGGAATCGATGAACTAGTGGGAGCTTTATGATTTGTTGTTTTTCTAGAACATTAGAAAATTGTAACTGACTACACACGTAACCGTTCTAATTGAAAAAGCGGAAAGTCATAAAATGTTGCTAGTTGGACGATATTTGGAATCGATGAACTAGTGGGAGTTCTATGATTTATTGTTTTTCTGAAAACATTGGAACTATGTACGAAAGATTTTCTAATCGAAAACATCGGAAAATCATAAAAATAAAGCATTGCTCGTTAGACGGTATTTGGAACCGATAAACTAGTAGGAGCTTTAATGTTATGATTTATTGTTTTTTCTGGTACATTAGAAAATCCGAGAAGTCCCCACGCGTAACACTCGAAAGAGACATCCCACGGTTCAAGAGTAGTGTCTACTCAAACGAACATTTGGTTCAAGACTGTTTCCATTCACGGAAAGTCAAGAATGGGAGAATATGTCTAAAAGTGTTGGTCATCTAAAGCGAGAAAACTTTAAGGTGAACCGAAAATTAATTAAGCGAAAATCATAGGATAAGGACGGTGATTTTGGATCACCGACCTATGAATCCTTGGCGATTTTCTCGAGCTAAGTTCTTTGGAAGAACAAGGTAGCGGTGCATTTAACGATTAAAAGAGTAAACAACGGGCAGTTAATTTTAGCTAGAATAGTGGGAGTGATACAAGGAAATGAATCTCGGATTCAATCCTTGGATATCACGGAAAATTATTTTCTGTTTAAGATTCGTTGGAACAAATGGATTTACCTTCTATTCGATAATTTGTTTGTCGTATAGAAAGTGAATATACCATTTGTAGTACGAATCCAAGACTCGGACTTTTGTTTGATAAAGTCAAAAACCACTTAGAATTTGAAATATGTATATAAAACACATCTTAAGAACTATTAAGAGCAATTGGTTTCTATATTTAGATAAACGCTTCTTCATATTCCATAGTTAGTGCATAGTCCCTAAAAGACAAGACCTGAAGACTGGCTCAGGGTGATTCCTTTTCTCCCAGTCTGGTTATATTGTCTTAAAGGTTCAATGACTAAGTTCCATTGCAATCGGGAAAGGATAATGGTTATAAAGAAGTATAGCTTGTTCATGACGACCTTCGGGGTCTGATGAAAGATACGAGCTAGTAGGAGCTTCCGAGTAGTGACTTCTTGTCTGATAACTATTCAAACACTCCGGTAAGTTTATCCAAAATATTTTGAGGTTTCTCTGTTTTCAACAGAGATAGAGTATTCTATACTCAGAAATGGGCCATCACATAGTCTTAGGAACTGATGCTCGGCCTGCCTCATAGTGATATGCTTTCACTAAGTGAGAAACCGTTAAATTGCCTTATATATGTTTTAGATGCACTACAATATACTGCTTAACTCAATAAAGATATTGGAAGCGAAATAACGGTTTACATTAAAATGTAAGACCGAGAAGTCTACCTAGAATATGCTTTGGAATTTACGGATAAGGTGTGGATTCGGTTCACCCCACTTCCATAAATATAAGCATTTAGCACATGGTGCTTGAAGGTAGGTCTGGGAATTTCGCGAACACGTTCGGTCAGTGACCAATCGTTATATATCTTGTAGCATTGAGAAAAAGGTTTGTTATAAGATTCTTGAAATCGGGAAGGGACAGTTATATTGTTGCATCCTTTCTGATAGAGTCCATGAACAGTAAAACCTTAAACCTTGAAGTACATTTACTAAAGGTAGTTACTAACTGATTAAAATCAGACCACATCCAACATCGGTTGTTGGTGATAACACTAAATACTACTAAACTAGATCAGAATTTCGATCCACCCAGAATGTAGTGGGAGTATGGTTTATCCATTACCCATTACGGGTTCGGCGGACTTTGTAGTCTGAGGATCGATTGATGACCTATGGCTCTTTTGTGAGCCAGTATAGGATTCTGATAATAGAGGTTGGTTTAATAGCCATAACCCTGTGAATGGAGTTCGGTACTCCAGTTTTGTTCATGCTCTTGTAGAACCACCTGAGCGTCTCAGGCCCAGTGGGAGTAATTGGATCTACACGGAAAAGAGTAGAATGCATAGGAAAGTTTATCTTTCGAGCAAAGCTTGAGTGGTCTAGGGGTAATTCCCTAATAAGTAGAGAGTTAATCGGACCTTGGACTCTCTTACCACTTAGTATTGCATGATTTCGTTCCAAAGCGAGAAAATAGGGGTGATTCCCGAGACTTTCTTGCCAAACAAACGGAGTACGGCTTCATTCGGAACAAAAGGGTAATGCCTTATGAACTCATGACAGGATGACTGTCAAGACTTATGTCCTTTTGTGGATAAAAAGCAAACCTCTCGGTCATTAGAAGACATATATTTCTACAATATGTGGATTTGACCAGAATATTGATAAGTCTTTTTGTAGACTGGATATCAATTTTAGTACAGTAGTGAATATATACATACATATATTAGTGTTTGTGAAGGATAATACTGCACCAGTTGGAACCAACATGGGTGTGTTATCTGAAGTCACAATCTGACAATACCACAATTCTCTGCAATAGAGATTTGGACAACATTTTTAAGAGTTTGACTCGGTCGAATTCATTAGAATCGATCCTTGGTTTCCCATCCATCTTATTGGTTAAGATGATGCATACGTGTATGCAACATTCAACGAGGAAGTTCTACCCTATGCCTCAGGAATGACTCTCTAAATCTTCGGATCAAGAGAAATGGGATAGATTCTCTTTCTAGTAAGAGATGGTCAGGTTATTTAACGTCAACTTTGATCGAATCTTAGATTCGGCGGTTATCAAAGCAAGTTTAGTATGTCCTTTAGTATCTTGAAGAGAACGAGGAGTAATATGTGGACATATTCATGTGTGAACTTGGATATGTGTGATACACTGATTTTGACTTTAAGTCAGATTGAGGATGATCGTTAAGTCGATCTCGGGCTCAGTGTTTACTCAGTACCACATGATTAGATGGACCGGTAACGTTTCGATTCTACGGATCGTCTCGAGCCGACAACACGACTAATCATTAAGACCCATGACATTTAGATGTAGGTGCTCCCCGAGTCACCGACCTATCCTACGACGGCATACTCAGAGTGTACTTTGGAATCTGAAATGGTTATGATATGCTTAGTGGTTACTCGAATACGGGATGAGTCTCCATTGCTTTAGAGCAAGTGGGAGATGTAGTTTTTTGTAGTTTAAATAATAGGGTGTGCTCTAAAACAATTAATCACATGCTTTCGTGCAAGTGGGAGATTGTTAGGTGTGATGCCCGAAAGACAATTTTGTAATTGTTTTATTTAATAAATGAAATGATATTATTATTCATATTTATTATTCTCATATTCACCGATGTGACAATAGTATTTACACTACAGAAAACCCAAAAGTATATCGTTTATGTAATCACTTAACTCAGTGTATGGGATATACACGGGAGGATTGAGTTAGTGAAGATGTACTTAAAATACAATTAGCCCGTAGTGAAGTTAATCGAGAGTATCGGGTCTCTCATTTAACGTGCTATTAATGCGCCCAGAACACAATAGGTGTGATTGTCTTATCCGGACTTTCGGTTAAGAGAACCTAATGGGGCATTTATATATGATAGATGTATCATATAGAAATTTGGACCAATTTGATTAGAGTTCACGATATAATTCCGTAATTGAGAAGTCTTATCGAATCAATGGATGATCATATTTATGGATATATCTTAATCCGAGGTGATCACGATCAAGCGCTTGAATCGGTATGAAGTTTGACTTGACGGTTAAGGATTACACCGAGTACGTGGTCCGAATTACCCCATCTTGGCATTGTCTTGGATTGAGTGAGTAGTACGTGTTATCACGGATACGGAATCCATTCCTTCCATTTATGGAAGTAGATAGACGATTCCCTTATTTGTTAATCCTAGAAAGGCGATCGATCGCGCGAGTTCATATTACCGATTAGCTACCGGTGAGTTGTATGAATTAATTGATCACTAGGGGTTAATGGTAAATAAGGATAAGAGGTTACGAAAAGGGTTAATGGTAACTTCCCGATTTAGAATGAACGATCTATGGAGGATTAATCCATATGTAATGATTATATCAATGGACGCTTATTATTATTCTCGTGAGGAGATAAATATAATCTCATAATCGGAGGAGTGCGATCACGGGATTATGGTGGCATATTCCCTGTGATTGATTTATCGAATATAATTATTCGTTCGTAAGATAATTATTTATTTGATTTATCGGAGCCGCCGATTATTAGTCCATGGTCCCCGACGTGCCTCCTAATATAGCATAGCTATTCTCGGACGTCGAATCCTAATAATATTAATTTAGTTCTTGTTGGACTTTATTAAAACGATATGTGAATTAATTGTTTAGTGGACTATTAAATTAGTTGGGCTAAATAATTAAATACACGGAAAAGACATTTTTCGTGGACTCGGCCCGAATTGGTGTGTTGACCTAATTTTTGGTCAAACATATTGAAAAGGTGCGTGACCTTAATTTTAAAGAAAGGTGCGCATGCAATTTGTTTTATATTATTTAATTATTAAGAAATTAGTTTTCTTGGATAATTATTTAATGTGTGATTTATCTTTTATTTGTTAAATGATAAATCATGGAATATTAGATAATAATATGTTTTATCCTAATTTGTTTGGGATAATTATTTTATTTATCTTTTATTTGGAAAAAGGATTAATGTAATAATTATCTCTTAATTATTTAATCCTTGGGGGACAAGGATTACTCTCCTATATAAAGAGAGTTCTCCCAAGCCTTAACACACATGATATTTTCGACTTCTCCTCTTAGAGAGAAGAAGTGATAAAATTCGGCCAAGGGGTATTAGGGAAAAATCTTGGAGATTTTTCCGGGTAGCATATCGGAAGGGTTCGAGTCGAGAATTCCTTCCACCGGGAGTTGCTTGGATCACACGTACGGAAGATCGTGGTGCTCTTCACGCTTTCCTTCGTTCATCCTATTGCGGTTCTTCAACTTGGATTTTGAGATCCAAGAGGTATGATCTACAACCCCCTTGTAGATATAGATCTAGTTATTTTATTACGTGTATTTTATAGATCTAGATCCATAAATCGCTTCCGTTGCGGATGGTATTACTGAGACTAGACATTCCTTATAAGAAGGCCATTTCGGATATTCTATCCCAATCATAGGATACGCGATTCCCGGACGACCAAACATGTATACTCCGCATGCTTTAATATCATACCCAATCACTACCGCATGATCGCCCCGTGGCTAGGGGAAATCTCAATAGTGTCAAAGCATGACAATCCACACCGTGATGCCATGAAGACTCCGGTCTAAAGGACAATTACACAACCGCCACATAGTGTGACACTTAATGTAAGTGGGTCAGCCTAACGTACGCATTCTCTAATACACGTCCACGTACAGTCCAAGTGTCTCTACACTTTGATAGACGAGATCTATCCCTGCCCTTAAGACAGAAGACATCTAATATGTGTTAGCCTATTTGTACTATCAATGCCCTGTTTAATAGTACATCAGCCTAGAGACATTTAAGTATCAAACTTATTAAAGTGATTAGAGATCTCATCAACCATAATCTCCTATCATGGTTTCTCTATCACAGTTTAATACTATGGACGTTATCATATAACACTTCATAATTGGTTTTTTAAAAGAACAAATATATGACAACATAAAATCCATTTAATATATGCATAAACATAAAGAAATAGTAGAAATGATCCGACCCGGTCGGATCCAGTCCAACCCGATTGGGTTTAGGACACTATTTCAACAATCTCCCACTTGGCCTAAAACCAATCACTCGTACACACAAGACCAAGTTGAAACACAAGAATCTCATGCAATACTCTCAACTAGCCCTAGCCATAAATAGGTCGCTATCCGTGGGGACTCAGACTATCTTCATATCATGTTCCAAATGACCAAGTCAAAGGAAATGCCTCAACACACACGAATCTCTGACGAGATCCTGGTCCTTGCTTCAAGCAATGAATCCACTTACTATATCAGCTATACAGAAAAGGTGGAAGAACCGCACAAGGTTCAGGAATGAACCTTCTAGATCCATGTACTGCTCCCGCTGCGCCTCCAAGGCACTACTGTGTTTTGGCTAAGTTGTAGAATTTACAGTGACCCATAGCCAAGAACATTTCCAGCTCACTGTATCACTCATTCAAAGTGATTGCAAACCCAGACTGTAGCTCCCACTCACCTTCATAAGACACAGGATACATGTCTGTATATATACGTTTATTTATTTCTAAGTTTCAATAAACTAGGAAATCTTCCTTAACTTGTTTAAGGATATTCTCGACATTCACCGAGTTGCTTTCATACTTACACATGACTCTTCATGGACTATGAACATCTGGCATTACTTTTATGATGGTTCCCATCGCAGTAGCAAAGGAAACCTTCCATAAGCATCATCTTTCACCTTATCTTTAGGACTAACGTCCTAACATAGATAGATCTTGAGAACACCGGCTAGCAATATCTCTTATCGCGATCTATGCTAAACTCTTTTAGCATCACATCTATATAGGTAAACTATAATCTAACAGCAGTTAAATCTATCACTATATATTCTTATTTCTAAAAATAAGAACTACTAATCCAAGTGCTTTCGTAAAGACCTTGAACTACCAAACATTAATTGACTGTGACATGGGGAGATAATTCCTAAGAGAGATATCCAATACCTTACTCAAAATAGTAACACACTCCCACTACATTAGGCATATCCCTTCTTTTGACTAAATCAAACTCATTTGATTATCAAACAAAGAAATCGTCTAGAGAAACTTGTTTGAGTCCGACGTTTGGATCTCGTGGGCTCACATATCATGTTATCGTCCATGCACATCGAGCTGTTTGACCAACGCATCAACACTATCATGTAGCCATGATACAAAGTTATAACAAGCATTATCTGAATAGAACTGGGCACAACTGGCAGCATAAAGATAACTACAAGGTTTACACCCCGTACCCTTCAGCCGTCACTAAATCCTTATAGTAATCATATTACTATCCATGTCCGCCTTTCAGGGACATTCCCTCTAGGTAAGACAAACTAGGTTCACAACCTGGTTGTCACTGATGAAATCTATTTCAAATATTATGGCCCCAGGCCATATCTCTCAATCTTGCCTCTCAAACATTCCTTCATAAGTCGTGAGATATTCATTCTTCAAGATGAACATACCAGCAGCCTTCTCAGGCTTGAGGTTATCCTCAGACTTATAGAACTTTTGTGTGCACTGAGCAGTGTTCTACACCTCACCACTATGTGGCGTCTGCTCACGTTCCAATGGTTGAATACATATTTGTGGTTCTCAAACTCCTTTGAGATCTTATTTACTCCCATTGTTTCTTTTGGATCGAAGAAACACTTCCTCTAGAAGACAGCATGTTTGGAGACAAACACCTTTTGCTCCGAAGACAAGTAAATAATATCTAGCGTACTTGGTAAGACATTTCACAAAGTTGCATATGTCGTACTAGGCTCCAAGTCTTTCTGACTTTTCCTATTACAACTTCAAATCATCGGTTAAGATAGATTCGACATTATCGCCTTCCATATCTAGTATGGAATTTATTCAACCTTTATTCTTTGAAACTCCGTTAAGTATAAAGACACTATCTCGAAATGGGTAAGGGATACTTCGCATGGCTTGCGTCATACTTTTATCATATAAAGTATTGTGTCCATTTTAGGAACACAATCTAATTGTGTAACCCAAAGATGGTATCCTTCAAGGGAGAATCTGATTCTATTTCAAACGATTTCTGAAACACCCTCCAGTTATTAATTGCTTCAATCCAATTGAAGATTAATTCCTAAGTAGCTCATCAATCTCATACTCGTACTAACTCAAACTTTTCGGGCTTTCCGAATTGTCGTACTTCAATAAGTACATTCAACTATTTCTAAAAATAGTCCAAGAGAGAGATAAACAATTTTTTATGGTATGAATTGTCATAAGCCAACAAACATCAATATGTTTAGGCTCTAGTCAATCTTCTAGGTTCCATAACCTTTTCTTAAAAGGGTATTTTAGTCCTCTTTGGATAAGATACGTATAACCCACATGATTTATAATCATATGGTTCAGCATCATCAGAATGACGTTTGGTTACACCCCGGGCCTGGTTGCGTTAAATGTGTCATAAATGGTCCAGTCAACTGCTTAGACCGCCGTCCTCTCTTGGTCTAAAAGGGCTAACCCGAGTTGACAAGACTTTTATGTCTCAAACTTATATGGTGGTGATGTGCTTCCCCCATTTCCAATGTGGGATATCACAGCTTCAATTAACATCAAGTTGGTATTTGATCGTCGAATTATATTAAATATTTTGATTTTATGGGGTTAAATAGTATATTAGAGTAAATGATTTATTGTAATCACTAATCACACATATGATTTTAATAATATAAACATCAACTATACTAAAAAAATGACTAGACCGCCAGTTTGATGGTTTAATCGATGACCCACCCGTTCATGAATTGCTGGTTCATGACCCGATGCTTCGGTCACGGTTTTCTACGGTTCATGTCATTTGTCAATTAATATTATATTTTTTTAGACATTTAACAAATAGTTTATATTATAAATAAATAATCAAATCGAACTAATAATAATAATACAAATTTGGTGTTAATACTGTAATTAAACTTCAAATTTTGTTTGATGGAAAATTAAACTTCAATTATCATCAAGTTGTATTTGGACATCAAAATATTTTGGGTACGGATTATACGGGGGATAAAAGGGTAAATGATTCACTAGTAACCTCATATATGTATTTAAATGATATAAATATCAATATCAATTATACTAAAAAAATTGACTTCACCGCCGCATTCACGGTTTTGGTTGGTCACCCACCGTTTCATGAAGAGCCGGTTCATTAACAAACGGTTCAGTCACGATTCGATACAATTTATATGACTTTTCAGGTAATTGGTCAACTAATATTTTTTTCCACACTTCAAAAATTGTTTATTTTATAAATATTTAACCGAATTGAACTTAAATTAATATCAAATTGTTGTTTGTACTTTCGACAAAGAATTATACGTTGTCGTCAGCGAATCAGCTTATCAAGTTGTCCTAGCCGGAAGAAGAAAAGAAAATATGTATGTAGTAGATTGGACAACAGCCGTTGCTGAAACCTGTTTTCTTGTGCATACAAAATCATAAATCAGTTGGCTATGGCACAAGAAACTGAGTCATCTTAACTTTGATGACATCAACACCCTTGTTAAGAAGCAGTTAGTCATTGGACTACCAGAAATATCATATCAGTAGGACAGCTTATGTGATGCTTGTCAACAAGGAAAGCAAACAAAAGCAAGTTTCAAGACCAAATCTTAGCATTCAACAACCAGACATCTAGAATTACTACACATGGATTTATTTGGACCTATTACACCAATTAGTATCAGTGGAAAGAAGTATACATTGGTGGTAGTAGATGATTTTTTCAAGGTACACTTGGGTAATCTTTTTAACCAAGAATAGTGAAACCAAGCAAAGACTCACATAACTACTCAAGAGACTTCAGAATCATAAAGGAGTTTCAATTGTGAAGATAAGATCAGATAAAGGAACTGAATTCCTCAACAGTGTGATTATTGAATATTGTGAAGAAAATGGTGTTTTACACCAACTTGCTGCCACAGGAACACCTCAACAGAATGGTGTAGCTGAAAGAAAAAATAGAACGCTCAAAGAAGCTGGGAGGACTATGATCTGTGAAGCTAAACTACCTGAAAGGTATTGGGCAGGAGCAGTTAACACAGCTTGTTACACCCAGAATAGAGCTCTCATGAACAAAAGACATGAGAAGACTCCTTATGAAATTTGGAATGGAAGAAAACCAAATGTTTCATACTTTCATGCTTTTGGAAGCAAATGTTTCATACACAATAATGGAAAAGATCAACTTCATGTTTTTCAGCCCAAGGCTGATGAAGGAATTTTTCTAGGATATTCAAGTGTCAGCAAAGCTTTTAGAGTACTAAATAAAAGGACACTCAAGCATGAAGAATCAATACATGTAGTATTCGATGAACCAAACTTCCCTGGTGAAACAACTGAAGACCGAAAAGAACCAGTTTCTCAGTCTCAGTTACCAGTCATGCCAGAACCAGTTTCAGTTGACATTGGAAGACTACAAATTTCAGAATGTTCAGATCAAGATCAGTCTCAGTTTCCAACAACTCATCAAACCACACCTGAACTACATGTTCCTGATCCAACTGAAGAAATTCAAGAACCAGTTCTTGAAGAACCAGTCGAACAAGATATAAATCCTTTGATGCAAACACCCACATATCAATGGATGAGAGATCACCCTGAAGAACAAGTAATTGGTGATACTCAAACTGGCGTTCGAACAAGACATCAATTAGATGCAATGATTGCGTGTTTTCTATCTCAATCAGAACCTAAAGAAATTGAAGAAGCCTTGAAAGATCCAGACTGGATATTAGCTATGCAAGAAGAACTCAATGAATTCGAGAGAAATCAAGTATGGGAATTGGTAGATAGACCAGTTCATGTCAATATCATTGGAACCAAATGGGTTTTCAGAAATAAACTTGATGAAGATGGGAATATCATCAGAAACAAAGCTAGACTTGTAGCTAAAGGATACTCTCAAGCTGAAGGCATAGACTTTGATGAAACCTATGCACCAGTTGCAAGATTAGAAGCAATCAGATTATTTCTTGCCTTTGCCGCTCACAAGAAATTCAAGGTTTATCAGATGGATGTCAAAAGCGCATTTCTAAATGGAATTCTTGAAGAAGAAGTATACGTTCAACAACCACCTGGATTCGAAATCAAAGATCAAGCATATAAAGTTTTCAAGCTAAGGAAAGCTCTTTATGGAATTAAACAAGCACCAAGAGCTTGGTATGAAACTCTATCTAATTTTCTGGTGGATAATGGATTTATCAAAGGAACAATCGACAAAACTTTATTCAGGATGAAGAATGGAGAAGATACTCTACTTGTTCAAATTTATGTTGATGATATCATTTTTGGATCAGAAAATGAACAGCTATGTGAGAAATTTGCAAGTTTGATGAAAAGCAAATTTAGATGAGTATGATGGGAGAATTGAATTACTTCCTTGGTTTACAAGTTAAACAGTTAAATGATGGAATTTTCATTCACCAAACAAAGTATACAAGAGAACTTATCAAAAAGTTTGGTATGGAAAAATCTACTGGAATTTCTACACCAATGGGGACCAACATCAGGCTAGACGAAGACAAAGAAGGCAAAGATGTTGATCAAACACTCTACAGAAGGATGATTGGAAGCTTACTCTATCTTACAACAAGTAGACCAGACATATCTTTTATTGTCGGTGTATGTGCAAGATTTCAGTCCAAACCAAAGGAAAGTCATCTCACAGTGGTGAAAAGGACATTGAAATATGTGAAAGACACAGATGGAGTTGGAATATGGTATTCAAAAGAAGGAGAATTCAAGCTGATTTCTTATTCAGACTCAGATTATGCTGGATGCAAAGTGGACAGAAAAAGCACATCAGGCACATGTCAGTTACTAGGAAACAGACTTGTGTCATGGTTTAGCAAGAAGCAAAACTCAATTTCAACTTCAACAGCTAAAGCAGAGTATATAGCAGCTGGAAGTTGTTGTGCTCAAGTTTTATGGATCAGACAACAATTAAGAGATTATAGGATTGAAGAAGGAACAATTCCCATAATGTGTCATAACACAAGTGCAATTGCAATCACTGATAATCCAGTGTTACACTCAAGAACAAAACACATTGATGTGCGTCATCACTTTATAAGAGATCATGCAGAGAAAAAGGATATAACAGTTCTTTATGTACCTACTGAAGATCAGTTGGCAGATATCTTTACAAAGCCATTGGACATAGAAAGATTTGCCAAATTAAGAACTGAGTTGGGAATAATCAAAGTTAGTTAAATCAGTTAAGCCAGAGATTCGTCAAGGGATTTAATCTTTGTTATGTTGGGTGCGCTCACTTAACAGATTAGTCATTGACATCAACAATCTCAAACTGATTAACTGAAACTGAAAATTTGATGGAACTGGACATTATCTCTAAAACTGACCTCAGCATCAGTTTCTATTCCAGTCAAATTTAGTCAAAGGTTGATATGATAAAATCAACAGCGGTTATGTCGCATTAAATTACCGCAGTTCTTTTTGTCAGAATTTCGCGTGTACACCCCACGATTGTCAGAACAGTACATGCATCGGTTACCCAAAACCATCATGGAATTTGAAAAGTTGTACTACTCAACCGCCAGAATTTCCTACCTATTTATTCAACCTCTGTTCACATTATTTTCTAATCAAAATTCAAAATCCTCATTCCTTTCCAGAAAACAATACAAACCCTTCAAAATCTCTCTCTTCTCAAAAATCAATTTTTGTGTTCACACTCAAACATGGCCACTTCAGAAAAATCAAAACAAGAAAGATTAATAACAGAGTTAGATGAACCGACATTCGAAATGTATGAAGCTATGTGTCAAAACACTCTGTTAGCAAGCTGGGTATGTGATAAAATTGAGAAACAACCAGGCTTGAGAAACATCCTGGAAGTTAAGTTTAAAAAAGAACGTGATGTAGAAGGAATTTTGCAATTTTGGCAAAATATGCGTTTGGTACGAGACTCTATGATGACCAAAGTTCGTGGAGATCGCATTGGTCTCAATGAAAGCGTCATAAGGACACTCTTTGGCTTCACAAATTCAACTGTGACAACAACAGATTGGACTACTTTACCATTGAAAAGAGAAGCTTTTCTTGAGCTACTTACTTTTTCTACGGAAACAATCGAACCTGGTATTCATGTAGACAAAATGAAGCCAGAGTTTGGACACCTCAGCAGATGGCTCAGCAAACACGTCATTGGGAAATCCAAAGGAGTTAGTATACTGTCAGAAGAAAATATTTATCTCATGAATATAATCTGGGATGGAATAGAATTCAATTGGGCAGGCTATATTGTCAATCAGTTTAAGAGACAACATTTGACTGAATTAGACAGTGCAAGACGAGCTCAAGCCGAAGGACAAGAAACTGCTGACAGATTCCGACTGAAAAAGACACTCAGTGGAATCATTCAGTTTTACTTAGAAAGAATCAAGGAAGCGAAGCAAGCAAGGCTATCTGCACCTACAAAGGAAATCGCAAAAACAACTTCCCAACCTGAAGCAAGTCAGAAAACTATGTCTCAGCCGGAAGTTGTACACAAAGGGACTAAGCGAAAGGCTGAATCAGCAGAAATAAGATCAGTTGTAAGATGCTTGTACCCAAAAATCCTAAGAGAGAAAGCACCAACTGAGGGGGAACAGCAACAACAACAACTGACAACTGAAGTTACACAAGAAAAGGTCATTACTGACCATACTTCTCAGTTACAGCATCAATCAGCTCAGCAATCAGCACAAGTTTTTGAAGCTGATAGAATCATCAAGCGATGAAGATGAAACTTAAACCCAGAGGATTCTCGAGATGTCAGTCTACAGACTGAAGAAAAACTACTCTTGGAGAAATTGGAAGTTAGAGATCTATATGCTCTGTTTCCTATTTCGGAATTTCTTGACAAATGTTTCAAAAGATTCACTGAACTAGCAAAAAGAAGAGAAACAGGCACACCATCTACCTCGAAAGATACTTCAAAGAAGAATGATGATCATAAAGATGATGAATCAAGAAAAGAAGGTGATGAGACTACGGTTTTGCAAACAGAAACTCAACCTCAACCTTTAGCAACGCAAACTGTACCTCAGCAAGAAGGATTACCAGTTGGAGATCAGACAACTGACAATCAGGAAGCAGCTGATGGAACTGCCAATCAAGAACTGATGATTATTAAAGATAATACTCAGTTTAAGGATCCAATAGAAGATACTTATGATCCTTCTGACATCCTCACAAAGGATGAATTGGCAAAAGTACATGAAAATTTGAAGATTGTGCTTATTAACAAGGATGCACAAAATGATCTTTTATCAAATATTTCTGGATATCTCGATTATAGAACCAGAACAGATGTTTCAGTTCATGCAAGACTAGAGATGATCCACAAGTCAAGTTCAAGTTCTGCTTCAGAAATTTTGTTACTCAAACAAAAACTTGAAGACTCAACCGCAGTAGATAGGGAAACACATGCCCAAGCTCACTGGCATATAAATCAACATATCTATGGGTTAGAAACTCAGCTTAAGGAGGTCTTGCTTCTCAGCGACAGATCTCAGCAGATCAACAAGCAACCCATGCCCTGGTAGATCAGTTATATGATGCCAAAAAGGGGGAAGCTGAAGAAGAAAAGGCTGAAGTTACTTGGAGAAATGAAGCGACTTGAAGATGAATTGCAAAGATACAAATCAGATCATAAGTTCTTAAGGAAAGAACTAACTGACGAGCAGCTCATTGAAAAGTACAGTCAACCTGGAGACAGAAGAGTTACTCTAACAAAGGATCTATGGATGAAGTTTACCAATGATCACAATCCTATCAAAGCTAAGTACAGGGACAGGACAACTGAAGAATCCTTGAACTACTTTTTATCTGATTTATTCTCCAAGCAGAAAATGGCACAATATAAGTAAAATCAGAGGATTGATGATAAACTGAAGATTAAAGACAAGACTGAACAAATGAAAGCAGATGTAGTAGAATTTGAAAATTACTACTTGAAAGAATCAGACTTACCAAAGCTAATTCAATGGAGAAGATGGAAAGAAGGAAGTCAAGTTGACTACAACAAGACTTTTTCAAAGATAGACTCCAAGCTAGAAGATGATTTTCTTATGTATGACAAATCAAGAAAATTTGATTCAGTCATGCAAAAAGCAAAAAAGAGAACTTAGTATCTAGTTACACTATTTTGAACAAAAATGTAACTATTCCAGTTTTTGCTCATTCTAATGAAATCCAGTTTCTAGTTTTACATTGTTTTATTCTTTAAGCTTTTCTTTTAGGGAGAGTTTTGGCATCATCAAAAAGGGGGAAATTGTTGGAAATAAAATTTATGTTTTGATGATAATTCATCTGTAATATTCCGATTCTCGGGAAAGGGCAGACGTGTCATTTTGCGAGAACGAAATATTATATTTACTCACTATGGAAATTAAGTATTTTATTTATAATATATATGTATTTTTTCTGAGAATGTATATATATATAATCCTGGGGACTGATTTGTGACTATTGGAAACTTAGGGGTTTAGTGGTAATGTGGTTTATGGGAGAATTAATGGGGGAAATTAATCTCCCCATTATTCAAGTTGGAGGTTACATATTTCCCTTTACGTTAGAAGAGAAAGGGAGAGAAGAGAGAGCCTGAAATATTTTTGAAGCAAAGGAGAAGCCTAGAGACTTTCCCCGATTCCCGGTTCGTTACTTCACCGATTTTAGTTCCGTTTGAAGCAGGAGAATCGTGGAAAAGCAAGGATCGTTTTGATAGCAGAATATCCCGGTTTCGCTGAGGTAAGAATACGGCCCTGGTTTCGGTTTCTTCACGTTTTGTCACAATTGGATTGAAGGTTTCGTCTCTCTTGTAGTTTTTGTTGTTAGAAACTCCAATCTCAATCGGTTCTTGGTTTGGTTGTAATTTGGATAGGTTCTTGTTGGAATCTCTCGAGGATTTCCTCTTTGTTTTTCCGAGTTTTGGCTTTGAAGGATTCTTTGTGAAAAGGTGAGAAAATCTTCTCTATTGAGTTAGTTATGTTTTGGAGAAACTAGAGCCTTGTTGTGGTCATGTTTTGATGTTAGAATGTCAAGTTTTGGTTTGGTTATTACCTATGGAGGTATTCGTAACATTAGATGTAGTTTTACGTGCCAAATATGTTGCCTTTTGCCGTCTTGTTTGTGCAAGAAACGACTTGGTGATCGTATTGAGGAAATTAGGGTTCAAGTGGAAGTCCGGGTGGACGGGCGTCCGCCTTATGTGGACGGGCGTCCAGCCTTAGTCTCTTTTCGGACGGGCGTTCGGCTTCTGCGGACGGGCGTCGATAGGTCGTTTTATATACGGGATGTAAGCGAGTTTGGTGAACGAGCGTTCAAGCTTATTGGACGGGCGTCCTCTCTTTCGGACGGGCGTCCGGTTAGGGTTAAACGGGCATTCATCTCGTGTTTTGCCTTTCTTTCAATTGTTAATTGTTATTCAGTTTCTTAAGCATGTTGTTAGCATGTTACACTTTTAAACATGTTATGAAAACCTTATATAAGCTTTGAACAAGCCATGATTAAGCTTCGATGCGTTTAGTTCCGGCACCGAATGTACTCTTCAAGGGAGTTGAAGTTCGGGACCGTCGGAAGAGCATGATTGGCCTGTGCATTGATGAATTAGTATTCATCAATGTATGTGTATGTGTTAGGCCTCGTCGGTGTCTAGTGGTTTAGGAAGGAGAGTATTAGGGTGAGGGAGCTTACTTGAAAATACCCAGGTGGCCAGTTAATAAAGAACGTACTTGCTTAGTTAAAAGATTAAACCTCGTAACACTCTTGGTAAGGCATTTGACAATATCGCGATGCGTGGGCGTTCAGATAAAGTGAATAACTCTGCTGGCCTATAAACGGCTAAATGGCAGGGGGACTTCGCCGAACGTGTACGGCGTCGGGTCTCAACCCGTGGCTATTGGTGTGATCCACTGATAGGTTGCAATCGATACCTCGTGGTGGGTAGCACCATGCGTTGTGCCCTTGAGTGCCGATGTAACAAAGATAAGCTAAGCTAGAAACAATTAGTCACAACATGTTGATGAGCATGAAGTGAACCCTAGAATTGAGTCGGTCAAACCGTGAACCTTTCTTTGCGAACTTAATTAATTCAATAGCTTCTATTTCTTCTTGAGTACTTTTGTACTTACCTCGAATGCATCTTTTGTTGTATTTGGGGAATTGAGAAGACGAACGAGTTGAGCCGAGTTTGACGAGGTATATGAAGATGATATATGAAGATTTGGATATATTCTTGGATTGTCGTTGTTATTTTCATAATTTTTGATACACTTCTATTTTAGTACTTGATGTATTTCATTTTTTTGGACCTTGTTTCATTGTCATAGTTTTTGGGTTAAGACATCGTCTTGTTTTGATTCGTGGATGTAAGTTTTACGTTCTATCTTTAGTTGATGGTGTTTCTATTCTCAACTTGTACAAAAAAATACAGACCCGAGTCTTTTTAGCTTTCATTATAAATTTTCGCGTAACTCGATACGACGTAGTAGAGGCTTACGTATAATATATAACCTTATTTTATATTATACGTGCCGAACGTTCCATTTCCGGGTAAGGACTCGGTATCCGGGAACGGGGCGTTACAGTTGGTATCAGAGAAATGCATCCTTTAGACTTCTTTTCTTGAGATAAGATTTCTTTAGATCCCTTAGTAACTTTCTGGTCTTCTTGATCTTTCGGATGGTAACAACAAGGAGGGGTGCTCGAGTGGGAGTTCGGGAGTTAGACCTGGGGGAGTTAATGCTACACCAGTTGTGGGAAGAGGGTTTGTGAGGAGTCTGTCACCACCCCCTCATACTGCGACACCCTCACCGCGGCCTCATCAGGAGCAACGCCCACAATGGCAAGTGGGTAGTTCAGTTAAGTTTACAGTAGTAAGTGACATACCCGCAGGCTTTGTACCACCCGTGACAGGAGTTTACCCACCACCACCACCACCACCAGTAAGCTACCCTTCAACAACAGCTTATCCTCCTTACCAGCACACCTTTTACCCTCCACCTGCAAGTTTCCAATCTCAACCTGCTATCCCTCCATCACCTCGGTTTGATCACCACCATGGCTTTGGATACCCACCCTATGGACTACACCAGCCGTAGCAGATTCCACTACCTCAGCAGCCTTATCCACCACCTTATCCACCTCAGGCACCACAGGTACCCTATGGTTATCCACTGTCTACCCTCCAGCTTATCCACCGTTTTACCCACAAGTTTATCCTCCTGTCAGGCCACAAGCCCTTGAGCAGGCACCACCCATGGATTGGCACACTAGGTGAAAAGGAACCGCATGCAAGACTTCTTTGGAAATGTGGAACCACTTAAGGCTGAGATGTGGTTAAGAAGCTTTGAGAAAGGCTGCAGGAATGTGAATGTACCAGAAACAGAGATGGCTCAGGTAGCTGCGGGCTTTTTGTTGGGTACAGCGGAGAGTTGGTTTGATGCGTTAGAGAGCAGCCGGGGTAAGATCACAGATTGGAAAGAATTTAAGGATCTTTTCTACAACGAGTACTATCCACCTGCGGTTCAGGCAAATCAAGCAAGCTTGTTTTTGAGATATAGTCAGGGTCAAAATACAACCGTATCACAGTATACAAATCGTTTCAATGAGTTGGGAAGGTTTTACCCTGAAATCATGAGAGTTGAGGAGAAGAAGATGGCTCTTTACAAGAATGGTTTATCTCGTGAGATTCGGTGGTATGATGGGAGCTTCACCAAGGAACATGGCTGAATTGTTGAATAAGGCCATAGAAGTTGAAACTTTCAAGAACAGACCGTCAGTGTTAGTTGGGGTAAAGAGAAGTTTTGGGGCAAGCCAAGGGACTAGTCGAGGAGCGCTTCAACAGAATGTGAAGAGGACGTCATCATCTCATACGGCAGCACCATCAGCAAGTACACCTCTTTGTCAGAAGTGCAAGCGACATCATTCAGGCGAATGTAAGGCAAGTTCAGGCGGTTGTTACTACTGCGGAGATCCTGGACATTTTGCAAGAAATTGTCCAACCAAGGCGGGAAAAGAAAGTCAAAGTCAAGCAAGTGGAAGAGGGAGTTCGAGTCGACCAGTCCGAGTTTTTGCCATGGAGTCAGAAATTGTGGAGCCGGATGATAATGTTATTTCAGGTACTTTTAATTTGTTCATTCTAAGTTATTCAAATACCATTATGGCACGTTAAATCATGTTATAGTTGTATTTAAATAAATGAATTTACATTTTTAGGTACGATAATATTAGACAATCTAGCGAGTTAAGGCTTTGTTTGATACCGGGGCGTCTAGTTCGTTTGTGTCTTCTAAGGTCGCTAAGAAGCTAAATCTACCGGAGGAAGCTTTAAGGAATACTTTGGAAATAACTACACCCTTAGGAAGGGTTACTAAAGTGACTAAGTTGTTGCCTCAAGTAGACATCCGTGTCGGATCATACCGTTGCAAGAGTGACCTTATAGTGTTGGACTTTACGGATTTTGATGTTATCTTGGGAATAGATTGGTGTCTAAGAACTATGTACATTTGGATTGTAGAGAAAAGAGAGTAACCTTTAAGGTGCCCGGAAAATCTTCTAAGACCTTTCAAGGTAACGTGTACAAGCCAAGTAAGAAGCGACATCCGATAATCTCGGCGAGTTAAGGCTATAAGAGCATGTCGAAAGGATGTGAAGGCTACTTGTTGTATGCTATGGATGTAGAGCAAGTTAAGCCTATGTTAGAAGAAACACCTATAGCAAGAGAATTTCCCGAGGTCTTTCCGGATGAGTTACCGGGAATATGCCGGATAGAGAGATTGAGTTTGAAATCAAGTTAACACCGGGGGCGGCACCGAGCGAAAGCACCATATAGGATGGCACCGGCTGAATTAAAAGAATTGAAAGCTCAGTTAAAAGATATGTTGGAAAGGAACATAATTCAGCCAAGTACCTCACCGTGGGGAGCCCCTGTTTTGTTTTTAAAGAAGAAAGACGGTAGCATGAGGATGTGTATTGATTATAGAGCCTTGAACAACCTCACCATCAAGAACAAGTATCCACTACCTAGGATTGACGACTTGTTTAATCGGTTACAAGGAAATAGAGTGTTTTCTAAGATTGATCTTAGGTCCGGGTATCATCGGTTGAAGATTAAAGTGGCGAGATATACCTAAGACGGCTTTTAGTACAAGGTATGGACATTATGAATTCTTGGTCATGCCTTTTGGACTCACTAATGCTCCGTCAGCATTCATGGATTTGATGCAACGCGTCTTCATGCCTTATTTGGATAAGTTCGTGATAGTGTTCATAGATGATATCCTTATCTACTCAAAGGATGAGAAAGAACACGAAGAACACTTAAAAATAGTGTTGAAGACTTTGAAGGAAAAGCAGTTGTTTGCTAAGTTTTCGAAATGCGACTTTTGGTTGAAGCAGGTCAGTTTTCTGGGGCATGTGATATCTGGGGATGGCATACAAGTAGACCCTGCAAAGATAGAAGCAGTTGAGAAATGGCCAAGACCTAATACAGTTTCAGAAGTAAGAAGCTTTCTGGGGTTAGCCGGATACTACAGGAAGTTCGTTCAGGACTTTTCTAAAATAGCCACACCACTCACCAGGCTTACACAAAAGAATGTGAAGTATGAATGGACTAGAGAGTGTGAGACAGCTTTTCAGACCTTGAAGGATAAGTTGACTACAGCACCGGTTTTGGCGGTCCCGAGAGATTTTCGATAACTATGATGTGTTTACCGATGCTTCGGGACAAGGGTTGGGTTGTGTGTTAATGCAAGGGGGCAAAGTAATCGCCTATGCATCTAGACAGTTAAAGGTACATGAAAAGAATTACCCAACGCATGATCTAGAGTTGGCAGCGGTAGTGTTTGCTTTAAAGACTTGGAGGCATTACTTATATGGAGTTAGAGCAAGGATCTTCACCGACCACAAAAGTTTAAAGTATTTCTTCACTCAAGAGAATTTGAACATGAGGCAACGAAGATGGTTAGAGTTTGTGAAGGATTACGACTTGGATATACAGTACCATCCGGGTAAAGCAAATGTGGTTGCAGATGCGTTGAGTAGGAAGCCAGTGTTTGCGATTTCAGGGGTTGAAGATGTGGCAGAACAGTTTGATGGGTTGGAAATCCGGAATTTTGTTCAGTGTGGGAATCAACAGTTTGTGGCACCATTGTTGGCTAGATCAGAGTTGATGGATGACATCCGGGGTAAGCAAGATGAAGATCCGGCCTTGGTAGATTTGAAGCTTGTTGCAAAAGAGAAGCCTGCAGTCGGTTATGTGTTAGATAAGAACGGAAACCTTTGGTACCAAGATCGGTTATGTGTGCCCAACGTTGGAGACTTAAGACGAGAGAGTCATGGATGAGGCACATAGGATAGCTTTCGCAGTCCACCCAGGAGCTACGAAGATGTATAGAGATTTGAAGGAACGTTTTTGGTGGCCTTCAATGAAGTTGGAAATAGCTAAATTTGTGGCGATTGTGATACGTGTCGAAAGTTAAGGCCGAGCATAGGAAACCGGGAGGTATGCTTAAACCTTTGGATATCCCCGAGTGGAAGTGGGACAAGATTACCATGGATTTTATTACCGGTTTGCCAAGGACTAAGAATGGACACGATATGATTTGGGTCATTGTGGATAGACTAACAAAGTCGGCTCATTTCTTACCAACCAAGGTTGATATGTCGTTAAAGAAGATGACTACGCTTTATTTGGATAATATTGTGAAGTTGCATGGGGTACCTATCTCAATCGTATCGATCGCGACGGCCGGTTTATTAGTCGGTTTTGGAAAAGTTTGCAGAAAGCCTTAGGCACAACTTTGGATTTGAGTACAGCGTCCCACCCCCAAACAGATGGACAATCAGAAAGAACAATCCAAACACTAGAAGATATGTTGAGAGCATGTGTTTTGGAAGTAGGTGGATCATGGGATGATTACTTACCTGTGGCAGAGTTCGCCTACAATAATAGCTATCATGCAAGTTTGGGGATGCCGCCGTTTGAAGCCCTTTATGGTAGGAGATGTCGGACACCGTTGTTCGAGGACGAAACTCCTCTTAAGGGGGGAGGAATGTAATATTCCGATTCTCGGGAAAGGGCAGACGTGTCATTTTGCGAGAACGAAATATTATATTTACTCACTATGGAAATTAAGTATTTTATTTATAATATATATGTATTTTTTCTGAGAATGTATATATATATAATCCTGGGGACTGATTTGTGACTATTGGAAACTTAGGGGTTTAGTGGTAATGTGGTTTATGGGAGAATTAATGGGGGAAATTAATCTCCCCATTATTCAAGTTGGAGGTTACATATTTCCCTTTACGTTAGAAGAGAAAGGGAGAGAAGAGAGAGCCTGAAATATTTTTGAAGCAAAGGAGAAGCCTAGAGACTTTCCCCGATTCCCGGTTCGTTACTTCACCGATTTTAGTTCCGTTTGAAGCGGGAGAATCGTGGAAAAGCAAGGATCGTTTTGATAGCGAGAATATCCCGGTTTCGCCGAGGTAAGAATACGGCCCTGGTTTCGGTTTCTTCACGTTTTGTCACAATTGGATTGAAGGTTTCGTCTCTCTTGTAGTTTTTGTTGTTAGAAACTCCAATCTCAATCGGTTCTTGGTTTGGTTGTAATTTGGATAGGTTCTTGTTGGAATCTCCGAGGATTTCCCGCTGTTTTTCCGAGTTTTGGCACTGAAGGATTCTTTGTGAAAAGGTGAGAAAATCTTCTCTATTGAGTTAGTTATGTTTTGGAGAAACTAGAGCCTTGTTGTGGTCATGTTTTGATGTTAGAATGTCAAGTTTTGGTTTGGTTATTACCTATGGAGGTATTGGTAACATTAGATGTAGTTTTCTGTGCCAAATATGTTGCCTTTTGCTGCTGTTTGTGCAAGAAACGACTTGGTGATCGTATTGAGGAAATTAGGGTTCAAGTGGAAGTCCAGGTGGACGGGCGTCCGCCTTATGTGGACGGGCGTCCAGCCTTAGTCTCTTTTCAGACGGGCGTTCGGCTTCTCGGACGGGCGTCGATAGGTCGTTTTATATACAGGATGTAACTGAGTTTGGTGAACGAGCGTTCAAGCTTATTGGACGGGCGTCCTCTCTTTCGGACGGGCGTCCAGTTAGGGTTAAACGGGCATTCATCTGTGTTTTGCCTTTCTTTCAATTGTTAATTGTTATTCAGTTTCTTAAGCATGTTGTTAGCATGTTACACTTTTAAACATGTTATGAAAACCTTATATAAACCTGAACAAGCCATGATTAAGCTTCTGATGCGTTTAGTTCCGGCACCGAATGTACTCTTCAAGGGAGTTGAAGTTCGGGACCGTCGGAAGAGCATGATTGGTTCGTGCATTGATGAATTAGTATTCATCAATGTACGTGTATGTGTTAGGCCTCGTCGGTGTCTAGTGGTTTAGGAAGGAGAGTATTAGGGTGAGGGAGCTTACTTGAAAATACCCGGGTGGCCGATTAATAAAGAACATACTTGCTTAGTTAAAAGATTAAACCTCGTAACACTCTTGGTAAGGCATTTGACAATATCGCGATGCGTGGGCGTTCGATAAAGTGAATAACTCGCGGCCTATAAACGGCTAAATGGCAGGGGGACTTCGCCGAACGTGTACGCTGTCGGGTCTCAACCCGTGGCTATTGGTGTGATCCACTGATAGGTTGCAATCGATACCTCGTGGTGGGTAGCACCATGCGTTGTGCCCTTGAGTGCCGATGTAACAAAGATAAGCTAAGCTAGAAACAATTAGTCACAACATGTTGATGAGCATGAAGTGAACCCTAGAATTGAGTCGGTCAAACCGTGAACCTTTCTTTGCGAACTTAATTAATTCAATAGCTTCTATTTCTTGCTGAGTACTTTTGTACTTACCTCGAATGCATCTTTTGTTGTATTTGGGGAATTGAGAAGACGAACGAGTTGAGCCAGAGTTTGACGAGGTATATGAAGATGATATATGAAGACTGGATATATTCTTGGATTGTCGTTGTTATTTTCATAATTTTTGATACACTTCTATTTTAGTACTTGATGTATTTCATTTTTTTGGACCTTGTTTCATTGTCATAGTTTTTGGGTTAAGACATCGTACTGTTTTGATTCGTGGATGTAAGTTTTCTGTTCTATCTTTAGTTGATGGTGTTTCTATTCTCAACTTGTACAAAAAAATACAGACCCGAGTCTTTTTAGCTTTCATTATAAATTTTCGCGTAACTCGATACGACGTAGTAGAGGCTTACGTATAATATATAACCTTATTTTATATTATACGTGCCGAACGTTCCATTTCCGGGTAAGGACTCGGTATCCGGGAACGGGGCGTTACATCATCATATTTGTTTAAAGAATTATCTTAACCCTATTGATGAAGTGCTGAAGCCAGCTGTTATAGTAAAAAGCTAAAAGATGTCTAGAACTGAATGTATAGGTTTTATTAGAGTCTGATATTTGTATAAGTTACATCAGACATGCACTGTAATAATTAGTGTGTCGTAAAACTGAAAAACTGGAAGTCATATAGAAAACTGGAAATCATTAAGACAGAAAATGACTCAGAATACACCAGCATCAAACTGAAGAAAATAAGTTCGCTGAGGGACACAAACTCAGTTGGCTTATATAGAAGACTGAAGAACTGAGGGACACAGACTCAGTTATTGAAGACCGAAGAACTGAGGGTTCAAACTCAGTTATGAAGAGTACAAGTCGAGACTGTAAAGTAAGATTTCAGGCAAGATTGTGGTGACCTGAACTGACTTTATGGATCTTGTATGAAGACCTAAGAATCATAAGGACAATGAATTCTTAGATGATAATGAGTCATGGTGTACTCTGATTAAGTCAATTATAATCAGATGAAAACTGGAGTACTGATATTTGAAGAAGAGTAAAATCTCAGGTAACGCTCCAAGTCAGTTAGGAAACTGACAAACAATAAACTCAGTTTTATAAGTCAGCCATCCAACAAACTGATCATACAGTCGAACGTTATAAAGGAAGCAATTTCATTGGATGAGTTACTGACACAGCAGAACGGTCAGAAAATATAGCCATTACAAGAGAGACGTTGATACAATTCGAATTGAAGCCAGATAAACGTTGGACCTCACACAATAAATAGAAGACTTTGCACCAAGGATAAAAATAACGAATTTACAAGTATCATCAAGCAATTTTGTGCATTAGTCATTTTATTCGAATTACTATCACTTCTGCGCTATAACAAGATCATAGCTAGAAATTCTTCAAGTGTTCAAGCTACACAGATTTTATCAAGAAACAAACACTTTGAAGAACCACAAACAAGAATCAATTTATTGATTCTTAGCCCAACTTTGATTCTACATCAAAGGTTATAGACTATGAAGCAAACCGGGAAGGTTTCGCCAAGGACAGTTGTGACAAGCAGTCGGGTAGACTGTGTTTGTGGTGGTAGCTGGTGAAGAGGCAATACAACCCTCCAAGGATCAGTGTTCAAGCAATTGAAGAACAGCAATTCTACCTGTTCTACAACTGTTTAGATAGTGAAGCTAGGGATTAGCCAAGGACTATTGTTTTGGACTTTTTGTAATAGTTCACCTCAAGAAGTTCTAGTGGAATTTTCCTCCGCACCACAGGGGAAGAGAGGACGTACATGATTACACCACCTGGAACCTCTATAATACTTGCCTTATTTACTTTACGCCCTTACTTATTCAGCATTTATTTACAGCACTTTGATAATTGATTGTTATACACCTCACAGTTCACAAACTAACATTCAGCAGAATTCAGTTTACTACATTCAGTTTTCACAGAGAATAACAAGATCAAGAAAAAGGCTAGAACTTAATCCGCTGCCGGTTGACTCAGTTTCAAGCTTAAGTCAGTTTGACTTAAACTCAGCTTAGTCAGCTTAACTCCACACAAGTTTAACTGAACCTTAATTTGTTTAAAATCCAGTTTTAGGGACAAGTTTATCCCCCCCCCTCTAAACTTGTGTTAGCCTTTCCAAGGGACCAACAGACAAAGACAGATTTGCCAAACTAAGAACTAAATTAGGGATAATCAAAGTCAGTTGAAATCAGTTAAGCCAGAAATTTGTCAAGGGGATTAATCTTTGTTATGTTGGGTGCGCTCACTTAACCGATTAGTCATTGACTTCAACAATTTCAAACTGATCAACTAAAGCGAAACCGACGATTTTACCGAAACCGACTAATTTGATGAAAACTGAAAAGTTATATCTACAAACTGACTTCAGTCTCAGTTTCTATCCAAGTCAACTAAAGTCAAAGGTTGACAAGATAAAAGCGACAACTGTTATATCGCAATTAATTACTGCAGTTCCTTTTTGTTAGAATATTGTCTGTACACCCCACGTCTGTCAGAACAATGCACACATTGGTTACCCAAACCATCATGGAATTTGAAAAGTTGTACTACTCAACCGCCAATATATCCTACCTATTTATTCAACCCTCGTTCACACTATTTCTAATCTATATTCAAACTCTTCATCTCTCTCCTGAAAACAGAATCAGATTCTTCAAAATCCCTTCCTTTCAAAAATAAATTTTTGTGTTCACACCCAGATATGGCCACTTCAGACAAATCAAAACAAGAAAGATTGATCACAGAGTTAGATGAATTTTCATTCGATATCTATGAGGCAATGTGCAACAATACTCTGTTAGCAAGTTGGATTTGTGATAAAATCCAGAAACAACCAGGTCTAAGGAATCTTCTCGAAGTTAAATTCAACGAACCACGAGATGTGGAAGGAATTCTACAATTTTGGGAGAATATGCGTTTGGTACGAAATTCTCTGATCACTACAGTTCATGGATATCGTATTCCTATCAATGAAAGAGTCATGAAGACATTATTCGGTTTCACGGATTCATCTGTGACATCAATAGATTTGGCTACTCTACCTTTGCAAAAAGAAGCTTTTTTTGAAGCAACTTACCTTCTCTAAGGAACCAGTAAAAATTGATAGTCATGTTGACAATATCAAGCCAGAATTTGCGCACCTCAGTAGATGGCTCAGGAAACATGTCATTGGAAAATCCAAAGGAGTCAGTACACTATCCGGAGAGAACATTTATCTGATGAACATAATTTGGGATGGAATCAAATTCAATTGGGCCGGTTATGTAGTCAATCAGATAAAGAAGCAGCATTTAGCCGAATTAGACAGTGTACAAAGAGCTCAAGAAAGATCAGTTGTAAGATGTTTATACCCAGCAACCTCAAGTATGACAGCACCAACTGAGGGGGAACAACAACAATAGCTGACAACTGAAGATACAAGAAGAAAAACTCTTGCTGATAATACTTCTCAATTACAACATCAATCAGTTCAGCAATCAGCCCCAGTTTTTGAAGCTGATAAAATCGTTAGACTAATGAAAATGAAGCTTAATCCAGAGGATTCTCGTGATGCTAGTCTACAGACTGAAGAGAAGTTACTCTTGGAGAAATTGGAAATCGGAGATCTATATGCTCTATTTCCTATATCAGAGTTTCTTGAAAAATGTTTCAAAAGGTTTACTGAACTAGCTCAAAGGAGAGAATCAGCCACATCAACTGCTCCCAAAGACAGTTCAAAGAAAAAGGATGATGATGAAGATGGTCTTACAAGAAAAGAAGCTAATGTGACTACAGTTTTGCATTCAGAAATTCCACCCCAACCTTTAGCTATGCAAACTGTAAGTCAGCAAGAAGAGTTGCCAGTTGGAAATCAGACAACTGACACTCAGCAAGTAGCTGATGCAACCGATAATCGACAACTGATGATTATTGAAGACATCACTCAGCCCAAGGATCAACCTAAAACAACATATGATCCTTCTGACATCCTTACAAGGATGCACAAAATGGCCTTCTATCAAATATTTCTGGATATCTCTATTACAGAACAAGAACAGATGTCTCAGTTCATGCAAGACTAGAGATGATCCACAAATACAGTTCAAGTTCTGCTTCAGAAATTCTACTACTAAAACAAAAACTAAAAGACTCAACCACAGTAGATCGGGAAACTCATGCTCAAGCTTATTGGCACATGAATCAGCATATCTACGGGTTAGAAACTCAGCTTAAGGAAGTAATTACTTCTCAGCAACATATATCAGCCGACCAACAGGAAACCCATGCCTTGGTAGATTAGCTATATGATGCCAAAAAGGGGGAAGCGGAAGAAGAAAAGCTGAAGTTACTTAAAGAGATGAAGCGACTTGAAGAAGAATTGCAAAGATACAAATCAGATCCTAAGTTCTTAAGGAAAGAACTAACTGATGAGCAGCTCATTGAGAAATACAGTCAACCTGGAGAAAAGAGAGCTACTCTTACAAAGGATATGTGGATGAAGTTTATCAACGATCGCAGTCCTATTAAAGCCAAGTACAAGGACAGGACATTTGAAGAATCCTTGAACTACTTTTTATTTGATGTATTCTCAAATCGAAAATGGCACAATATAAGAAGAATCAGAGGATTGATGAAAAACTGAAGATTTAAGACAATTTTGAACAAATGAAAGCTGATGTAGTCGAATTTGAGAAATACTACTTGAAAGAATCAGACTTGCCAAAGCTACTTTTATGGAGAAGATGGAAAGAAGGAAGTTAAGTTGACTACAACAAGACATTTTCAAAGGAAGACTCCAAGCTAGAAAATGAATATCTTCTGTATGACAAAGAGAAGAAATTTATTTCAGTTAAGAAAAAGCTTAGTCTTTAATCACAGTTGTTTGGACTAAATGTAACTATTCCAGTTTTTGATCATTCTAATGAAATCTAGTTTTCCAGTTTTACACTGTTTTACATTGTTTTGATCTTTAAGCTTTTCTTTTAGGGAGAGTTTTGGCATCATCAAAAAGGGGGAAATTGTTGGAAATAAAATTTATGTTTTGATGATAATTCATCATAATTATTCAAAGTATTATCTTAACCTCATTGATGAAGTGCTGAAGCTAGCTGTTATAGTGAAAAGCTAAAAGATGTCTGGAACTGAATGTCTAGGTTTTACTAGAGTCTGATATTTGTATAGGTTACATCAGACAAGCACTGTAATAGTTAGTGTGTCGTAAAACTGAAAACTGGAAGTCATTCAGAGAACTGGAAATCATCAAGATAAACAAATTTACTCATAATACACCTAGTTGAAACTAAAGAAGATAAGTTCGCTGAGGGACACAGACTCAGTTGGCTTATCTAGAAGTTGAAGAACTGAGGGTCACAAACTCAGTTATAGAAGTTGAAGAACTGAGGGTCACAAACTCAGTTATAGAAGTTGAAGAACTGAGGGCTCAAACTCAGTTATGAAGACTACGTCGAGACTGTAAAGTTAGACTTCAGGCAAGATTTTGGTGACCTGAACTGACTTTATAGATCTTGTATGAAGACCTAAGAATCATAAGGACAATGAATTCTTAGATGATGATGTTTCATGGTGTACTCTGATTAAGTCAATTATAATCAGATGAAAAACTCGAGTACTAATATTTAAAGAAGAGTAAAATCTCAGTTAATGCTCCAAATTAGTCAAGAAACTGACAAGTGATAATCTCAGTATAAAACTGATAAGGAAACTCAGTTTTATATGTCAGTCATCTAACACGCTGATAGTACAGTCGAACGTTATAAAGGAAGCAATTTTATTGGATGAAATACTGACACAACAGAACGGTCAGAAAATATATCCGTTACAAGATAGACGTTGATACAATTCGAATTCAGGCCAAATGAACGTTGGACCTCACATTATAAATAGAGAACTTTGCACTAAGGAAGAAAGAGAGACAGAGATTTAACAAGAATTAACGTGTGCATTAATCATTCGAATTGCTATCATCTTTGCACTATAACAAGATCATATCAAGAATTTCTTCAAGTGTTCAAGCTACCAAAAATTTATCAAGAATCAGACACTTTGAAGAACCACAAACAAGAATCAATTCATTGATTCTCAATCCAACCTTGATTCTATATCAAAGGTTTAGACTGTGAAACAAACCGGGAAGGTTTTGTCAAGGGCAGTTGTTACAAGCAGTCGGGTAGACTGTGTTTGTGGTGGTAGCTGGTGAAGAGGCAATTCAACCCTCTAAGGACTAGTGTTCAAGCAATTGAAGAACAGCAATTCTACCTGTTCTACAACTGTTTAGATAGTGAAGCTAGGGATTAGCCAAGGACTATTGTTTGGGACTTTTTGTAACAGTTCACCTCAAGAAGTTCTAGTGGAATTTTCCTCCGTACCACAGGGGAAGAGAGGACGCACAGGATTACACCACCTGGAACCTCTATAATATTTGCCTTATTTACTTTATGCATTTATTTATTTACTCAGCATCTACTTACAACATTTTGATAATTGATTGTTATACACTTCACTGTTCACAAACTGACATTCATCAGAATTCAGTTTACCACACTCAGTTTTCATAAAAGAACAACAAGATCAAGAAAAAGGCTAGAACTATATCCGCTGCAGGTTGACTCGGTTTTGATTAAGTCAGTTTGACTTAAACTCAGCTCAGTCAGCTTAACTCCACACAAGTTTTAACTGAACCATAATATGTTTAAAATTCAGCTTATGGAAAGTTTTTAGTGACAAGTTTATTCACCCCCCCTCTAAACTTGTGTTAGCCTTTCCAAGGGACCAACAATTGGTATCGGAGTAGTGTTTCTTTGACAAGATATCATTTGCTCTATATCTCCTCTAGTTGTTCTCATTTGAAAGCTCAGTTCCCGTTAATTAGTATCAGTCTTCACTCACTCACAATGGATAACAATCAATATGCGAGACAGATGCTTATGTGCAATATGGAGAGATTTGACGAATGTAAACGTCGTATGCAGGTTTTTCTAGCAGCTACTCATGATGAAATGATGGATGTACTCACTGATGGACCAATTCAGATCACTCACATGCAAACTGTTGATGGACAGCAAGTTCGAGTTGCAAAGCCCAAATCCGAATGGACTAGTGATGATCGCAAGCGAAACAATCTCAACATTGTTGCTATGGATTTTATCCTCAGAACTCTTGACAGCAACATGTACTTAATGGTGAAAGAATGCACAACTGCCAAGGAAATGTGGGACAAACTACAACTTGTTTGTGAAGGAACAGATTCAATCAAGGAAAACAAAATTTCTGTTGTAAAACAAAGGTTTGAGAAGTTCAAGATGAAATCTGGAGAAACCATTGTCCAAATGGAAACAAGATTCAGTGCTATCATGGATGAATTAGATCTACTCAAGATTGAATACTCAAAGAAAGTTATCAACACAAGAATCTTGAAGGCATTACCAATGTGCTGGAAAATGAAGTTCACTGCTATGGAAGAATCTAGAAGACTTGACATAGAGGATTCATTCAAAATCTTCTCGGGACACGAAAGCTTATGAATTCGGTGAAGATTTTACAAGTACAAAGACAATAATCAAAGCTCGGAGGAACCAAAGACCACAAAGACTTGCAAAAAGCATCAAATGACATTCAAGAAAACTCATCAAGCAATCTTCATGAAGTAGATGAGATGGAAGAACATATGGCTTTAATGATGAACAGAATTCGACGAATGAAGAGTGGACACCCAGTCACTCAGAAGTTCATAAAGAGGACTCCTGAGAAAAGAAAAGATGATGAATATCTCTGTTTCAACTGCAAGAAACCTGGACATTATAAAGCTGAATGTCCAGAACTGACCAAGAAGACGCCACCAAGAATAGTCGGTAGAAGAGCACTCCTTGCTGGAGATGAGTCAGATTATTAAGCTGGTACTGAAAGACTATCAGATGACACAACTTTAATGGCACACATGGAAGATCCAAATGAGGTATGTGAATCTAATTCTAAATATTCCTCAGCTCAAATTTACAAGCAAAATGCATGTTCTTCGACTGCTGACTCCAATCCAAAAAATCTAGAATTAGAAGAAACTCTTGACGAATTGATGAATCAGCTAGTAACTATTCAAGCTGGTTATGAATCAATTAAAGCTGAGAAAGTGAATCTAATTCTTGAAGTTGAAAGATTGAAGTCTGAACTAAAAATGTTGAAACTGACTAAAATTGATAAAGAAAAGATCCAAAGACACCATCGCATCAAGAAGAAAGAATCGAATCATTTGCTCAATCAAGTTCAGTTACTGGATTCAAATCAGGAAAGCCGTATGGAGACAAGACTGGTTTAGGATTTGATGCACAGCAATCTTCTAAGAATGGAACCAGCAAAGCTGCCGAACCTAGTACCAAAACTGGTATTAAGTTTGTAGCTGAACAACTTCCTCAGACTAAGAAAATTGCTGAACCAGTAAAGCCAGTATCACATAGGATAAATCAGTTTTCCAAGAAAACAACTGGATTTACCAACAAGGGTAAACCAAATGGTAAATCAGCTGTATCTCAAGAAAACCGAATTGGGAAATCAACTACCAGGTCCACAAGAATCAATCAAGTCATGAACCAGAAAAATTACAATCAAAGAAAATCCAAGAATGTCAATCATTCAAAGATTCACACATTTAGGGGGAAAGGAAGATTATATCCCACTGATGATGATTGGAATTTTACTGCATCTACTAATAAAACTGATAATAGCAATCATTCCAGACAGAAAACTTATCACAAGTTTTAGTCCAAAACTCAGCAAAGAGCTAATCTCAGTTCTCAAAAAAAGTCCCAGTACCAAGGTCAGTCCAGACCTCAGTACAAAAGGAATGATGGTTATTATTCAAGTTTTAATAGAAAGCATGATGGAAACAAAAGTCAGCCAAAAGATCTGAGAGATCATATAAATAAGACACAATCCAAACATAGACACTATGGGAGTGTGGCTTACATATATGAAAACAAGTGCAACAATATCCGAAGAATACCTAAAGGATATATCCTCAGAGTTGTACTGACAACTGACCCTTTTGGACCCAAACTTAGTTGGGTACCTAAAACTATTTAATTTTTATTGCAGGATATATGGTACTTTGACAGTGGTTGTTCTAGGCACATGACAAAGAGTAAAGACTGTCTCAGTAATTTTATTGCAAAAGATGGACCAAAGGTTAATTTTGGAAGTAAAGACAAACCTGGATACACCAAAGGATATGGCACCTTAATCAAGAATGGACTTACAATCAAGAATGTATCTTATGTAGAAGGATTACACTACAATCTACTCAGCACCAGCCAATTCTGTGATATGGGATACAAAGTTACTTTTGACAAAGAATTTTGCGTTGTCGTCAACGAATCAGCTTATCAAGTTGTTTTAGCCGGAAGAAGAAAAGAAAATATGTATGTAGTAGATCGGACAAATGCCGTTCTTTCGAAACTCCGCTTGCTTGTGCATACCAAATCGAAATCGAGTTGGCTTGGCTATGGCACAAGAAACCGAGTCATCTTAATTTTGATGACATCAACACACTTGTTAAGAAACAGTTAGTCATTGGACTACCGGAAATCTCATATAAGAAGGACAGCTTATGTGATGCTTGTCAACAAGGAAAGCAAACAAAAGAAAGTTTCAAGACCAAGTCTCATCATTCAACAACCAGACATCTGGAGTTATTACACATGGATTTATTTGGACCTATTACACCAATTAATATCAGTGGAAAGAAGTATACATTGGTGGTAGTAGATGATTTTTCAAGATACACTTGGGTAATCTTCTTAACCAAGAAAAGTGAAACCAAGCAAAGACTTACATAACTACTCAAAAGACTTCAGAATAGAAAGGAGTATCAGTTATGAAAATAAGATCAGATAAGGGAACTGAATTCCTCAACAGTGTGATTATTGAATATTGTGAAGAGAATGGTGTTTTACACCAACTTGCTGCCACAGGAACACCTCAACAAAATGGTGTAGCTGAAAGAAGAAACAGAACGCTCAAAGAAGCAGGGAGGACTATGATCTGTGAAGTAAAACTACCTGAAAGATATTGGGCAGAATCAGTTAACACAGCTTGTTATATACAGAACAGAGCACTCATGAACAAAAGACATGAGAAGACCCTTTATGAAATTAGGAATGGAAGAAAACCAAATGTTTCCTACTTTCATGCTTTTGGAAGCAAATGTTTCATACACAACAATGGGAAAGATCAACTTCATGTTTTTCAGCCCAAAGCTGATGAAGGAATTTTTCTAGGATACTCAAGTGTCAGCAAAGCTTTTAGAGTACTAAACAAAAGGACACTCAAGCATGAAGAATCAATTCACGTGGTATTTGATGAACCAAACTTCCCTGGTGAAACAACTAAAGACAGACCAGAACCAGTTTCTCAGTCTCAGTTACCAATCTCGCCAGAACCAGTTTTTGTTGACATTGGGAAACTACAAATTTCAGAATGTTCAGATCCAGATCAGTCTCAGTTTCCAACTACTCAACAAACCACACCTGAACTACATGTTCCTGATCCAACTGAAGAAATTCAAGAACCATCCGAACAAGATATAGATCCTTTGATGCAAACACCCACGTATCAATGGATGAAAGATCACCCTGAAGAACAAGTAATTGGTGATACTCAAGCTGGAGTTCGAACAAGACATCAACTAGATGCAATGATTGCATGTTTTCTATCCCAATCTGAACCCAAAGAAATAGAAGAAGCTTTGAAAGATCCAGATTGGATATTAGCAATGCAAGAAGAAATGAATGAGTTCGAAAGAAATCAAGTATGGGAATTGGTAGAAAGACCAGCTCATGTGAATATTATAGGAACCAAATGGGTTTTCAGAAACAAACTTGATGAAGATGGGAATATCATCAGAAACAAAGCTAGACTTGTAGCTAAAGGATACTCTCAAGCAGAAGGCATAGACTTTGATGAAACCTACGCACCGGTTGCAAGATTATAAGCAATCAGACTATTTCTTGCCTTTGCAGCTCATAAGAAATTCAAAGTTTACCAGATGGATGTTAAAAGTGCATTTTTAAATGGAATTCTTGAAGAAGAAGTATATGTTCAACAACCACCTGGATTTGATCAAAGATCAAGCTGATAAAGTTTTCAGACTAAGGAAAGCTCTTTATGGACTAAAACAAGCACCAAGAGCTTGGTATGAAACTTTATCTCAGTTTCTAGTAAATAATGGATTCATCAAAGGAACTATAGACAAAACTTTGTTCAGAATGAAAAATGGTGAAAATACTCTACTTGTTCAAATTTATGTTGATGACATCATCTTTGGATTGGAAGATGAACAATTATGTGAGAAATTTGCAAGTTTGATGAAAAGCAAATTCCAAATGAGTATGATGGGAGAATTGAATTACTTCCTTGGATTGCAAGTTAAACATTTAGATGATGGAATTTTCATTCACCAAACCAAGTATACAAGAGAACTTATCAAAAAATTTGGTATGGAAAAATCAACTGGAATTTCTACACCAATGGGGACCAACATCAGATTAGATGAAGATAAAGAAGGCGAAGATGTTGATCAAACACTTTACAGAAGAATGATTGGAAGCTTACTCTATCTTACAGCAAGTAGGCCAGATATATCATTTACTGTTGGTGTATGTGCAAGATTTCAGTCAAAACCAAAAGAAAGTCATCTCACAGTTGTGAAAAGAACTTTATAATATCTATAAGACACAGATGGAGTTGGAATTTGGTATTCAAAAGAAGGAGAGTTCAAGCTAATATCTTATTCAGACTCAGATTATGCTGGATGCAAAGTGGACAGAAAAAGCACTTCAGGCACATGTCAGTTACTAGGAAATAGACTTGTGTCATGGTTTAGCAAAAAGCAAAACTCAATCTCAACTTCTACAAAGGAAAAGCCGAATACATAGTTTGAAATTTGTTGTGCTCAAGTTTTATGGATCAGACAACAATTAAGAGATTATGGGATAGAAGAAGGAATGATTCCCATAAAGTGTGATAACACAAGTGCAATTGCAATCACTAATAATCCAGTTTTACACTCAAGGACAAAGCACATTGACGTGCGTCACCACTTCATAAGAAATCATGCAGAGAAAAAGGATATCACAGTTCTTTATGTACCCACTAAAGATCAGTTGGCAGATATCTTTACAAAGCCATTGGACAAAGACAGATTTGCCAAACTAAGAACTGAATTAGGGATAATCAAAGTCGGTTGAAATCAGTTAAGCCAGAAATTCGTCAAGGGGATTAATCTATGTTATGTTGGGTGCGCTCACTTAACAGATTAGTCATTGACTTCAATAATTTCAAACTGATCAACTAAAACTGAAACTGATAGATTTTACTGAAACTGACTAATTTGACGAAAACTGAAAAGTTATATCTACAAACTGACTTCAGTGTTAGTTTCTATCCTAGTCAACTTAAGTCAAAGGTTGACAAGATAAAAGCGACAGCGGTTATATCGCAATTAATTACTGCAGTTCCTTTTTGTAGAATATTGTGTGTACACCCCACGTCTGTCAGAACAATGCACACATTGGTTACCCAAACCATCATGGAATTTGAAAAGTTGTACTACTCAACCGCCAATATATCCTACCTATTTATTCAACCCTCATTCACACTATTTCTAATCTATATTCAAACTCTTCATCTCTCTCCTGAAAACAGAATCAGACTCTTCAAAATCCCTTCCTTTCAAAAATCAATTTTTGTGTTCACAACCCAGATATGGCCACTTCAGACAAATCAAAACAAGAAAGATTGATCACAGAGTTAGATGAATTTTCATTCGATATCTATGAGGCAATGTGCAACAATACTCTGTTAGCAAGTTGGATTTGTGATAAAATCCAGAAACAACCAGGTCTAAGGAATCTTCTAGAAATTAAATTCAACGAACCACGAGATGTGGAAGGAATTCTACAATTTTGGGAGAATATGCGTTTGGTATGAAATTCTCTGATCACTACAGTTCATGGACATCGTATTGCTATCAATGAAAGAGTCATGAAGACATTATTCGGTTTCACGGATTCATCTGTGACATCAATAGATTTGGCTACTCTACCTTTGCAAAAAGAAGCTTTTTTGAAGCAACTTACCTTCTCTAAGGAACCAGTAAAAATTGATAGTCATGTTGACAATATCAAGCTAGAATTTGTGCACCTCAGCAGATGGCTCAGCAAACATGTCATTGGAAAATCCAAAGGAGTCAGTACACTATCCGGTGAGAACATTTATCTGATGAACATAATTTGGGATGGAATCGAATTCAATTGGGCCGGTTATGTAGTCAATCAGATAAAGAAGCAGCATTTAGCCGAATTAGACAGTGTACAAAGAGCTCAAACTGAAGGTCAGCCAACTGTTGGCCGATTTCGACTAAAGAAAACACTCAGTGGAATCGTCCAATTCTACCTAGAAAGACTTAAGGAAGGGAAGCAAGCAAGGCAAGATGAAACTACAAAGGAAATCGCAGCAAAAACAGGAACAACTTCCCAACCTGAAGCAGGTCAGAAAACTATGTCTCTGCAGGAAACTGAACACAGAGGAATCAAGCGAAAGGCAGACTCAGCACAAGAAATATCAGTTGTAAGGTGTTTATACCCAGCAACCTCAACTATGACAGGACCAACTGAGGGGGAACAACAACAACAGCTGACAACTGAAGATACAAGGAGAAACACTCTTGCTGATAATACTTCTCAATTACAACATCAATCAGTTCAGCAATCAGCCCCAGTTTTTTAAGCTGATAAAATCGTTAGACTAATGAAAATGAAGCTTAAACCAGAGGATTCTCGTGATGCTAGTCTACAGACTGAAGAGAAGTTACTCTTAGAGAAATTGGAAATCGGAGATCTATATGCTCTATTTCCTATATCAGAGTTTCTTGAAAACTGTTTCAAAAGGTTTATTGAACTAGCTCAAAGGAGAGAATCAGCCACATCATCTGTTCCCAAAGACAGTTCGAAGAAAAAGGATGATGATGAATATGGTCTTACAAGAAAAGAAGCTAATGTGACTACAGTTTTGCATTCAGAAATTCCACCCAAACCTTTAGCTACGCAAACTGTAAGTCAGCAAGAAGAGTTGCCAGTTGGAAATCAGACAACTGACACTCAGCAAGTAGCTGATGGAACCGATAATCGACAACTGATGATTATTGAAGACATCACTCAGCCCAAGGATCAACCTGAAACAACATGTGATCCTTCTGACATCCTTACAAAGGATGAGTTGGCCAAAGTTCATGAAAACTTGAAGATTGTGCTCAATCACAATGATGCACAAAATGGCCTTCTATCAAATATTTCTGGATATCTCGATTACAGAACGAGAACAGATGTCTCAGTTCATACAAGACTAGAGATGATCCACAAATCCAGTTCAAGTTCTGCTTCAGAAATTCTACTACTAAAACAGTAGATCGGGAAACTCATGCTCAAGCTTATTTGCACATGAATCAGCATATATACGGGTTAGAAACTCAGCTTAAGGAAGTAATTACTTCTCAACAACTTATATCAGCCGACCAACAAGCAACCCATGCCTTGGTAGATCAGCTATATGATGCCAAAAGGGGGAAGCGGAAGAAGAAAAGCTGAAGTTACTTAACGAGATGAAGCGACTTGAAGAAGAATTGCAAAGATACAAATCAGATCCTAAGTTCTTAAGGAAAGAACTAACTGATGAGCAGCTCATTGAGAAATACAGTCAACCTGGAGAAAAGAGAGCTACTCTTACAAAGGATATGTGGATGAAGTTTATCAACGATCACAATCCTATTAAAGCCAAGTACAAGGACATGACATTTGAATAATCCTTGAACTACTTTTTATCTGATGTATTCTCAAAGCAGGAAATGGCACAATATAAGAAGAATCAGAGGATTGATGAAAAACTGAAGATTAAAGACAAAACTGAACAAATGAAAGCTGATGTAGTCGAATTTGAGAAATACTACGTGAAAGAATCAGACTTGCCAAAGCTACTTTTATGGAGAAGATGGAAAGAAGGAAGTCAAGTTGACTACAACAAGACATTTTCAAAGGAAGACTCCAAGCTAGAAAATGAATATCGTCTATATGACAAGGAGAAGAAATTCATTTCAGTTAAGAAAAAGCTTAGTCTTTAATCACAGTTGTTTGGACTAAATGTAACTATTCCAGTTTTTTATCATTCTAATGAAATCTAGTTTACATTGTTTTGATCTTTAAGCATTTCTTTTAGGGAGAGTTTTGGCATCATCAAAAAGGGGGAAATTTTTGGAAATAAAATTTATGTTTTGATGATAATTCATCATAATTATTCAAAGTATTATCTTAACATCATTGATGAAGTGCTGAAGCTAGCTGTTATAGTGAAAAGCTAAAAGATGTCTGGAACTGAATGTTTAGATTTTACTAGAGTCTGATATTTGTATTCGTTACATCAGACAAGCACTGTAATAGTTAGTGTGTCATAAAACTGAAAACTGGAAGTCATTCAGAAAACTAGAAATCATCAAGATAAACAAACTGACTCAGAATACACCTAGTTGAAACTAAAGAAGATAAGTTCGCTGAGGGACACAGATTCAGTTGGGTTATCTAGAATTTGAAGAACTGAGGGTCACAAACTCAGTTATAGAAGTTGAAGAACTGAGGGTCACAAACTTAGTTATAGAAGTTGAAGAACTGAAGGCTCAAACTCAGTTATGAAGACTACGTCGAGACTGTAAAGTTAGACTTCAGCCAAGATTGTGGTGACCTGAACTGACTTTATGGATCTTGTATGAAGACCTAAGAATCATAAGTGATGTGATCCGTTACCGAATCAGATCCGAAATTGCCCAAGGACTTGACTGATGGCACCAATACGACGAGCACCGCGACCCTTAGCTAACTCGTAACTAAGAACCTTGGTATGACCTCAACCCTTAGATAACCCGTATCTAAGAACCTTGGTATACGAACGCCACAAGGTCTGCTCAGAACCTTGATAAGTTCCGTTTGGAATCCACCAAACAACGGTTTGGAATCCACCAAAACCAACGTGAGAAAACTCACCAAAGCTTATAGCTTCAAATATAATATATATATCAAAATTTGTCTGATGATTACAATGACTCTTAATGCCTTTATATAGGCTACAGACTCCAAGACTAATTGCTAAGTTAGCAATGTGGGACAAAATAACCATAATTAAAATTAATAACAAAAATAAAATACTATCTAACCAATGTGGGATAATAAAAGATAACTAAAAATAAATAAAAGACTCCAAATAAATTTGACAAGTTTCTTCTCGATGGGAATCACATCATTCCCTCCCGGCTCCAAAAGGATTCGACCTCGAATCAAAAGGATGTCGTAAAACGCAGCAACAAGGACAAAATAGGCCGAACCAGCAACGAACACCAATGATATGCCCGGATCAAATACAAGGCGGACAGACCACTTCAAATTAATGGCACTTTGTGATGTTGAACCAAGCGTGACAAATGCAACATCAAAGAAGTCTTCCAACATGCGAAAAACTTGGATAAATCTCGGCAAAGTAGCAATATAACAAAAACAATTCACGGACGGATGGATGAAAGCAACATTTTTAGAAAATGGATCAATGAAATGGTTCTCCGGTTTGCCACCAAGTAAATGCTCTCCACGAACCGCAAATAAGAGGAAATAGGACTCGCACAAGTGGTCGGTGTAATAGGACTAACTGCGCCATCTACCTCGATTTTCTCCACCACTTTTTCAGTCTCCTCAGTGATTGCCGCTTCCACAATCGACTCTTGGACTACATCCACTAATATTGCTTCAACAACCTCTTCCAAATTCTCCATAAAATTCGGATTATTATCCTCTACCATTCTCTCATAATCATTGCCTTCCAACTCATCTTCTTGAGTATTAGCAATCTCAACGGTGGTCTCTACAATCTTCTCTGGAATATTAACATTCACCTGGTCATCCTTAGGTGATGTCCCCCGTAAACTACCTATTTTCTGCCATAGATTAGGGCAATCATAATAGTGATGATCACCGCAATAAACAGAAAACAACTCTGTAGAAGTGTGCTTAACCACATTAGTACCACCCCGGTTACCTCTACCACCACGATTATCTCTACCACAGCGGGTATCTCTACCACCACGGTAAGATTGCTCAGTTACTCCCTTTAACATATTCCTCATCTTATCCAACATATCATCAAAACGTCGTTCTATTTCTAAGTGTCGATCCATCACATCACTAAAATTCCGAAAATAGGCATCCATAGGACTCTCCATTACTCAAGATCGAAAATCGTCAATAGGTAGCACACGACAATATCTAGAATTTTATGTGCACTTGATTTTTTTTTTCTTGATTTTTCTTTGTAAAAAGAAAAAAGAAAAAAGAAACGGGAACTTGATTTTTTTTTCTTTTTTTTTTTTTGATAAAGAAGATGCAAAGTGATGATCAAGGCTGAAGGAATTTTTGTATTTTTGTTTGAGTAAAACACGTAACGATCAATAAGGACAATGAATTCTTAGATGATGATGTTTCATGGTGTACTCTGATTAAGTCAATTATAATCAGATGAAAAACTGGAGTACTGATATTTAAAGAAGAGTAAAATCTCAGTTAATGCTCCAAATCAGTCAAGAAAATGACAAGTGATAATCTCAGTATAAAACTGATAAGGAAACTCGGTTTTATATGTCAGTCATCCAACACGCTGATAGTACATTTGAACGTTATAAAGGAAGCAATTTTATTGGATGAAATACTGACACAACAGAACGGTCAGAAAATATATCCGTTACAAGATAGACGTTGATACAATTCGAATTCAGGGCAAATGAACATTGGACCTCACATTATAAATAGAGGACTTTGCACTAAGGAAGAAAGAGAGATAGAGATTTAACAAGAATTAACGTGTGCATTAATCATTCGAATTGCTATCATCTTTGCGCTATAGCAAGATCATATCAAGAATTTCTTCAAGTGTTCAAGCTACCAAAAATTTAACAAGAATCAGACACTTTGAAGAACCACAAACGAGAATCAATTCATTGATTCTCAATCCAACCTTGATTCTATATCAAAGGTTTAGACTGTGAAGCAAACCGGGAAGGTTTTGTCAAGGACAGTTGTTACAAGCAGTCGGGTAGACTGTGTTTGTGGTGGTAGCTGGTGAAGAGGCAATTCAACCCTCTAAGGACCAGTGTTAAATCAATAAAAGAACATCAATTCTACCTGTTCTACAATTGTTTAGATAGTGAAGCTAGGGATTAGCCAAGGACTATTGTTTAGGACTTTTTGTAACAGTTCACCTCAAGAAGTTCTAGTGGAATTTTCCTCCGTACCACAGGGGAAGAGAGGACGTACAGGATTACACCACCTGGAACCTCTATAATATTTGCCTTACTTACTTTACGCATTTATTTATTTACTCAGCATCTACTTACAACATTTTGATAATTGATTGTTATACACTTCACTGTTCACAAACTGACATTCATCAAAATTCAGTTTACCACACTCCGTTTTCATAAAAGAACAACAAGATCAAGAAAAAGGCTAGAACTATATCCGCTGCAGGTTGACTCAGTTTTGATTAAGTCAGTTTGACTTAAACTCAGCTCATTCAGCTTAACTCCACACAAGTTTTAACTGAACCATAATCTGTTTAAAATTCAGCTTAGGGAAAGTTTTTAGTGACAAGTTTATTCACCCCCCCTAAACTTGTGTTAGCCTTTCCAAGGGACCAACAGAACGTGAGTAGATATCAGTTTCTAGGATTAGGAGAAACCCGGATATGAATATATGATGTAAAAACTACATCTTTCCTTTGTTTTATGAATTTGGTGCTTATAAATTGGTTCTTGTGTGCTATTCTTGTATGATTGTTGAAATTAATAGCTCGAGAGGGTGAAGAATTGCAATTCTACGTAGAGAAATTATTCGATTAGTTAGTGACCGAAAAAAGTACCAATTAATTGATAGTTTAGGAAACAAGAATTGAATCTTAGGTTTTATTGGAATGAAAATTTGGTAAAAACCTTGATGGCATGAAATTATGGTTTTTGACGGGATCTAAATTCATTCTTTATTGTGGGAAACCGGGTGTAGTATGAATTTAGGTACGATCACGAGAATAATTCGATAGACTATTTTTGTGATAACATTTGATAATTGACTTTATAAGTGTAAATTTCATATCTTGGGGGAAATCTTGTTGGTAAGTCATATAATAATTCTGCGGTGACTCCGAAATCCTAGAAATGCTTTTAAATTGAATCTTTACCTAAATCTTGAAGTTCTTGGCTCGTAGTTCTTCTTTCTTTATTTTCTTTAATTTTAGGATTTTATTTTTGAGTCATCCACTTAACCAATCATCTTGCCTGGTTGTTAGGCTGATTCTTGTCTGCTGAAGCACTTTCTCACTCAGTTTAGCTTACTTCTTGTAACAATGCTGACTTCTTCCGAGCTGGTCATTTATTTGGATGATCCTTCTTTGCTGATTTTACCTAGCTGATTAGTTTCATACATTCTCTGATCCTTATTTGATGCGGGATCAGAGTACACTGATTTGTAGAAAATATCACATATCAGTTCACTTAGGTTTACGCAAGGTCATCACAGACTTCCTTGGTTAAAATCCGGTCCATGGGTCTTCACTTCACTGAGTCTGGATCCTTAGCCTTGGTACTCAACTGATCTTCAGTCTTCACTTCAGCGAGCTGGCTTACTAGACTACTTAATTACAATGCTTAGTCTGAACAACCTATACAATGTCAGACTTCTAGTAAAGGCCTATACATTCCAATCTAAACTTATTTCTGGCTAAATATAACAGCTGGTATGGCCATCATCAAAACTAATAAAATGTTCCTCACTAATCTGATTCGTGGACTGCCTAAGAGAGATTTACAAGAGTTCAAAGTTTTCGAGCCTTGTATTCATGGCAAACAAACTAGAACCTATTTTAAATCTAAGCATGATGTCACATCCACTAGCATACTAGAGATGTTGCACATAGGCTTATGTGAACCTAGTAGAGTTAGAAGTCTCACCGGGAAACATTATGCTATCGTTGTAGTGAATGACTATTCGAGATATACATGGGTTCTATTTCTGTCTCACAAAAGTGAGAGTGTTGATGCATTTTCTACTTTGGTGAAACACCTACAGAACACCTTTGATATATCTGTAGTTTCGGTTAGAAGTGATAAGGGTAGCAAATTCGTGGATACCGAACTTCTTAAGTTTTGTGATTATTTGGGTATCTGACACATTTTCTGCACCTAAAACTCCTTAACAGAACTGAGTAGTCAAGCATAAAAACCGTTCCTTGTAAGAATCTGCTCAAACTATGCTAAACGAGTTTAAAGTGCCTTGTTTTCTTTGGCCTGATGCAGTTGCTTGTGCATGTTATATTATCAATAGAGTCTCAATTAGACATCTAATGCACAAGACCCCTTATGAAGTCCTTAGAAATTGACCCCTGAAAGTTAACTACTTTCACGTCTTTGGTTGCAAGTGTTTTGTTTTGAATGATAGGGAAAACCGTGATAAATTTGCATCTAAGTCCATCGAATGTATATTCATTGGTTATTTAGAAACATCTATGGATTATAGATGCTATGATCCGGTATCCTGGCATATTCTCGAGTCCATACATGTCTCATATGTAAAGTCTTCTTTCATGACTAACATGTGTGCCAGTGTGAAAGATACAACTACATCTTTTGAAAGAACAGTTTTAGATGATGTTGAGGATTTTCTACTTCTCGTGCTTAATGATACATCAAATGAAGCTGAAGTAGCACTTCTCGCAACTGGTGTTGAGTCAACATCAGCAATTGATGTTGACACCATGGTGCCCACAACGGAAATGATGAGATAGCTGGTCCCGCTAGATAGCAAAAGGAATGTCTGCATCGTTGAAGTCGGTTTCACTTGCCAGATCTATTTATTGGAGATCCCAACACAGGTGTTAGCACCCAAAGGTCCATTTCTAATTCCTCTCTCTCATCATTGCATGCACTAGATTCACACATCAAACATAAGAATGTTGATGAGGCTCTCTCCGACTCTTAATGGGTTGTAGCTATGCAAGAGGAGTTCTATCAGCTCGAAAGGAATGATGTATAGGAACTAGTCCCCATACCTAAGGAGAAATCCTCGGTAGAAACATGCTGGTCTTTATAAATAAGATGGATGAGAACGGAATAGGTGTTCGGAATAAGGATCAACTGGCAGCACAAGGTTATACCTAGGATGAGGGTATTGACTATGATGAGACCTATTCCCCTGTTGCTTGGCTAGAAGCCATCCAACTGTTGATTGTTTTCGCATCCGCCTTAGGACTAAAGTTATAACAGATGGACACCAAGAGTGCCTTCTTGAACAGTTTCAGTGATAAGGAAGTGTATGTTTGGCAACCCCCGGTTTTGAATATGTACAACATCCACCTATGTTTTTTGCCTCAAGAAAGCCCTCTACTGACTCAAACAAGCACCAAGAGCTTGGCATGATCGATTGTCATCAGTGTTGCTTGAGAACGGTTTTGTTAAGGGCAGGGTAGATAATACCTTGTTCATAAAGAAATCAGGATCTGACATCCTGGTTGCCCAGGTCTATGTCAATGACATCATTTTCAGTTCTACCGACCCAGCTCTTTGTACTAAGTTTGAGACATTGATGTCTTCTCAGTTTGAGATGTCTGCTATGGGGGAATTAAATTTCTTCCTTGGCTTGAATATTAAACAGACACCGTCCGGTACACACATTAGTCAAACAAAATATGTTAGAGACATATTGACCAAGTTCAAGTTTGACGGCCTCAAACCAGCCACAACTCCTATGAGTTCTTCTGTCAAGCTTGACCTTGATGAACATGGTGAGTAGTTTGACTCTCACCTATACCAATCTATGATTGGGTCTCTCTTGTATCTAACCGCATCGAGAACTCAGTTTGCAGTAGGCTTATGTGCATGATTTCAAGCAAACCCTAAGATATCGCATTACAACGCGGTCAAGCAAGTCTTTCGATATCTTAGACGCACACCTACACTAAGCCTATGGTACTCTCGGGCTACTACACTCACACTATTCGCTTAACGATAATGCCGATTATTATGGTTGTCGTGATGAACGAAAGAACACTAGTGGCAATTGCCAATTCTTGGGTGATAGACTTATCTCGTGGTTCTCTAAGAAACAACCTAGTGTTGCTCTTAGTACCACTGAGACTGAGTATGTTGCCCTAAGTAATTGTGTACCCCAGCTCCTTTGGCTCAAACAGCAGTTAGCAGATTTTGGCAATCTTGCGGATTGTGTACCTATTTATTGTGATAGTATCAGCGCAATAAACTTGTCGCACAATTTTGTATTGCCCATGTAACGCCCCCAGACCTGGCGCCTGGTAACGCTACATGAGCCATAAATTGTCCGGTCAACTGCTTAGACCGTCGTCCTCACTTGGTCTAAAAGGGCTAACCCGAGTTGACAAGATATTTTATGTCTCACACTTATATGGAGGTGAGCTTTCTGCTAATTTCCCGATGTGGGATTTTACATTCTCACCCCCTTAGAAGGGACTGGCGTCCTCGCCAGGACGGCCAAGACTGATCCTGGATCGTTCCTACCAGAGGCAACTACACCATCTTTCTTATACGGTGCAGCGCTTAGGGCCGTCTGATAGTCGTCTCTGATACCATTCTGTAACGCCCCCAGACCTGGCGCTGGTAACGCTACATGAGCCATAAATTGTCCGGTCAACTTCTTAGACCGTCGTCCTCGCTTGGTCTAAAAGGGCTAACCCGAGTTGACAAGATATTTTATGTCTCACACTTATATGGAGGTGAGCTTTCTGCTAATTTCCCGATGTGGGATTTTACATTCTCACCCCCTTAGAAGGGACTGGCGTCCTCGCCAGGACGGCCAAGACTGGTCCTGGATCGTCCCTACCAGAGGCAACTACACCATCTTTCTTATACGGTACAGTGCTTAGGGCCGTCTGATAGTCGGCTCCGATACCATTCTGTAACGCCCCCAGACCTGGCGCCTGGTAACGCTACATGAGCCATAAATTGTCCGGTCAACTGCTTAGACCATCGTCCTCGCTTGGTCTAAAAGGGCTAACCCGAGTTGACAAGATATTTTATGTCTCACACTTATATGGAGGTGAGCTTTCTGCTAATTTCCCGATGTGGGATTTTACATTCTCACCCCCCCTTAGAAGGGACTGGCGTCCTCGCCGGGACGGCCAAGACCGATCCTGGATCTCCCTACCCGGATGCAACTACACCATCTTTCTTATACGGTGCGGCGCTTAGGGCCGTCCGATAGTCGTCTCGATACCATTCCGTAACGCCCCGGACACGGCGCCCGGTAACGCTACGAGCCATAAATTGTCCGGTCAACTGCTTAGACCGTCGTCCTCACTTGGTCTAAAAGGGCTAACCCGAGTTGACAAGACCTTTATGTCTCACACTTATATGGAGGTGAGCTTTCTGCTAATTTCCCGATGTGGGATTTTACATTCTCACCCCCTTAGAAGGGGCTGGCGTCCTCGCCAGGACGGCCAAGACTGATCTTGGATCGTCCCTACCAGAGGCAACTACACCATCTTTCTTATACGGTGCAGCGCTTAGGGCCGTCTGATAGTCGTCTCTGATACCATTCTGTAACGCCCCCAGACCTGGCGCCTGGTAACGTTACATGAGCCATAAATTGTTCGGTCAACTGCTTAGACCGTCGTCCTCGCTTGGTCTAAAAGGGCTAACCCGAGTTGACAAGATATTTTATGTCTCACACTTATATGGAGGTGAGCTTTCTGCTAATTTCCCGATGTGGGATTTTACATTCTCACCCCCTTAGAAGGGGCCTGGCGTCCTCGCCAGGACGGCCAAGATTGGTCCTGGATCGTCCCTACCAGAGGCAACTACACCATCTTTCTTATACGGTGCGGCGCTTAGGGCCGTCGATAGTCGGCTCCGATACCATTCTCCCCGTAACGCCCCCGGACACCCGGCGCCCTGGTAGCGCTACATGAGCCATAAATTGTCCGGTCAACTGCTTAGACCGTCGTCCTCGCTTGGTCTAAAAGGGCTAACCCGAGTTGACAAGATATTTTATGTCTCACACTTATATGGAGGTGAGCTTTCTGCTAATTTCCCGATGTGGGATTTTGCCGCCCACCCAGGCCAAACATATTGACCTTAGATATCATTTTATACGTGACCACGAGCAAAATGGTACTATTTCAGTAGAGTTTGTCCCCACCACACATCAAGTTGCTAATATTTTCATGAAGCCTTTACCCCAGCCATCGTTTGAAAACTGCGAAGTGACCTACATCTCATTCCTCTATGATCCCTTTTGCATAGTTTTCAAACTATATGGGAGAGTATGTATGTAGGGGGAACAGCAATCTAGGGGGAGCGTGATATATTTTGAAAACTAATCAAAAGGGGGAGAATGTTGTGTAATAAATGCCTCAGTTGCTATATTTATTTTGATTAATTCTCAAAATGGTATCTTACCTTAGGGCTATAAATAGACCAGAATACTAATAGGGATTGTAACAACTTAGAATCCCATTTCTTGAGCAATCCTACATTCCCAAATACTTAAAATTTTCTCTTTGTTGGTGTTGAGTTAGCACAGAAGTCGAGGGCTTGGTAATCTGCTGGATTGGCCAAGCTGTTGTTGATTTCGGTGCCTACTATTAAGAACTGTGGTTCTAATCAATAGCTTGCATAGAGTCTGTGAATTGAGGTCTCTGTTGTTCTCAGTGTGGGGTAACACAATTGACTCAATTCATGCTTTATTTTTCTGTGTTGGTGTTTGTGATTGCCTTGAATTGGTTTTGCAGTAGTCTAATTGATAATGATAATTGCCTAATGTTCTGAGTGTGTTCTGTGTCTGTAAACACTAATCTCTGTGGTCTGATCCTTATTGATCAAAGTAGTAGACAACAATATGATTGGTCTGATATGCCATGTCAGATTTCCTAATGAGGTTCATTGTGTGTGCCTTGAGTCTTCAAAAGATCAGACACCTTAAGTCTTTGCTTTCAGCACTAGACAAAAGTCTAGTTAAGATTCCGGTCTGTGTGGTTTTGTTGTTGTGTTTGAATCCTTGCTGTTTTTGTTAAGTCTATAATTCAAGACCCTAAATAGTGGTGGTTACAGGACACATTGGTTTGAAGTGCCATTGGTGTCTGCCTTGTGTGTTAAAGGCTATAGACCTGCACCTGCAGTAAGAGGTTTGTCCTCAGGTTATCAGTTCATCACCGATTTTGTGGTCTTGTGTGTTTTCCCTATAAATCCGTTGGTTCTGAATTTCATCATCAGTAGACAGTTACTGTTACTGCTAATCAAGTTCAGTAACACCCATTTTAGTGTTACTATTGTGCAAGTCCTATTCTTTATTGAGTTTTGCTCCTGCTGAGTCTTGCCCTACTGCACTGCCTTGCTGAGTTCTGGATCATCCTTGTAACACCTTATTATAGTTAGGCTTGTAGCTTTGTAGGAAGTGTTGAACCTATATCCAACTTGTAAATTTCAGTCTTAATAATCTTGTTATCAAAACTTGATTATCCTTTCTGAAGTTGGCTGATAGTTTAGTTTTCCTTCCCATACTTGTTTTGATCTGCTGATAAAATTGTACTCTGATGTATCTTAGATAAACCTGATGTACATTTTTGTACCTACTGAGTTGATTCATTAGACTTGCTGATCTTGTAATATTCATTAGTCTCGTTGGAATTGTTGTATCTGTAGTACCTTGTAATTGTAACTTTGAACTTTGATCTGTAATCTTGATCTGCTGTATTCTTTTGTATTTACACTCTGAATTGCATCTGATAGGTTTATTAGCAATTTGTTCAAGTGTTTATACGTACCTGCTTTGTTTCAGTACTAAATCTGTATTGCTGTTCTTATCATACTGAAACTGAACCCGCATTGTTAAACAACCATCACCTAAATCAAGTGTTAAATCTGTGTTATCCAATCTTCAATTAAACCTGTTTTTAACTTGACTAGATATCAATAGTTAATCACATCAACTTAGTGCACATCTACTTCCAATTTGTATGAAGTGTGTGTTAGTAATATCATCCGCAACGGAAGCGATTTAAGGATCTAGATCTATAAATTACACGTAATAAAATAACTAGATCTACTCTACAAGGGGGTTGTAGAACATACCTCTTGGATCTCAAAATCCAAGTTGAAGAACCGCAAAAGGAAGAATGAAAAGAAGATGTGAAGAGCACCACGACCTTCCGCACGTGTGATCCAAGCAACTCCCGGTGGAAGGAAATTCTCGTCTCGAATCCTCCCGATATCCTACCCGGAAAAAACCTCCAAGGTTTTTCCCCTTAACCCCTTGGCCGAATTTTCCTCTCTCTAATTTGCAAGAGTGAGTCGAAATTTATGTGTAGTTTTTAGGCTTGGGAGAACTCTCTTTATATAGGAGAGTAATCCTTGTCCTCCAAGGATTTTATTATGCAAATAAATAAATCCAATAAATAAAAATAATTCCATAATATTCTAGAACAAATCTAGAATAATATTTATCTTTATTTCTTACCAAAAATATTTATCCAATAAATATTTTGTGCACAAGTCTTATTAATTCACAAGAAAACTAATTCCTTGTTGACTAATACATGTTGGGCGAAATTTATCACTTGTGACCTAGTCACAATATATTTCGGCCATACACACCATTTGGGCCAAGATTATGAAAAATGTCTTTTTCACATATTTAATTATTTAGCCCAACTAATTTAATAGTCCACTAAACAATTAATTCACATATTGTTTTAATTAAATTCTAATAAGAACTAAATTAATATTATTAGGATTCGACGTCCGATAATAGCTATGCTATATTTGGAGGCACGTCGGGGACCATGGACTACTAATCAGTGGCTCCGATAAATCAAATAAATAATTATCTTACGAACAGAATAATTATATTTGATAAATCAATCACAGGAATATGCCACCATAATCCCGTGACTGCACTCCTCCGATTATGAGATTATATTTATCTCCTCACGAGAATGATAATAAGCGTCCATTGATATAATCATTACATATGGATTAATCCTCCATAGACTGTTCATTCTAAATCGGGAAGTTACCGTTAACCCTTTCTAGAACCTCTTGTCCTTATTTACCATTAACCCCCTAGTGATCAATTAATTCATACAACTCACTGGTAGCTAATCAGTGTAGTATGAACTCGCGCGATCGATCAGTTTCTAGGATTAACAAATAAGGGAACTGTCTATCTACTTCCATAAATGGAAGGAATGGATTCCGTATCTGTGATAACACGACTACTCACTCAATCCAAGTACAATGCCAAGATGGGGTAATTCGGACCACGGACTCGGTGTAATCCTTAACCGTCAAGTCAAACCTCATACCGATTCAAGCGGTTATTTCGTGATCACCTCGGGATTAAGATATATCCATAAATATGATCATCGATTGATTCGATAAGACTTCTCGATTACGGAATTATATCGTGAACTCTAATCAAATCGGTCCAGCCCTATATGATATATCTATCATATATAAATGCCCCACTAGGTTCTCTTAACCGAAAGTCCAAATAAGACAATCACACCAATTGTGTTCTGGGCGCATTAATAGCACGTTAAAGGAGAGACCCGATACTCTCGATTAAATTCACTACGGGCTAATTGTTTTTTAAGTACATCTTCACTAACTCAATCCTCCCGTGTATATCCCACACACTGAGTTAAGTGATTACATAAATGATATACTTTAGGGTTTTCTGTAGTGTAAATACTATTGTCACATCGGTGAATATGAGAATAATAAATATGAATAATAATATCATTTCATTTATTAAATAAAACAATTACAAAATTGTCTTTCAGGCATCACACCTAACAATCTCCCACTTGCACGAAAGCATGTGATTAATTGTTTTAGAGCACACCCTATTATTTAAACTACAGTAAACTACATCTCCCACTTGCTCTAAAGCAATGGAGACCCATCCCGTATTCTAGTACCCATTAAGCATATCATAACCATTGCCAGATGACAAAGTACACTCCGAGTATGCCGTCGTAGGATAGGTCAGTGACTCGGGGAGTACCTACATCTAAATATCATGGGTCTTAATGATTAGTCAGGTTGTCGGCTCGAGACGATCCGTAGAATCAAAACGTTACCAGTCCATCTAATCATGTGGTACTTTCCCAATATGCTTTTGACCTCTAGTGATTACGAAAATCCTTATAAGCTACCCCTTCATCGTGTGCACAATGATGTGGTATCGGCTTCCAAATCTAGAATCACTCCCAGATATGAAAAGGAAATCCTTAAGCTATATCGCCTCTATAGCTACTACAAAAGCCGCTAATCACCCAACTAGTTAAAGTCTAGTTGGCGTTGTTGGATTCCTCCAAGCAATAGCTTCAACACAAGAGTAAACACTGAGCCCGAGATCGACTTAACGATCATCCTCAATCTGACTTAAAGTCAAAATCAGTGTATCACACATATCCAAGCTCACACATGAATATGTCCGCATATTATTCCTCGTTCTCTCAAGATACTAAAGGACATACTAAACTTGCTTTGTTAACCGCCGAATCTAATATTCGATCAAAGTTGACGTTCATTAACCTGACCATCTCTTACTAGAAAGAGAATCTATCCCATTTCTCTTGATCCGAAGATTTAGAGAGTCATTCCTGAGGCATAGGGTAGAACTTCCTCATTAAATGTTGCATACACAGATGCATCATCTTAACCAATAAGATGGATGGGAAACCAGTGACTGATTCTAATGAATTCAACCGAGTCAAACTCTTTAGAATGTGATCCAAATCTCTGTTGCAGAGAATTGTGGCATTGTCAGATTCTGACTTCAGATAACACACCCATGTTGATTCTAACTGGTGCAGTGTTATCCTTCACAAACACTAATATATGTATATATTCACTAATGTACTAAAATTGATATCCAGTCTACAAAAGACTTATCAATATTCTGGTCAAATCCACATATTGTAGAAATATATGACTTCCAGTGCCCGAGAGGTTTGCTTTTTATCCACAAAGGACATAAGCCTTGACAGTCATCCTGTCATAAGTTCATAAGGCAATACCCTTTTGTTCTGAATGAATCCAGACTCCGTTTGTTTGGCAAGAATGTCTCAGAGAATCACCCCTATTTTCTGCTTTTGAACGAAATCATGCAATACTAAGTGGTAAGAGGGTCCTAGGTCTGATTAACTCTCTACTTCTTAGGGAATTACCCCTAGACCACTCAAGCTTTGCTCTGAAAGATAAACTTTCCTATTCATTCTACTCTTTTCCGTGTAGATCCAATTACTCCCACTGGGCCTGAGACGCTCAGGTGGTTTCACAAGAGTATGAACAGAACTGGAGTACCAAACTCCATTCACAGGGTTATGGCTATTAAACCAACCTCTATAATCAGAATCCTATACTGCTCACAAAAGAGCCATAGGTCATCAATCGATCCTCAGACTACAAAGTCCGCAGAACCTGTAATGGGTAATGGATAATCCATACTCCCAACATTTACTGGGTGGATCGAAATTCTGATCTAGTTTAGTAGTATTTAGTGTTATCACCAACAACCGAAGTTGGATGTGGTCTGATTTTAATCAGTTAGTAACTACCTTGAGTAAACGTACTTCAAGGTTCAAGGTTTTGATGTTTATGGACTCTATCAGAAAGGATGCAACAGTATAACTGTCCTTTCCCGATTTCAAGAATCTAACCTTTATACTCAATAGGTTAAAAGATATATCACGAATGGTCATTGACCGAACGTATGCGCGAAATTCCTAGTCTTACCTTCAAGCACCGTGTGCTAAATACTTATATTTATGGAAGTGGGGTGAACCGAATCCACACCTTATCCGTAAATTCCAAAGTATATCCTAGGTAGACTTCTCGGTCTTACATTTCAATGTAAACCGTTATTTCGCTTTCAATATCTTTATTGAGTTAAGCAGTGTATTGTAGCACATCTAAAACTATGTAAGGCAATTTAACGGTTTCTCACTTAGTGAGAACATGTCACAATGAGGCAGGCTGAGCATCAGTCTCGAGGACTATGAATGGCCTATTCCGAGTAAAGAATACTCTATCTCTAATGAAAACAGAGAAACCTCAAAATATTTTGGATAAACTTTCCGGAGTGTTTGAATAGTTATCAGACAAGAAGTCACTACTCGGAAGCTCCTACTAGCTTGTATCTTTCATCAGACCCCGAAGGTCATCATGAACAAGCTATGTTACTTCTTTATAACCATTATCCTTTCCCGATTGAAAGGAAACTTAGTCATTGAACTTTTGAGACAATATAACCAGACTGGGAGAAAGGAATCACCCTGAGCCAGTCTTCAGGTCTTGTCTTCTAGGGACTATGCACTAACTATGGAATATGAAGAAGCGTTTATCTAAATATCGAAACCAATTGCTTTTAATAGTTCTTAAGATGTGTTTTATATACATATTTCGCAGATGTAAGTGGTTTTGACTTTATCAAACAAAAGACCGAGTCTTGGATTCGTACTACAAATGGTATATTCACTTTCTATACGACAAACAAATTATCGAATAGAAGGTAAATCCATTCGTTCCAACGAATCTTAAAACATAAAATAATTTTTCCGCGATATCCAAGGATTGAATCCGAGATTCATTTCCTTATATCACTCCCACTATTCTAGCTAAAATTAACTACCCGTTGTTTACTCTTTTAATCGTTAAATGCACTGCTACCTTGTGCTTCCAAAGAACTTAGCTCGAGAAAATCGCCAAGGATTCATAGGTTGGTGATCCAAAATCACTGTCCTTATCCTATGATTTTCAGTTAATTAATTTTCGGTTCAGCCTTAAAGTTTTCTCAGTTTAGATGACTAACACTTTTAGACATATTCTCCCATTCTTGACTTTCCGTGAATGGAAACAGTCTTGAACCAGCGGTTCGTTTGAGTAGACACTACTCTTGAACCGTGGGATGTCTATTTCGAGTGTTACTCATCGGGACTTCTCAGATTTTCTAATATACCAGAAAAAGCAATAAATCATAACATTAAAGCTCCCACTAGTTTATCGGTTCCAAATACCGTCTAACGAGCAATGCTTTATTTTTTATGATTTTCTGATTTTTCGATTAAAAAATCTATCGTACATAGTTCCAATGTTTCCAGAAAAACAACAAATCATAGAACTCCCACTAGTTCATCGATTCCAAATATCGTCCAACTAGCAACATTTCATGACTTTCCGGTTTTTCAATTAGAACGGTTACGTGTGTAGTCAGTTACACTTTTCTAATGTTCTTGAAAAACAACAAATCATAAAGCTCCCACTAGTTCATCGATTCCAAATATCGTCCAACTAGTAACACTTCATGATTTTCCGATTTTTCAATTAGAAAAATTACTCGTGTAATCACTACACACTCAAAATTCACTAGAAGAATTTCAAAGTCCGAAATCACCTTTGATCAAACTAAGTTTGTCTTCCGTTTGACACGAATGACACTAGTGACATACCTATATGTCACTCTGGTTTTTAAAAGGCTTAAGAGAAAATATCTCTTTCGAAAAATAATTGCACTATCGAATAACTAGTTCAACGTCCTAGTTACTTTCCACTTTTTAACGAATTCAATACTAGTCAATTATTAATTTTTAAGCAATTTAGTAATGGATATAATGCTGTAAATAAAATGAAATATATTAATTCAAGTTTAACACTACTATATGATTTTATTTTAGGAATTGTAAACTATAAGTAAGTCTACTCTACCATTCCAAGGTTTTAACCTCGCATCTCAGTGCCGCCGTAGGGTAGGTCAAAGAGATGACGGTTAAATCGAGACAATCTCATCAATGAATAACTTGTGAGAATCGAACATCCCACAAGAATTGAACATCCCTTTATTCATTGACTACCTTCCTTTTTTAGCCTAGATATTATCAAGAATATCCTTGATGAGTGTGACCTACTATATCGGATCTCTTAGGTACGCCCCGAATGTGCCGTCGTAGGATAGGTCAGTGACCCGACGAGTACCCGGAAATCCTATCCTTTCGGAGATCAAGCCATGAATGTTGATATGGGTGAACACCATCCGTAGGGGGACGAAATCAAAGCGCCGCGAGGCGTCACCCTTCTCTCACTTACTTGTATCTATAGTAGAGGCCGTGGGGTTGGCTGTCGCCTCCCCGCTCCCACTCAATATTTTGAAAGTGGTGGTGGGTTAACTAACCACGTCTTTTTGATGTTAACATAAAACCACATCAAATCAAGGATTCCGAATGGTGTCGGTAACGTAGGCAAGCCTACCCGTCCTATTCGTTGGAACATATGTGACAGTCGGACGAAGTCGGGTCAAGAGAGCCCCATTGAGATAAGAAAGAATCACCCCTCCGCTCGCTGGTGTAGCTTAGTCTTGCCGGACCCCCGTGCATACATCACACTAGGAGGGTTAAGTCGGTCGAGCCTAGCTCAGTTGACCACCCAACCTATAGGCGAACCGTTTTTATCCAAGATTTATTGTTCTTTTGCCATCATTCAATCTCGTAGACACTACGAATCGAAAACGTGATCTCGTTTGGCTTTGAAGGCGGTTCACCGAGAACACACACCGAAAAAACTTAACGATTTCATAACCCGTCCTCGGATCTTTAATTAGTTACTAAATTAATTAATTACTACGTATTAATTAAATTTCAACTAATTACGCGAGTTTGTATACATGCCTATTTTAATTATCAAAATTAAAATTCTACATGTATGCATGGAGTGGATTTATGATATGATGCATGTCATGGCAATTCCGATTTTATATCTATTTTATGATCAAACACATAAAAAATAATTGCGGAAAATTTAAACACCGAGATGGATCGTTGGTACCCCCGTATCTAATCTATCCTAGGAAAAACAGTAAATTACATAATCTATGTCTTCGAGTCTTGATCTTTGAATCTTGAACTCGAACGGCCGGATCACGAACCACGAACACCCGAGAGGAGAAAAGGCTTTTTAATTAAATAAATCCAATTTATTTGATAAATAAAACACTTTTTTTTTCTTTTCGGCTGTTTTTAAAAAAAAATATTACCAATTTTTTTTTTTTTTAATTATCTGCCCTAATGGCAGTATGTCCAAAAAAAAAAAAATTTAGGTCAAAAAATTTCAGACAGCCGCAAAGAGGAACCCTAGCCGCATGTTAGTTTTATTAAACAGGACTTATAGCGACGCTTTTCAGCGTCGCAGAAAGTCCTGTAGCGCAAATTTTTAATTAAAATCAGGTTTTTAGCCGTTTCTCCTCGTTCATACCTTGGGTTTCGCCTTAATCTGCAACTTTTCTTCAAGATCTTCATCTTTTCGAGCCCGAAACATCAAAATTACAATAAAAGATGCTACTTTTACATTTAAATTTCGAAAATTGACATAAAAAAAATTACAATTCCTATGCTCAATTGTTACTAAACAAAAGAGCTACATGATAGATCTAACGAGTAAACAGTACCAACCCCAATCCATCTCTTCAACCAAGACATTCATAATCATAAAAAAAATAAACATAATTTTCGGCCCCTTTTTTTAAAAAAAATTGGGACAAAAAAAAACTACATGTTTACCACTCCTAGATCTAATATTTTATACGTATAAATATAGATCACCTTGGCTTTGATACCACTGTAAGTAATATCATCCGCAACGGAAGCGATTTAAAGATCTAGATCTATAAATTACACGTAATAAAATAACTAGATCTACTCTACAAGGGGGGTTGTAGAACATACCTCTTGGATCTCAAAATCCAAGTTGAAGAACCGCAAAAGGAAGAATGAAAAGAAGATGTGGAGAGCACCACGACCTTCCGCACGTGTGATCCAAGCAACTCCCGGTGGAAGGAAATTCTCGTCTCGAATCCTCCCGATATGCTACCCGAAAAAAACCTCCAAGGTTTTTCCCCTTAACCCCTTGGCCGAATTTTCCTCTCTCTAATTTGCAAGAGTGAGTCGAAATTTATGTGTAGTTTTTAGGCTTGGGAGAACTCTCTTTATATAGGAGAGTAATCATTGTCCTCCAAGGATTTTATTATGCAAATAAATAAATCCAATAAATAAAAATAATTCCATAATATTCTAGAACAAATCTAGAATAATATTTATCTTTATTTCTTACCATAAATATTTATCCAATAAATATTTTTTGCACATGTCTTATTAATTCACAAGAAAACTAATTCCTTGTTGACTAATACATGTTGGGCGAAATTTATCACTTGTGACCTAGTCACAATATATTTCGGCCATACACACCATTTGGGCCAAGATTATGAAAAATGTCTTTTTCACATATTTAATTATTTAGCCCAACTAATTTAATAGTCCACTAAACAATTAATTCACATATTGTTTTAATTAAATTCTAATAAGAACTAAATTAATATTATTAAGATTCGACGTCCGAGAATAGCTATGCTATATTTGGAGGACGTCGGGGACCATGGACTAATAATCAGCGGCTCCGATAAATCAAATAAATAATTATCTTACGAACAAAATAATTATATTCGATAAATCAATCACAGGAATATGCCACCATAATCCCGTGACTGAACTCCTCCGATTATGATATTATATTTATCTCCTCACGAGAATGATAATAAGCGTCCATTGATATAATCATTACATATGGATTAATCCTCCATAAACTGTTCATTCTAAATCGGGAAGTTACCGTTAACCCTTTCTAGAACCTCTTGTCCTTATTTACCATTAACCCTCTAGTGATCAATTAATTCATACAACTCACCGGTAGCTAATCGTGTAATATGAACTCGCGCGATCGATCAGTTTCTAGGATTAACAAATAAGGGAACTGTCTATCTACTTCCATAAATGGAAGGAATGGATTCCGTATCTGTGATAACACAGACTACTCACTCAATCCAGTACAATGCCAAAATGAGGTAATTCAGACCATAGACTCAATGTAATCCTTAACCGTCAAGTCAAACCTCATACTGATTCAAGTAGTTGACCGTGATCACCTCAGGATTAAGATATATCCATAAATATGATCATCGATTGATTCGATAAGACTTCTCGATTACGGAATTATATCGTGAACTCTAATCAAATCGGTCCAGCCCTATATGATATATCTATCATATATAAATGCCCCACTAGGTTCTCTTAACCGAAAGTCCGGATAAGACAATCACACCAATTGTGTTCGGGCGCATTAATAGCACGTTAAAGGAGAGACCCGATACTCTCGATTAACTTCACTACGGGCTAATTGTATTTTAAGTACATCTTCACTAACTCAATCCTCCCGTGTATATCCCATACACTGAGTTAAGTGATTACATAAACGATATACTTTAAGGTTTTCTGTAGTGTAAATACTATTGTCACATCGGTGAATATGAGAATAATAAATATGAATAATAATATCATTTCATTTATTAAATAAAACAATTACAAAATTGTCTTTCGGGCATCACACCTAACAGTGTGTTAAAATGTTTTTGTATACTCTAATTTAATCATATATTGGCGAAGTGTCTTGACAAGTGCTGAATTTTTATAAAAAGGCTTATTTTACCCACACTCTATTCACCCTCACCTCTAGAGTGTGTTTGCACATCGATCCAACATGTTTCCGGTACTGGTAAGTTGACTGAGGGTTTATACCCTAGGAAGTCATGGGTCAAGTCTATGCTTAGGGATCTTGCCCAATGATGCTCTAATAAGTGACTAGACCAGGTTTTAGTTATAACCTTGGCCTAATTAGTCGGTTAGTCAATCAATTCACCCATTAATTCAACCAAGTTTGAGTGTTGTCTACCGCTTGATGTGCATCTGTTGAATCCGGTCTAGTGGTTATGTGTTACACCAGAAAGTCGGTTTTAGGTGATATGCAAGGCATAGTTAAACTTCAGAATTAAATCGCATGTTTATTTCCCTTAATTCATTGGCCTGACGGCACCTAACAGCGAATTACATGTTGATACACTCCTACCTTCACTCAACTTGCCTTTTGCCGGATATATCACATGTGCCTCATTTCGGATTTCAATTTCTGGTTTCACATTACTAGGGTTTAGGGTTCTCTACCCCTAAAGCCTATAAATATCCACTTATAGTGAACATGGATTGCATCAGCTAAACATTCAGCAATCCCACATTTTCTATACTTTCAAAGTTTTTATTGTTCTATTCTGAGTCTTTAGAAGGCTTAGAAGCCCGTGGCTGAGTTCTTGCACTTGCATGAAGTGTCAAGAACAGGTTGGATTCTCGGTGGAGTGTATATATCTTATAGAATGGCTAAGCTATACACAGGAACTCAGGATCAACCCCTCTGGTAGTCTGTATTGGTGTTCTTCTAGTTGAAGGTACTCAATTTAGATACCTTGTTACTGCTTTTTGTTTACACGTGTTGCTGTGTTGTTTTTCTCTACTTGATTAACCTATGGTACCCTACCCTATTCTAAGATCATTTGTACTGAAAGATTGAAGTATTGAAGTTGCCTAAGTGAGGATTCGCACTCAGACTTGATTTTCAGTTGACCCCTGATCTTGTGTCAATCAGGAACACAACTTAAGTCCTGCAGTTTGTGCAACATGCTGCGGTTGTCTTGCTTGCTTGTCTGTTTTTGAGTCTGCTTTCATTCAGTGGTTTTCTTGTAGAAAGAACAAGAAGGTCAAACTTGCTTGTCTATGAATTGGTTTGAGATACCAATTCACTGCCTTGTGGATAAGGCTAAACAAGTTCTAACTTTTGTCCTTGACTGCATTTTTAATCACTGAAGTGTAAAGCCTTATCTGTGCTAAACCTTACTAAGTCATTAGCTTGCCTTTAGCCCGAAAAATTTAGGATCTGCTTCTAGGTGTGCCTGGCTTGATATACCAGCACACTGCCTTGGGCATAAGACTCAACAGAATGAATTCTTGATCTTGTGCAAGGCTGGATTACTGAGTCAAGGTTTGGTTTTGTCTTGCTTGATATTCCCTTAACTCTGTTGGGAAGTTTGGCTGCATTTCCTTGTGAATTTCTTGCTGAATTTCTACCCCTTACCTTGTTCCAACTTGTGCCCCACTGAGCTCCTGCATACCTGCTGAATCTGAACATGTATCCAAGTTTGCTTGCTTTGATCCTGCTGTAGTTCTTTAATCTTTAGACTTAGGCCTTGTGCTAATTTTGACAGAACTGCTGACTGTTGTGTAATCAGTACAACATTCTTTTTCAGTTAATCCCATTCAGGCATTGGCTATGATTAGATTAACTATATCAGAATACTTCTGTTTAGTCAGCCTAGGTATAGTTCTGTTTTTTGGCTGTAATGTGTTTTGAACAATATGTAATTTGATCTTTTTCACAATAGTTCAAGCCTTCACCTTGTGTAATCTTTGCTGAACAGTGGTTGTAATCTGATCATCTTGTACTTAACCCTGCAGTAGTCTGAACAATCTGTTTTGTGGAATTAAAATGTACCTATACTTGTTTCATTTTGTAGTTGATCTGTTCTGCAACCGATAATGAGACAACAACCGTATTTATAGGCACAAATCCCTAAACCCTAGCCGCCAGGAATCTTTGTCTCGATGCACCATAAATACCCCTACACGTGTCCTCCTTTTAATGACACCGTATAGCTGTCACATAACGTAATTAACGAGATGTGGGACCCGCGTATCCAAGTACTCGCAGACTATCACCCCGCCGATAGTCACCCCGTCGACGAAGCTCGCAGACTCCACCCTACCGATGCACGAATTGAATACACTTCTCAGCTGTCCATCACACAGCTGAGTCTTCAGATTGGTTCCACCAAAATGTAGAGTTTAAGTCACCTTACTGACAAATCTCCACCTTGACTTCAACTCTCCTTAGAGTCAAACAGATTGCATAACCAGATGTACTTGTACCAGATGCATTCGTCAATGCCAGATGTACTTGTACCAGACTATCTCCACAAAGATCCACCCACCGACCGCCCTCGCAAAGTTTCCGAAACAGATTATAAGCTTTGAATATTCAGTAAGTCCAGACAAAGCTGGAACTTACTCTGCTGAATTGGTTTAGTGAACATATCAGCAGGATTCTCCTTTGTGCCAATCTTCTTCACCACAACCCTCTTCTCATTCCTCAAGAAATGATACCTGACATCAATATGCTTGGTTCTCTCATGATGAACCTGATCCTTGGCTAAACAAATTGCACTTAGACTGTCACAATAAATCTCAGCCTGATCCTGATGCAACCCCAAATCACTGACTAGCCCCTTCAACCAGATACCCTCCTTAGCTGCTTCAGTAAGAGCCATATATTCTGCTTCAGTAGTTGATAAGGCTACTGTAGCCTGAAGAGTAGCTTTCCAGCTGACCACTGCATTTCCCAATGTAAACACATACCCAGTCATTGATTTTCTACTGTCAACATCACCTGCATAATCAGCATCACAGTAGCCTGTGACCAGACCAGTATCACCTCCATAAATGAGACCAACATCAGCTGTACCTCTCAGGTACCTGAATATCCTTTTAACAGCTTTCCAGTGTTCCTTTCCAGGTTGAGCCATAAACCTGCTGACAACACTGACTGCCTGAGCCAGATCAGGCCTAGTGCAAACCATGGCATACATCAGACTGCCAACTGCACTAGCATAGGGAACTCTTGACATATACTCCTTCACTTCAAACCGACCGTGAAGCGTAGACGACAAATGAACATTTGATGCCATAGGAGTATCTATTGGTTTTGCAAACAGACATCCCAAACTTGGCCAATATCTTCGCACATAACCCCGCCGAGACAAGAACAACTTCTTCGACTCCTATCTCTCCGATCTCCATCCCCAAGATTTTCTTGGCCGCACCCAAATCCTTCATTTCAAATTCAAGCACTAAGAAGGTTCTTCGATTTTGAATATCGACTTCCTGCAAAAAGCGGCAATCAACATGTCATCCACATACGAACAAGATAGATATATGATCCATCTTTCAAACAGATCGAAGTAAACACAACAGTCATATGGACTTCTGTTGTAACCCTGCTGAAGCATGAAACTGTCAAACCTTTTATACCACTGCCTTGGAGCTTGCTTCAAACCATACAATGATTTCTTCAACTTGCAAACATAATTTTCCTTTCCAGGAACTTGAAAACCCTCAGGCTGTGTCATGTATATCTCCTTATCCACCTCACCATGTAGAAAAGCAGTTTTCACATCCAATTGCTCAAGTTCCAGATCCTGCTGTGCCACCATTGCTAGTAACACCCTGATTGAAGTGTGTCTGACCACTGGTGAAAATATTTCATCAAAGTCAACCCCTTCCTTTTGACTGAATCCTCTTGCAACCAAACGTGCCTTATACCTGACCCCTTCTGCCTTTGTTATTCCTTCCTTTTTCTTGAAAATCCATTTACAAGTCACAACTCCCTTGTCGCAGGTCGTTTGACCAATTCCCAAGTCCGATTCTTCAATAATGACTCCATTTCATCTCCCATGGCCGCATGCCACCGAGATGCTTCTATACATGTCATCGCTTCCCCGTAAGTAGTAGGTTCAAACAACCTCTACCTCTTCAAAGAACTCCGGAGTGCATATCCACCAAATCATCATATCCATATCTCCTTGGAGGTATCCCAACATTAGATCTTCTAGCCCGCCGGCGCCTAGACTCGCCGATCAATGTTTGTATGACGCCCGCCGAGGTCTCGGCGGCCGGCTTGGATCGATTCTCGGTTCATTATCCGGATCGGTATAGTGTTGATTTGGATCCACCGATTGTTGCATATCGTAGACTCCACCCGAAGCTCCACCGTTTCTCAACACTATCGATTCGATCGGTTTCGGACTCGGTAGACCTCCCCACCGATGAGTTTAACATAGAATTTTCATCAAACACAACGTCCCCGCCGAGGATTACTCGGGACTCGTCGATGACCAAATTCTATATCCTTTCACTCCATCACCATACCCCACAAACACTCCCTTCTTGGCTCTTGGTTCTAACTTCCCTTCACTAACATGATAGTAAGTCGTACTCCCAAAAACCCTTAGAACCGAGTAGTCGGCAGCTTGCCCGACCACATCTCAAATGGTGTCTTGAGATTGATCCCCGTGTGAGGACTCCGTTGATTAAGTAGCAAGCTATTTTTACGACCTCTCGCCCAAAATCTCCTTGATAAACCAGCTAGAGAAAGCATACATCTTGCCCTCTCCGGTAGAGTTTGATTCATCCTTTCGCCTACACCATTCCGCTCGAGGTGTATTCCTTACAAGTATGATGTCCGGCAATACCCTCACCGCACAAAATGAATCAAAATCCGTCCAGCGAGAATTCCGGACCATTATCCGTACGAAGCTTCTTGATTTTCTTGCCTAACCGATTCTCCACTAGGGCCTTCCACTCGCTTGAAGTTACCGAATGCATCACTTTTGTTCTTCATCATCACCACCCAAGTCATCCTTGAATAGTCATCTATGAATGACACAAAATATCTCGTGACCACCCAATGACTCAACTCTTGATGGACCCAAAAGCCATCGAATGGATATAATCAAGTGTTGCCTTTGTATTGTGCAACCCCGCCGAGAATTTACTTCTATGCAACTTCCCAAACACACAATGTTCACAAAAGTCCGCATTCTTGACCTTATATCCCCCAACAAAACCCGCTTGAAGAAAGAATCGCATACCCCTTTCACCCATGTGACCAAGTCTCATGTGCCACGGTGAGTCGTCGAGATCGGTGAACCGCCGAGGATGCAACAAACGGCGGTGCGTATACGTAGATCCTTGTAATATATACAAGGTTCCCCTCTTGATGCCTTTGAGGACCACAACCGAATCTTTGAAGACATTCACCGTCCACCTTCACCCTTGAAATTGAACCCCTTGTCGTCCAAGTAGACTAAGAGATACCAAATTCTTGGTCATCTCGTGGAACATGTCTTACATCTTTCGGTGTACAAAATTTACCATCCTCTCGTCCTTAACTTCACCGAGCCAATTCCCACAACTTTGCAAACCTTCTTTGTTGGCCATATAGATTTGACCACCATCTATCTCGCTCATAAGTAGAAAACCACTCCCCGTTTGGACAAATATGGTAGGATGCTCCGAGAATCAAGTATCCACACATCATTATGGTGTGTAGAGTCCCCCGCAACTAGAACCGGATCCTCATCGATTGCTCGCAGCCAAGGCCGCCGTGCCGAATTGCCTTCCCCTCGTTTCTTCTTCCTTGGACAATTGGACTTCCAATGTCCCTCGCTCCTTACGGTAATTACGGACATCGTAGACTTAGGACCTTTGGACCCTAACTTCTTTTTCTTCTTCCGTCCATATCCTTTTCCACTATTGTCGCTAGCTACTAGCCCAAGAAACTCGACCGTCTGTTCCAAAGCCTTGTGTCTCGGCTCCCCGGCATGTAAGGCGGACCTCACATCCTCTAAAGCTACTGTATCCTTCCCAACTATGAAAGACTGCACAAAGTTTTCATATGATGCCGGTAGTGACACCAACAGGATTAGGGCTGCATCTTCATCTTCAATTTTAACATCAATATTCCTTAAATCAAGCAATATTGTGTTCAGCTGGTCCAGATGTTCCCTCAGTGGACTCCCTTCATGCATCTTCAAACTGAACAACCTCTGTTTCAACAACAACTTGTTGGTCAGTGACTTGGTCATATATAGGCTTTCAAGCTTTTTCCACAACTTGGTCTGCGGTGTCTTCCTCAAAGCAACCTCGGTGATAACATCATCGATAAGCACAACATGATGGTTGAATGTGCTTTCTCTTCAGACCGGCATAATCTATTTGCACTTGTATTTGGTTTGTCGATAAAGGATTCCACAAACCCCGCTTGTTTCAAAAGTGCACGCATCTTGATTTGCCACGAGACCAAAACTGTTCCTTCCCGTAAATTTATCGATTTTTACGTTTACCGCCGACATCTTTTCTTGCTAAAGATTACAACTTTATCACGGATCCTAGCACCTTGTCGAAGGTCTTGGTGAAGATGAAGTTGATCGTACGATTGTTTTCTCCGAACCCTCTCTCGATACCACTTGTTATAAAACGGATGGAGATAACTTCGATGCAAGAAACGAAAACGAAGCAATCAAACATAAACAATCAAAGGAGATAGCAGAAACAAGAAGAACACAGATTTAACGTGGAAAACCCCTCAGTGGGAGAGGTAAAAAACCACGGGCAGAAAAGAGATATTTTATTATGCACTGAATTTTACAGATTTCAACACACTCGGATAATGAGACAACAACTGTATTTATAGGCACAAATCCCTAAACCCTAGCCGCCAGGAATCTTTGTCTGATGCACCATAAATACCCCTACACGTGTCCTCCTTTTAATGACACTGTATAGTTGTCACATAACAGAATTAACAGATGTGGGACCCTGATGTATCCAAGTACTCAACAGACTATCACCCTGCTGATAGTCACCCTGCTGACAGAAGCTCAGTAGACTCCACCCTACTGATGCACATAATTGAATACACTTCTCGATGTCCATCACACAAACCTACATCTGCATAGTTTTGGTATAATCAGCTTTGTGTTTCCATACCCTGCTGAATATCGTAATATGTTTGCCTCACAATATTACACACTTGTCTTATCATCTGCCACTCTCTGTTCTGGCATCAATTTAATATGAAAATCAGTTTGATTAAACCAAGTTGTGATTCTTGCTAGAATGTGAATCTGCGTTTTTTATCGGTTTTAATCCATCACACTTGGTATCTTTCTTGATCATATAGGTCACATACACACAATCGTATAACATGTTAATTAGCTTCCAGATTAACTTGTTAATAATTGTGTGTTAACTTGCTTATATCTTGCTAAATCAAAAAAGAGCTAAAAATTCACCCACACTCTATTCACCCCCCTCTAGAGTGTGTTTTCGCCATTATCGATTCAACATGTGATGTTTGGGAGAACAGAACTAATGTAATTCTGCTCCTCCAAACGTTAGTGCAACAGACGTTTATGTGGATAACCCAACGCAGGGCTGGTGACATTATTGAGAACAGAACCTCAGACATTATGGTCTTCCAAACGTCTGCAGCATTGACTTTTGTCAGTCCAAACCAATGCTAGTGCAGTTGACTTTAGGGAGAACATAACCAATTTCATTATGTTCTTCTAAACGACAGTGCGCCTGACATTCATTTGCATAAACCAACGCCAGCTGAGGTGACGTTTAAGAGAATATAACCAATTTCGTTTTGTTTGATCGTGTTCTTCCAAACGTCGGAGCTGATGTCATTTATATGGGGAGAAGAACGTCAGCTTTCCTGACGTTAGTGCTAACAGAACAATTTCCACCAAATTTAATTTCACAACACCCACATATTGATGAAAATACAGATGTGCATCATAAAGTCATCAAAGTACAAAATGAGAATTCTTACTCAATTTGATCAAAACAATTACAAAGTAAATAAATGTTCAACCACATTTGAGAACAAAACATAATACAATGTGATTTACGAAAAAAGATTGATAGTAAACATACAACTAATCCAAAACCTTTTATTCCCCATCTAGTGATTCTTATCCACATACTTCCATAAATTGAGCCTATGATGTAATTTGCCATTGTAACGCCCCACTCCCGGATACCGAGCCCTTATACGGAAGAGAACGTTCGGCGCGTATAGCATTAAATAAATCTAATATTATATTACATTAAAAGGAAAATACGAAATCCAAAATAAACGTACGACAAGTCTCGAAAGACCAAAAGCCTACTCCAAAAGCACTAAAAAGTCTATTAAATGAATAACAGAATAAATAAAAGATAAATCTTCAACGAGGCGTCGTCAAACGTCGTCATCGAAATCCTTCTCGTAAACATGCTCAACCTGTTCGTCTTCTCACCCCACAATGCATACAAAAGAAAATGTAAAGTAGGTAAGTACAAAGTACTTAGTAAAAGTGAGAAGCTATGACAACAATTATAATTTATAAAGAAAAGATATTTAATCGTTTAGTTATTTATGTGTGACCGACTCAATCTGGGGTTCATTTCATGTCCATCAACATGAATTGACTAAACGTTTCTACTTAACTTATCTATGTCACAACCGCACTCAAGGGCACTACGCGTATCCACATTTGGGACACTCTTGGCAACATATTAGTGGATCACACCAATATCCACGAAGTCTAGAATACGTAGACTCCGATAGTACGCACACCTCAGTGGAGTCCTTCCGTACTTAGGGTTTTTTTGACCTACGGAGTTCTTCCACCTTCAGAGGTAGCACACACATCGCGATATAGACTGGTGCCTATCCAAGAGAGACATGATGTTTAATCTTTTACTAGTCAAGTACGTAATTTTATTAGAATGATTAACTAACCACCTAAGTGTTTTCAATTAATCTCCCTCACAAATACTACTCTCTTCCTAGACCATTAGACACAGACAAGGCCTAGCAATTACATAGACATTGATGAATGCTAATTCATCAAAGCACAAGCCTATCATGCTCTTTCGACGGATCCGAACTTTAATTCCCTTTAAGAGTACATTCGGTGTTTTAACTGAACGAATCAGAAGCTCAATTCAGGCTTGTTTATGTTTATCCAATATTATCATATCATAAATAAGGGTTTAAAACTATAATAACATGATTATGAAGCTCGAAACCAAGCTGAAACGATAAAACAGTAAAAATAAGGTAAAACAGGTCAAACGCCCGTTTGACATCCTATGGACGCCCGTTTGGCATCGAACGCCCGTCCACTAAACCCAAACGCCCGTCCATAAAAAACGGCTACATCCTGAATCAAAAGTCTAACCTCAAACGCCCGTATGCCTGGTGCAAATGCCCGTTTGAGCTGCTAGTGTCTCAGACGCCCGTCTGCCTAATGCAGACGCCCGTCTGCCTGGGTTTTTCCCAAAACGCTAAAATGTTCACAACTCGATTTCTAAACCGTCTCTAACCTAAATCACATCGAATTAAACATAGTAAAACACAGAAAATTATATCTAATCATATCATAGCATCTATGATCATCGATCAACGAAAAAACACATCTTTCTATCATCTAAACACTTTAAAACTTGATCTAAACCTTATAAACGATAATTGGAATCATAGGAAGAGCCTCTTACCTTAATTGCCAGCAAAACCGCAAGCAAAACGCCAAGCAGCTGCAACAACTGTTGATCCTCAACCACAAAACCTATGTGATCAACAAGAAACCCAAAATCCTATTTCTTTGCCGAAACTGAAAAAGCCTGCAAAACTGAAGATTACCTGGGTTTACTGCTGTGAAACTATATTTAGATTATTCTACGCTTCAAGACGATCGTTTCAACTACTCATGGCTGCGAAACAGAGCTACGGATCACAAGATACGAATTTTTCAAGAATCGAACTCTACGAATACCGAAAACTAGGGCTAAACTGAAAACTTACGAAATTGAGAGATGTTATTTTCCAAAGTTGCATCTCCTTGCGCTGATCACTTTTCTCTCCAGCGGCATCTTGAACAGATGAACGGATTGATCACACGGTTCTTCCTTTTATTTTGCTTTCTTCTCCGCGTCGCCTCTCTGTGTAGCGCCATTCCACTTTTTTTTTCTTCCAGAAATATGCGTCCCACTCAATGAATTAATTTGGGGATTAATTCCTTTTTATAGACAATAATTAAATCCTTTATAATTAATAGCTAAATCCTTTAATAAATTCCTTTTTAATTAAATAAATGGGACAAACAATAATTAGGTCGTAGTAAATACACCCAATGACTATTTTACCCTTTTACGAAAAGTTGGGATGTTACATTCCTTCCCCCTTAAGAGGAGTTTCGTCCTCGAAACTCGAATGTAACCGAGAGGTACTTGAACTCTGGACTTTACGAAGCGTTTCGTCTCCTAACTCGTACAGTCTTCTCCTTCTTCCATCTTCCCAACTCTTCCACATGTCTTGAGCTATCTCGGGGTGGCGACGATCTACTTCAATATTTTGTTGTCTTGCTTGATCAATTCTGGTCTCGTATTCTGTTATCGCTCCACTTCATCCCAGAAACTCGTGTTCTTCCATCTCTATCTTCATGAAAGATCGCCAACAGTGCTGTTCCAATTCTTTTACTTCTTGGTCGCTCCGAGAGGAACTGATCTCGTCATCTCGAGGTTTTCCATTCTTCATTGTCCTTCCCGATCTTCCGCATTCAGAACCCAAAGCTGATTCTGATGCCGACTGTTGCCATCTTCATCAAACTCATGACCAAAGGCTGGTCGGTTCTGACCACTCACTTGTAATCAAAACCATTGGATCTTCATCTTGTTTCTTCACGAACTCATCGACTGCCTCGAATCTTGAAATCATCGGTTCAACACTCTTTGATTGCTCCTGCTGACCTATACCCGGAAAGCTGAATCTTCCCAGCCGAAACTGCACTTCTGGCACACTTGACTTCTTTTGATCTCAACTTCCATCATGGCACCACGAACTTGCTGAAGAACTGCAAGGATCCCGGCTGAAAGACTTCTGAGACTTCTTGGGGATGGGGAACATGCATTTACCATACTTTCTCTCTGACGGTCTGATTCAATCCTTATGCCAATTAGGGTTATCTTGGAAAATAAAAGAAGTTGAAAAGTGACAAGTTGAGTACCAGGGTGGTATGCCAAGTAGGTAAGCCAAGGAAGGGTACAATGCACTTGAGATAAGGAAGGTTTCTTGGGTTACAAGCAAAACAAGATGATTCCGTGTTGAGGAAAAGTTGAAGTTGGTTCCAGGATGAAGAATGAGGCATTATATCATAATACAAAAGATAGTCACCAGAAGGAAAACAAAATAACACCTTGCAGATGGAATTCTTTTGAGAGAGTGGAATTCCGCAAGATACGGTGGTCTACAAGGATTTCAGAGGCAACATGAAAGAATGGTAATAGGCTTTCATATAAGCCTTTAGAAAGTGGAGACGTTAAAGGAAACATCACCGGATGGACTTGGAAACATTAACTGCGAAGGAAGGGAATACTGGACTTGAGAAGAGTAGGCAGATGACCTTGATTGTTAAAAAAACTTGGTTAACAAAAAATGGATGTTGGCGAACTAGGAAAAATATTCAGTTCGCATGAGTTCCGTAGAGGGAACATCACACAACAGAAAATCAAAGTAAAGGTGCAAGGTCGAGCACCAGAAGGACTAGAAAGATAGAAATCAAAAGAGCAAGAATCTCAACGTGAAGGAGCCATGGAGACAAAACGAGCACACCAAAAGGTCTTAGAATAAAATAAACACTTGTCAAGAAGTGTCCAAGTTTGCAGAAGTCAAAGAGAGGTTATTTTAGGATTTAATAGAAATAGAAATTCCCTCAAGGAATTGTAAGGGAATATCAAAAGTTTGAATGGTGAGAAGAGGGATAAATTATGGGCATGGCTTACTGATTTGGCGGCGGTGACTAGGTTTGGCGGCGGTGACTAGGTTTTCTGGGTTTCGTGTCGGCGGTTTTCTGGCCGACGGCCCGAGTTTCATGCCAGCGTTCTTGCTGGTTGCGTAGCTTATTTTCAGCGTCTTGCTGCTGTGCATTTCTTCGGCTTCGTCGCTGGGGGCTCCTTCGGTTCTTGGCTGCTGAGGATTTGGCTGCGCTGTGACCTTCTTACACCGGAGTTAAAGGGGTTGTGGAAGTGGTTTCAGCCTGTGGCCGTGGGGTCAATTCTGTGGCTTGTTCAGCCTTGCCGGGGATTGCTTTTGCTCCGGTTGTGGGCATCCAATGGCTGGGTATTTTTCTTGTTCAACAAGTTACTCTTCAGGGTTTCTCCAGTCATGGCGGACCCACCGGGGGTCCTACCCGTGGTTGCGCCCTAACATGAGGATACCTTGCAGCCTCCTAAATCGTATGCGGCTGCAACTGTTGGCAATAAGGTAGACATTCCTGACTTTGGTGTTTATGGTACGTGTAAGGGAGAACCGGCTTTTTTTGTTTCGAGAGCGGAGCTTGAAATTCTTGCTCGTCCTTTTGAGAATGCTTTGGTTGCTCGTTTCCCTGATTATCGGCCACGAATTGATGATATACGTCAATTTTTCATTCGGCTAGACTTAAAAGCTACATGTAAAATTGGTTTACTTGATGCAAAGCACGTCCTTGTTCAACCTGGTTGTCAAGAGGACTATAATCGTCTATTTACACGCAGAGAGTGGAATATGGGTCCTAATAGATTTGAGTTTTCCAAATGGACGGTTGATTTTCACTGCAATGCAGATTGTTCTATGGTTCCTATTTGGTTTGAATCCCTGGACTGCCGTTGCCATACTTTAACCCTAAATATGTTAGTAAAATTGGTGGCCTTATTGGCAGACCGCTTCAGATGGATGCAGCTACTTCAGATATGAGAAGACCGTCTGTTGCGAGGGCACTGGTTGAAGTGGATATCCAAAAACCCCGTTGTACTAGAATCTGGTTAGGTGAAGATGTTCATAAGGGACATTGGCAGGAGGTTCATGCTGAATATTGGCCTGACTATTGCACTTTTTGTCATAGGATTGGTCACTCAGAGGACAAATGTTTAAGGAAGAACCCACCACCTGAAAATTCACGCAAGAAACCCAACCCTAGTACTTCACAGAATACTGGTGGTGGACCGTCGACCTCAAATGGGAAGTGGAATAGTGGACCCAATCGCCGACAACCTCAACAGGTTTCTCAGGTTAAGCAGAATGGTACCTCACAGAATACTGGACCTCTTATCAATAGTGAGGGAGATTTGCCTACCACTAATGTTCATACTACAGTGAATCTTATTCATAATCCGGCTTCGAGCCCTCGGACCACATAACCCATAGATAAATCTAACTCATTCCATGTGCTACAGTCGCTTACCGATGAAGATATTGTTGAAACTGCACATCACTCGCTTATGAAAGAAGACAGAACAAGGCAGGTGGAAAATAGGCCGCGATCAGCTGGATATGATGCTAAACGTACTACTGCGCTGCCAGATTTGATGGACTTTCATACCACATTAGATCAAAGGTTGATTAACTCTGGTATTGATATAAATATGGGAAACGTGGAGGACAAACCGGCGCACAGACAGGAGGTTCATCGTGATATTATTCTGGTCGACGAAGGTGATAAAGGGAAAGACCCTCTCACCTCTGTGAGCGACTTGTTGGCAGAAGATCTTACGTTGCAGAACGATCCTATGTTGACCGAGGGGACCACTGGCCAGGAAAACCCGGCGTTGGATCCTTCAGTGACTCCGGAAGAGAACAGCGACAAGGCAGACGGACCTTCCAATATCCCTGGCACTTCCAATTACTCTACAAAGAAAAAAGGGAGGAAAAAAGGGAAGCTCTCGCTTGTACCACAGGAGTCGGTACCTTCTCAAACTTATCATTTACGCTCTTCCGATGTATAGTCCAATAAATATTTTATTTTGGAATGTGCGTGGTGTTGGCAATGATAGGACTCAAACTTGCATTAAGAATATTTGTAGACATAATAATGTTAAGATACTTGTTCTTATTGAACCTCTTTGTTCTGCAAAGTTCATTACTAGTATTTGTCTTAAACTGGGATTTGATTTTTCTCAATATGTTTTGCGAGGGAAAATTTGGTTCTTGTGGTCGGGGGTGGACTGCTCTCTGGATATGGATTGCGATCAGATGTGCACGGCAGACATTACAGATCAGAACGGGGATAAATTTTCTGTTTCGGGGATTTATGTAAAACACAGTAGACATCCTAGAGAAGCGTTATGGCAAGCGATACAGGATCGGGCCCACAATAACAATAGGCCTTGGATACTTGGGGGTGATTTCAACATTATCCTTCAGGTTGATGAGAGGAAAGGGGGCCGCCCCTAGGGTCAACGACATGCAAGACTTCAATGACTGTGTTCAGAGGGCTAATCTCACTGAAGCTACCTTTGAAGGATCTCAATTTACATGGTATAGAAGCAAGACTTGGCAACGTTTGGATAGGGTCTTCTTTAATGGCAAGTGGATGGAGCAATTTGATGTCACGAAAGTGTCTCACCTGCCCGGGGTTCATTCTGATCATTGCCCTCTCCTGGCCTTGTGTGGTTCGAAGAGCCCGAGTAAGTCCTCCTTTCGCTTTGTAAATGTTTGGACTGAGGATACCATGTTCCTTGACCTTGTGAAGTCGGTTTGGGAGGAGCATGAAGAAGGTCAGGGTATGCGTCTTGTTTAGAAAGCTCAAGAAGTTGGCTTACAAATTAACTGAGTGGAATCGTGTGGTTTTCGGGAATATTTTTGATAATACTAAGAAGGCGTTGTTAGCGGTTCATGAGAAGACCATTCGTCACGATCAGGAAGGGTCGACAACGGCTAAGGAAGATCTTGATCAGGCCATCTTAGAGTACAAGCGGTGTAATGATGTTGAGACTCGGTTCCTTAAGCAGAAAGCGTCTGTGAAATGGATTGAAGCTGGGGATGCCAATAGTGAGTATTTCCATGCTATTTGTAAACAGAGGAGGAATCAGAATTACATTCATAGAATTAAGGCGGATGACGGTAGTTGGATTGACAATCAGGAAAACATCTGTGCTTCCTCTGCTACTTTTTATGAGCAACTTTTCTTCGAGGATAGGGAAGGAATGGGCACTCCTCTTGTTAATTTCTCTCTCCCTCAAATCTTTATGCGCAGAATGCGTCCATCATGGCTACTCCGTCTGTTGAGGAGATTCATAATACAGTGCTATCAATGAGCTCTGATAGTGATGCTGGCCCTGATGGTTACACTTCGCACTTCTTCAAAGTTTGCTGGCAGATTATTAAGCTGGATATGGTTAATGCGATTGGTGATTTCTTCTTGGGTGGTCATCTTCCTCGTTACTTCTCCACCTCCACGATTATTCTGTTGCCCAAGAAAATAGGTGTGGATAAATGGAAGGACTTCCGGCCTATTAGCCTGTGCACTGTTTTCTCGAAAATTATAACCAAAATTATTACGCAGCGATTGAATTCTTTTCTTCCCATGCTGGTCACGGACCAGCAAACTGGCTTTGTTCCTGGAAGATGCATTATTGATAATATCCTTCTGGCCCAGGAGCTATGCAAGAATGTTAATAAACCACTCCGTAGCCCTAGTATTATGCTTAAATTAGATATGGAGAAAGCATATGATCGTATGAATTGGGGTTTCATAATGAAGATGTTGAGGATGTTTGGTTTTCAAGAGCCTTTTGTTGATCTTATTTTCCGAACTCTCGCTGATAACTGGTTTTGTGTCCTGCTCAATGGCGTGCCATCTACTCACTTTCATGCGACTCGCGGAGTTAAACAGGGAGATCCTCTATCCCCTGCTCTCTTTGTTTTAGCGGCGTAGTATTTCGGCAGACTGATTAATGATTACATGTCTCAGAATCCTGGCATGCAGTTTCAATCAAAAGTAAAGGGCATCCACTATCTGGCCTTTGCTGATGACACAATCCTTTTTACTCGGTGTAATAGGAAAGGGCTACGGGGCCTCAAAGAACTTTTCCACCATTATGAGCTTGTGTCTGGGCAGCGTATCAACTCCACCAAAAGTACATTCATTGGTCATAAGTTGACATCTATTAAGGCAGGTTGGGTGCGTAATATTTTGGGCTTTCTGCGCGAGCACATGCCTTTCCGATACTTAGGGGCTCCCCTTTTTCGAGGCCGGAACTGCACCCTTTTCTATCAGGACATAATCGATAAGGTTCAAAGGAAGCTTCATCACTGGGGAAACAGGCTTTTGTCTTTTGGTGGGAAGCTAATTCTCCTCAGGCATGTCCTAACGTCCATCCCGATCTATACCCTTCAAGTGCTGGTTCCCCCCAAAGAAGTTATTCATCGTATCCATCGAATTTTTAATAAATTCTTATGGGATAGTGGGCCGGATGGAAATCATATACATTGGCGATCGTGGGAAAAATTGTGTACTCCAATTGAGGAAGGTGGGTTGGGTGTGCGGGACCTCTTTGATGTTATCGACACTTTTGCGATCAAGCTGTGGGTTAGGTTACGTTAGAAACAGGGTATTTGGGCTAAGGCCATTTTCAATACCGACATAATTGACAAGTCTCCCTTGGATGTCCCTGAGCCCAGGGTCAGTACGCCAATGTTAAGAAGAGTGTGGAAGATGAGAGACAAAGCAGAACAATTCATATCTTGGAGGCTAAATGCGGGGAACATTGACTTCTGGAGAGACAAGTGGACGACGGCAAATTTGGGAGAACCACCGAAAGGCCGGTTTTGGAAGGTCAATGAGTTTTGGGTGAATGGCCAGTGGAATACACAGCTCCTTCATTCCCACCTTCCTAGTCACATAGTGGAAGAGATTATTCTTATCCCTTTCATGCGTGAGAAGGATGATGAGCTTATTTGGACGCTCCGTCCTGATGGGCGGTTTAATACTCGGTCCACGTGGAACATGGTTCGTACTTCTCACCCCTCCAGTGTTATTTATAAGATAATTTGGAATAACCTCCTTCCTCTCAAGATCTCGTTCTTTTGTTGGCGGGTACTGCATAACATTCTCCCCACTGATCCGAACATTCAGCGACGCGGTATAACTCTAGTTTCCAAATGCTTTGTGTGCCAACATGGGGAGGACCTGCGACACATGTTTATTGATTGCCATTTTGCCAGCTCTGTTTGGAAGTACTTTATGAATCACTTCGGATTGCGGTTTACTCCTACCTCAGGGATTGTGCCTATGCTCCACTTCTGGCAAAACTCGGCTACTAGTATTTACAGCCTTCGGCTTATTGTTCCAGTCATCGTTTGCTGGGGCATTTGGGCTGAGAGGAACAAGTGCCGGCATGACAAAGTCCATCCATCCATACAACGCACCATCATACAAATTGAGCGGGCTATTCGGCAACTTGCCTTTCGGAAGAAGCTGGAAGCTAAAGTCTTAGGAGCTGATAGAAGAACTCCCTTCTTCCAACCCTTTAGGGTCAAACCAAACCCGACGAGGAAAGTGACTTTTCTGAGATGGATGCCTCCGCCTATGGGCAATGTTAAATTAAATGTGGATGGGAGTGTCAGAAATGGCATAGCCTATGGTGGTGGTATCATCAGGGACTCTGATGGCGGGTTTATTATGGCTTTTCATGCATGTTTTGGGCAGGGGACGGTGGTGGATGCAGAGATTAAAGCTCTGCTGTTTGGTCTTCGCATGCGCACTCACGCACAAAATTTGGATATCGAATCTGATTCTCTCTATGTTTATCGTATGATCTCTGGAGCTAGTGGTGGGGGCTGGCCCCTGTGTCTCTCCGTCACTCAGATATGTGCTATCCTTCGATCACTTCATTATACTTTATCGCATGTCTATAGGGAATGCAATAGGGTCGCTGACGCACTTGCGGCGCTGGGAAGCGATGATCAGATTTTCATCCATCAAAGAGAAGTCCCATCGCATATTCGGAATCTTATTCATGATGATTTATACGGCCCAGCTCATATCCGTTGTATCACTGATAACCCGGGAAGCACTCTTCACTTGTGAAGGGTGCAATCCAGGTCGTATTGCTTATTTCACTGATTTTCTCATTTTCATCCAGTTGTATCCATATACTGCGTGTTCCACTTTGTGCAGATCGATGAAGCTAACTGGATGTGGAGATGGAGGGAACCCAGTTGCGCGGAACATTTATCTTCACCAATATCAGATTGATTGGACGCACCCCTCCATTTTTTGTTGGGGTGCAATTCAGGTGTTTTTGTTCCTTTTCTCTACTATTGTCTGGAGTTTGTATGTTGTTTACCATATTCCTGGTGTGCTTGTGTTGCGGACAGATCACCACCTTGCAGTTTGTCTGGCGCTTACATATGGGCGCGGCTTAGTGGATTGTGTCGACCTTTGGACGCACCCCTATCACATTGCTAGGGGTGCAATCCAGGTGTTTTTGTTGCTTTTGCTGTCAACCGCTGTGCTCATACTTATTCTGGTGTTTGATATTGCCCCTTATGTGTTTGGTACAGCTTATAGTATGGGTTTCGTAGCTCACTTTACGGATGGGTCATGTCGAAATTTCAAGAGGAAGGGCTGCAAGCTTCTTCGAATCAAGAAAGTTCACACGAGGATGCGAAGGGGTCTTCGGCAGTATTCAGCAACTCCTTCTCTGCAAGGCAGAACGTATAGAGGTAGCATTTATTTCATTCTGAATCCCACTGATGTAATTATTTATAGGGCAGAGAATTTTTGGGGGTGCATAGAGCGAGTACTCTTCCCTATGTGGTGGATTTTCCTACACTGGGTTTGCCACACATAGGGTTTAAGGAGGCCATGCTATGCACTCTATCACATAAACTTGGGGCGGGCCGGGATATGGCACTCAACTTTGTAGCTCTTTAATTCGTTTATTAATAAAATAAAGTTGCTTAAAAAAATATCAAAAGTTTGAATAAGTAAGCGGTAAGCAAGATTTTTAAGTGAAGAGGAAACGACACTTAAGAATTGCTGGATAAGATTTGATTTCCAAAAATTAATTCAAAGTTTCAAAGGAAGTTTAAACGATTATTGACGATTCAAATCAAAGATTCAAGGTTGCACTACTCGAGAGGAATAGTACACTGCCAAGGAATAAATGCTCAAGGTTAAAATAAAATAGACTTTCAACCGGTGTAACAAAATTGGAATAGAAACGCCAAACCAGAAAGTGGGAAGTCAAAATGATGTATATGGCGGTTCATGGCTCTAAATGGCCCGAAAGAGATTTAAAACTGAAACGTACAAGGTGCAATAACCTGAAATGGAGATCAAAAGTTTAGGAACTCAAACGTCGGTTGGCTAAATAAGTTCGGAAGGCACATTGGAAAAGGCTACCTTCTGCTTGAAACTTAGCATAAATTGCTAGAAGGTTAAAGATAAGTAACTGAAGAGGAATGTCATGATAGGCTTAAAAAAAATATGACCAGCAAACGAAGATATGCATACCTTAAAGGAACATGCAGCATTAGGTGAAATAGTTACAATATCGACACTACCCTTAGGAGGGGAGCTGAGAATAAACACAAGTAAAAAAAAGAATGTTCTGACATCAGAAGGCTTAGTCAAATTTGAATTTGAAATGAATGATGGGAGTGCAACACTGCAGAGAGGATTTGTTGAGTTTAAAGATCTCAAATGAGGGATTACATGAGAAACAAATTACCAGAAAAGGTATATTTATAAAAGGGCACGAAAAGGGTTTGAACATCAAACATGACATGCTGGAGGATAGCATCTTGGTTCTTGTTAAACACTGCAAAAGAAACTATAACGTTAGCTTTATAAGCATCCTACTAAAAGGTTTAACTTAGAAGGAGATCAAACTTCAGGGAATTCCTAAACATGACAATCATAACTTACTACCCTCTTAGCCCAAACTCTAAGTCAGAGGTGAAAATTCCTTTTAGGTTGCTATGTAAGAATTTTTTTTTACTCTGGATCTGACATTATCAATTTGTACAGAAAAAACGAAGAAGAATTTGAGCACGATCCAAAGAGAAAAGATCTAGATACCGGAGTTTTCCAGGTGATATAAAATATTAGAATTTTTGAATGAAGATAAGTTGTTCAAAAACAGTTATTTCTGACGATTGCACAAGCTGCCAGAATTTCTAGATTAATAAACACTGTGTTGAATTGCAAATCGAAATCAAACGAAAAAGAATCTGAATTTGATTCCAAAATAAAAGCTGTGGATAAAATTGTTGTCTGCAACATATCAAAAATTCAGGTCATTTGAAGATGGTTAACCTGTTCAAAACAGAAGAAGAAGTGAAGGTACTGCTTGCAGATTTTTTGGACAGAGTGTCCGGTATAAACATGAATTTTCTGAATAATGCATAATGATTATCGAGTTGGTGTAAAAAAATAAATCGTAGATAAGACAGAAATATACTTCGCTGAAAATTTGCAGAATTTTTTGGAGTATGGAGAGACAGCCTTATGTTAAAGGGAAAACACGGAAACAAAGGCATTCACTCATGTTGGGTAAATCCAAACACGAGGACAATGAAAAGTATGTGCCAAAGGAAGAGACCTTTAACACTATGAGTTGAAACGACTGAGGAGTACTTGGAAATAATATGGTTACACATGGAGTTCGTGTAGAACCATCTCAAGCAAAGCAAATGTCAAAGAATGTTGATGAACTCAACCAAGTGATAGTGAAAAGAGAAAGTGGAGGACTAGTAGAGCTGAATCAAATATCATTCTCTACAAAGTTAGGTCAAGATAAAAGTAAACTTAGATATTCGTGTAGAGAAGGTGAAGAGATTTCAATAGGGAAAGTAAGGAAAAAGGAAATCATCCAAGCGGACCTCGACTTTAAAGTGTAGGCATAAGACTCCGATCCCAAAGCATTACTTAAAGGGGTTTCACTTAACCCTATGTGACATGCTACGGTTTGGAACTTCAAAAGAAGAAAGAGTTTCTACTAAGGATACTAGAAGGAACAAAACCTGAGGTGATCACATGAAAGATGTGAACTGAGAACTCAACCTAACCTCCGTCTAAGACGACTCTTCACTTGGTCCTAGTGGAACTTAACCACGGTTTAAGGATTCTTAGTCATACGAGGATTACCACCAAGCTCAAGTTCTAAAAGGTCTAAAGGAATCTTATCTTAAAGGAAGAGAAACCTAGGGCAGAAGGACGCTTCTCTCTGATACCAACTGTAACGCCCCGCTCCCGGATACCGAGACCTTATCCGGAAGAGAAACATTCGGCGCGTATAGCATTAAATAAATCTAATATTATACGTAAGCCTCTACGTCGTCGTATCAAATAAAAGCAAACGGAAGCTAAAAAGACTCGGGTAAAAACATAAAAGCTACTATGAATAGAAATTAACCTTACTAAAGATGGAAATGTAACTTTATTACATTAAAAGGAAAATACGAAATCCAAAATAAACGTACGACAAGTCTCGAAAGACCAAAAGCCTACTCCAAAGGCACAAAAAAGTCTATTAAATGAATAACAGAATAAATAAAAGATAAATCTTCAACGAGGCGTCGTCAAACGTCGTCATCGAAATCCTTCTCGTAAACATGCTCAACCTGTTCGTCTTCTCACCCCACAATGCATACAAAAGAAAATGCAAAGTAGGTAAGTACAAAGTACTTAGTAAAAGTGAGAAGCTATGACAACAATTATAATTTATAAAGAAAAGATATTTAATCGTTTAGTTATTTATGTGTGACCGACTCAATCTGGGGTTCATTTCATGTCCATCAACATGAATTGACTAAACGTTTCTACTTAACTTATCTATGTCACAACCGAACTCAAGGGCACTATGCGTATCCACTTTTGGGACACTCTTGGCAACATATTAGTGGATCACACCAATATCCACGAAGTCTAGAATAGGTAGACTCCGATAGTACGCACACCTCAGTGGAGTCCTTCCGTACTTAGGGTTTTTTTGACCTACGGAGTTCTTCCACCTTCAGAGGTAGCACACACATCGTGATATAGATTGGTGCATATCCAAGAGAGACATGATGTTTAATCTTTTACTAGTCAAGTACGTAATTTTATTAGAATGATTAACTAACCACCTAAGTATTTTCAATTAATCTCCCTCACAAATACTACTCTCTTCCTAGACCACTAGACACAGACAAGGCCTAGCAATTACACAGACATTGATGAATGCTAATTCATCAAAGAACAAGCCTATCATGCTCTTCCGACGGATCCGAACTTCAACTATCTTTAAGAGTACATTCGGTGTTTTAACTAAACGAATCAGAAGCTCAATTCAGGCTTGTTTATATTTTTCCATTATTATCATATCATAAATAAGGGTTTAAAACTATAATAACATGATTATGAAGCTCGAAACCAAGCTGAAACGATAAAACAGTAAAAACAAGGTAAAACAGGTCAAACGCCCGTTTGAATTCCTATGGACGCCCGTTTGGCATCGAACGCCCGTCCACTAAACCCAAACGCCCGTCCGTCAAAAACGGCTACATCCTGAATCAAAAGTCTAACCTCAAACGCCTGGTGCAAACGCCCGTTTGAGCTGCTAGGGTCTTAGACGCCCGTCTGCCTAATGCAAATGCCCGTCCGCCTAGGTTTTTCCCAAAACACTAAAATCTTCACAACTCGATTTCTAAACCATCTCTAACCTAAATCACATCGAATTAAACATAGTAAAACACAGAAAACTATATCTAATCATATCATAGCATCTATGATCATCGATCAACGAAAAGACACATCTTTCTATCATCTAAACACCTTAAAACTTGATCTAAACCTTATAAACGATAATTGGAATCATAGGAAGAGCCTCTTACCTTAATTGCCAGCAAAACCGCAAGCAAACGCCAAGCAGCTGCAACAACTGTTGATCCTCAACCCCAAAACCTATGTGATCAACAAGAAACCCTAAAATCCTATTTCTTTGCAGAAAACCGAAACTGAAAAAGCCTGCAAAACTGAAGATTACCTGGGTTTACTGCTGTGAAACTATTTTTAGATTATTCTACGCTTCAAGACGATCGTTTCGACTACTCATGGCTGCGAAACAGAGCTACGGATCACAAGATACGAATTTTTCAAGAATCGAACTCTACGAATACCGAAAACTAGGGCTAAACTGAAAACTTACGAAATTGAGAGATGTTATTTTCCAAAGTTGCGTCTCCTTGCGCTGATCACTTTTCTCTCCTGCGGCATCTTGAACAGATGAACGGATTGATCACACGGTTCTTCCTTTTATTTCGCTTTCTTCTCCGTGTCGCCTCTCTGTGTAGCGCCGTTCCACTTTTTTTTTCTTCTTCCGAAATATGCGTCCCACACAATGAATTAATTTGGGGATTAATTCCTTTTTATAGCCAATAATTAAATCATTTATAATTAATAGCTAAATCCTTTAATAAATTCCTTTTTAATTAAATAAATGGAACAAATAATAATTAGGTCGTAGTAAATACACCCAATGACTATTTTACCGTTTTACGAAAAGTCGGGATGTTACAGTCATGCCACTGACTTGCTTCTGATGTTTGAACGGCATTCTAAACTGATTGCACCCTAGGCATGTGGTTCTCATTGAAATAACCCATATTTATATGATTAGGTGGCCAAACCTAGGGTTTTTCAAAGTTGGCAGGAATGTTTGACTTCCATGCGTCGTAGACAAAATGCTTAGTGGCACACCATAAAAGTTGCACATAGTGCAACAATGAAAGCTTTCAAAGTATTTGTTCACCCGTTGTAACACCTTCTTCCTTTTTTCCCGAACTAGCGCGAGTAAATAGAGCTCGAGTACTTGGAGTTGGTTTTTAATTTTTCCCAGAAGAAACACCTTTAAGATATTTTTCCGTTTTCCCGGCACAAGCGCGTTTAGATGAAGCTCGATTAGTTGGACAGTGCTTTCTATTTTCTTCGGATGCTATCATGTCAACGACACGCACACACATTAATTCTTCTTCAACTTGCTCATACACACTCATCTCCCTTTTAGTTGAGTCATCTTTCACTATCTTCGTCTTGTTCCCCAATCCTTTAGGCCGGCCACGACCATTCATTTTGGTTTTATGCTCTTTCAACACCGTATTCACCGGTTCACAAAGTTCTTATACCTTAATTAACAAGTTTCTTTTCTCTCCCATACGCTTGGCATTCTTAATTTCTCTTCCAATGCTTGCAAGACTAGCACATGGTCTAAATCCGAATCATTTTGAGGTGGGTCATGGATATCAAGGGTCTTCCAATACACATCGATCGAGGAAATAAGAATGAATCTTGGCTTCTTCTTAAACCGTGTCATCTCGTGTCTACATGGCACTCTGTGTGTCTTCCGAATATAACGTCCACATTTTTTATTTGAAGCGCCGCCGCTATCATCAGCTTTTTCCAACTCATTAAACAACAACTCCAACGTGTATGGATACATGATGTTTGAGCTCTTTCACCAACGGTTCGTCCTTGAACTTTTAGGATCCATGAATAGAGACTGCTCGAAATATTTTTTTAATGTTACGTATCTCTTGTTCTATCATGGAAATGCTCACTTACCAATCCTTCACCAAGTCACCCAATCCGGTTCTTATCAAATTTTTGAACACTGAATGCATTACCTCGAGGTTGATGTGTTTCCTAGATGAAACACAAAGTTTGTCCATGCAGTTACGAATACCTCATTGTGTGCGTCAAACCATGTAGATGTAATGTAAGCAATCGCTTCTTCGCTAAATGACTTCTTACATTCATCCAATCGGTCATTCATATCTTATTCCGTGGTTGAGTTAACAACATCATTCCGGGTTGTCATTAAATTCTACCAACCTTCTCACGTCGTCTTTGTCTTCAAGTTACACACAAGACCCTTCTCAATGTTTCACCGGCATAAGAGGTTCTTTTCTTTTGGAGATACCACGCGTACTGCATTCATTAATGCATCTTCCCTATCCATCAGAATACAACCTATACGCTGACTTTGGTCACCAATTAGTAAGTGAAGAATATTCTAAGCCGATGTGTAGTTGTCTTCCCTCTCCAAACATAGAAGTGCAAACCAACCGTAAAAAGACATGTGTGTAGACTTAACACCAACAATCTGCAAAAGGGGCATATTGTACTTGATCGTCTTGTACATACAATCCTTAAGCATGACAAAAAGGAAGCACCTATCAAGGGACAAGCTCTCATTATGTGCCCAAAAATATCCTTCACTACGTTGTTCTCGTGTCTATACAATGAATGAAAGATGTGGAATTATCCGTCAAATTGTAAACCTGTTGCATAATTGTACGCTCCTCTCGTTTCTTATCTTAGTACGAATGTTGTAGATCACCTTCAGTGATTTGTAATTCTTTTTATCTTTCGATCTCAACTCCCTTAGTATGTGTCTAGGCAAAATACCATTTATAGTCATTCCTGCAACACTCTCAATTTCTTCTTTCTCAATCCGTCCAAGGTATGAATGACGCTCATCAAACTTGACAGTTTTGTGATTATGATTCCCATTCAAGACTTGTACAGTCCACCTCACTCAATGTATCCTTAATTGTTTGGTTACATTTTTGTGCGTATCAAATATATGTCACCAAGATTAAATAATTCGTGAATATTGATCAAGTTTAAAATGCTCAAACAAGTAAAATAGTATGTTTTAGGTACGCACATGGTCAGTGGTAAAAAGTGAAGTCATGTCCCTAGTGCTAACTGTGGTGTCGTGAGGATTGTTAAGAATTCTTGATCCTCTTCAATCATTTCATCAAACAAACGCTACAACAACGTAAATTTTTATTAGATACAGTTAAATTCAATTGGGATTAAGTTAACGAAATAACATATTGACTTAAATATTTCTTATCTTAAAATACTCTTCATCGTCTTCGATTACACCCACATCATCTCCCTTGTCATTATTGTTTGATCACATGGTCTCTATGAAAGAAAAATTAAAAACAACAAGCCAATGCTAGGTCAATGCAAAGACACGGGTAAAAGATGAACATTTGTCTGTAACGTTGCCCATACCAACGTTCTTATAAACAAAGCAACGTCCATGGTTGTGATGTTACATAATTCACTCTGCAACACAGATTGCCTCAAGTAACATCACCTATGGAAGCGTGGAGTTATACACAAAAATGTCGGAACAACAGGTGTTACCAAACTGTCAACCACGTAAACGTTAAGTATATATATGAACGTCAGCCAGGATGACGTTCGGACAATTGATGAATATTAGGCAACATATATGCAACGTCAACCTTGCTGACGCTACTTTAGTTAAACCAACGTCACCATTGCCGACGTTCCCTGCGTAAATCATGGATGATAAGCAACGTTACAGATTGCCGGCAGAACCCACCAGCCGATCGGAAAAAACACACAAAAAAACACGATTTTGATCGAAATTTCAATGTGTTTCAGGTTAATATGTTTGTATCAAGGCAACCCATTAACATAATTTAAGTATTGAACATCAAAACAAGATTTTTTTTAGTTTAGGATACTACCAAATTTGAGGTTTCCAACTTCTTTCCAATTTGGCTAGAACATGATATTACTTCCAAGTGAAATTCCAACATCTTCGTCATTCCATTGCATGTCTAGATTCATTTGTGTAGATTCAATATGATGTTCATGAATATTTGTATTGGATAATGAAGAAGGTTTCATCTTTTTTGAGTGAAGACATTTGGGAGTGAGGAACAAGATGAAGGTGTTGTAGTATGAGGGAATATACAGTGGTGGAGCTACATACAACCAAGGGGGGCAAGATCCGAAAAAATGCACTAAAATTTATACTATATATATAGTTCGCCCCCCCCCCCCCCCCCCCCCCCCCCCCCCCCCCCCCCCCCCCCTCCTCGCCTTAGATTTTTTATTCGCCTTTAAAAAAATTATTGTCCTCCTTACCCGAGATTATGCGTCCGCCCCTGGGAATATGAATAATGTTGTAATATGTAAGCTGATCTGGATGAAGATTAAGATTGTATGTGATATGATTAAGGTTTTTTTTTTTTGTTTGAATTAGAGAGAGCGGCTACGGTCCAGTTGTATAATTTAAAGGGATCGTCCAGTTTCTAATTTTGACCATTGAAAATGTATATACATAATTAAATCTGTTAGATTATTTATTAATACGCGATAGCTACCGTGTACTTTAACACATCTAATTCATTATTTGAACCTGCTGCATGTATACAATAAATCAATTTTCCCTAAAAAAATTGAAAAAAAAAGCAAATACAGATTTCCCATAAACATCATTTTTTCCGTTCATGCCTGTTTGATCCGACTAAGTTTTGATCTGCTAGGTTTTTTTGTAATGGTTATTTTTTTTATTTTTTTTTAGAGGATGTTGTAATGGTTACTGGGATGGCTTATTGCCCCCTCTTTGACTTCTGCAATAACACCAAATCTTTAATGTTTTTTTTTTTTCCTTTTTCTTTTTACGCTTAAAATGAAATCTGAAACAAAAAAATTTCCTGGGAAGCATAATCGATTCTTCACAAATTGGTCACAATACTTATGATTTTTTTTTTCAATGAAACAATTACGATGAAATTAATCAATAATTTGTTATGAAATCTATACTTGATGATCAGAGATGTAAGAAGGAAGGGAAAGAGAGAAGGGGAAGAAGAACACGTAGATGAAGAAGCAAAGTCGAAGAAACTCAGACGAAGAAGTAAAGTCTAAAAGTGCAATCGATTCCCTACGAAGGATTCATATGTGTGTTTTTTTTTTTATATATGTTAATCTTTTTATGATACACAATATCTAATAATGCATCTCATCAATCTAACGGTTCCTAATATTTTAATATTGATCCAACGATAAACTGAACCGTCTAGTTTTTTTATACTGACTGGATTTGTATTTCCTTGAATGAGAATATTGTATTAGATTAATAAAGGATTTTGAGATTGTTCTAATTTATTTTAAATAAATAAAAAAAAACTAATTTGCATTTTTTTTAAGTTGTGGTTTAAGAAGTGAATGTGCTATTATTTTTATGGTGTTTAAAGTAAAAAAATTATAAATATTTTTGTGATACAGGAAGTAAAAACTGGAATGCCTATAGAAAACTCTCTGGTAATATTCCAATTCTAAACGAAGAAGGATAAACAATGTTCCTTTTCATTATTGGGGAACAGTGGTTGAATGAATATTAAAATAATGATAAGATGAATTTAAAAAAAAAAAAGGATAAGATGAAGAACAATGTAATGACATCTTAATAAATACTCTAATTAAGGTCAAAAGACGTATATTATAAATTAATATTTTTTTTAGAGAGTAAATTTATATTATAAGAAACATAAAATTAAAAAAAAAAAAGTTACAAGATGGAAGTATATCCCTTTTACCTTTTTTTTTTGAAAGGTTCCTTTTTTAAAAAGTATGTACTTTAAAAACAAGCCAATATACAGCTTAATAAGGTATCATCATCATGACTTTCTTCTTTTCTATCTGATATAATGGCAGAGGGAATAAGTATCCTTTATTGTTCTGGCAGTGGGAAAAAAGATAAAACTAAATAAAACCGATTATGAATCCAAATCCATTTTAGTTTGAAACTCATGTAATTAACCTCTTTTAGTTAACCTAAATTACAATACCAGATACAAAAGCATCAACCACTGGCAGAAGATTTGTCAATAAAAATTCACAAAATTTGATAAATTCCCGGCCGAGCCACATCAAGTTATAGCACGATATTACACCGTTTCTTTACTCATACCGATACTCATCAATCAATCGATCCTACCATAATTAATGGTCTACGGATGAGTAGTGACACAATGCTGAGGATGAATCATCTTCCTTTAGAAAACACTTGGCTGAAAATTGCAGCAGATTTTCAGCATCCAATCTCGAGAGCTTCAACCTCTTCATAGTCGCTCTCTTCTAGCTAATACATACATTCTGATCCAGTTTTGCAAGCTTCAACTTTCACATGTTCAGCAGCGATTTAAACAAACTTTTCACGTGTCAAAAATTTCTATAAAGATGAAAAAATAGAACTGGTTTCTCAGTTTACAGTATGTCTTTTGATGCCTAAATGTTGTAAATTGCATTTACACAGCTTCCTAATTCTCAAATCAAACAGTGGCACTAAGCAACCAGCAAAGGAATCAATATACTATTGACATTCTTCCAACTTACAATTGGAAATCATTTGGAAGACTAATTTCATACTATACAGAGAAATACAACGAAAAAGAAATGAAAGAATTTAAGGTATAGCTACTACTACCACTAATCTAAAACTATGTATGTCGGTTTTTTCGCTATGTACTAAAACGTTGGATCATCATGTCTAGGTTAGCATTTTTACTAGGTTAGTATGGCAGGACATGAGTATAGCTAACAAATAATAGCTAAATCTAGTCGGGTTTTGTGTACTCAAGCAGCATATGAGGTGACCGATAAATCTTCACCAATGTCCAATATAAAACCTCTTCAACTCCAAGCTCACCCTCAGCTCTAGCAGCATATATATCTTCACAGATAGCAATCAACCTGCAGTTTGTATTAAATCAGACGAAATATCCTTGAAATTGTGCAGTAAAGTGAAGAACGTAAATAAAGCTTTCGCTTTTGAAAGAGAAATATGGTTAATTTAACATGGTCTTAGAGCAGGAGTCATAGATTTGAACCACTATGCATCCACTTCGACCTCAATTCATGCCATCTTATTGGCTTTGTATGAGCTCTTTTATTTACGTCTGCGTGCCAAAACATGGCACACATACTCTTTGTATGAAGCCTACACTTGAAGGGGCACATCGAAGTGTATTGTGTTTACATATTCGAATTACCCACCTCTCCCACCGACTTAAATTTTCTGAGAGAGATGGTAATTGAACATAACACTACTAAAAAATATCCAAAGATATGGAAATATAAATCCAAGAAGTGCCGATTCCATGCACAGGAATTAATCATTATATCATCTTCTAGAAAACTACAACATCAAGTACATAAGTCTACAGCTCATAGTACAATCAAATAAACTCAGAGAAGCCAGGATAGATTACATGGAACAAACCAAATGAGCAATTCTTCTACTCTCACTTACCACATACACAAGTGTACATAAGGAAAAGGAAATGATTACGGTACCTGTCACATGAAGGGAGGTTCTCGTATGGGATTCTCATCCGTAAATCAGAGCATTGAAGTCTGATAAACCTGCCAACTGCTAGCACGAATGTGATATAGAGACCCCAGATACTGAATTTGCTTAGTGTATCACCAAGAAAGCCCTCTGCAATGAAATTGACATATTGTAAGCAACTTTTTTTTTTTTCTTCTACATGAGCAGATTTAGATATATTGGTGAACAATATTATTTGTTATATGTTACAATATTATAATATAATTTCTCCTGCTTTTAGCTGTGTTTTACAGCTTAATAATCAAATAAGAGAAAGCTCATAAGTCATTAGCAATCCCAAGAAGTAGCTTAGAGTTGGGCTGCTGCACTTAATGATTAGTAGCCGTTAGCTGCCAACCTGTTGTAATCTATTTAATCTGAGCTTAGTCTCATGAATCAATAAGAAGATTTCCCCTCTCTTTGATCAGTAGCTACATGTTATCAGAGCTCTTGAAAAACACTTTCAAGTTTCGGGTTGACCTTTGATCTTCTTCTTTCTAAAAAATGTTTGTCACATCTTCTAGCACTGTTACAAGTCAGAATTCCTTCAAATCTTCTGGAGGAGGTTCTGATAATCCAACTCTTCCAATTACCTCGATGAAACTAAATGGTTCAAACTACCTTCAGTGGGCTCAATCAGTGCGTATGTACGTTACTAGGAGGGGCAAAATGGGGTACCTCAATGAAAAGATCAAAGCACCTGGCTGGTGGAGAAGCAGATGAGAATGCTACAATTTTGACCTGGCTCATTAAACTCTATGGAGCCAGAGATAGAGCAAATGCACATTAAACTCTGTTGCAGTCACCTACTCTGATCAAGGAAATTTGGCACAGGCCTTTGGAATAAAAAGTAAACCGAGGGACCTAAAACAAGGCTCCCTTGATGTCACTAGATACTTTAATTTCATAAAGGTTCTCTGGAAAGAGTATGATCAGCTTTCAGCCGGCATTTGCTCATACAATCTCACTAAAGAGGGGGCCATTTTCATTGTTATTGTTCCGGCTGTTAAAATTAGATCCGAGGACTCGATCTTGGTACTAGTCCATAACGATCAAAGTCAAACCGTGACCCTATTAGGGAAGCAAATTCAATGAAGCAGCAACTGGTACCATAGAGGAGCGGCCATAAACTAGAGCTGGGACTGTATTGGGGATGCTAAAAATTTCTAGAAGCTTGTTGAGAGAGAGTTTTTGAATTTCTGGGAGGTCTAAACCCCAGTTATGAAGCTTCTAGAGAACAAATCATGTCTCTTGTTCCTCTCCCTACTGTCCAAGAAGCCTTTGCAACAATTAGAAAGGAAGAAACTAGGAGAAGAACCATGGTTGGTCCTCAGAACCCCTCAACAGAGCAATCTCCCCTTTCTATTCAGACTGCCTTTTCAAGGAACGACCAAAAGAACTACTCAAAGAAGAATGACCAGAAAGCTGCTCAATGGCGTGACCACGGCAAAAAGTGGGGTCATGTCAAGGAGAATCCTTGGATCCTCCCATGGCAAACCTACTGGAGGTGTATACAAGGGATAGAACCAAAGGAAAACCAACCAATGGGGAGACTAGAGACATGCAAATGCTGCTGTTGAATCCTCTATGCCTTTTACCAAAGAGCAAATTGATGTCCTTAGACATTTTCTGAACAATGAGAAAGCTGCTTCTGTCCCTGCTCTTAATACATCCACTGAACAGTCAACACATGAAGGTAACACCTCATGGATTGTTGACTTTGGTTCTAGCAGCCATATGACAGGTAACTTAATAATTTTTTCTACCGACAGTCCTCCTGGGCAACACAAGGTAAGAGTTGCTAATAGGACCCTATCCACTATTGCTGGACAAGGGACTGTCAGACTCTCTAATAATCTAATTCTGGAGTCTTACTCCATGTTCCAAATCTTGCCAACAATTTGTTCTCTGTAAGTCAATTCACACAGATTAACAATTGTGTTTCTATATTGTTCCCTTCTTACCTATCTTTCAGGAATTGGGATCAGAGAAGAAGATTCATAGTGCTAAAAAGAGTGAGGGCCTGTACCTTCTTCAAAATCAAGTTGATGTTGTTCTTAGTCTTGATAGGTTTTCTAGAATAGAAGAGGAAATAAAATTGTTACATTATAGACTAGGTCACCCTAGTTTCTAATATTTGCAAAAATTATTTCCTCAACTATTTGTAAGCAAAAAACCTGAGTTATTTCAATGTCAAATTTGTGAACTTGCCAAGCATACTTGTACCCCCTTTAAAGCTAAACCTTACAAAGAATCTTCACCATTTACTCTTGTTCACAGTGATGCGTGGGGTCCATCTAGGATTCCGAACCTAACTGGTAACAGATGGTTTGCAACCTTCATAGATGACCACACACGCCTCTGATGGATTTATCTGATGAAAAATAAGTCTAGTGTTAGTTCTATCTTCACAAACTTTAATCTTATGATCAAAACTCAATTTCAGACCTCTATCAAAATTCTCAGATCTGATACTGGGCTTGAGTACTTTACATCTGCATTAGGTCCATATCTTGTTGAAGAAGGAATCATTCATCAGTCTTCCTGTCCCAAAACTCCACAGCAAAATGGAGTGTCCAAAAGAAAGATTAGGCACACGCTTGAGGTAGCAAGAGCTCTACTCTTTAGTGCAACTCTGCCAAATTATTTTTTGGGGGGGTAAGTTGTCCTCACAGCTGCATTTCTTATAAATAAAATGCCGCCTTAGAATTTTGAAATATCAAACTCCTATAAATGTTTTTACTAAATGTTTTCCTCAATCAAAATTAATTTCTGATATTCCTTTGAAAGTGTTTGGCTATACTTCTTTTGTTCATGACTATTCACCAACAAGGAATAAATTTGATCCTAAAGCTGTTAAAACAGTTTTTGTTGGCTATTCCTAAACTTAAAAGGGATTCAGATGCTTTGACCCTACTAGAAAACATATGTAAGTATCTAATGATGTCACATTTTTTTGAAAAAACTCTTTACTACCCTAAGGAATCATTCTCATCTGAGGATCTCACTGACTTGGGAAAGGCATGTTAACAATAAATCTGAGAATCCTCAAACTGAGACTTCTAATCCTGAAAGAATTTCTACAAGAAACAATTGAGCAAGACATCACTATCCATACTAGAAAGCACAAGGTTCCCACGCCTACAAGCACTACAAATGAATCTCTGGACCAGTTCCTGAACCTGCTGTAGAACATCTTAATTGACAATTCTGATGAGCAGACTACAGAGAATGCAGAGGAACACACTCACTCTATAGATAAACCAGGTACTGTTGATCTCCCTATTGCTCTCAGAAAAGGTAAAAGAGCTTGCACTGATCATCCTATTGACAGATTTGTCTATTATAGCTCTGTGTCCAGTTCATTCAAAGCTTTTCTTACTACTATAGAAATACCCAGAAATGTCTATGAATCCATGAAAAACCCTCATTGGAAAAATGCTATTCTTAATGAAATTAAAGCCTTGCAGAATAATGGGACCTGGAAAGCTGTTGACATACCTAGAAATGTAAAACGTGTTGGCAGTACGTGGGTTTTTACTATTAAACAGAATCCTGATGGGTCCATTGATAGGTACAAGGCCCGCTTAGTAGCAAAAGGTTACACTCAAACTTTTGGTATAGACTTCTATGAGACCTTGGTCCCTGTTGCTAAACTTAATACCATTAGGATTCTTTTTCCCTTAGCTGCTATCAAGGATTGACCTTTGTATCAACTTGATGTTAAAAACGCTTTTCTGAATGTTGAGTTACAAGAGGATGTTTACATGTACCCCTCCTGGTTTTGAAACAATGATTGGAAAAGGTAAAATTTGTAAACTCCTAAAATCATTGTATGGGCTAAAACAATCTGCTTGAGCATGGTTTGAGAAATTCTCTAGGAGTATCCAAAAGGCTGGATACTCGCAGGGAACTTTTGATCATACTATGTTCTACAGACATACTACTGGAAGGGGAGTTAGTAGTTACTATTCTTGTGATTTATATTGATGATATGATTATAACTCAGAATGATGAATCTGAGATACAGAAACTAAAAGACTTCCTGAAAATCGAGTTTGAAGTTCAAGATTTGGGAAATTTGAGATTACTTCTTTGGTATGGAAGTGGCTAGATCCAAAAAGGGAATACTAGTCACTCAAAGGAAGTATGCTTTGGATCTTCTTAAAGATTGTGGTCTTTTGGGTTGCAAACAAGTTGTTACACCAAAGGACTATAACCAAAAATTGGGTGATGATCCTAACAGTGATTTTGTGGATCAAGCGGCCATCAAAGATTAGTTGGCCGTTTAATTTATTTAACACATATTAGGCATGACATTTCTTTTGCTGTCAGTCAGGTTAGTTTTTCTAATGCACAAACTAAGGATGATTCACTTGGATTCTGCTATGAGGATCATCAAGTATCTAAAAGATAATGTTAGAATTAATCATCATGATTTGTTCTAATATTTTCCCCAAGTCTTTTTTCTATTTTATTAAGCTTGTAATTAGTTTAATTTATCCCAAAGGGATTTGTCTTCTATCGGGTTCTAAGTCTTGGCTGAAATCCCAACTAGCGGTTGGGACAAGACTGCCAACGGCTATTTTTTCCTGTTTGCTTTTTCCTGAGTGCTGTGTTGTATTATATAAACAACCAACCTCTCTTGTAATATCTTAAGCTTTCTTTGAATGAAATAAACAAGTTATTTCTATCTTTTCTTAAGTTTCTGCTCTTACATGGTATCGGAGACTTAGGCTCAAAATTCAAATTTCTGGGAATTTTTTGAAATCCTCATGGTGAATCATCTCGCTACAAGTAATACTACCGCAACAACTTCGTTCTTGATCATCTTTCCACCAATAATGGTGATCTTCAAAACATCCAACAGGCTTACAAACTCAATGGAAAGAATTACTTGAAATGGTCCCAGTTTGTCCGGACCTTTCTGAAAGAAACTAAAAGACTTCCTGAAAATCGAGTTTGAAGTTCAAGATTTGGGAAATTTGAGATACTTCTTTGGTATGGAAGTGGCTAGATCCAAAAAGGGAATACTAGTCACTCAAAGGAAGTATGCTTTGGATCTTCTTAAAGATTGTGGTCTTTTGGGTTGCAAACAAGTTGTTACACCAAAGGACTATAACCAAAAATTGGGTGATGATCCTAACAGTGATTTTGTGGATCAAGCGGCCATCAAAGATTAGTTGGCCGTTTAATTTATTTAACACATATTAGGCATGACATTTCTTTTGCTGTCAGTCAGGTTAGTTTTTCTAATGCACAAACTAAGGATGATTCACTTGGATTCTTCTATGAGGATCATCAAGTATCTAAAAGATAATGTTAGAATTAATCATCATGATTTGTTCTAATATTTTCCCCAAGTCTTTTTTCTATTTTATTAAGCTTGTAATTAGTTTAATTTATCCCAAAGGGATTTGTCTTCTATCGGGTTCTAAGTCTTGGCTGAAATCCCAACTAGCCGTTGGGACAAGACTGCCAACGGCTATTTTTTCCTGTTTGCTTTTTCCTGAGTGCTGTGTTGTATTATATAAACAACCAACCTCTCTTGTAATATCTTAAGCTTTCTTTGAATGAAATAAACAAGTTATTTCTATCTTTTCTTAAGTTTCTGCTCTTACATGGTATCGGAGCCTTAGGCTCAAAATTCAAATTTCTGGGAATTTTTTGAAATCCTCATGGCTGAATCATCTGCTACAAGTAATACTACTGCAACAACTTCGTTCTTGATCATCTTTCCACCAATAATGGTGATCTTCAAAACATCCAACAGGCTTACAAACTCAATGGAAAGAATTACTTGAAATGGTCCCAGTTTGTCCGGACCTTTCTGAAAGGGAGAGGCAAGCTCAGTCACTTGAATGGCACTGGACTTGCTCAAGAAGATCCTAAGTTTGAAGCATGGGATGAACAAGACTCCATGGTGATGTCTTGGCTATGGAACTCCATGGTCCCTGATATCAGTGATACATGTATGTTCATGGCCAATGCAAAAGAAATATGGGATCATGTTAAAGAGACCTACTCAAAGGTTAAAGATGTTGCACAGATCTATGAGATCAAGACAAAGATTTCAAACTCCAAACAAGGTAGTAGATCCATCACTGAATACTCTGGTCTAATGCAAGGTATGTGGCAAGAACTTGACCACTACCAATGCATAAAGATGCACAATAGTGAGGATGCTATTATCCTGAAAAGGATTTTTGAAAAAGACGGGATCTACTCCTTTTTAGCTAGGCTAAATATGGATTATGATGCTGTCACGGTGCAAATTCTGGGGAAGGAAGACCTTCCTAATTTGAATGAAACTATCTGCATAATTAGAGCTGAAGAAAGTAGGAGAAGTAGATGCTTTAAGCAGTTATCCGCTCCGCACTTGGCTACCTAGCGTTTACCGTGGGCACGATAACTGGTACACCAGAGGTGCGTCCTTCCCAGTCCTCTCGTACTAGGGAAAGGTCCTCTCGATGCTCTAACGCCCACACCGGATGATTGACACCTCACCTGCTGTTATAAGCTCAGCTCTTGTAACACAGGGGAACAAGAATACCACTGATAAGAACCTTACCTCTCAGAGGAATGGGAATACTTATCAAAAGAATAACAACAAGAATGGGGAAAAAGATTCTTTGTTATGTTCCTTTTGTAATAAGAGCAGGCACACCAGAGAAAACTGTTGGAAACTCCATGGGAAACCAAGGAGTGATAAAACCAACAAGAGAAGTGCTAACAATGTTAATGGCAATGAGAATCAGCAAACCACCAATGAGAATATCCAGAAGGCTGTAAACCAAAGTCAAAACCACAACCTTGGGCCTTCAGAAATTGAAAAACTGAGGATGTTCATTGACTCCCTTGAGAGTTCATCAACCTCCTTGGCTTTTTCAGGTATGACTAGTTTACATAAACAGTCTGACGGTTCAAAAGAGTGGGTACTTGATTCTGGTGCAACAGACCATATGGTCTTCTCTAGTGATAAGCTGACTTCTTACAAAGCCTGTGATAAGAATAGAACCATCTCTGTTGCAGATGGATCTCCTATCCAAGTGACTGGGATAGGAGACTATGTTCTGTGTGATAAACTCATCCTAAGGGATGTGTTACATGTCCCTGACTTGTCCACTAATCTGATCTCCATTCAGAAGTTAACAAAAAACTTAAATTGTTTAGTTGCCTTCTCCTCTAATATTTGCTTGATACAGGATCTTGTAAAGAAGGAGAGGATTGGGGTTGCTAAAGCTAAAGGAGGGTTATATTTCTGGGAAGATCAAGAGAAAGAGCAAGTCCAAGATGCGTTTTTTTTGTCTAAAGCTAACCTAGACAAGCTATGGATGTATCACTATAGATTAGGACATCCACCTTTTAGTATAATAAAGCAGATGCTACCTAATATGTTCAAAAACTGTGATAGTAATAAACTTTGTTGTAATGTTTGTGAACAGGCTAAACACAGAAGAGCCTCTTTTCGAGTTCAAAACATTAGATGTAAAGACCCTTTCAACATTATTCATAGTGATGTTTGGGGGCCTACTCCAATTCCTAATATAAATGGTTCTTTTTGGTTTGTTTCCTTTATTGATGATTGTACTAGAGTAACTTGGATTTATCTTATGAAACAAAAATCTGACTTACTAAGTATCTTTCCCAGGTTCTACAACCAAATTCTGACCCAATTTGATACAAAGGTCAAGAGGATGAGGTCAGACAATGGTAGAGAATACTTCAATCAGCTGTTGGATCCTTTCTTTGAGGAAAAAGGAATATTACATGAATCCTCATGTATCCATACTCCTCAACAGAATGGCTTAGCTGAAAGAAAAAACAGGCATCTATTGGAAATGTCTATGGCTATCATGTTTCACATGTCTATCCCTAAAAACTATTGGGGAGAAGCTGTGTTAACAGCAGCTCATTTGATTAATAGACTCCCTACTAAAGTGCTGGGAAACAGATCTCCTATTGAAACTTTGTATCTGGGGTTTCCCAGAATGCCTAAACATGAAAGTCTACCTCCAAAAGTGTTAGGTTGTGAAGTGTTTGTACACATTCACCAACCAAACAGAGGAAAATTGGACCCTAGGGCACAAAAATGTGTGTTCATAGGGTATTCAAATACTCAAAAAGGCTACAAATGTTAACACCCTCCTTCTAGGAAAGTTCTCACCTCTAAGGATGTAACTTTCTGTGAGGAAACTCCCTACTTCAAAATTCAGGGGGAGCATGTTACAAAGGAGTTGGACACTAACACTGAGTTTCTTGGTGATCTGAGTGAGAATATCATCTCTCAAGGTCACATACCACCAGGAGTAACTTCTGGTTCTATGCATGTTGAAAGTGAAAACACTACACAACAAAAGGAGAAGACTCATATTGTGTATACTACAAAGAAAAAGGTCACCAAGCTTATCCCTTCTATGTCTCTTCATGAAGATTGTCATAGTGTGCCAAATGCAAGGGGTACTGATTCACCTCAGGAAAGTGATGTTCCTGAGGAAACTACTAGTGAATCAGAACCCTCCATTGAAAACTATGGATCTGATGATTCTGAGAATAGTGACACAGAAACCACAAGCAATACTAATGATGATCTTCCTATAGCACTAAGGAAGAGGAAGAGGAAGAGGAAGAGGAAGAGGAAGAGAGAATGCACAAAGCATCCCATGAGAACCTTCTTATCCTATAGGAAATTTTCTCAAAATCATAAGAAGTTTCTTATGAATCTTCATAAAGGTGATACACCTAAGAACCTGCAGGGGGCTATCTCTGATCAGAAATGGTCTAATGCTATGAAAGAAGAAAGAAGAAATGTATGCCTTGGAAAGAAACAAGACTTGGGATCTTGTACCTTTACTAAAGGGTGAGAAACCAGTTGGTTGTAAATGGGTTTTCACTACCAAATACAAGTCAGATGGCACTATAGAAAGACATAAAGTCAGACTTGTGGCTAAGGGGTACACTCAAACTCATGGAGTGGATTACTTTGAGACATTTGCCCTTGTTGCAAAAATGAACACAGTCAGGATTCTTATATCCTTGGCTGTGAATCTGGGCTGGCACTTACAACAGTATGATGTTAAAAATGCTTTTCTTCAAGGGAATCTAAATGAAGTCATTTACATGGTTGTCCCCCTAGGGTTTAAGAACTCTGATGGGAAAGTGTGCAAGTTGAATAAAGCCCTATATGGGTTAAAACAGTCCCCTCGGGCATGGTATGGCAGATTTGCTAAATTTTATGCTTCACAAAGGGTATAAAAGTGGTCAGGGTTACCACACCATGTTTGTAAAACATGGTAACACTGGAAAGAAATCCATTCTGCTGGTGTATGTTGATGACATCATTGTCACTGGAGATGATCAAGAGGCTAATCAACACCTACAAGCAACAATGGCAAAGGAATTTGATATCAAAAATCTTGGCAAACTGAAGTACTTTCTAGGGATCGAATTTGCCTACTCTAATCAAGGCATTTTCATATCCCAGCAAAAAAACATCCTTGATCTCCTAAATGAAACTGGGAAAATGGGATGCAAACAAGCCAACACTCCCATTGAATACAATCATGGGTTGAATGAATCTCCTGAAGATGAAGATGTTGATAAGTACTCCTATCAAAGATTAGTAAGTAAGCTGATATATCTGGCTCATACTAGGCCAGATATTGCTTTTGCTGTCAATATGGTCAGCAGATTCATGCAAAAACCCAAGGTTTGTCATCAAAGAGCTGCAGATAGGATTCTGAAATATTTGAAAGGGTGTCCAGGCAAGGGAATCCTATATAAGAGTGACAATCTTGACCTCAAAGCCTATACTGATTCGGATTATGCTGGATCATTAGATGACAAGAGATCTACTTCTGGTCACTGCCTCTTTCTGGGTGGAAATCTAGTGGTATGGAGGAGCAAGAAACAACCTGTAGTAGCAAGATCAAGTGCAGAGGCAGAATTCAGGTCTATGGCTATTGGGATATGTGAACTGCTATGGTTGAAGATCATACTAACAGACTTAAAGATAGCATGGAAATCTCCTATGAGACTAATCAGTGACAACAAATCAGCTATAGACATTGCTCATAATCCAGTTCAACATGATAGAACTAAGCACATTGAAGTGGATAGGCATTTTATCAAAGAAAAGCTGGAAAGTGGGTTGATCACTACTGAGTTTGTGTCCTCTAAGGATCAAGTTGCAGACTTATTCACCAAGGGCCTACCTGGGAAGGTGTTTCATGATGATGTTGACAAGCTGGGCATGTTTGATATACATCTACCAGCTTGAGGCGGAGTGTTAGAATTAATCATCATGATTTGTTCTAATATTTTCCCTAAGTCTTTTTTCTATTTTATTAAGCTTGTAATTAGTTTAATTTATCCCAAAGGGATTTGTCTTCTATCGGGTTCTAAGTCTTGGCTGAAATCCCAACTAGCCGTTGGGACAAGACTGCCAACGGCTATTTTTTCCTGTTTGCTTTTTCCTGAGTGCTGTGTTGTATTATATAAACAACCAACCTCTCTTGTAATATCTTAAGCTTTCTTTGAATGAAATAAACAAGTTATTTCTATCTTTTCTTAAGTTTCCGCTCTTATAGATAAACCTGGTCTTAGAGTACCGTACAAGAAAGGAACAAGTCTAGCCATAGAAGGCTTTGTTGATGCAGACTGGGCCAGTTCAATTGTTGACAAAAGATCCACCTCCGGTTGTCTTTGTAGGAGGCAACCTAGTATCTTGGAGGAGTAAAAAGCAAGTTGTGGTTGCAAGGAGTAGTGCCGAATTCAGGCTGTCTCTCTTGGGATTTGTGAACTACTATGGACCAGAAGGGTGCTAAGAGAACTAAGACAACATCTAAATGGGTCTATGAGATTCTACCGTGACAACAAATCAGCTATCAGCATAGCCAACAATCCTGTTCAACATGACATGACAAAACACATTGAATTTGTTTTTTTTTAGAAGAGAACACATTGAAATTAATAAGCACTTTATCAAGGAGAAGATAAAAAATGGTGTAATACTGAGTGACAGGCATCTCCTTCTGACAGAGACTGAATTTGAGCCTTTATCTCATAAATTTTTGCTGTGTTGTCTTGCTTGGAGTATAATTCCTTTGCAGCAGCCCAGATCTCAAGAGCTGTATCATATAGCATAAAGTTTTCACTGGTGTCAGGTGTCATTGACCTGCTTAACCAGGATAATTCCAAATTGTTCTCGGTGTCCCAGTTCATAAATTTTGGGTCACTCTTGTTGCTTGGCAGCCCCAGTCAGGTATTCCATCTTCCCTTGTCCCGTAACAAACATTTTGACGGACCTTGACCACCGACGAATTTTCCACCATTCAGTTTGTTATTCGAAATCGTGGTAAAACTAGGTTCAGGGGGTCCAGAGGGCAGAAGATGTGCGCTTTCAACCGCAACATCGTCATTTCTAGAGGATAAAATGGTTGACATTCTTGCTGATTGAAGAAATCAAAAGGATGGAAGCAATTTTTAGATAGACTGTAGCTCTGATACCATTAACAGGTAAGAGAAAATAATGGGTAACACTCTTCTTATGTTTTATTATGGAAGAGAGTTTAAATAGATAAAATGTTGAACCGAAAGGTTTCCCAGACAACTACTAAATATACAGCTGGATAAAACAACTACTAACCACCTAACTAATAACAACGGCTATAACCAGCCAATAAGGCATTCTTTAGCAGACAAGATAGTTATCCGCAGATAACATACTAATATAAGTAATGAATATAAACTAAGTACATAAAAAAGAATATTTTTACGTAATTACTTCTACAAGGTAAAATAAGAGCACTATTATCTCAAACAAGATCAAAAGAAACACAAAGAAATGTCTCATCATGACAAGGCCCAAACAGTCAACGGTATACATTTGACTTACGAGGGGTTTCTTCAGATACAATTATGGCCATTGGTCCACCTAAACCTCCACAGCCATTGACATCCAGCAGATTGATATCATGAAAGGACCACCATTGAGCACTCTCACGATTCAGTACAAGGTCAGCGCTAACATCATTAATCTGCAAGAGGGTTATAGGGGAGGTTACTGATGAAAATGGAAAATAAGAGCACGTGTCGATGAACTAATAATTACACATCATACTTGCAGTGCAAAGTCAATCTACAATTTCAAAGATTATCAATTTTTATTTGTTCAAATGATGACATGTTTTAGCTTCTCCTCAAAGAGGTAAAGAGGTCCTTTAACACATCGTAGAAGGTCGACAATGTTAAGACTTTTTATTTTATTTTATTTTTATTTTCTGGTTGAGCAAAATGCCCTTTGGTATAAGACTCCCACTTAAATCATAGTTTTATTCGGATATGGTAGATGTTTCCTCCTTACCCAGTTTATTGAAGTTCCATTTTTTCTTTCCGTTCTTTTCCAGCTTTTGATAATTCCTAGTACTTCGCTTATAAACACTCTGTTAATAAGGTTCGTCCAGCTAATGGTGGTGAAAATGAAAACCAACATAATCTTACTTAGACTAAGTGAGCAAAACATGCTACCTAAATGCTTTAACCAGTCGAACCAGTTGCCATTAAAACGCTTGACTAATGAAAAGACCTCCAGAAAATATCTCACAACTAGAGAAGCAAGAGCATACTAAAGTGCAGGAAGCCATCAAGCAATTTTCTAGATAGAAAAGCATACCTCCTGTTCAAAAGGCCTGACATCACCTGAACCAGTAACTCGGAAGTATCTTGGGTAGACATTATGGACCCTAAAGCTGCGTGCAGAGCCATTCAGGACTTTCTCAACGTCTGATGGTTCAGGACAATCAGAAGGATCCACTGTTTTTTCGTATTTAACAACTTCCTTTCCCTTAGGTCTGTCTCTAGTAAGAATCCAAGAGAATTTAATAAACATGTTTTCCTTGAGGGATGATAAAAATCTTTTCTGGACAACATCAGGTATGAGCCACATAGTAGTTGCGTCAGACTGACAGCAAATCAATTGGATATCACGCACATTGTATGTGTCTAGATAACCATGAGGATCAAGATTACTTATATTACTCAACTGATCCCAAGCCAGTTTTTCGCAGAGAGTTGTGTGATACAAGGTCAGCCTTCCACTGTCTGTTTTGATATCCAGTTGGACGTTGGCATCATTGATGGGATTAGCAATGTTGGTTGGATTACCGCTACTGTACATCTGCAACATTAGTAAGTTCACTTATTTAACAATAAAATAATGCCACTTGCAAGATAAACAGAAAGTGCGTTCAATAAGGCAGCATTGTAGTTCCATTTCATAAAATATTCATATTACAATCTTCATGGCCATGAGGTTTAGTGATATATATTCCCTCCGTCCCAATTTATAAGGCCGTTTAAAGTTTTCACATAGTTTGAGAAAGTGGAAGAATGTCATAAATTTTAATGACAAATGTCTAAAATACCCTTTGATTATCATTAATGCAATAGTTGTAATGAAAAGTTGATGAATTGATAATAAATTACGGATAAGAGAAGGAAAATGTAATAAATACTCCATCTATTCTAAAGGCCTGATATTATGGGCCAAAACCAGATAGCCAAAATGCCTTATATTTTGGGGCAGAGGGAGTATAAACCCAAGGTCCATTTAACATGAAATAGGAGACGCCATTTCACTGAAAGTACATGAAGAGAACGTTAGGATAGAGGTGCTATGTGGAGAAAGGAAAATTAACCAATAAACACTATGATTTGCAGATCAATTGAAGCCAATACTGCTCATATGCATATTAAACTTGATATATAAAACATGAAATGGAATTAGTTGTGTAGAAAGTGTAGACATTATGTTTGATTGTATAGTGTTAAGAGAGACACGGTTCAGACAAATAGAAAGAAAGAGGGATATATTCTCATCATCCCTTTTACTACACTTTATTACTTTATATTATTACTTAGCCATAACCCTAATGGGCTTTCTTGCCCAACACACCATAACCAACACACATTACACTCTTCATACGTAATCCAAACTCTTTCACTTTTTCGAGAGAACTTACCAAAATAAAGGTCACAGGTGGAGGATCAAGAAATGATGTGTCTTGTAAAGGAGTGGGAAAATACGGTGATGACTCATCAAACGTAACATCGGCGGAAACAAAATATCGACGAAGGGTGGGACTAAAACACCGATAGCCTTTTCGGGTGTGAGAATAGCCTAAAAGATACACTTTGTGGCACGGGGATCAAACTTATCGTGACCGGGGCCAAGGTTGTGGGCATAACAAATGCACCCAAATATTTTAAGAGGCACAAGAAAGGGTCGACCGAGAGGATACAAAATTGAGAAGGGTGATTGACCTTCAAGATTTTTGGTAGGCATACGATTAATGAGGTAACACGAAGTAAGTACGCATCACTCCAAAAGTGTTTAGGAACATTCATATAAATCATCAAGGTACGGGCTACATCAATGAGGTGACGGTTTTTACGTTCCGCCACTCCATTTTGTTGAGGTGTTTATGTACATGAAGACTCATGAATAATACCGTGGTCAGAAAGATATTGGGAAAATTGGTGCTTATACTCTCGAGCATTATCGGTACGAACGACATGAATTTGTGTACCAAACTGATTTTTAACTTCTTGGTGAAACAAATGGAAGCAATCAACAAGTTCGGTTCGAGATTTTAGCAAATAAAGCCATGTCTTACGAGAATGATCATCCACAAAGGTAATAAAATATCGAAATTTATTAGAAGTAATATGAAACGGACCCCATATATCGGAGTGAACAAGGTCAAAGGGAACATCCCTTCTCTTATTGACACTAGTTTTGAAAGATGACCTACAATGCTTACTAATTTGACAGGCTTCACAACTCAAAGACTCCAAGTGATTGATTCCCTCAATTTGCTTTTTCAGAACAGCTAAGGACGGATGACCTAACCGTCAATGCCACTCCATAGGAGATAACCTTGCTTTAAACGCAGCGTGGTTAAGGGAATCATCAAAAGTGTAGAGGCCTCCTACTTCATGACACGTACCAATCTTCTTCTTCGTTTGGAGATCCTACAATAAACATGAATCAGGGAAAAAAATAACTGAGCAATTCAAATCTTTCGTCAAACGATTCACAGATATGAGATTATATGGAAATTCAGGGATATGTAAGGAATGAGGAAGATGAATATCATAATTGAGTGAGATTGTGCCAATGCCCACAACTTGAGCCGTGGAACCATTGGCCAAAGTAACAGTCTTCGGGGTGAGTAATTTGTGATATTCAGAAAAACAAGATGATGACAAACCAGACATATGATCAGTGGCTCCAGAATCAAGGATCCACTGGGGTCGTTTGGAGAGAAGACCTGAGGAGACTTTATCTGTTTGAGTCAGGTTGGCCATAGAGGCTGCCATGTCTGCCCTTTCACTCTTCAATTTTTGATACTCCTCCTTAGAAATTGTAATTTGATCACTTTCCGAGCCGAATGAGCACGAGATTGAAAAGCAGCCTAGACCAGATGTCTTTGGCAGAATTCAAATACAAAAGGGTCGAGCTGATAGTGAAGGCGTGAAAATTTATAGACAAAGAAGTATTGGACATGAAATTATCAGGACCTAATTGCTTTTCATGCCTTTTTCCTTCAGGTAAGTTAGTATTGGTGCATGTCTAATTTTTAGCTAGGGCATTCATTTCCTCATTAAGGGCAGACTTCCAGTGAGGGTTCACTAGAGCTTCACTTACATTCTTAGGAATCTCCTCTTCATCAATAAAAGTAGTGAAGGCGTGAAAATTTATAGACAAAGAAGTATTGGACATGAAATTATCAGGACCTAATTGCTTTTCTAAAGGCAATAGGTCTGTCATATAATGCATTTTTTTTTTAGGGGATATAATGCATTGTTAAGCATGCAAAATTTTCATTTCTCAGTTTCGATTCTAGGAGGAATGTGCATGTAAAAAAGCATTTAGCATAACAACTAACGATAGGAGAATTGTCACAGTGTTCATCTTTACTATAGGAGCAAAGGTATCAAAGTAATCAATGCCAAAGGTATGAGTGAACCCTGTGGCAACTAGTATGGCCTTGTACCCTCTCAATTGAGCCATCTGAGTTGTGACTGTAAAGATCCATCTGCATCTCACAGGTTTGACCACCTGAGGTGGTCTAACAAGGTTACATGTCTTGTGCTTTTCAAGTGCTGACATTTCTTCCTTCATAGTTGTTACCCATTTTTCATCTCCTGGGGCTTAATGTAGAGTTGAGGGAAAACTTGTAGAGTGCAGGTTAGCTATGAAGGCCATATGTTTGAGACTCATATTTTGATAAGAGATAAAGTTTTTTTTTATGGGATGTTTGGTACATGCCCTAGATTTCTTTCTAAGGGCTATAGGGAGATCAACAATAGGTGTGTCAGGTATAATCACCTCTTTTGGCAGGTTTTTTTTCTAGTGTATAGGATGGGATCTTTGGGTAGAAGGAGTTGTTGGGATCCTCTTCTTGAGTAACTGGGACTTCTTCTTGTGAAGACCAGAGATCATCTTGTTTGTTACTCTCAGGGACTTCTTCTGCATTTTGTCTTGATGTTAGTGATTGTTTGGAACTGACATCATCTCGAACAAAAACTGATCTCTTTTTGTCTCTGTCATAGTGGTCTCCCCCTGAGCTTGAACGTGGGGTACTACAAAGTATGGCTTAGTCTCCTGGAAAGTCACATCCTTGGTGATCAAAAAATGTTTGGTGGGAGGATGAAAGCACTTATACCCATTCTGGGTATTTGAATAAACAACAAAGATACATTTAATAGCCCTAAGATCTAGTTTCATAATCATCAAGCTAGGGGAAACCGGGAAAGCTTAGATAGCAAGTGTCTAAGACTCTGATTTTCGAGATATTTAAATGGCATCCTGTGCGATAAGAGAAGTAAGTGAGAGAAAGAAGACTCGCTTTCGCTACGGCTCCGGTGGGTTCCCTTCACCAAGCCACTGCCTATGAGTCGCCGGCTCATTCTTCAACAGCGTGTCAAACAAGGGATTCAAAACTCGCGACCCAGTCCACTCGCGATACAAAGAAACACCCCGCTCCGTATCTTTTTATATCAAATCTCAGGGACATGGTCTAATCATGAGGGTAGTATTTTCTCATGGTGTCTGATCCTAAGTTTTTATGGATTCCCTCTTTGTTACCGGGGTCGACCCCAAAGCCATAATCTCTCAAAACAAAATGTATTTAGTCGATCCGACGGGACTGACGGGGCCCTACCTTTTTTGTTATGCCCTAAGGGTCTTGAAAGCGGAACTCGAATGTCCTAATCCTCATAAGCCAGCCCTCAAGACTAAGTAGCGCGTTCAACTGGGCCCCTGACAGGATAGGTGAAGAATCACTCTGGATCTAATTTATTGGCCCTATTTACTTTGTTCATTGGATTTATTGGAATTCCTGTCAATCAAGAAAAAGGGAGGTCTATTCGGATATATTATCTAAATGGTTAGCTCCATCTATAAACCTTTTACATCAAAAATCAAAGAATTACGCAGAATGGTATGAGTTTGTGAAAGATGCAATTTTTTCCGTTAGTCTATCTTATTTCGGAATAATAGATAAATCTTATTAATCTCAAAGAATGATTACAAGGAATATATAGGAGAGAGAGTGTCTCTCCAAGCTAATAAAGCAATGAAGTCTAACGGCTACCAAGGGAATAATCCCAACTAACAGCAGTACATAGGAGTTAATTATGGTTGGAGAATAATTAACTTATTAAAAATAACTTGTAGATAATAATAGGCATACTATTATACTGAATATTTCCACACTCCCTTCAAGCTGGGTTTTGGATATCAAAACAGCCAAGCTTGGAATTGAGCTCCTGAAAGATCTTGACTATGACTGGTTTAGTTAGAAGATCAACAACATGTTGATGAGAGGGAACATAGCTGATGGAAATTGTGTTGTCTTCAACTTTTTCCTTGATGAAATGGTAATCAATATCCACATGTTTAGTCCTATCATGGTGAATATGGTTGTCTGTTATCTTGATAACAGAAATGTTGTCACACTTGAGAGAAATTGGTCTGCAATGATCCACTTGTAGTTCTATAAGAAGTTTATCCAACCATATACCTTCACATACTCTAGCTAGAGATCTGAGTCCCGCTTCAGCACTGCTCCTAGAAACCACTGGATGTTTCTTGGCTCTCCATAGAAATGAGGTTACCCCATAAGTAAGATAGGTAACCAGATTTTAATGTTCTATCTGTAATGGAACCTGCCCAGTCTGCATAAGTCTAAATTTCCAGTTGCCTGTCCATAGTCTTCTAGAATGGCATGCCTTGTCCAGGAGTTCTTTCAGGTGTCTGAGGATTCCATACACAGCTTCCATATGAACTTGAGTAGGTTTATGCATGAATTGGCTCACCAAGCTGACTGCATAGCATATATATGGTCTAGTGTGAGGCAGATAGATAAGCCTGCCCACCAGGCTCTTGTATTTGCCCTTGTCAACAGATGGAGAATCGAGTTCAAGGCCAAGTTTGAGTCCTGGTTCCACAGGGGTTTGAGCAGGCATGCATCTAAGTATGCATGTTTCCTTCAGAAGATCCATAGCGTACTTCCTTTGAGAGACAAAGCCCCCTTCTTTTGATCTTGCTACTTCCATTCCAAGGAAGTACCATAGGTTACCAAGGTCTTTCACTTCATGCAAGGAAAACCTCAAGTTTTTGTAGTTCACAAACATCATCTCATGTTAGTATTATATCATCAACATAAACAATGAGCATAGCCTTTTTCCACTAGACTGTTTAATGAATAAAGTATGGTCAGAATTGCAATGCTGGAAACCAAAATGTTTAACTTCAGCAGTAAATCTCCCAAACCAAGCTCTAGGAGATTGTTTGAGACCATATAGGGACCTTTTTAATTTACACACCTTACCTTTAGTGTGGGAACTTTCACACCCAGAAGGTATTTTCATAAACACATCTTCATTCAACCCTCCATTAAGAAATGAATTCTTAAAGTCAATCTGATATAGGGGCCAATCAAGATTAGCAGCTAAGGAAAATAAGACTCTTAACAGTATTTAGTTTAGCAACAAAAGCAAAGGTCTCTTGGTAATCAATACCATGAGATTCAGTAAAACCTTTAGCCACTAACCTTGCCTTGTACCTATTCAAGCTCCCATCAAAATTATATTTTAATATTAAATATCCATTTACACCCTACAGGGTGTTTACTAGGAGGGAGGTCAATTAACTCCCATGTTTTATTCTTTTCAAGAGCCTGAAGTTCTTCCTGAAGGGCGGTTTTCCATTCAGGGGAGCTAAGGGCTTCATGAACATGATCAAGATTAATAATAAGAGCACGGTAGGATGGTGAAAGGTTCCCACAAGATATAAAAGTGTATATATGATGTTTAGTACAAGCCCTAGTTCCTTTCCTTATAGCAATTGGTCTATCATCATGAACAGGGATAGAGACAGGAACAATATCACCTGATGTGCCATGTGTATCTTCTCGAATTTCTGATGCCACAATAGGAGGAGCCTCATGTTTGTTTCCCATATCATGTTGCTGAGCAGATGGATGATGGACTAATCTGCTGGGGAGTTGAATTGAATTTCCCATATCGAATTTCATCAGGTAGAAGTTGGATGATGGACTGATGTGCATGCCTTTCATGGATTGACTAAGACCTTGGTGAAGCCTGGTTTTGAGAAGTTCATGCAAGTTAAACATGTTGAATCTCCATGCTTAACTTGTGGAGGATTGTAGAGATTCAGCCGTGTTATTTACTATTTAATGTGTTTTTTATTATTGTAATAATAAAGGGAGAAATGTACTTTTGCCTATTTTAATATTTAGGGTTTTGGCTAAGTGCTAGGGCTTAGCAATTGTCGGCTCCTTCATCATTATAGGAAGTTGACCTTGATAGGAGTCTTAGTATGTTGGCATATAGGGAGGATCAGTCTGTAATGAAAATGATATTAATCAATAAAAACAATTGAAAGGTTAAGACCCTCTCAAAAGCGGGAAGAAACATCCTGATTCAAACCTCCCTAGCCACACAGCAGTACTACTTGATGCACACCACCCTCCTGCCGAATACAACCCCTCAGAATCTGGAGAAAACGTGCATAGGTTTTCTTTGGGGAGAGGAAGAAAACACAAGAAGGGTCCATATGGTTGCTTGGCACAAAATCTGCAAACCAAAGGATGAGGGCGGGCTAGGCCTTAGAAAACTGAAGGAAATGAACCTAGCTCTTCTCGGCAAGTTGGTGTGGCAACTCATTAACCAAAAGGATACCCTCTGGGTTCAGGTTCTATCACATAAATACAAGGAGATCACTCAACCAGGATGTTCTAAAGTGTGGAGGAGTATTTGCAAAGCTTACGAGGCACTATGGAAAGGCTTTGAGATGGACCAACACCAGATAGTCTGGAAACACGACCTGAAAGGCATCTACTCCGTTGCCTCGGCGTACCATTTCCAAAATCCAAGATCAGTGGGGGAGCATGAAGCAAGTTTGTGGAGAATGGTCTGGCAGATGAAAGGACCTTCTTGGGGAAACTTCCTTTTGTGGACTATACTTCATGATGCATTACCAACCAGAGAGCAATTATTCAGGCGTGGGATCACACCCTCAGCAACCTGTAACATTTGCAAAGCTGAGGACGAAAATTTGTTGCATGTTTTCAGAGACTGCGACTGGACAAGAGCAATTTGGTGTCACTGTGTGCCGAAGGACCATTGGAGACAATTCTTTGGAGTAAGATCAACTAAGGGTTGGGTTCAGCTAAACCTGACGAAGACCCCGGCTGCACCCTTTGGGACAATGAGAAGGAAGTGTCAATGGAGAGAGCTCATTTATGGGATATGGCTGTGGAGAAACAGAATGTACCACGGCTACGAAGGAAGTAGGCCACCCGCGCATATCTTCCTGTCGAATGCGGTTGAGAGGGAAAAGAATCTCCGTAGCATGGGACATAGAGAATTAGAAAAATAGAATCTGTAAATGCAGTTGCTTCCTTTGATTTCGTTTTTGTGTTTTGAAAGTTTTGCTGCGATCTGTAAATACTTTTGGTTGCCCTTCGGGCTGTGTTGATAATAAAAAAGATCTCTTCTTCCAAAAAAAAAATAAAAAACAACTATGTTCCTTTTTATTTTCTACAGGTAGGATTTCCCATAATAGTAGAGCTAGGTCAAACATGAGGGATGAAGGATGAAGGATGAAGGATGAGGGATGAGGGATGAGGGATGAGGGGTGAGGAGGTGCCATAGTATCCCAATTGAGATACTACCCTCCGTCCCTTACAAAGTGTCCATTTTTGGCATTTCACACAGATTAAAAAACTTAATACATGAGCTGTTTTATAGTATTAAACTCTTAACAATTATTTTCCCATTGAGTATTCTATTATGCAAACATATATTATTCAGATTGCATGAATACATTGTAAAATAAACCACCTACCAACATAGGAGCCCAAATTACGCAGATTAGTATGAAGAACAAGCATATGCCGTTGCAGAACTTAGTCATCTTAGACTGCTTCTCTCCCTGCTTGTGAGTGGCCCTATTCAGAACAGCATCACATTTGACAAGATATAGACTTGCATTGATGTCCTCCAACTAGAAAAGAATGACAGAGTTAGTTTCACATGATGAAGTCCAACTTTTTTGACATGCTGATGTAAGGATACATAAGAAAAAGTTGGAAATACATTACAAAATCAAAACACCAGCCATATATAATTCCTTATAGTAAAATACAGCCTTATAATTATATTTTCTATTCCATGAATGTTTATAAAGTAAAAGTCATGCATTACTAGTGCTGCTCATGGCCATCAGCCCTCGACAGGCCTTAGATTATCCAAAGATGTTATCAAGAAAACAATGAACCAAAGGACTAGTTCAGCAATTCACAAGTCATTCAAAGTTCAAACCCCCGGCAATTCTTTCATGTTCCGTTTGTAATGTAACTGATTCATTTTCATTAACCAAGAAAAAGCAATTTAAGCAGAAAAATAGAGTGTTTTCTTCTGGTATTGGACTTTGGTATCTCCATCATTGTAGACGAAAAGAATAATAGCTTGACAGTATAGATGGTGCTTAAAAAAAAGACCAAAGTAGAAATAATTAGTACTCCCTCCGTCCTGAAACACAAGTCCTTTCAGCTTTTCGGTTTTGTCCCATGATATAAGTCTTACAATACCAATGTAACATTTATTACATTTTTCTTCCCCTTACCCATAATTTATTATCAGTTCAATAAATTTTCATCAATTTATATTATTGCATTTATGATAGTCAAAGGACATTTCAGTCCTTTCTCCAAAACATTTAAGACTCTTCCACTTATTTAAATTGTGCAAAAACACTAAAAATTCTTATAATTTAAGACACAGGTAGAATTAGTTTGGTATTAGAGTTATTCCTTAACCGTGTAAATATTAATGGTATTGAAGTGTTTAAAACATTAATTGTCTACATCCCCATCAGCTTAAACTTCGGGAGACATGATATTTCAACATGGTATCAAAGTTATTTCTACGGCTGTGTGAACCCTTAGACTCAACGTCAGTAGGCGTTTAGTTTTTAGTTGGAAGTAGAGTTAAGTTCAAGTTATACAGACCGAGCATTAGTTAATTAGTCGTTGGGCTAACCGACTGGCATCCTTGCATCTGTTTATTCTTGTAAATTCTTTAAGAATGTTAGAGATTATTATTATTATTATTATTATTATTATTATGTGTAAGTCGGTTGTTATTATATGTAAGTCGGCTACGTATGCCGGATGTTCCTAAGTTAGCTGACTTAGGTGATTGTCATAGAAGTTAACAAAAGACCATTAGAATTAAGCGTGTTCATCTCCTGAAATTGTGTCTCTATATAAAGGAATAAAGTGTAGAGGGAGATTAATTCATTTGATTCCCTCAGTAAATTACTGTGCCGTGTTTGTTAACATGGTATCAAAGCCGAATTCCTCTCATCCTATAAAACCCTAGATTGTAGAAACCTTGTAGTCGTCAAATGTCGACTTTTGACATGGAGAAGAAACCAGACAGGTTGTTCAGCCAGCCGAGTTCAGCCAATACGTTTATGTGTTTTGTTAAACTGAACGGTAAAAATTATACCCCCTGGCCATGGTCCATTGAAATTTTCCAGACCGGGAAGGGTATGGATCACCATCTAGTTCGTGATAAACCAGAAACGGATGATCCTCGAACCAGTTCGTGGAAACAAGATGATGCTCAAATTATGTCACTTATCTTAAACAATACTGAACCGAATATTGGTTCAACACTGCTGTACTTGAGATCGACCAGAGATAAGTGGATTCGGTTGAAACACATGTACTCTGGTTCTGAAAATCTAAATCGTATTTATGATGTATGTAAAAAATACTTTAAGTTAAAGCAAGGAAGCTTGAGTTTGGAGGATTAACATTCCCAAGTTATGAGCGTATGTGAAGAAAGAAACAAGTATCAACCGTTGACCGATGATGCGGCTTTAATGGAGCGGCAACGGCTTGATATGGATGTCATACGATTTCAATCTGGGCTAAAACCAGAATACGAACCAGTATGGGCCCAAAGTCTAGGAGGAAGTCAACTCCCTAGTCTCCCAAAAGTCTTTTCACGGTTGCAAAGAGCATCGACGGATGGAAGAAGCCGATCAGAGACAGGATCAGGAGAAACCATTGAAGAAAAGTCGGCACTTTTTGGGAATACATCTGGCAGTAGAGGTGGACGTGGAAGCAGAATACAACCATGGGGGCCATGGTGGCCGTGGTGGACGTGGTGGTCGTGGTACCAAACTAAAGTGTGATCATTGGGGGAGACAAAATCATACTATTGATAATTATTGGGATATCCATGGAAGACCGGATAATAATTCGAATTATCAGGCTAACACCTCGCAGGAAGAAGATAAGGTAGTGTTCCCGTGAAGAGTATAAGCGGTTAACTGAGCAGAAAGGAGAAGTTCCTCATACTAAAGTATTTCGTTATTGTTTTATTTTTCATCTGAATGTACCTTTGTGCTCTTATTTTCCCAGCTGTTTTGTTCATTTTGCTATCATCATTGAATTTCCAGGGGATTTGCTTGAACATATCAAGCTGTTGCCATGCCCGGGAGAGAATTATAGTAGCTATGAACAGACAATTCCTTCTGACAGATTTTGAATCTGTGCGTTGATCTCATAGATCTCAACAGTGTTATCTCTTTTGGAATATAGGTCTCTAGCTGCCTCCCATATTTCATGGGCAGTATCATAGAGAATGATATCCTCACTGGTTTCAGATGTCATGGAGTGAATGAGCCAAGACATCACATGGTTATTCTCAGTATCCCAACCTTTATGTTTTGGATCACTGGGATCTGGTGGAACTGCAGCTCCTGTTAGATAATCCATCTTTCCTTGTCCTGTTGTTGACATTTTGACAGATCTTGACCATTGGAGACAGTTGCTACTACTCAAGTCATGGATTGATATAGTAGATGAATGAGGTTCAGAGGGTCTAGATGTATGAAGATGGTTATTTCCAGCAGCCGATTCATCAGACTTAGATGTGACGATTGACATTCTTGAAGAGAGAAAAATTTCTGGAAAAACGTACGGTGTATGCTTTGATACCATGCGGAGTTTAGCCAGAAATAAGAAAGAAACTGTTATGTTTCATTATGAGACCCTGAATAGGTTTAAATATAATACAAAAGAGACGGCCCGACAAAGCATTAAAGATAATAACAAGTAATTGTTCTTTTAAACTCAGGCTATGTTTCGACATGGTTTGGTTTAAACCGAGCCACAACTTTGTTCACTCCACCACTTTTTTAATCCATTATTTTATAAATTCCATAAATATCTTACGATTTTTGTCACCAATCATTTCTTTATATACAAATAAAAAAATATAAAACCATCTCTCACTACTCCACTTTATTCCCTCCACTACCTTTTTTACCATTATTTTATTCATTATACTGGATTCTCTCACAAATCATTCTTTTTCTACACAAATTTTAAAAAAAATCTCAACTTTCTAATCATCACTTCACTTTATTTTATATATGTTATTCCCCTGATTCGATTTAAGTTGAAATAATTCATGTCCCTATATTTTCAACATGGTACTACCTTTGTCAGGGGCGGCTCCAGAATATTTCCATTGGGTCAGAATTTTGTCATTCGTTTGGTCTTTTACACATAGATTTGTATATTCAATTTTACACAACTAATTCTGGGTCAAAACACAAAAACAGTTGATCAATACACAAAAATTAGTGGGTTAATTTCACATATATATGAGTTTATAAGAAAATTTTCTACTGTTTTTATCTCTCAATAATTTTTAGGGGATCGGTCGCCCCGTCCTCTAAAGGGTAGAGCGGCCCCTGGCCTCCATCCAATAATATAAGGCATTTTAGTTTTTTGGTTTTGTCCTATACTATAAGGCTCACAAACCAATGCATTATTTAATGCCATTTTTCCTTTTCAACCCCTATTTACTCATCTCACCCTATTAAATGTAGTGTACACATAAGAGGGCATTTATGTCCTAAAATGCTAAAAAGTGAATCATTTATTAACTTTCTCAATCTATGTGCACAAGGCTAAAATGCCTTACATCATGGGACGGAGGCGGTATCATATTTCATCAGCTGTATTATACAACAAGATTTTTTTTAATCATATCACTAGAAATGGAGTTTGTTAACCATGTCATTACTGTGCAGTTTCATATGTCCAAAGCCTACACTTTGGATCCTCAGGATTAGGAGGTGATATCTCTAGAGGAAATTATAGTATTGTTTTATTAGTTTTACTTTATTTACCCCTGATTATCTTTATTACCGTTGTAATCAGTCAATTTGACTGAAGTATGCTTTAATTAGTTTCCTGCCCGTTAACTTTAATTAGGACCTCTTCACCTATTTAAATATCTTGTACCATGTCTTTCAAAGTAAGAAGAAAACAATCTTCCAAACTCTCCCCTCTAAATTCTACAATCTTACCTGTGAAATACTTCATTTTTTCCTTTTCCTTTTCCTTTCCTTTCCCTTTTCCACTGAGGAACATTATTGCATCGTGACCATTGTAGGTAGTTGTTCCCATTTAGCTTGTGGCTAGTGATTGGAAGAGAGGCACTTTTATAAGTGCTATTTTCGATTTCTGGATAGGAAATAACCTCTGATTTAGAGGATTTTTCAGATTCATGGGCCATAGTGAACTGATTTTCGATTTTGAGTACAACTGATACTTATAGAGTTGTTCCTAACTACTTCAACAACTCCTAATAAATGCAACTAGGCAGCACAGAGTTAAGAGAACTAAGCCATCTAATTTCAACAGTCGCTTAATTCAATAATTTCCTCCTAGCAATTACTGAGACAAAACAATACGGAATTAATAGATCAATAGCTACAATTCTCATTGATTCTCTACATGCAGGTTTTTGAGCGAAGTGTTTGGTGAGATGTTGGGACAGTTCTGGAAAGCTCACAAAGGTCATCACTTCATGAACTGTTTGTTGGACTGGCTAAATATATTTACAAGAATTCTTTAGCGCCTTAAATTTCTTAATGATCCGGCTATGTAACAACATGCGTTTTCAACGATGGTGCTTTCATTCTCGAAAGATGTTACAGGCAGGAAAAATATCGGCCTGCCTAGCAAGTAATTTGTTACTTCCGTAGAAAATTAAGGTTTTCGGGGTAAAAAATAGTAATAATAAATTATACTAGAAATTGTTTCTCAGCAACCTATGCAAACACGCCAAAACCATCAACGAAAAACAAACTAAGCAGAAAAATGTATTTTTAATCACAAAAATAAGCAGGACATGCATGCATGCCAAGTATCAATTAAAAAAACAAGACAAAAGAACTAACTGACCTTCAGCCAATCGTACATTGTTAATGATGTGGTAGTGCACGACCAATCAAGAACACATCGTAATTCATAAAGAAACGGAAGAGCACGGTACAATCGATAGCCTAAATAATTAACTCGAGAAACTTTGCTGGTGAGGAACTGGCGATACAGAGTGCTCTTATGAGGAACACCATACCGGAGCTGTGCAGCTTGAAGGGATAAAGAAACTGATTTTGTCAGATATATTGCTCTAAGGGCTAATCCTGCAGTGTTTTGTCGAGAAGTATCCATATGCCATGCATATTGAGTGATAACATACGTGAAAAGGACAAGATTGAAAAGATAAAATATCACTTTCCCAGTTGCGAATGAACACAAGTATATTATACGATCAACTACAATCAGGAAGAAGATTCCCTGCATAAATACAGAAACATCAAACCAATTAGATGTAGTGAGATGCAGCAAAATGCATAAAGGCTAAAAGATCATTTTTAAGCAGCAGTTCCAAGGATCAGCAAGTATAAAGAAAGCTCATCCTAAGGCAAAGTTCGATCAGCTGTTGCTCAAAGATGGCTGGGAATGTTGTACAAATATGATCACATGTTTTATCAATATTACTGTTAAATTTTGACATGTATCGTTATCAATTTGAAGTTTGTACAGAAGTTCGAGAGATGAGAACGCTAAAAGAAAAAGAGGCAAGACATTCATACCATGAGAAAAAATACAAATTCCTTAGGAAATTGGTCCTCTAGCTGATAAACCTCGAGAAATTCGCTTTTGTTTTTTATGACGGATTGATAGAATATGGCAACCAGAAAGAATACGGATAAGTCTGCACCAAAAATGTAAGCATAAAGATCAACTTCTCTTTTTCCACCTCCAATCACAGATATTATAGGATATGGAAACCCAACTGCCTCCGTCAAACCAGCAGTTTGTGCATTAAGGATCTCTTTTGCTACATCAGCTGCCGGTGTTAGTGACTCATACTGTTCAGTTACACTGCATTCTAAAGGGGAAGCATAAACCACCTCAAAAACAGCTAAGGCCAAACCAGAACTTTCTGAACTCTTTTCAATGCTTTGAATTTGAACCTTACTTGAACAAGATGAATTTTGCTTTTCATTATTGCATCTCTCTTTATGAACAAGCTGCAGTAGATGATTAATTCCAGATTCTATCCTCTCTGGTTGAATCCCATCTTCAGGCCACAATTGAACATCCATGGAAAGCTGAACAAAGTATGGAGGCGACTCAGCTTCCTGCGTCAATGATTTCCAGTATCTAGAGCAGCTCTTGATAACTAGTTTCACCATATTTTTTAGTAGTTGAAAGAGTTCCTTTGCTTTCTGACTTATACTGGATGCACCAACAATTTTTTTTTTATCCAACAGTCTCCCCTTACTAAATCCTGCCGAATACCACTCGCCATCTTTTGCAGTGATAGAGCTCTGTAAAAGAGTGAACAGATACACTAGAAAAAGAGGTAGTGAACTAATCACGAAAGATGATTTAATCCTTGTTGTAGGAAATCCAAGTTCAGGAAGAAGGCTTGACTGGATGCTAAAACCACAATGTTGGATTACTACCTGATAAAGATATTGAAGCAAGATATACACTTCTGTGTACACTAACATGATGACCCAAAATATGTAACTTGGCCCAGTATTAACACAAAGAGCATACAAGAAAAGAGCAATCAGGTACACCATCGAAATCAAACTAAAATTCCAAAGATAGACAAGGACAAAACAAAAGTAGCACACAATATCATTGTTGGATCGCATTTGAGACCATATATGGTGAAAGATCCTTCCTATCTGCATACTTGCCGTATCAGATGTTCTGCTCTTGTCAGACAGGACAGAAGACGTTCTATCAAAATGGCATTCTTTGACGTTTGTCTCTCAGCCTCATTAACAAGGCCATCATGAGCAGGAGGCTCAATTGAGCCGGATTCATCATTTGCAATGTTCAGGAAGTTCACAATATTGTTCATTGCCAGGTTTCCAATTGAATGTACTTGAGAAACACCATCCCCAATAAGTTGCACAGCGGAAACTAAAGCGTTCTCTGTCCCTAAACCTTTAGATTTCTTTTCCTTTTCAGAGTCCGCTAAAGAACCATCATTTGAAGTTTCCTCAAGTTCAATGATCTCATCAAGAGTAGTTTCTGATGGCTGCTTTACGAATTCCGTAGCAAAAGGAGTCTCTGTTCTTAAGCTGCTCTGAGAATCAAGCAAATCGAACTGAAAGCTTGACTTGAGGATATTTGTATCTTGTTGTTCAAGGTTCCCAGTGTTACAGTTTGGATTCAGAGCGACATTTTTCCTTTTTCTTAGCCCTTCACTGGCAGGGGTCGTCTCATCGTGGACTGAGGTAGAATTCATATTATGAAGCTGGATTTGTAAGTTGAGCATCTCAGACTTCATCTTTTCAACTTGCAAGTTACGCTGTCGTTTCTTTTCCTCGGATTCACGAATATGGTGTAGCTGCGCAGTCTTCCATGCTGCTTTCTTCTCTTGCTCACGAACAATTGCACCGATTTGCTCAGCTTCAAGATACCGAAAGACGTAATCAAATTCGGGAGATGAGAACATATATGACTGCAGTGATACCAGAACAAAAATGACAATCTCAACCAAGGCAGATCTAGAGGTAATCCGAAAACCGTAGTCGTACTTGTAGAATCCAATAACCTCGTATATGTAATCAACTGTCTGACACTTGCCAGCATTAAAATCACCAACAAATGGAGACTGATATGCAAGAGAAAGGACAATAACAGCAAAATTATAAATCCGCAGATACTTGAAGATTTTGTTTTTCTTCTTCAGTATTGCAAGCCTCTTCCGGAAGTAAATCAGAGCAAAAGCAAGATATCCAAAATGTAGAATGTCATACTCAAGCGTTCCAGTTATTAGGATCAAAGCAAGCACGAGATCAAGCAGATGACAATAGCAGTAAAGCCTTAAATAATCAAGGAAAGTCCACATGCTTTTCGTTTCAAATGACAGATCTCTCCAAACAAAAGCATTCTTTCTTTGAGAAAGAATTTGACGATATGTAAATGACCCAGAAAAACTGGAAGCACGATCTGCACGGAGCTTGAAACACGCAAGCATGAACACCACGCAATAACTTATCAGCATTCGAGGGTCATCGACATCAAACCCTACACAAAGTTTCAAGAGAAATGCATGAGTCGCCGTTAAAGAAAAAATCTTCATGCACTCAACACCTTACTTGACTGCAAGTTACATTTTGGTTTTCAGTGATGTTCTGAAGACCATGAAGGCTCTTGAATTACCATTTCACCCGGAAGCTTAAGTTAAAGATGACAGGGAGATGAGTAAGTAAGATATTTAAACACTTCAACATGTCTCACATGTGTATTCCTAACACAAACAATCTGGTCAATAAACAAAGCGACGACAATGTTAACGGAGTGGCTTGAAGCCATGACCTCCTACTCTGATACCATCTCACCAAAAAGTTCAAGTTGATGGAGAGGTAGGTAAGATATTAAAATTTTCAAAGAGAGGGAGAGAGAGAATTAATTTGTTGACTGAATTGCCCTACATTTCGCATGAAGTTAATAAAGTCAACAAAAATTTATGGAAGTATCTCCAGAAAATAAACTCTCATTGAAAATAATCATACTCCTACAGTTTCAAAAAAAAAAAAAAAAAAAAAAAAAAAAAAACTGCTGAAAATAATCATGCTGCACCCTCAAAAATAAAATAAAAAAATAATCATGCTGCTTACAGGTAAAGCTTTTACATGATTTATCATGGTACCGAATCAGGAAATACTCCCTCCGTTCCTTATTAGTTGAATAACTTACTTAAATATTTGTTCCTTTTAAATTGACACTTTCAGTTTCAAAGCAGCATTTATTGTTTGTTTTTCTATTCCACCCTTATTTAGTGTTAGAGAGAAAAAAAACGAGTAAGAATGCTTCAACTGTAATCAAGGCTATTTTAGTCTTTTTATTTAAAGTCAAAACAATTACTCACTTCCTTAATCTCCATGAATTTAACAACCTATTCAACTATTAAGGAATGGAGGGAGTAGTGGATGCAAATCTAACTATTGCACTATTTGTTGGTAGGGAAAATGCACGAGTATTGTTTGCTAGAGAAAGTTGTGGTACGGTGACAAGTGACAAGGCAAGTCGGAGTGCTTAAATGTATAAACTACGGTTCTCGATAACTGTTGGAAGAAATATTTTTATTATTAGTATTATTATTATTGTTAATTTATATTTGGTAATTAATGTAGCCGGATTATAAGGCAATCGTCTATGATTTGTTTTGATTTGGTAGGATTCTATGCTCATTCTTAGGCAGCATGATTGGAGGCCTAAATGGTCAAGACTCCTAATTAGTAGGAGGAATTTAGGGGACTCCGTGGTGTATAAATATCTCTTTCCTATGATGAATAAAATCAAGCAAGCCTTCCATAAAAGGTCTCTCTTTTAACAATAACAGCGTAATTGTCTACGACAAATCCTCGTTTATCAGATACAAACAAACAAAAAAGGGGTCATTTACAGATGTTTGTTGGGGATGTCAACAAAAAGAATGAAAAGGGGGAGGAAAGGAGACCAACAAACATTTGGAAAAAGAATTTTCCAAACACTCTAAGAATTGAAACGTCAAAAGGGTATGTCTCCTACATAAAGTCAGATCCCAAAACGCATCATGCATTAAGGGATGTTATTGCCTCCCTTAAATGAAAACCTGGAATGTCTAGATAGCAAAAAAAATAAATAAATAAATAAATTTAGAGGGAAGAAGAAAAAGCATTACCTAGCCAACAGCTACGACAATAATTGAAATACATATTGGAGCTTTTCCAGCAATCATGGCAGAGCACATATGTCTCACTGGATGCACCTTTTTCAGCAAGCATCAAGTGCCTCCACATGACAAAGTACTCGAGTACAAGGATTGAAGAAAATAAAAACACAAATATTGGCCACAGTTTACGAATAATACGTCGCTCTATAAGTACACAAGCAGCCAATAAGGCAACGTATAGCAGAGAAATGGCATTCAGAAGAGCAAAGCTGGCCACGAGCAAAGCAAACATGTTGATCTCAAGTCCAAAGAGGTTAAACAGATTCTCTATCCAAAACTTGAGATATGTCCTCAAAGTGCTCTTTTGCATTTCAAACCTCTCCTTTCTCAAAGTAACAATCCGCTGCTTATCCCATTTATGGCTTTCCTTCATACTCCCCCATATACGACTGAAGTTAAAATTTCTACTGCTGTTATCCTCAGAGCCTAATCTATGGGATGACATATCCTGAGATGATTGGTGAAGACCTTGGCTGAAAAATGGCCACGAATGGCTTGCCGCTCCAATCCTGCTTGAACCAGGTTCGCTAAAAGCTGAGGATGAGTTGCTTTCACCGTTAGGAGCTGAAATAACTGGCAGGATGTCTTGTGGTGAGACAAAAAGCGGGCAAGGCTCCTCTGATTTTCCTATATCCAAAAGAACGCTGGGAAGAGTATCCAACCAATGGAAAACATTGTATTGAAGGGCACATGCAGCAATTACTAGAACTTTTGACCTGAGGCCAGCTTCTATACCCCAGAAACTGCATTCATATGTCTGGAAACCCAAAAGAAGAGATAAATTATAATGCCTTTGTCCTGGAAGCATTTCAGCATATTTTCCCAACATTTGGAATAAATACTCAGCAGTCACTAGGCATCCTGTATACATCAAGAACAATTTTGATGGTATTTGTGAGGCTTTAGGTAGCATTGAACATACCACAAGGCCAAGTAGGTATAGAAAACCAAAAGCACTTATTGGATATAATGAAGCATAGAATACGGAAACAAACAATATCTTTAGACTATGCCAAATTAAAAAGCGTCTGATGAAGCCAAAAAGCCCAATGTGACTTAGATCAGAGTCTTCTGATCTGACATATCTGCTTTGTCTTCGTTCATAGCTGTAAAGCTGCATTACAACCACAATTGCAAGAGATTCCTGGATGTTCTCCAATAAAGATGCCTCAGGATTGTAACCAAAGCATGCCTGAAGATCAAACTTTCCAGACATCCAAGCTTCAAAAGCTGGAAAGATGCTTAGACTGTAAATTAAAAGGAAGACTATAAATGCGTATGTCTTGAGTGGATACCATAAACGCCGTTCAGTTCTCCCAGCAAGTTGTCTTCCAATGATCCAGAGAAGGAGAAGGAATATGTACCCGAAGTAGACAAAGTTAGGCCTCACCATGTACACCATAAGAAGAATTGTCAAAAATGCAATGTAGGTTCCAAATGATCTGTACAATGATAAAAATTGTGTCCCAATAGCACCCAGGTATGAAGCAATTTTCCTCTCTAGGAACAAACAAAAGACAACAGCAGTTAGTAGGCAGAAAGAGCAATCAATGACATTAACGTTTAACAAAATTCATTAAAATCTTGTTAGAAAGAGAACCTTTTTGGTAAAATAATTTTATTCAATTGATTGATTTGTTACAAAGAGTGTCCTCTCTTAAATAGGAAAATAACTAGAGACCTGTCTGATTTAAACTCCTTGATTTGAGGAATCGAATCAAATCAAATCAGAATTAAATCAGACTTTCTATAAAAAGAAAATACAACAAAATCAAATAAAATCAGACATAAATGCAGAATCCCAAAAGCTACTGGAACGTGGGAAAATGCATAAAAGACTGAAAAGCCCTCAATTTTCAACACTCCCCCTCAAGTTGAGCATAGATATTGATCATGCCCAACTTGCACATGAACTCTTCAAAGTTCTGCTTCATTAGGGCTTTTGTTAGGCCATCAGCTTCCTGTTGAGCAGATGGCATGAAGGGTATGCAAATCACCCCAGATTCCAGCTTCTCCTTGATGAAGTGTCTATCTACTTCCACATGTTTGGTTCTGTCATGTTGTACTGGGTCATTTGCAATAGCAATAGCGGCCTTGTTATCACAGAACAGTTTCATTGGGACTTCTGGTTTCAGTCTCAAGTCTTCTAGGACCCTTTTTACCCACGGTTCTTCACATATCCCATGAGCCATTGCCCTAAATTGTGCCTCTGCTGTACTCCTAGCCACCACTGTCTGTTTTTTACTCCTCCATGTCACAAGGTTCCCCCACACAAAGGTACAATAACCCTGTTGTGGACACGCTCTCTTTGGAACCACCCCCAATCGGCATCCGTATAGATTTCAATGCTTCTTTTCGACTTTTCTTGAACAAGAGCCCCTCACCAACGGTCCCCCTTCAAGTACCTTAGAATTCGAGCACAAACCTCGATAGTGAGATTCACTTGGGGAGTGCATAAACTGACTGACCACCCCCACTGCATAGGAGATGTCAGGTCTGGTGTGTGCAAGGTATATTAGCTTACCCACTAGTCTTTGATAGTGTTCTCTATCAACTTCCTTTTCTTCATCTCTTCTCTTTGACAGTTTTAAGTTGCTCTCCATTGGAGTACTAGCAGGTTTGCATCCTAACAGTCCTGTTTCTTGCAAGAGGTCTAGGACATACTTTCTTTGAGAGACAACCATCCCTTTATCTGATCTTGCCACTTCCATGCCCAAGAAGTACTTAAGCCTCCCTAGGTCCTTGATTTCGAATTCTTCTTTAAGTCTTTCTGTGGTGTTTTTTATACCCCAAGTATCATTTCCTGTTAGGATGATGTCATCCACATATACCACAAGAACTGTGACTCTTCCATCAGTGCCTCCTTTTATAAATAGGGTATGATCAGAGTGCCCTTGCTTAAAGCCAATTTTCAACAGGAACTGCCTAAACCTGTCAAACCATGCCCTGGGGCTTTGTTTCAGTCCATATAGGGACTTCTTCAACCTGCACACCTTGTTTTTCTGCCCAAAACCTGGAGGCAACTCCATGTACACTTCCTCCTTTAGGTTTCCATGAAGGAAAGCATTTTTTACATCTAGCTGGTGCAGTGGCCAGTCCATATTTACAGCTATTGAAAAGATGATTCTCACTGTATTTAACTTGGCAACTGGTGAGAATGTCTCTGAATAATCAATTCCATATGTCTGGCTGTATCCCTTAGCAACAAGTCTTGCCTTATACCTCTCAATCTCTCCATCAGATTTGTATTTTATTGTGAACACCCATTTACACCCTACTGATCTCTTCCCTGCTGGTAAATCAGTCACCTCCCATGTGTCATTCTTTACCAAAGCCTTCAGTTCCTCCTGTACAGCTGTCCTCCACTCAGGTCTCTCTAGAGCTTCATTTATGTTTTTGGGAATTTTATCTTTTGAGATCTTTGGACGGGGAAGGCTTGATGTGAGGAGGATAAGTTGGTATAGGTTAGGTAGTTTTGAATGGGGTACCTAGGGTGTTTTGTACATTCCCTAGGGGGTTTTCTGATAGCAATGGGAACATCTAGAAGGAGGTGATCATTCTGGGAGATAGGGTTCAATTTTTGGCGTGAAGGAGATGGGGAATTTTCTGACTCAGATGGTGGCAAGTTTGGGGCTACTGGGGACAGTTCCCCTCCACTATTGTCAGTCTGCTCAGATGTCTCTAGGACTGGTTCTTGGACATCTTGAGTGACAGATGGTATATATGTGGTAGATTTAGGGTGCCTCCGGGAATAAGTCAGACCCTCGAACCTGGTTACAGTCCTAGGAGATTGGTCCTTTGGGAACTCCCCTCTAGCCAAGCTCCCAGAATCTTCATCACTTTGTCTTTCTGATTGGTCAGAATGTGGAACACTAGACACTTCTATCCCAAGATCAGGGTGCACAAAATCTTTATCAGTAGAGTACATGAAATCAGCACTATCTTCAAGTGTCATTAAGCTCTCCCCCTGAAGATGATGCTGATGAAAGTACATCTGATTTTCAAAAAAACTAACATCCATTGTTTCTATGACCTTTTGTTTTTCAAAATCAAAGCACCTATAACCCCTTTTGTGTGCAGAATATCCTACAAAGGCACATTTTGTAGCCCTGGGATCAAGTTTGCCCTGATTATATGTCTGTGCAAAGGCAACACAGCCAAATATTTTTAGGGGCAAATCTTGGATCAGCCTAGTATTAGGAAAAAAATCTTAGTTTATCAATAGGTTTGCAAAAGTCTATGCTCCTAGAGGGAAGCCTGTTAATGAGGTAGACTGCAGTAAGCAGTGCCTCTCCCCATAGGTATTTAGGGCATTTTGAAGCCAATAAGAGAGATCTCACCACTTCAAGCATGTGTCTGTTCTTTCTTTCGAAACACCATTTCGTTGTGGTGTGTTGACACATGAACTTTGATGGATGATCCCTTTGGTCATGTGAAAAACTCTTTTAAAATCTTGTTATAATACTCAGTGCCATTATATGTTCTGAGTATTTCAATAGGAGTGTGAAATTGTGTTAAAACCATATTGTAAAAACTCTTAAAAGCTTGTTCAACCTCTGATTTTCCTTTTAGTAAGTAAACCCAGGTTACCCTGGTGTGATCATCTATAAACGAGACAAACCATCTATGTCCATTTAGAGTGAAGTGTCTAGAGGGACCCCGAGACATCACTATGGATGATTGTAAATGGTTTGGTTGGTTTATAAATGGCCATGTGAGGGGTAGGTCTTTGCGTTTATGTTTTGACATTTCACAAATTTCACAATAGTGATCAGACACATTTTTATTGATAAAAAGTTTTGGGTACAATCTTTTCAAATACCCAAAATTGGGATGTCCTAGCCTAGCATGCCACATTCTGATTTCACAATTGGACAAATTGGCTGAATTGTAACATCTAGTCCTAGGCTCTTCATTATTCCCCTCAGCATTCCCTTCTTCCAGCACATATAGACCATCTACCACCCTAGCATTGCCAATCTCCTTCCCCAAAGTTGCATCCTGAGCCTTACAATTAATAGAGGAAAACATTATATTGTAGTTGGCCTCCGAGACCAGTTTATTTACGAGAGATAAGATTGCAAGATAGTTTAGGCACATGTAGGACTTCATGGAGAGTAAGAGAGGGAGAGATAGGGCGATCCTTTGCCCGCAATCACGGCGATAAGATCCATCTGCTATCTTCACCTTCTGATTACCTCCACTAGGTAAATATGAGGAGAATTTGTTGGAAGAGAAAGTCATGTGGTCGTTGCACCCGAATCAATGATCCAAAGGTGTGCTTCGATCTCGTTTTTAAGGTGGAAAGGGCAAAGGAATTACCGGAATCCGCAAGGTTGCCTTGTGAATTTTTGTGGTTGGCCAAAAGTTGGTTGGTACGCTCTAGTTGATCCTTTGTCGGGACGAGGAGGTACGGGGTCTTATCACTTGGCTCGAAGACACTTGGTTAGCCCCGCTTGTGTCTCCACCAGCTCCTGCTTGCCCTCTTGGTTTCCAGTTTGGGGGTTTTCCATGGATGCCCCAACAGGTCTCCTTTGTGTGGCCTTGTTTTTTGCAGTGGTCACATACCAATTTTTTTCTGCCCTTGGTGTCTCCTCCCTTGCTGAGACTAAAGCCGATGCTTCAAGATCTTGTCCACCAGTTTTCTGACTCTGAAGGGATTCAGAGCCAATATTCATCACCTTTCTCCTTGCTTCTTCTCTCCTTACCTCTGCAAAGACCTCTCTCAATGAGGGAATAGGTGTTTTTCCCAATATCCTACCCCTCACTTCATCCAAATCTTGGTTCAAACCGGCTAGAAAAGAATAGACTCTCTCATTCTCCTCCCTTTTACGGAATTTGACAACGTCTTCGTACACCTTTGCCATGTGTCCTCATGACATATGTCCGGCTCTTTGCCAAAGAGTGACTATCTCATTGTAGTATGAGGTCACATCTTTGCCTCCCTCGTTTCGAATTCCACGAGTTTAGTCTTTAGATAATAAATCGTGAGGAGTTCTCTAGATCGAGTACATCTCCTTAATCGCATCCCGGATGTCCTTTCTTTGTTGAAAGGAACATATGGGGTCCGGCTATGTTTGGCTCCATTGAGTTCAACAAATCTTACTTCAGATTACACCCATATCTACTTAAGGAGGAAAAATGGTTCATAATCCTTGCAAGAAAAGGAGAAAAACAAAAAATGATACAGTCCGAATTAACCTAAACAATCACAAAACATCAGTTAATGATCAGCCTCTAAGGCTCCTAAATCTTTGTTAAACATTACTGTAATGAATCTCACTAAACATAGCCAAGAGTAGCAAGCATGGTTTTTAAATGGATTGTCAGTAGGAGGTTTACTAGTATAAACTTTTTACCGTGAGATGGATTGCTCTGGCTATCCATGGTGCTAGATGTAGCATAAACTGACAACAGAACTGATTTGTTCAATCCAGCTTTTAAGATGCTAAATCCAACTGGGAGACTAGGGGTATGTCGCACAATTGCTGAAAATGAAAATAGCAGTTCGAAACCATGGTTATGAATTGCACAAAAGCATCCAAGCAGAGCTACCTCCAGAAAATCCCAAGAATTATCACTTCCAAGAAGACCTGCAACAATATGATCGTGGAGAAAAAATTATATAATAATAATTAACCAGATTCATAAAGGCCTTCAATCTCTCCCTCCCATGCTTATCTATAATAATTAATCTTGTCTTTCAAAGAATTCGACTGAAGTGACCAAAATGATTATAATAGAATTGAAGAGATTAGAAAATAATTTGAATTTGCTCTTGTTATTGATCGATTACAGGAGAATACAGTTTAAATAGGAGTTACACTGACTAGCCGTTGGCTAAGAAGCTGAACAGGCTTTGACTAGAATGGGCGCAACAGTAGAAACACAGCTAAACCTAATTAAGCCCACTTAATCTAAATATCAGCGGTCAAATAAACATAGATAATAAAGTTACTGAGATTAATAAAGTGCATGCGTTATATACTTTATTAATCCTTCTTAATAGTTCCACACACCCCTCAACTTGGTTGTAGATATTTATACAACCAAGCTTGCAACACAGTTCCTGAAAATAGCTAGGAGAAACCGACTTAGATAGGATATCAGCAATTTGAAATTTTGTAGGGATATAGCCAAGGCTTGACAATCCACTTGTTCTTTGATGAAATGACGATCAACATCCACATGCTTAGATTTGTCATGATTAAATGATCCATAGGCCTTCACACACTCCAAGATTCACACACTCCAAGAGCTAGAGCTCTCAACTCAGCTTCAGCACTGCTTCTTGAAACCGTTGATATTTTTAATCCTCCAAGTGACAAGATTACCCAGACATAAGTGCAGCAGCCTATAGTAGACCTCCTGTTAGGGGTATATCCTACCCAATCTGCATCAGCGAAGACGTCAAGGTCTTTATTGGTGGATTTCTAAAAGAAAAGTCCTTGCCCTAGGTTGCCTTTTTTGTAGAAAAGATAGAGAAAGAGGAAGGAAAAAGAGTGAATTATATTGATAATCCTTATCGGGTTGATAAGGGAGCATTACATTTTAAGGAGAGAGCCTCCAACGGTTATAAACACTGCTGCAACGGCTATGAACAGTGTTATTTGCCCAGAAGATGGCAGATTACACTTAGCCAGAAAAAGGACCCTAATTACAAGATTAGGACAACAGGACTTGGGATTAAACAACAAAGGAACAAAGAATAAACCCTAGGGAGCCTATATTTTAACACCCCTCCTCAAGTTTGGTTGTGGATGGAGTAACACCCAAGCTTGCTTCTCATTTTGATAAATATAGGTAGAGGAGACCCCCCTTTGTAAAGATATCAGCAACCTGTTCTTGGGAAGGAAGGAAATCAATAGAGATTTCTTTGTCTTCAACCTTTTCCTTGATGAAATACCTGTTAATGTCAAAGTGTTTTGACTTGTCATGGTGAACTGGATTCTCTGACATGCGGATGGAAGACATTATCACAAAGAAGCTGAATAGGATGCTCCTTCTTGATTCCGAGATCAATTATGATCCTTTTTAGCCAGAGACATTCAAAAATGCCTAGAGCCAAGACTCTGAGCTCAGCCTTTGCACTGCTTCTTGAGACCACATGTTGCTTCTTGCTTCTCCATGTAGTAAGATTACCCCAGAAGCAAAAACAATACCCAGTTGTAAACCTTCTATCAATCACAAAACAAGCCCAATTTGCATCAATGAAGACTTGAATCTTCATGTCTTCACTTTTCTTAAATAACAGCCCTTGACCAATAGTCCCTTTGAGGTATCTCAACATTCTATTCACAATGCTTTGGTGTTCCTGGCAGGGTTTGTGCATACATCGGCTCAACAGACTAACTACATAGCAGATATCAGGTCTGGTGGGAGCCAAGTAGATCATTTTCCTACCAGTCTTTGGTACCTCCCCACATCAACAGGTTGAGATTCACCTTCTTTGCCCAGTTTTATTCCAGGATCAACAGAAGAAGAGGCTGGTTTGCATTCAAGTATTCCAGTTTCTTCTAAGAGGTATTTCCTGTGAGAAATGAGGATCCCCTCCTTAGACCTAGCCACTTCCATGCCAGGCAATTATTTCATGTTTCCCAGATCTATACTTCAAATTCCTTGGCTAGGGACTCCTTCAGCTTATGTATTTCAGTATGACCATCACCAATGATGATTATATAATCCACATAGACAATGAGGATGACCTTTTTTCACTTAGGAGTCAATTTTATTAACATAAGTGGTCAGATTGGCATTGACTGAAGCCATAGTTCTTGACAACTTTGGAAAATCTTCCAAATCAAGCCCTAGGTGGTTGCTTTAGTCCATAGATGGGCTTGTGCAGTTTACAGACCTTTTTTCAGCCCCTGGGTGATCAATCCAAGGTGGTAACTTCATGTAGACTTCCTCACTTAGATCATCATTGAGGAAGGCATTTTTCACATCTAGTGCAGGGGCCAATCAAGGTTTACAGCAAAAGACAAGAGAACCCTTATGGTGTTTAATTTTAAGAAGACCGAGGAAAAGCTTTGTGTTTTAAGAAGACTGAGAAAAATGATGTAGCAGTGTTTACTGATGTTGATTGGGGCACGTGTACCAAAGATAGAAGATCGGTCACCGGAAATTATGCTTACGTTCGGGGGAATCTAATCATGTGGAGGAGTGTTTAGGACCAAATTATAGTGATTTTCATATATATTTTATGAATCAATTTCCCCCATATATGGATTATTTTCATAGATATCGGGCCTTATAGTCAAATATTGAGTAAATGAGGTTTTTAATAGTTAAATATGAAAACGTATCGATTTTTATGTTTATTTGATGTTTTTATATTATTTTGGAAATTATTACGTTTTGGTATGTTTTTTATATTTGTAGATACCCAATTGATGATGGAAAAGATGATCCTAAAAGGCTAAATTCGAGATGGAAGAGGATCAATTAAAGATATGGAAGAATAAAAGAGATAAGGAAAGAAATAAATCAAGATAAAGATGGAAAAATCAAGAAATTCGATTTCAAGTCAATAGTGGACGAGCGTCCATCGGCGACGAGCGTCCTAGAAGAGATTTTACATTCGAGTCTCCGGGACGCAAGCCGAACGAGCGTTGACTCTCCGTCCAAGGCAAATGGACGGGCGTCCATGTATTCAAACGAGCGTCCGCCGCCGCCTTTGCCTAAACCGACTTAATCTTCTATTTAAACGGCCGTCGCCCCAACCCTAAGGGCATCCATATTTTTCTTCACATCAAAAAAGAGAGCACAGCCGCATCTTGGAGAGTTGAAGGCCGGTCACCCGAGCCTTGTGCTCGGGTGAACCGAGGTTAGATTAGGAGTAGATTATGTAGCTTTTCTTTTCGTTTCCATGGAGTTCAACCATTGTATCAAGACTATGTGAGTTTGATTTCTTTCAATTTATTTAATTCCAGTTTTTCTTCATGATGGTTAATTTATTTTGTATCTTTCTTTGAGTTTATGATGCCATGAGAATAAATCGAAAGATTAGTTCACGATTGATGTTTATAATACGGAAGTTGCATAAACGCTAGATCACCATAGAAAGATAGGGTTTTTAGCCATTAATGATGACAAGTTAATGAGTTAGATTCCTAGGTTGTTAGGTTCTTTAAAAACGAGAGTTAATTGAATCTACACCCGAGTTTTGTTTGGTAAATCAGTCTCAACACTCGAAAGATGAGAGATAGATAATTGAATTCACTACGGAAGTAGGCTTTCATAGCTTGAGAATAAATTCACTAAGGAATTAGGGGTTTATGTCTCGCGATAGGGTGAAACCACAAACTGAATTAGAATCATGAGATTAACTAGAATTGAAATCACTTAGATTTGTGCTTTGGTTGTTCCCATGTTTCTTAGGTTAGATTTATTTTGATTGTTCTTTTATGTTTTTCTGTTTTTTATGCTTTTGCTTTTCGTTTATTTTGTTTTTCTTGAGTAGCAATTGGTAGGATTAATAAGATTAGATTCTACATACCTTTTCCCTGAGGATCGACCCCTTACTCATTACGCTTTACTAGCAACAACCCGATGTTTTGGTCGGTTAGGAGTTAGTTTTGCATGATAGTTAGGGTTTATAAATTTCTTTTGTTTTTAATGATGCAAAATCTCCCCAACAAAAGTGGCGCCGTTGCCGGGGAATAGGTGTCATGTTGAATCTAGTTTTGTTAGTTCTTGATTTTGTTACGTTTTATTTTTGTTTTTAATAAAAGTAGCGTATACCAAGTTGAGAGTTTTTATTTTGCCGTGTTTCGATGACCGTTAGGTTAAGAATGTGCAAAAGTTTTTTTACTCAACTTGTTTTACGTGAAGTTTATATGTTTATGTGTTACCTAGTCTAACCCCTGTGCTTAATTTGATAAAATTTCTTGTCTTTGTGATACGTATTCTTGTGTTGTGTTCATAAGTATTTAGGGTTTTTCTTGTGTTTTTCCGCCGTCCGTGCATTCTTGTTGTATGGACGAGCGTACGTTTCCGTTGGACGCCCGTCCAGTTCTTCATCTGCTTGGTGAACGAGCGTTGGGAAGTATTGGACGCTCGTCCGTTCAAATATTTTCAATCCTGTTCTGATTTAGAGGACCAGACGAGCGTCTATACTTTCTGAACGTCCGTCCGGTCGGTTTTCAAGGCAGACGAGCGTTTGTTTTGATGAACGCTCGTCCGGGGCTGAATTGCAGGTGAACGCCCGTCTGTTTTGTTGAACGCCAGTTCATGGTCCAGGTTTTTCTTGATCTCATTCTTAATGCTTTTATTTGGTGTGGATTTTTCATTCGAGCTTCTGTGGCTAATTGATTTTTACATAGATGCCCTGAACTTATATGTTTTTAACTTTCCATCTATGAATCCATGTTAGATAATTGATCAATTCTTTATATATGATTCATCTATGCAAGTTATAGTAACTGTCGGTTCTCGTACGCTATAACTGTTCTTATGGTTAATTAGTAGCTAATGTCGGTTCCCGTATGCTACATACCGCTCCGATTAATCTTTTAAGCTTTTAAGACTTACGTGCTTCATTTGTTTTTATAGTTCATATGGGTAGCTATCGTCGGTTTTCCGTATGCTACGTCCTTTCTCCATATGAGTTATACTGTTTAGATAGATGATTTGTTGGTTTCCATAAGTCTATCACTTTCGATAAGTCTTAAGGCGCGTCGGCACTAGTGACAGCACTGTCGTTTATCGTAACCTGTCATTATTTGGTAGACGTTTATTATATATATGTCGTGTTGCTAATTAGTGGGCTAGTTTTCTTTCTTTTATTTTCTTTTTATTTTTGCATATCATTTAGTTGCATGTCATCTAGTTGCATTGTTTTTCTATTTTTCCTTTATTTTTCTTGAGCGTAGTTAACTGTCGGTTTCCGTAATACTACCTCATTTTTATTTTGTTTCTGCACGGGCCGTAGTCACTGTAGGGTTTCAGACCGACCTGATCACACTAAGCCTGTCAGAAAGTTTTTTTTAGGTTTTTCATTTCATATATAGATTGCATTTTCATGTAGTTGCACCTAGCCTACGACTTTGTAGTATTTCATGTATAGTATTCAATCTTTAGTTGAGCTTAAGTTGAAAAATCTCTATGATCCTTTTCTTCATGTGCTTTATATATGTAATCTTTTCTTTTTCCCCGAAGACTCTTTTTGCACTAATCAAGTCTGCAGGATACTTTCTATAGCGATTGTGCACTTTAAAGATGTATTCAGTTGTCCTGTGATGCTCCACGTCTGCGAGCTATGCAAGCAATCCCCGGTTCTTGTTGGTTCCTCCGAATTGCCGCATCCAATCGACTAAGTTCTCTATTTGTTTTATTTACGTATAACTTGAGGACAAGTTGCAATCTAAGTGTGGGGGAAGGGATAGATGATTTATGTGTCTACTTTCGTTTGCTCATATTTTTAGTATTTCTATGAAAAGTGCTTAATTTTCAAATTTTTTGTTATATCCCGAGTAGACAAAGGCATATCTTTGCTTGAGTTTATATCATTTTTGCTATATTCGTATATTTAGTAATTTTAGTTGTTTCACCCGACACTCTTTTTCACATGCCATAGTAAATGATGAGCTAAATGTTGAGAGCCTACCCCATTTTAGTTGGAGATTTTTGATGATTATAGCATGTTTCTTTGCTTATGTACAATTCTTGAAAAGTTTAGTAGTTTGTATTCTAGGATTAAAGTATGACATACTGTGAATATCTGTAAGTTTGAATGTGATAAGTGAAACGTGATTAAGTCTTCGCAATAGTAATAAATTGTTTACTTGAGGTGTTATGCTCAGTGGTCTGTGTTACTAGAAAATAATCTTTACCACTGCCAGCCAGAAATCTCTAAGTAAACATAGTTGTAATTGTGTGTGTCGGAAGCTGGTTTATGATTTGGGTGAGGTAGGGTGTACCACGTATGTCCTATTCCACTATGATGACCAAAAGCTCACGACAGTCAGTTTATAGCTGCCTTATGATTGGAGTAAGGTAGGGGATTATCTTGAAATGTCCCTGATGTGTGTTAGAAAAGTGTGAAAAAAAGTGAAAATATTGAAATATATTATTATGAATAAGTAAGGACTTAGTTATCGTTAATCTTATCCCCAGTATAAACTGAAAGATATGTTGAAGGGATTATCCTCTGAGTTTGTCAGAAATGTTTTAGATATTCTCTACTATTTCTTTTTGGGATATGTATGTTTTGTAAAGTGCCTGTTATAATTTTTGAATATTTCTAACTTAGATGGGAAACCGGGCTAGTTTTGGTTTGAATAACTTTCAAATTGTGGAACTTAGTGGAAGTTTATTATGGCTATGCACACACTACACGGGTGAACTTCTAAGTTATTGAATATACTTCATATTTGTATGGATGTTTATTTGTCTCGAGCTTGACTTTGTTTTGTTTTGCTCGGGGACGAGCAAAAGATAAGTGTGGGGGTGTTGTTTAGAGCCAAATTATAGTGATTTTCATATATATTTTATGAATCAATTTCCCCCATATATGGATTTTTTCATAGATATCGGGCCTTATAGTCAAATATTGAGTAAATGAGGTTTTTAATAGTTAAATATGAAAACGTATCGATTTTTATGTTTATTTGATGTTTTTATATTATTTTGGAAATTATTACGTTTTGGTATGTTTTTGATATTTGTAGATACCCAATTGATGATGGAAAAGATGATCCTAAAAGGCTAAATTCGAGATGGAAGAGGATCAATTAAAGATATGGAAGAATAAAAGAGATAAGGAAAGAAATAAATCAAGATAAAGATGGAAAAATCAAGAAATTCGATTTCAAGTCAATAGTGGACGAGCGTCCATCTGAAGCAGACGAGCGTCCTAGAAGAGATTTTACATTCAGAGTCTCCAGACGCAAGCTGAACGAGCGTTGACTCTCCGTCCAAGGCAAATGGACGGGCGTCCATGTATTCAAACGAGCGTCCGCCGCCGCCTTTGCCTAAACCGACTTAATCTTCTATTTAAACAGCCGTCGCCCCAACCCTAAGGGCATCCATATTTTTCTTCACATCAAAAAGAGAGCACAAACCGCATCTTGGAGAGTTGAAGGCCGGTCACCCGAGCCTTGTGCTCGGGTGAACCGAGGTTAGATTAGGAGTAGATTATGTAGCTTTTCTTTTCGTTTCCATGGAGTTCAACCATTGTATCAAGACTATGTGAGTTTGATTTCTTTCACTTTATTTAATTCCAGTTTTTCTTCATGATGGTTAATTTATTTTGTATCTTTCTTTGAGTTTATGATGCCATGAGAATAAATCGAAAGATTAGTTCACGATTGATGTTTATAATACGGAAGTTGCATAAACGCTAGATCACCATAGAAAGATAGGGTTTTTAGCCATTAATGATGACAAGTTAATGAGTTAGATTCTAGGTTGTTAGGTTCTTTAAAAACGAGAGTTAATTGAATCTACACCCGAGTTTTGTTTGGTAAATCGGTCTCAACACTCGAAAGATGAGAGATAGATAATTGAATTCACTACGGAAGTAGGCTTTCATAGCTTGAGAATAAATTCACTAAGGAATTAGGGGTTTATGTCTCGCGACAGGTGAAACCACAAACCGAATTAGAATCATGAGATTAACTAGAATTGAAATCACTTAGATTTGTGCTTTGGTTGTTCCCATGTTTCTTAGGTTAGATTTATTTTGATTGTTCTTTTATGTTTTTTCGTTTTTTATGCTTTTGCTTTTCGTTTATTTTGTTTTTCTTGAGTAGCAATTGGTAGGATTAATAAGATTAGATTCTACATACCTTTTCCCTGAGGATCGACCCCTTACTCATTACGCTTTACTAGCAACAACCCGATGTTTTGGTCGGTTAAGAGTTAGTTTTGCATGATAGTTAGGGTTTATAAATTTCTTTTGTTTTTAATGATGCAAAATCTCCCCAACAAGGAGCAAGAAGCAAAATGTGGTTGCTAGGAGTAGTGCCGAAGCTGAGTTGAGAGCCTTAGCTCAGGGGATATGTGAAGCGTTGTGGATAAAGATGGTCATGAAGGATTTGAAACTTGAGGATACACCTCATTTGCGGTTGTTTTGCGACAAGAAGGCGGCGATTGACATTGCGAATAAGTTGTTTCAACATGATCATACCAAGCATGTGAACATAGACCACCACTTTATTAAAGAGAAAATGGAGAGTAGTGAAATTTGAATTCCATTTTACCATCTTCAAGACAAGTGGCTGATGGTCAGGCTATAGCGAAGACATATTTTGAAGTGTTTAGTAGCAAGTTAAGCATGATTAGCATCTATGCTCCAACTTGAAGAGGGTGTTGGAAGTTCCGTGCTAGTTATGTTTGGTGTCGCCCGTAGGGCTTAATAATGTATCTGTTTCGTCTCTTTTACCCTTATGATTAAAAATTAGATTTGCTTGGTCTCCAAGCTATTAGGTCATCTAGGTGTGGCTACTATAGGCCTATATATTCAGCATGTCTGTATTCTGTTTTCATCATCAATAAAAATATTTCTTTTACTCTAAAATTACGCATACACCAATTTGTTGAGGTGTATCAACACAATAACTTATGCTCCCTCCGTCCCAATTTGTTTGTTACATTTTGGAACTCACAATATTTAAAGAGACATCAATTAATGAGTTGTCTGATCATTTAAAACTTGACTAATTTACCTTTTTATTCTTTTATATGTAGCATTATTTTCACAATATTTAAGGAGACCTCAATAAATGAGTTGGGGCAATTTAGGCAATTAAAACAAAAACATTAAGTCTATTTAGAGTTATGGGATTGGGACTTAACAGCCAAAAAAGGAATAAGTCCCAAACAAATTGGGACGGAGGGAGTATGTAATATACCATGATATTTAAGAAAAGATCCTGAACTTTAATCAAAATACTCCTTCGCATTATCAGTTTTTAAGACTTTACAAGTTGTATTAAACCGACTTTTAATCATATTATAAGCTCTCTTAATCTCACTTCCGACTTTTCCTTCATTAGAAAGGTCCACGTTGATCTGTTGTGATCGTCATTGAATGTGACAACCCATCTCTTTCTAGTGATGTGTGTTACCCTAGAAGGTCCCCACACATCACTGTGAATGAGAGCAAAAGGATAAAACTCCTTATAGGGTATTTCAGTATATGAACTCCTGGTGTGCTTTGAGTATTAACAAACTTCGCATTAATAAGACTTGGGATCCTTTTTCTTAAACAGCTCAGAATAGAGTTTTTTCTATATAAATGAAAGTAAGATGACCCATTCAATAGTGCCATCTTACAAATTCATCTATTTCGCTTTCATTACACTGATTTTCAAAACATTGAAGAACTGAGCAATCCATTTCTCCCTTTTTGAAGCCTTTATTAGGGATAAAAGTCCAGCCTTGACACTAGCACTGCCAATCTTCCTCCCCGAATCTATATCCTAAACTCACAGATATTAGTAGTAAATTTTGAATACAGTTAAGATCTTTAACTATTCTGCTCACAGATAATAGGTTATATTCCAGTTGCGATACATATAAAACATCTGTTAATTTCAGATTTTTTGATAGACTGACGGTTCCAATTCCTTCCACACTAGAAAAGAGCCATCAGCAGTCCACACGATCTTTTGTCATAAAAAGGCTTTAGTCATCTACCAGTTTTAGGTTGCCAGTCATATTGTTTGAAGCTCCAGAATCAACAATCCAAGATTGTTTATTCATGCTTCCAGTAGTGAGAGCAATAAAAATCTAACTAGTGTGAGTTAGAGTTGCAGCCTCTCCATGATTCTGACTTGTAATTGCTACATTATTCAGTTGGGTGAATAGCTTTTTGAGTGCTTCAATCTGGTCTTTGCTGAACGGATCAGTAGCAGCAATATTGCCAAAGTTTTCTTTCTTAGTCCCTTTACTATGAACTTTTGGATCATCGGGCTTGCCATGGAGTTTCCAACATTTATCCTTTATATGCCCAGTCTTCCTACAGAATTCACACCATGATTTGTCCCTTTTTTTCCCCTTTGCTCTGATATTTTGAGTAGTTTGTTTTAGCAATGAATGCTGGGATATCAGAGGATCCATCTGGATGTCCTTGAGTATTCTTTAGCATCACTTTCCTCCAACTCCCTTCAGGCCTTATTTCAGAGAAGGCGAATATCAGATTTGGTAGAGGCTTTGTACTAAGAATTCTTCCTCTAACATCTAAGATCATGATTCAGACCCATGAAAAAGGTGAATACACGATCTTGTTCAATAGTTTACTTGAACTTCTTAGCATCCTCAGCACAATTTGATATGGACTCATCAAATAAGTCCGGTTCTTGCCAGGACTTGGTAGTATTGAGTTGAAAATAATAGACAAGGAAGGGAAATAATTTTATTTCAAATCTCTCTCCTCTCACAGTGGACGAACAGATAATGAGTATCATTACACAAACGCAGCAGCTCCCTTAAACAGGGAAAAGTTTACTTGTAGCCTACTATTCCTTGATTTTAGGACAGAATTACACAAAACATAAAACCCTAGCCGGCCAAAGCCTTTTAATTTTAATAATAAAACAGAAAAAGACAATTAAACCCCTTGTTCTTCAACACTCCCCCTCAAGTTGAGCATAGATGTTGGTCATGCCCAACTTGCTCATGAACCCTTCAAACAGATGCTTCTTTAGTGCCTTAGTGAGCCCTTCAGTTGCCTGCTGTGCAGATGGCATGAATGGGATGCAAATTATTCCACTTTCCAACTTCTCCTTGATAAAATGCCTATCAATCTCCACATGCTTGGTCCTATCATGTTGAACAGGATCATTGGCAATATCAATTGCTGCCTTGTTCACAGTACAACTTAAGTGGCAGTTCTGGAAAGAAACCAAGATCTTCAAGCACCCTTTTTATCCACAAAATCTCACAAATGCCCTGAGCCATAGCCCTAAATTCCGCCTCTACTGTGATTCTAGCCACCACACTCTATTTCTTGCTCCATACAACCAAATTTCTCCACACAAAGGTGCAATAACTAGTAGTTGACCTCTTCTCCTTAGAACCAGCCCAATCAGAATCTGTGTAGATCTTCACACTTCTCTTCCCACTCTTTTTAAACAGTAACCCCTTCTCCTACTGTACCTTTCAAGTACCTCAAAATTCTGATAACTGCAAAATAGTGTGTCTGACATGGTGAGTGCATGAACTGGCTCACCATGCTCACTGCAAATGGGATGTCTGGACTAGTGTGAGCCAGATATATCAATTTTCCAACTAGCCTCTGGTAGTGTTCTCTGTCAACCTCTTCTTCCTTGTAATCTTATCCAACTTCAGGTTGCATTCCATTGGGGTAGCAGCAGGCTTACACCCCAACATCCCTGTTTCTTCCGGTAAATCCAATATGTACTTCCTCTGAGATACTACCATTCCTTCTTTGGATCTGGCCACTTCCATTCCCAAGAAGTACTTCATTACTCTTAGATCTTTAATCTCAAACTCTTCAGCTAGTTTCTTCTTCACATCCTCAATCCCAGCAGCATCATTCCCACAGAGAATGATATCATCTACATATACCAACAGCACCAACACCTTGCCATATGAGGACTTCTTCACAAACAAGGTGTGATCTGAATGGCCCTGTCCAAACCCTATCTTACCAAGACATGTCTGAACCTGTCAAACCAAGCTCTAGGACTCTGTTTCAGTCCATACAGTGACTTCTTCAGCGTGCAGACTTTCCCATTGTACCCATTTGTGAACCCTAAAGGATAATTCATATATACCTCCTCCTACAAACTCCCATGTAGGAAAGCATTCTTCACATCCAGCTGATAAAGTTTCCAATCCAGATTGATTGCAGCTCAAAAAACCACCTTCACAGTGTTTAGCTTAGCCAATGGTGAGAAGGTCTCAAAATAGTCTATGCCATATGTCAGACTGTACCCCTTGGCCGCCAACCTGGCCTTATACCTCTCCACCTCACCATCAGATCTGTATTTAATGGTGAAAACCCATTTACATCCCACTGGCTTCATCCCTGCTGGCAGGTCTCAGAATAGTCTATGCCATTTGTCTGACTGTACCCCTTGGCCACCAACCTGGCCTTATACCTCTCCACCTCACCATCATATCTGTATTTAATGGTGAAAACCCATTTACATCCCACTGGCTTCATCCCTGCTGGCAGGTCAACAACCTCACAAGTGCAATTTTTCTCCGGTGTCTGGATTTCCTCCTTAACAGTTGTTCTCCACTCAGATACACCTAAAGCTTCCTGGATATTTCTGGGAATTTGGTGTTTTGAGAGACTGGATAGCAAGGCGTTATGGGATGGTGAGATGTGTGTACAGGTAAGGTAATTTTGGATAGGGTATCTGGGATGTTTAGTGCACTCTCTAGGAGGTTTTCTAATGGCAATGGGAACATCAAGTAAGATCTGTTGAATGGTTTTTTGTGGTTGTAGTTTGATCAGGTTCAATGTTTAGTTCTGGACTTTCTAGGATTGGCTGATGGTTGGATTCCGGTTCCTCTGTGCTAGTCAGTTCAGGCTGTGAACTTGGATCAGATTCTTGAGCAGGCTGGTTGTTGGTGTCTCTACCAAGCTTGGATTTGGGGAATCTCCTGAGATAAGTTAGTCCCTTGAACCGTTGTACAGACTTAGGGGATCTAGGACTTGATGATTCAAGGCTGATCCTCTTGTCACCAGGTGCATTTTGATTCTCCCCTTGCCCTCATCAACCTGCCTAATTAAGACATCATTTGTTAGTGGCACTCTAGACTCACTACACTCACCTATAATGTACTGAAAATCTGCACCATCTTCCTGAGACATCATTTACTCCCCCTGAAGATGATGCTGATCATAGTACATTAGATTTTCAAAAAAATTAAATCCATAGTTTCAATTATTTTAGCTGTTTCAGTGTCAAGACACTTATATCACTTCTTGTGAGAGGCATACCCTAAAAACACACACTTCTTGGACCTGGGATCTAATTTCCCTTGATTGTAAGTATGTGTGAATGCCACACATCCAAAGACTTTCAAGGGAAGATCTTGAATTAACCTAGTTGTAGGAAAACATGTTTTTAACTCTCCCAAAGGTGTTTTGAAATTTATGCTTCTAGAAGAAATCCTATTAATCAAGTAAACAGCACTTAGGAGGGCTTCCCCCCATAGAAATTTGGGACATTTAGAGGCTAACATTAATGATCTCCCCACTTCAAGTAAATGCATGTTCTTTCTCTCAGCCACCCCATTTTGTTGGGGAGTCTTGTTACAAGAACTTTGGTGGATCATTCCCTTTTTGTGAGGAAGCTTCCTAACCATCTGTCTGTCGTAATATTCAGTCCCATTGTCTGTTCTTAGGATTTCAATTTTTGTGTGAAACTGTGTGTATCATATTATAATTATAAAAATTTATAAAAGCTTGTTCAACATCGGACTTATCTTTAAGAAGATACACCCAGGTAGCACGTGTGTGATCATCTATAAACGAAACAAACCACATTAGGTTTATAGGGTTGAGAAGGATAAATGCTTCTTTTTTGTTTAGATAATTCACAAATTTCACAATGAAAATCAAAAACATCTTTATTAATAAAAAAAGGAGGGAAACAGCTTTCTAAAATATCCAAAACTTGGATTACCTAACCTAAAGTGTCACTTCATGACATTATTATTAGACAAGGTTGAAGAATTGTAACAACAAATCTTAGGATCTTTCTTATTTCTAGGACACTCCTCGTCCTCAAGAATGTCGAGTCCACCTTGCTTCTTAGCACTGGCAGTCACCGTCCCCAAATTCACATCCTGAAACTCACATCCAAGAGAAGAAAAGGTTACATCAAAGTTAGCCTCAGCACTTTATGGAGGATAAGAGAAGGAGAGATAAGGACTTAACCTTTCCCAGCAATTGCTGAGTAGGTTCCATCTGCAATTCTCACTTTCTGATTTCCTCCACAAGGGTAATAAGACAAGAATTTTTCGAAAACATAAGTCATATGGTCTGTTGCACCTGAGTGGACAATCCAATATGATTCAGATCTAGCAATTGAAATAGAACGGGCAACTGCATTACCATATTCAACAAGAGAACATTTAGGGTTGGATTGTAATTAGTTTGAGAGGAGGATGTTGATCTAGTTGCTTTTTTATGAAGAGCAGCTGGTTGTCGCACTTGATCAGATGACACTTGATTGGCTCTGCCTGCCTCTGAGGATGCTTCTGCTTGACCCATAGACTTCCAATTTGGGGGGCTTCCAATGGATTCCCCAACATGTGTCTCTGGTGTGCCCTTGTTTTTTACAGTGGTCACACCAAGTCTTCTGTTTTCTCCCCTTGTTGTCACCTTTAGCTGCAGCCAATGCAGATGTCTCCAGATTTGGATCAGATTCCCTTTGACCGTGATCTTTGTGCATGACCCTACTTCTAGATTCCTCCCTCCTAACTTCATAAAACACCTCCCTAAGAGATGGTAGGGGTTTTCTTCCCAAGATCCTACCCCTGACCTCATCAAGATCAATATTCATACATGCTGGAAAGGAATATACCCTTTCGTTTTCTTCACGTTTTTTGAACTTTGTGATGTCTGCTGCACATTCCCATGTGTCCATACACAGATCCAACTCCTGCCATAAAGAAACAATTTCATTGTAATATGCTGTCACATCCCTAGTCTCCTGCTTCAAATTCCAGATTCTGGTTTTCAGTTCATATATCTGAGAGGAGTTCTCAACATCTGAGTACATTTCCTTCACGGCATCCCATGTCCTTCGCCGTCGGGCGGAACATATGCGGTCTGGAGATGAGGTTTCCATAAAGTTGATCAGCCACGCCTTTACCATAGAATCCTCATATTTCCAGCCTGCATGTCTGGGGTCATTCTGGGGGGGCTCCTTGCTTGCCCCAGTCAAGAACCCCAGTCTGCCTCGGCCATCAATGACTAACTTGATGGTTTTGGACAAGTCAACGTAGTTTTTGCCGTTTAGTTTGTAGGAAACAAGTAGGGTAGAAGGGATATTGGTGGAATTTGCTTCCTCTCCATTGGTGGTTGCTGCTGTTACAGAAGTAGCACCAGATTGTACAGAAGAATAGGGAGAGAGTTCCCCGGTAAAAGCTGCTCGATAATTCATCGAGAAATTTAGGGTTTCAAAAAACTAGGGTTTTATGAGGACCTAGGCTCCGATACCATGTTGAAAATAGTAGACAAGGAAAATAGTTTATTTCAATTCTCTCATCATTACACAAACGCAGCAGCTCCTTTAAAGAGGGAAAAGTTTACTTGTAGCCTACTCTTCCTTCATTTTAGGACAGAATTACACAAAACATAAAACTCTAGCCGGCCCTATACCCTAGCCGGCCAAAGCCTTAAAATTTTAATAATAAAACATAAAAAGACAATTAAACCCCTTTGTTCTTCAACATATTGTGTTACAGACATGTATCTTTGCCTGACTTCCTTAATATAAGCTTTTATCTCATAGATTTCAGACGTGTTGTCTTGTTTAGAATAAGCTCTCTGGTTGTTGTCCACATTTCATGGCAGTATTATAGAAAATGGAATTTTCACTGATTTCTGGTGTCATCGATCAATCTAATCAATCAGGACATTACAAGGTTGTTCTCAGTATCCCAAACCTTGAATCTTGTATCACCATGTTCAGGTGCCGTGCTGCTACTCGTCAGATAGTCCATCTTCCCTTGACCATTGCAAATAGTTGCTGGTATACAATCTCAGGACTGTAATGGTGTTGGTACTGGGATCGGAAGCACCAGATGAGTAAGAAGGCCACTTGAAGCAGTGGTTATCTCAGCAGCAGAAGAGATCAAGACATGGTGCGATTAGAGAAGAGTGAAGAAATCAGATGATGGCAGGCTCTGGTACCATGAAAAGATTATAGAATAATTTGAATTAACTCTTCTAATTGATCGATTATGGGAAAAGATAGTTTAAATAGGAATTAAAATGACTAGCCATTGGCTAGGAAGCTGAACAGACTTTGACTATACTGGGATGCAACAGTAGAAACACGGCTAAGCCAAGTTAAGCCCATTTAATCAAAATGTTAACGGTCAAATAAACATAGATAACAAAGGTAATGAGATTAACAAAGTATACGTGTAATATACTTTATTAATCCTTATTATTACTTCCACTAAATGCATACCTAGCTGGGAGAGAATTTCCAGACTTAATGAGCCTTTACGCTCCAATGTTTTTGAGATCATTTCAAGCTGAAGGATGTATAAAACAGCAAAATGAGCCTCACAAAGAAGAAGCAGAGATTGGCGCATCCTCTTACCAATGCTATGGTTCAGGAGATACATGAAGAAGAAAATCACTGAGAAAAACATAGAAGAGGAAAATTAATAACAGAGGAAAGCTAGAGTAAAAAAAAAAAAAAACACTGGTTTTTAAATCCATAATATCGACGATCAAACAGAATGAATCCCATAATCATAATGGCATGCATTCACATAAAAAATAAAAAATAAAACTGTAGCGGCATACTATAAATAGCATGGATGAAACCAGGTTTCATGGCTATAAGGAATATCAGCACCAGCACAATAGCGCGAGAGCATTTGCGCAATCCCCAAGCAAGTGTAGCAACAATCAAAACTTTGGTTTCTTCTTTCACTGCAATGAAAAAAGAACATTGCACGCCTCAGCAGAATAAACATACAAGTTTCATTCACAATGTATAAATGATAAATTCCAGGACAATTTATAAATTACCTATTACTACCTCCGTCCCAGAATATAAGTCACTCTATTATCTCTTTTCGTTTGTCCTAGAATATTAGTCAGTTTAGATACCAATGAAGCCTTTATTACACTTTTCTCTATCTTACCCCTAATTTATTAACAATCCACCTACTTTTTTTTACTTTATTACTATTGCATTAATGATAGTCAAAGGATATTTTAGTCATTTCTCCTTAAATTTTTATGACACTCAACCACTTTCTTAATCTGTGTGAAAACACCCAAAATGACTTATATCTTGCAACGGAGGTAGTACAACAGACAGCAAAACCTGGGTTATCAATGGTTACACCTCCAGATAAGTGGCCAAAAGTATGAAATTTATCGCTTCCATTGTTAGTCAAACATTGGTAACTAATTACCGCGTTCACTTTTATTTTAAAGGAGAATCAGTACATGTATTTTTGCAGATAATAAAATTCAGGTTTGATACATTTGGACCGCCAATTAATATAAAGTTATACTTTTCTCTACTCAGGTCCAAACGCAGGTTGTTAGCTCCCTTAAAATCAATCCTTAATTCAAAATTTCTACAGCTCACCAATTGGAATATATACATTGGCATTCAAGTCGTTCTAGTTACACTAAACCCTCGTGATCTTACAACATAAAGCAGTTTGTCTTCCAGGAGTTCAAACACAGACATTTATCCATTCCTGTTTTCATGATAAATATTCAATCAACTTTATATTTCTCTTAGTCTGAGTAACAGTTTAACCATACAGAACACTTTGGGAAATATATACTCTAGCCAGCGATGGGGCATTCAAGAAAATAAACTAAAAGAAATATAGTCCATTGTTTTAACTTCATATTTAATGTGTTTAACATGGTCTTTCTCAGTGTCACTTGATACAATTGTGGTCATTAACATGTTCCCTCCGTCCCAAAATTAAATTCTATCCTTTTTTCTGGATGTCCCAAAGATATTGTCACTTGTTATTCTATAATAGATTTTTACATTGTTTTTTAAATAATTTATTTTCTTTTCTTATATATTGTCACTTGCCGTTGGAGTATTAAAGGTATTACATTAGAACCAATACCACACTAAATGCCATTACACCCACATTAGGTATGCTAATGTAAGTTTTTTGTCTCCATTACCGAGATTCAAGCAATAAACAAACTTTTCTTAAACACTGTGCATAGCCAAGTATGACATTATATTTGGGACAGAGGAGTATGTCAAAAACATCTGTTGTGCTCCACCCTTTTAGGGTTGATGGAATATGTAATACTCCCTCCATCCCCAAAATACAAGGCTTCGTGGCTTTTTGATTTTGTCCTTTTAGAATAACAATGGAGCAATTATTACATTTTTCTTCCTCCTACCCCTAATATATTGTCAATTCAACAACTTTTCAAGCTTTACAATAATTGCATCAAGTATAGTCAAAGAGCATTTTAGATTTTATGATCTAAGCTTCATGATATTCATCCACTTTTTTAATCTGCGTGAAAGCTCTAAATGGCCTTATAATCTGGGACGGAAGGATTAATATGTAAATAAATGGCGTTAAAGTACAGCATTTTGGACTGGAGGAGAGAATATTGCACTACACATCATCTAAGGAGGTATTTTGTGCTAAGAAACCATACTTTCATTTAAAAAGGAAATTGCTCTAAATGGCCATATAATCTGGGACGAAAGGATTAATATGTAAATAAATGGCATTAAAGTACAGCATTTTGGACTGGAGGAGAGAATATGGCACTAAAAATCATCCAAGGAGGTTTTTTGAGCTAAGAAACCATACTTTCATTTAAAAAGGTAATTGCTCTCAAATTAATTGTAGATGGAGAGAGTTAACTGCCTGCAAGCCAAATAAATAATTATCCTTGTTAGGTTTTCACACAGATTAAAAAAATGGATGAATATCATGAAGTTTAGGTCATAAAGTCTAAAATGCCCTCTGGCTATCTTGGATGCAATTATTATTAAGTTTGAAAAGTTGTCGGATAGATAATTAATAAGGGCTGGTATGAAGAAAAAAGGTAACAAATGCTTTCTTGGCATTCTGAAGGGACAAATATCAAGGGACAAACTTTCACAAAAGAAAAAAACTAGCACTTAGGGACGGATGTAATATTAACTTGTCAACTTCAAGGGTGTGAAGTTTAGTAAGGAACTGTACAAGTTATTACAAAAACAAGTTCAAGTTGCATTTGAGTGTTTTTTGTGGTAATTTTTCTTACAGGAACAGTACAATTTCAACAGCAATGTCGACAAAGACACCAAATGAAGTGTACAACAATAATTCCAACTTATTTCTAATCGGAATCAAACCTAGGATCTCTTAATCCAGAACCTCAGCTCTACCATTTTGGTATGTCTCATTGGTGCATTTGTTGAAGTATTTAAATATCTAATTAGAGCATGAGATCCTAGGATCAAACCTAGTTGATCATTCATTAAAACAAAGAATAAATTTTTTAAAGTGACGGCTACTCTACTGCAATAGCAGTGTCTACTCAACCGCTAATAATTCATGGCAACTTGTGGGTGTATACAAATTATACTAGCCTCCAACAGCTTAAGCTTGTAATACTCCCTCCCCGTCCCTAAATGTAAGTCATTTTAAATAATTCGCGTGGATTAACAAAGTGATTAAATGTCATTAATTACAGACTATATTCCTAACACACCCTTTGACTTTCATTTATGCAATAGTTTTAAAATAAGGAGAAGTGGTTGGATACTTGGATGGATATAAATTAAGGGTAAGATGAGGGAAAATGTTAAGAAATGCTCTTTTGGTACTCTCAAACGACTTACATTAAGGACAAAAAAAAGTGGTAGAATGATTTTCATCTAGGGACGTACGGAATATTAGCGTTCAATTTTTAACATGAGTTTTTTATACATGAAATAAGCAGCATGGTAGGCATAATAACTATTAAAAAATTTGCTTTGTTTGACAGGAAAACTGGCTCGCAAGATCCATGGTCCTTCTATAAGAGAAAGCTGGATAAGAAAGCAAGAAACGCTCAAAACTGAAAATTCAATTAAAATGAAATCCAATCACCAGACGTTTGATTACCACAACTTCTTGTTGTGTGTTAACAAAATGAATTAGGACACCACACATGAGCTAGTCCTATGAATTCTTTGGTCAAGAAGAAAGAATAAGCATACTACCTTCCTCAGTGAAGACGTCACTTGTCCATGACCTTTCCTCATTGGATACACAGAGGAAAACTGTATTATTTACAAGATTACCAAGAGCAACAAGTATTCCAAGGCAAAACTGGGCAAGCAGAAAGAAACCAGGAATTGGATAATGCCACAAGCCAACCATCTCCCAGATCTCCATGTCCTGAGTTTGAAAAGCAAATAATAGCAGCCAATTTGTCAAATAGTAAGGTGCAAGAGGAATGTTTACCAATTAATAACCCACAAAGAAATCTACCTTTCCATGTTTCCAGTTCATAAAGGCAAATGCTACATTGAAGATATATGTGCTGACGGCCCACAAGAGAATGAAGACTAGGAGCAACCCGTTTAAGCGGTGCAAATGAAACAAGGATGGAAAAGCATATAAAATGTAGCCAACGTATGCAAGCAACCCAAATGCGCATATACTAGCGAAGTGGAAGCTCCAAAAGGTGAGTGCAAATAGAGACACCTGTCAATTTCACAGCTGAAAGTTTAACAAATAAGAATTGACACTTGACAAAATGACAAAAAAAAATTAATAACCAACAAAGAGTCCTAAGCTAACTGCTTTCTCATAAGGGTAAAGGTTTTGTACTCGAATGGGAAAAAAACAACAACAACCAAAAAAAAAAGGAACTGGGAAAATAACAGCAAGGCAACAACCAATTCAATGATCATATGCAAATCAATCTCAAACATGAAGGTGGGGAACGTAACTTCAGAAACAAATAAAATGCAAAATAATTATACTTACAGGAAATCCATAAGTGAAAAAGTTGATAGTGAAAATCCGGAAAACAGCTCTTCTTAAAAACACATTGGCATGCCTTACACCAGATCTGAATAACCAAAATATATATCATTCAATAAACAATAACAGTAACAAGAAGATGAGAGAAACATGCATCCCCAAAATATTTGAATGATTACATTTCAGCCAAAATAAAATTGATAAACAAAAGAAGCCACCCACTAACATGCTAGAGCCGTCTTCTCATCCTCCTTTGTAACAATTGTATGATTGTACTGGCATTATCCTATCAATACTATCATCTTGTTTACAAAAACAAAAAAAGGATAAGGAGGAGGAGGTATATGCAACGAGGGCGTTTTTTCCCTCAAAAGACACAACCAATCAATGAGTATTTTCAATTAATATTTGGAGGATTAGGTATCACTGGGGAGGATCCTGACTCATTAGCGCAAAAAAATACAGCCATGCACAGGGACAAAATCTTTCCATACATCCTGTATGCCCTATTTAAAAACACCTCATACTAAGGAGGCAAATTTCATTTCTCACGACTGAGGCAATTCGAACTCCTACACTCTTTCATTCACTAAAGCCTGCAACAGCCAAAACTAAGTAAACATACTAAGAAATGAAACCATGTCAAGAAAGATCCTGCAAGCTAATATAGACAAATAATATCTGTCCATTTGACCACCGTGTGTAGCTACTTGTAGGATAATTTCAGTAGACGGCACTCACACGTTGTGGAAGTTAGAAATTTTTTCCCCATTCTTCAGAAAAAGAGTGCATTGAAGCCACATGTATACACCATCATGTTCAAAGGGAAAGTTAAAGTGTTCTACAAGTGTTCTAAAACAAATCCCTCGATCAAAGGATTTCCAATAACAAATCCTTAACTCAAAGGACTACGTTATAAAATAATATCTCCAGAGTTCAGGAAGACGAATTTGCAATTTTGCTACAGACTTCTTAAAATAGCTAAACACATTGCAAACACACTTTTATTCTTAAGAGAAGATTTCATACATGTCCTAGGCATAACTAAAAACAACCCTGTACATGTCTGCAGTACATTTTTCGGTATGTAAGTCCTCTGCAAAATCCGTATTGTTATCGTTTTTATTGTTACATGTTTTGCACTATCATTTTATCATGTTACAATTATATTCTACAGTCAGTTTTTACATTATTATTTTATATTGTCATTTTGCACAAAATGACAGATTATACATCTAATCGTAACAGGATAAAATGATTGTGCAAAAACTGGGTAACAGTATAAAAGGATAGTACAAATTAATCGTAACAGTACAAATTAACATTATAAAATAATCATAAACTGATAAAATAACAAAAAAACTGATTGAACGAAAAACCTTAACATTATAAAGTGACAGTCCAAGATAATTGTCTCAAATTTTTTACGAAACAAATTATTTTTTCACAAAATGTATTTTTAGTCGGGGGAGGGAGGAAGGGTGAGTGAGGGCGGTTAGCAGTGGTGCATTGTCCATGAGAAACAAAGCATTTTTTGACAAAAACATTCATAAAGGGTCAGCAGTGGCTCGTAGTACATGAGAAACAAAAAAAATTGAAGTTTTCTTGCAAGGGGCGGGTGGGAGTTGGTTGTTTTATTTCATGAGAAACCTAATTTGATTTTTTTTATTTTGGTATGTTTTTTAATGATGAAATAAGAAATAATTATATTTTTGGTATTTTTTTTGTTTTTTATATTTCCGCCTTTTCTTGATGGAAAACTGACGGTTGGACTAACATTGGGAAAAACTCAACAAACTCAAGGACAAAAACGTCAAACCGAATAGATGGCAGGTCGCAACAACTACCAAAACGTGAGGGTGATTTGCACTATTATCTATCATCTATCGATCAAAATATGTATTTAGAGAGAGAGATATGTATGAATGTATGTGTATATACGTATATGTATGTGTATATACGTTTATGTATGTATATGTATACATATATATGTGTATATGCATGTATGCGCTTCCTCTATCCGAAAATATAAGGCATTTAGACTTTTTTTAGTTTGTCCCATAATATAAGATCTTTTATTGAATCAATGAAGCATTTATTACACTTTTTCTTCTCTTACCCATGATTTATTGTCAATTCAGCAATTCTTCATTACATTACAACGATAAAGTTTATGATAATCAAAGGGTATTTTAAACTTTTATCATTAAAATTTATGCTTAGAACTCTTATCGGGTAGATAAGAAAGGATTACAATATATAGAAGAGGCCTCCAACGGCTAGAAAAGGAAACCCAACGGCTAGAAGTACAGTAAAAGCATATTACTGTTGTAAGATAGAAAAAGCACTAAACTAAGGTAAAAACGGGTAAAAGGCACAGAAACATCACTAAACAGGTGCCAAATAATAAAAACAAGTCTAATAAACATCTAATATTCAACACTCCCCCTCAAGTTTGGTTGTATATGTTGATGCAGCCAAGCTTGAAGTGTAGATGTTGGAAGACTTGATTTGAAACTGCCTTTGTAAGAAGATCAGCCACTTGATCCTTAGTCTTGATGTGGAACAAGGAGATATCACCATTGTCCACTTTCTCCCTTAAGAAGTGCCTGTCCACTTCTACATGTTTTGTTTTATCATGATAAGTAGGATTCTCTGCAATACATAGTGCTGAAGTGTTATCACACATGAGTTGGATAGGTTTAGTGACAAAGCAAGCCCCTACTTACGGATACTACATGTTGCTTCTTGCTTCTCCATGTTGTAAGATTTCCCCAGATATAAGTGCAGTATCCAGAAGTTGATCTCATATCTGGAACTCCTCCTGCATAATCAGCATCAGTGTATACTTGGACATCTCTAGACTGGTTTTTCTTGAAAAATAATCCTTGGCCTAGGTCCTTCTTTAAAAATCTCAATACCCTTTCTGCCACTTGCATATGTCTTTCTGTGGGTTGATGCATGAACTGGCTGATCAAACCTACAGCAAAGCATATGCCAGGTCTAGTGTGAGAGAAGTATATAAGTTTCCCTACAAGTCTTTGATATCTCCCCTTGTCAACAAGGGGACTATCATCAGCCTTGTCCAACTTTAAACCAGGTTCAACAAGAGTATTTGCTGGTTTACAACCCAACATTCCAGTTTCCTTTAAAAGATCCAGGGTGTACTTCCTTTGGGATATGGAGATACCAGTTGCATTTCTGGCAATCTCCATTCCAAGGAAGTATTTGGGACTCCCAAGATCTTTTATTTCAAATTCAGAGGCAAGAATCCCTTTAAATCTGCAAATCTCATCAGTGTCATCCCCAGTGAGGATAATGTCATCCACATAAACTACAAGAACAGTAGTTTTTCCGGAAAACTTCCTGATGAATAAGGTATGATCAGTGTGGCATTGATGAAACCCATGCCCCTTTATGAACCTAGAGAATCTCCCAAACCAAGCCCTAGGAGATTGCTTTAGGCCATATAGGGATTTTTTCAGTTTGCATACATCACCCTTATTGCCTAGGGATTCAAACCCAGGGGGGAGATGCATGTACACTTCCTCATCCAAATCTCCATAGAGAAAGGCATTCTTTATGTCAAGTTGTGTTAGAGACCAGTCTAGGTTTATAGCAATACTCAATAGAATCCTTATGGTATTAAGTTTTGCAACAGGGTCAAAAGTTTCATGATAATCAATCCCATAGGATTGAGTGAAACCCCTTGCCACAAGTCTAGCTTTATACCTGTTAAGAGACCCATCTGCATTATATTTAAGTGTGAAGATCCATCTACATCCCACAGGATGTTTCCCCTTAGGAAGAGGGATGATGTTCCAAGTTTCATTTTTAACAAGGGCACTCATTTCCTCTTCTAGAGCAGCTTTCCATTCTGGACTTTTCAAAGCATCATGGACACTTTTGGGTATTTGTATAGTGTCCAGACTACTTGTAAAAGCTAGAAATTGAGGAGCTAAGTGATCATAGGACAGAAAGTTGTACAGGGGATGTGCAGTACAACTCCTAGTCCCTTTTCTTTTTGCTATAGGTAGTTCTTCAATTGGAGAATCACTTTCCTTATCACTGGAGGTGTCAGAGTTCTGATAGTCAGCACTATCAGGACTCTGATCCTCTGATGACACATCTTGAGATCCAACCTCATCATTATGAGTGAATTCGTTAAAATCGGGGTTTTGAGATATAGCCTTTCTCTTTCTTGTATAGACAATAATATTAGGCTCATTCTCATGCTGTTTCTCCTTAGAAGGAGAATTAGATTGTTCTTTTTCAGGCTGATTTTGCTTTGCATTTTCTGTATTAGGACTCACAGATTCCTCAATATTGTCAATAGGACTAATGTTCCAAGATTCATAGTATTCCTGGAACATCTCCCCCTGACTTTCATTGCCATAGAAGGGTTGATCCTCCATAAAAGTAACATCCATGGTGTTATAGTACTTTCTGGTACTAGGACAGTAACACTTGTATCCTTGTTGGGAGGATGAATACCCAACAAAGATACATTTAATAGACCTAGGATCAAGTTTTCCCCTGTTATGAGAATGTATATGTACAAAACATACACATCCAAACACTTTAAAGTCTATGGTACTTATGAAGTGAGTGTCAGGGTGTGCTTCTTTTAGCACTTGAATAGGGGTTTTGAACTTCAGGATTCTTGAAGGCATCCTGTTAATGAGGTATGTGGCTGTTAACACAGCCTCACCCCACAAGAATTTTGGGACTTTCATAGTGAACATAATTCCCCTAGCCACCTCCAGTAGGTGCCTATTTTTCCTTTCAGCCACCCCATTTTGCTGGGGTGTATCAACACAGGTACTAATATGTATGATCCCTTTTTCAGTGAAGAAGGATTTAAGACTCTTTTCAAAGTATTCCTTCCCATTGTCAGTTTTGAGTACCTTTATATCAGTACTAAACTGACATTTGATCATGGTATAGAAATTTTTGAAGATAGAGCCTACTTCTCATTTTTCTTATAACAGAAAAAGCCAGGTTACTCTACTATGATCATCAATAAAGCTCACAAACCATCTTTTTCCGGTGGTTGTCCTTTGTTTTGAGGGGCCCCATATGTCACTGTGAAACAAGGAGAAGGGACTAGAAGGAACATACATAATTGCAAGAAAGTTGGATCTAGCATGTTTAGAAAATTGACAAACTTCACATTTCATAGAATCAATTTTATTCCTTTAAACATACTAGGATACAATTTTTTCAAATACAGGAAATTTGGATGACCTAGTCTATAGTGCAGAAGCATAACATCAGAGTAAACAGAGGAAGTTCTACAACTAATAGACAATCCCGTATGGATGTTATCAATACAAAGCTCAGAGTAGGATGTCTTGAAAATGAAGAGTCCAGATCTCACATTAGCACTGCCAATCTCCTCCATTGAACTCAAATCCTGAAACTTACATCCATTAGTATGAAAAATCATAGAACAGTTAGTGTCATTTATGAATCTACTAACAGACAATAAGTTGCATTGTAAGTTAGGGACATAAAGGACATCTTTTAATGTGATTTTCTCACTTAAAAAGATGTTTCCAGTTCCAGAAACCTGAGAAATGGATCCATCAGCTATTTTAACATTGTGAGGATAGGTACATTTCATAAGTTTCACAAATAATTCTGGATTCCCAGTCATATGATTTGATGTACCAGAGTCAACTATCCATATATTTTTAAGGATTTTACTCCCAGAATAAGCATTTAGGCACACATGTGTTAGCTATGGAAACATTGCCTTGAGGAGCAGCAGTCTGTGCATTTTGAGCAGACAGAAACCTTTTAAGGGCTTCAATCTGTTCCATGTTAAACACACCATCAGACTTTTGTTCCTCAACAGTGGCTAGTCTACAAGAGCTTTCAGGTGTGTGATTAGGCCTAGAAGGCTTCCAGTTGGCTGGTTTCCCATGGATCTTCCAGCAAGTATCCTTGGTATGACCAGTTTTCTTGCAATGATCACACACTAGTCTACTGCCTTTTGATTTCAGATTTAGACCAGTAGTGCTTTTGGTGAACAAAGCAATAGTTTCAGTAGATGAAACAAGGTTAGACACCCCATTTAACATGAGTTTACGTCTGCTTTCTTCATGTTTTATGTTAGCAAACACACTTTTGATAGATGGAAGAGGTTTAGAGCTCAGAACTCTACCTCTCGCATTATCAAGAGAAGAGTTTAGCCCCATCAAGAATTTAAAGATCCTTTTTTGATCTTTTAGGGCTTTGTACATCTTGGCATCCTCAGCAGAGTGCCAAGTTAAATTTTCAAAGTTATCAAGCTGCTGCCAAGATCTTGACGGGAGGTTGAAATAGTCGAATCGACATCTCCCCTGTCTTATATCTTGCAGCTTTGATTCAATCTCATATTGTTCAGAAGTGTTATCTCTTTTTGAATAGAGATCAGCAGCTTCAGTCCAGATCTCCTCAGCAGTATCAAACATAATGAAGTTTTCTGCAATGTTAGGAGTCATGGATCCCAGCAAAATTGATACCACATTGTTGTTTTCCACTCTTCACTTCTTGCTAGAGGGATCCCCTGCTGCAGGAGCCTTGCTTTCTCCAGTTAGATATTCCTCCTTGCCTCTCCCAGTAATAAAAAATCTTACTGTTCTGGACCATTGGAGGTAGTTGTCACACTTGAGTTTGTGTTAGGAAAGTGGCATTAAAGAGGGTTCAGAGTTCCAAGGGGCAGCATTAGAGATAGCTTCTTCCCTTGAATTAACTTCTGAAGATTGCTCAGTTGCCATTTAGAAGATGAAGAAAAACAGACAAGAGTTTTGAGACCTTAAGTCTCTGATACCATGTAGAAATCAGAGTAGAGAAGGAGAAATATTGGAGGAAACTCTTGTTTAGTGCTTAGAACTCTTATCGGGTAGATAAGAAAGGATTACAATATACGAAGAGGCCTCCAACGGCTAGAAAAGGAAACCCAACGGCTAGAAGTACAGTAAAAGCATATTACTGTTGTAAGATAGAAAAAGCACTAAACTAAGGTAAAAACGGGTAAAAGGCACAGAAACAGCACTAAACAGGTGCTAAATAATAAAAACAAGTCTAATAAACATCTAATATTCAACAGTATGTATACAGGGATAGATAGTGTATGCATGTATGTTATTGTTTAAATTGAGTAAAGGGTGAGGGGATTTTTTATTATATTTGGGGGAGGGGATGGGGATTGAACCCCGGTTCGCACCAGGAGTGTAATGGCCTTTACCATTAGGTCAGATACAATCAGAGGCGGCTGTAGGATTTCTCTCTATGACATGGATCAGGGATCGACAGCGGCACATCGTATTACAAGTTTCTAATATATTAATTTTAAATATCCAAGTTTATATACAGGACAAGGGTCAATATTTCAAAAAATTAGTGGGTTAGTGAGTAGAAGATATTAGTGGATAAAAATTCTAAATAGTGACAAAATAAATAGAATTTTTATTTTTTTGGGCGGGGGGCATTTGACCCATATAAGCTATTGGTGGCGCCGCCCCTGGATTCAGTCCACAAATATATATATATATATATATATAGAGAGAGAGAGAGAGAGAGAGAATGTCCAGAGCGCACACGCATAATAACTGATTTACAATAAAATAGTAAGCTATGGTTACCTCAATTCACGAATGAAAAATGGATGTCTCGAGGGAAGAAGCGTCTCGGCCAAGCTCCCCTGTCTTAGGGACATAAGGTAATCCATTTCCTCCAAGTCACGTTTCACACATGAAAGCTACATTGCCCACGGTCAGAAGAAATAAATTGAATTAATTATCAAGGAAAAAACACAAGCCATTGGACCTTCTTATGGAGGGAAAAAAGAATACTCAATAACTTATACTAAGATACAAACAACCAGTTGTAAAGAGGAAATATAAGCAGATATTTTGGCTTCAACAGTGAAAGGTGTAAACAAAGTAAGAACGCAAACTGGTTCCAGCAATTAAAAAAAAATACAACACAGCCATTGGGGCCAAGATGGATTTAGATTCCGAATCAAAAAAGAATGCACATACCACATAGTAAAACACCAACAGAGAAACAGTCGCGCAGATTTCTTGCGGATCAGATTTTGAGGAGATTTTGTGCAAACCAATGTAATTGGCTATCATAGGATACGGTTGTGGAAGCCCAATAGGGAGTTGGTACATATACAATAAACAAATCTTGAAGCCAGCATACAGCCAGAGAACTTTCCACCACCTGATAAGATCATAGACCACCCAAATCATCAGCTTACAAGGAAAATAATTTGGAGTCTCGCAAAGCTGTTTCATTGATGTCTTCGTGTATCTACAGCCCTGAACGAAAACAGCAGGAATACAGCAGTGAAAAGAATAACAAAAAATGCCACACAGTTACCTAAAAAGGCCAAGAAAGTTGCTAGTTAAAGACCAGTCCACAAGTCCAACGCAGCTACAGATGAAAAATGGTAAAGAGAGCCAAGATGGGTAGCTAATTCCAACAAGCAACTGAATGCCAGGCAGCAACAAGCATGAAGCCACTCTCAGATGAGAACCTTCCATGTAAAATCACAAGAGTCAATCGTCATTATTTATATGTTAGAAATGGATTAAAAGCATTATTTAGCTGGAGCCAAAAGAACAAAATCTTGTGAAGATAATACTGCACATTCCTCCATTTGAATGATCAAGCATTAAAAGAATGATAAATTGAAATAATTCAAAAAAATTATGTCATTTTATAAAGTGAAACGTTTGCGAAAATAAAATCAAGGAAAAACTTGCAACATAAAAGTAACCACATTTGAAAAGCAATTTGCAGCAGGTCAAGACAGAAGATAACAGCAAAAAGTCTGAAGAACAGCATTCTCCCATGGTTTACATGATTAGCTTGAGGCTAGATAGGACTTATTGGAATTTTCATAAGGTTTTTCTGTATTTACCTTTTGGTTGGGTGATTTTGCCAATGTGTCAAGGCCCGTACTCTTCCCCTAGCACCCGATTTTTCCCACCCCGGATTTTTCGGACTAGGGGTTTAAGGAGGCGGGGTTGCTCACTGATGACATTATTGTAGTGAGGAGGCCATGGATGGCAACACTGTATTTTTCTTTGTTTTTCAATAATAAAATTTACAATTAAAATAAAAAAAACAAAAAACAAAACAAAACAAAAAAACAAAACCACATTTGACTTGTAATGAGTGTCACTGTTGAGACTTGAGAGTTTGTGTTGGCCTAATACTAAGGGCTCAGCACTTTTGTAATTGCTTTTTGTTTTTCCTGTTTTAAACTTCATTATGTTGAATAAGGTGTTTATCAAGCACCAAGTATTAGGTGAGGCGGCTAATATAGCCTATTTATACAGTTTGTATTCAGAATCTCAAATCTGTAAGAAAAAAATTCTTTCTCTTATCTTTTTCTACATGGTATCGGAGACATGGTTCACCCAAAATCCTGAAATTTCCGAAAAAAAATATGATAAACTACAAGGCTGCAATGACCGGAGAGAAGGGTGGCTCCTCCAACACGCCGATCTCATCCAAGGTCACCTCCAGCGCGTCGCATTATGACTGGAGATGCATGGAGGGATCCGGAATTCTCTGCTGGAGTTCGGTCTTGCTCACAACCCGCTGGTTGACGGGTAAAAACTATCTAAAATGGTCTCATGGGAGAGGAAAACTGGGTTATGTGACAGGAGAAATCAAGGAACCGAGTACTGATGATCCAAAGATCAGAACTTGGAAGTCGGAGAACTCACTAGGATAGGCGTGGCTCATCAACTCCGTGGAGCCATCCATTGCTAAGCCTCATGTTTCTCCCTAGTGCTAAGGATGTTTGGTTGGCAGTTAAGGAGATGTATTCAAATGCTGAGAACTCATCTCAAATTTATGAACTTGAGACCAAATTTGGGCAATGAAATAAGAGTCTAAAGACGTCAGTACATCACAACATATTACAATGAAATTTTGACGTTATGGCAGGAGTTGGACATGTGCCATGAAGATGTTTGGGAATGTTTGAATGATAATGTGAGAATCAAGCAACGAGAAGAAAACGAGAGTATACATTTGTTTCTGGCTGGTATGAATACTGAATTAGATGAGGTGAGGGGTCGAATTTGGGAAGAAAGCCCATGAATTCTCTAGGAGAAGTGTTCTCAGAAATCCGAAGAGAAGAAGCGAGGAAAGTCATGAGGAAGGATCTAGTTAATGAGACTGAGATGTCAGCACAGGCAGTAGAGGGGATCGATGCAAATAAGACCCCAAGCAGAAACCAAAATGTGAGCATTGTGAGAAAATTGGACATACGAAGAAGACATGTTGGGAGATTCATGGGAAACCAACATGGCAACCGAGAGGTGGTCCGAATGATGCAAGGAAAGCAAACCAAGTTTCATTCAATCCGGATCAATCAGCGTAGACTGGGGTACTTCCTTTCACTAAAGTATAGCTAGAGCAACTGAGTAAACTTTTGATCCTAACAAGTGGTATCAGAGCGAGGTTACCGGATCGAATCCCGGCAACAGCATGTTGCGCAGTTGCGGCTGGCAGGTGCGGGGGGGAGGGATTATTGGGGTTGCCAGCAGTCCTGCCTGCCCATGCGTAAGCGGGTTCAACCGATGCGCTGAAAATATCTGTGGTATAAGAAAATATAGTAGAACATTTACTATCACCAATTGGTTTTAGTACAACAGTAAGCGCTTGATCCTAACACAGAGCTAGGTTACTATTAAACCCCAGCCGTCATGAACTACAAAGCACATAGGTTGATCAACATGGTATCAGAGCACGTTACCGATAACTTAGTAAACATGATTGACCAAAACACATAGGTTGATCGACATTTTACTAAAAACGGACTTGATAGCGACCTTATATGCACCTCATTTGTCTCCTCAAATGATAAACTAGTAGATATTCTCACAAAGGGATTACAGTCCAACACATTCTAGGGAATAGCAAACAAGCTTGGGACGGAAGATATCCATTCACAAGTATGAATGGAAGAGTCGAGTTATAATTGTTCTAAACTTCTTTGTTAATTAGAAGGTGATTTAGTTGTATTGATTAGGACTTGGTATTTACTCACTAGATTACATAAAGTATGCTGAGTTGGTTGTAATAATTAGGGGAAAAGGTACTTGGATGTATATAAATATTGTTGTACTCCTCTCAGAGAATCCAATAGAAAGAATCTTCTCTCAAAATTTTCAACGAATTTCAAACAATACAAGCCAATGAGACATGGTTCCGGTGGAAAACTTGTTAAGGCCCTTGAGGATTTCAGGTTTGAATCATGCTGTGTGTCAAGAATCTAAGTCTACTATGTGGTTGAAAAAAGTCTACCAAGTCTGACTGTTATGAAAGTAGAAGGAAGGAAATTATTTTATTATTTCTTAGAAAAAGTATTTTACAATGATAGGAGACTTGATTTAAATAGGTAGAGGACCTAGAGCCTTCTCTGAATTGAATTCCTTGATTTTAGGAATCAATTAAGATTGGCTGTTACAATCACAATAATATAAAATCAAGACAGAATATTCTAATAAATGAAACAACGGCTACTAGTCCTAACAAACCCTACTGCACTCATTTTAAACAGTAAAGAGACCAAACTGCCCTTTTTCTCAACACTCCCCCTCAAGTTGAGCATAGATGTTGATCATGCCCAACTTGCTCATAAACTCTTCGAAGTTCTGCTTCATTAGGGCCTTAGTCGGTCCATCCGCCGTTTGTTGAACCGATGGCATGAAGGGAATGCATATAACACCATTTTCGAGCTTTTCTTTTATGAAATGTATGTCCACCTCAACATGTTTGGTTCTATCATGTTGAACCTGGATCATTTGCAATGTCAATTGCGGCTTTATTATCACGGTACAATTTTAGAGGTAGTTCTGGACTGAAGTTCAAGTCTTCTAACACCCTTTTTACCCATAGTTCTTCACAGATTCCATGTGCCATGGCTCTAAACTCTGCTTCTGTTGTACTTCTTGCAACTAATGTCTGTTTTTTGCTTCTCCAAGTTACAAGATTACCCCAAACAAATGTGCAGTACCCTGTAGTTGACCTGCTGTCCTTTGCTCCAGCCCAATCTGAATCGCTAAACACTTCTACCCCTCTTTTTTTTGTTTTTTTGAACATTAGCCCCTTTCCAATAGTCCCTTTCAGATACCTGATAATTCTGATGACTGCCTGATAATGAGACTGACTAAGGGAATGCATAAACTGGCTGACCACCCCCACAGCATATGATATGTCAGGCCTAGTGTGAGCTAGATATATCAGCTTTCCCACAAGCCTCTGGAATTGTTCTATGTCCACTTCTTCCTCATTATCCGTCCTTTTTGTAAGTTTCGGATTAGCCTCCATAGGTGTACTAGCGAGGTTTACATCCCAACAATCTGTTTCAATTAGTAAGTCCAAAACATACTTTCTTTGAGATACCACCATTCCCCGTTCGATCTAGCCACCTCCATTCCTAAGAAGTACTTCGGTCTTCCTAGGTCTTTGATTTCAAATTCTTCTTTCATCTCCTCTTCACTTGTTCAATCCCAGCTCTATCATCCCCTGTGAGTATAATGTCATCCACATACACCACAAGCACAGTCACCTTGTTCCCTGCTCCTTTCTTTACAAACAAGGTGTGATCAGAATGTCCTTGTTTGAATCCCTCCTTTAGAAGGAACTGCCTGAATCTATCAAACTAGGCTCTGGGACTTTGTTTCAAACCATACAGTGATTTTCTCAGTTTGCACACCTTCCCAGGATTTTTAAGATCAAACCCTGGGGGCAAGTCCATGTACACTTCCTCCTTCGATTCCCATGGAGGAAGGCATTCTTCACATCCAAGCTGGTACAAGGGCCAATCCAAATTTACTGCCATAGAGAAAACAATTCTTACAGTATTTAGCTTAGCCACTGGAGAGAATGTCTCAGAGTAGTCAATTGTATCCCTTGGCCACCAACCTAGCCTTGTATCTTTCAATCTCACCATTAGCCTTGTGCTTGATGGTAAATATCCATCTACAACCCATGGTTTTTTCTATTTGGTTTCTCCACCAATTCCCAGTGTCATTTTTCACCAATGCTTTAAGTTCTTCATGCACGGTACTGTCCTCCACTCGGGAACTTCTGTAGAGCCTCATGTATGTTGGAAGGAATTTTGTGTTACGAAATGCTACGGATAAAAGCTTTATGTGTGGGAGAGAGATTTTTGTAGGTTAGGTAGTTTTGGATAGGGTACCCAGGGTGTTTAGTACATTCCCTAGTTGGTTTTCTGATGGCTATTGGGACATCAAGCATGAGTTCTTCATTTTGGTTTTGTAGAGTAGTGTCTGGATTTGGGTTGGTACTGGTGTGTTGGATTATGGATTCAGAACCAGTTTGGGAGTTTTTTTGTTTTCTTTGTGTGGAAGGTGAAGGTGAGTCAAGTGTTGTATTCCTGCCACTGCTGTCCATTTGCTCAAATGGTAGCTCTGGTTCTGGATCTTGAGCAGTCTGAACTTCAGTATCTCTCCCCATTTTGGACTTAGGATACCTCCCGAAATAAGTGAGACCTTGGAATTTTGTTGCACGATCGGGTGTCCTTGGGGTTGAGTTGTCCCAGTCGCCCTGTACCGCCCTCATCATTGTGTCTATCCATTACTTCTTCATGATGTGAAATACTAAGTAAGTCAACCCCAAATTGGTTGTATTGAAAGTCAGCACTGTATTGAAAATCAGCACTATCTTCTTGGTTCATTAAATACTCCCCCTGAAGATGATGCTGATTGCAATACATTTTATTTTCAAAAAAGGTGACATCCATTGTTTCAATAACCTTTTGTTTTTGTAAATCAAAGACCCTATATCCCTTCTTGTTAGAGGAATATCCTACAAACATACATTTTGTGGATCTTGGGTCAAGTTTACCCTGACTGTATGTGTGAGCAAATGTAATGCAGCGAAAATTTTTTAAAGGAAGTTCTTGGATCAGTCTAGTTTCAGGAAAGCTCTTTTTTAGCTTTTCCAATGGCTTTTCAAAACCAATGCTCCTTGAGGGGAGTCTGTTGATCAGATACACTGCTGTGAGCAGTGCTTCTCCCCAAAGGTACTTAGGGCACCTTGAAGCAAGAAGAAGGGATCTAACCACCTCAAGCGAGTGTCTATTTTTCCTTTCTGATACACCATTTTGTTGTGGTGTATTGACACATGAGCTTTGATGGATAATTCCCTTTTTCTGAAAAAAAAACTCTTTTAAAACTTTATTATAGTACTCTGTTCCATTGTCTGTTCTGAGGATCTCTATTTTAGTGTGGAACTGAGTGTTTACCATGTTATAAAAGATTTTAAAAGTCTGTTCAACCTCATATTTTTCTTTTAACAAATAAACCCAGGATACACGAGTATGATCATCAATAAAAGACACAACCCACCTCTTACCATTCACAGTGGACTGCTTGGATGGACCCCAAACATCACTGTGTATGAGTGTGAAGGGTTTGGTTGGTTTGTATGGTTGAGAAACATAGACACTCATTTTATGCTTAGATAATTCACAGATTTAACAATGAAATTCAGAAATCTTTTTATTTAAAAAAAGGTTAGGAAACAGTTTTTTCATATAACTAAAGTCAGGGTGTCCTAATCTAGCATGCCACATCATGATTTCATTATTGGACACAATGGATGAGTGGTAACAAGCACTCCTTAGTTCTTCCTTATTCCTGGCATGATCTTTTTCCTCCAAAATGTAGAGACCATTCTGGACTTCAGCACTGCCAATCTCCTTCCTCAAAGTCACAACATGCAACTTACAGTCAATGGCAAAAAACATCACTCTACAATTGGTCTCTGAGACCAATTTATTAACAGAAATCAGATTGCAGGATAATTTAGGGATATGAAGCACATTATGTAAGGTTAAATTTGGTGAGATAGTAATGGATCCCTTGCCTGCAATGACAGCATAGGATCCATCTCGCTATCTTAACCCTTTGATTTCCCCCACATGGAAAATAGGAGACAAATTTTTCAGAGGCATGTGTCATGTGATCTGTTGCACCTGAATCAATGATCCAGTGTGTATCAGGGTGAGATTTATGAATGGAAAGGGCAAAGACATTACCAGATTCAGTGAGGTTGTATTGAGGTTTGTTGTGATTGGCTAGGAGTTGGCTTAGATGGTCTAATTGCTCCTTTGTGAAAGACAGTTGTCTAGAGACCTTTTCACTTGGTTCTGATGACCCCTGATTTGCCCTGTTGTTGTCTCTTCCACCATTGTACTGATTCCCTGGTTTCCAGTTTGGGGGTTTTCCATGTATTCCCCAACAGATTTTCCCTTGCGTGACCTTGTTTTTTACAATGATCACACCACATCTTTTGCTTCCTGCATTTCGGGTCATTTCCTGTGGCTGCAACTAAAGCTGATGCTTCATTTAACTTTCGAGATACAAGAATTGTAGGTGAGATATTGGTGGAATTTCCATCATCTCCTACTCCTCCTGGAGTTGTGACTCCAGATGACCAATTTGAAGAGCCGGAACTCAGTTCGCTGGTCATTGCGGCTCGGAGATACATTTTGATCTAGGATTCTTGATTGAACCTAGGCTTTGATACCATGTTATGAAAGTAGAAGGAAGGAAATTATTTTATTATTTCTTAGAAAAAGTATTTTACAATGATAGGAGACTTGATTTAAATAGGTAGAGGACCTAGAGCCTTCTCTGAATTGAATTCCTTGATTTAAGGAATCAATTAAGATTGGCTGTTACAATCACAATAATATAAAATCAAGACAGAATATTCTAATAAAGGAAACAGCGGCTACTAGTCCTAACAAACCCTACTGCACTCATTTTGAACAGTAAAGAGACCAAACTGCCCTTTTTCTCAACACTGACTCCTATCATTTCTGTCCAAAAATAAAAAACCGAATAATACACTCATGATGTGTAACTTTAATTCTAATTTCAATTCTTTTTTTGCATGGATTGGAGGGTGTTGGGGGGCGGAGGCAGTGAGTTGATTCCTGAATAATATTGAACCCCACCTGCGCTATATCTTGCAAACATGCACTTCACTACTAATGTATTGTCGGCTAAATATCTCCCAATCGACTGCAAACTTTTCCATCCCCTGTGTATTATTATATTACCATCTAAAGCAAAATTTTAAAGTATTAGGGGGTAAGTAATTTAATACATACCTACAGCAACACAATCCTCACATGTGTGCCAATCACTTGGCTCAATCAAGACATGTACAACACTAAATGTTTCTAATTAATATAATGGCATTACCAGTACATTTGAAACCTGAATATCCTACTCTGATAGTGTTCAGTCATCATGCCATCTAAGATATTGAACTGCTACAGTGAGCTGTAAATAAATAAAAGCACTTGAACAGCATGAACGTAGAAAACATACTTTTAAGTACCTAAATCATCCACAGTCGATGACAAATATCCCCAGCAGGAATCTCGGAACTGAAATAAACTGATTCTGCTCCAATGGATCTCAATTAGCGCAATTACAGCAACAAATAGCTGTACAACCAGGAAATACACAACCACAGGTGATCTCCATGACTGGAATCTGTGAATGCATAACCAACATACTTAAAGAGGGAACAACACATTTGACAGAAGACAATATTATACGTGATTACAAACCAGGGCATATTGGATAGAAAAAAACATACGTCATAAAGCCAAATAGTTTCATCCACCAGCTCTCAGCAACATTCCATTCGGAACCCACAATGGCCCATACAACAAGAATGATCACTTGTGACAATATGGCACAAAGTGAGAATATAAAGATGAACCACAATAATAAGACCCTCCCGCGGAAACGAAATCCTACAAAAACGAAAAATAAATAGTGTTAGAGCTAAAAGCCATACACTAATCAATTCGAAAGTTAGCTTTTGTCATACATAACAGCCTCTGTATATCACATGATGGCACTGTCTTCCATATTAAAGAAAAGAAATCAATGATCACAAAGTACTGAAAACGTTACAAAACAGAGAGTAGGATTTTTAAATTCGAAGGCGAAAATTGCTGGACAAGAGAGTCTAAGTAAACAGCCCAAAAAGAACCATTCACTGGTAGCTACCTCTTTTTGGAGCGGCAAACCGTATAAAAAGTGAAGCCGCCAAGTCAACAAAAGAAATCAAACTCCAATTCAGTATGCCACCTGCAAGGATTGGAAACTCAGGCCAATAACTGGCAAGCAAAACAAAATTACAAGGCAACAAGTATTTACAGCAGTTGGTACCTCTCCTACATGGACTCAAGAGGGATCAAGGCCCTCCACACAAAAAAAAATTAACTGTTTGTAGATACTATGTACGAACAAGTGGTTTTGCATAGAAAAAATAGTACTATACTCATCAAAACGAGACAAGCCCCCAGGGCAAAGATTGAAACAAGGAAAATCGTTGTGGGGACTGTACAAAAACCAGTCAGTCGTTCATAGCTCATAGACTTATAATCTAAAATTTCGCAGCAATATTTCAGGTCGAGCTTTGTTCCTCCTCTGAATCAATGCTTAAAGATGGTAATCTATAAAACACTTTCATTTACGCAATGCTCTGTTTCTGTTTTAGTATTGATTGTCCTATCCTAGTGCAGATAAACAATGCAGAATTCTTCACCTAAACAGTGAAATCAGTTTATTGGGGAGGGGTCGGTTAAGGGCAATCTTCCACAGCTTGCAACTCAAATGAAGAAGATTATGCCTGAATTTACCAAACCGTCTTTACTCTAAGCTTAGTTGAGTTCTTATTTCCATCATCACAGAGATGAAGGGAGCTTCTGAATCTTTTTGGAAGCTCATTTTGGCTTCAAGCCCCCAAGAAATTCAGATTGAGCAACCATGAATATCATGGAGATTTGAAGCAACCAACCCATTTTATTAAGATTATTTGGCTGTCAGATTGCAGCATCCAATTGAAAAGGCATCCATAAACAAGAAAGCGAAGCAAAAGAGTGTCGAATAAAAAAAAAATTTGGAAACCATACCTATAAATAGCAACGAAGGCAGCACAAAATCACCAAGAAAGCTTTCCATAATCGACAATTTACTACTAACTAAAATCCCATTAAAGAAACATCAATCATGATCTCCACCCAGGATGTCAATTGACAAAATAGATTGTTGGAAGCTTGAATGGGAATGGCTTGCCTTGCTGAAAGATATGGTTTGGGTCGACAACTTCTGGAGACTGCGGAAGACGACTCGCGAGTTTGTGTATTTGTGTATTTCACGTTTCTATCTGTATATATGGATGTGTTTCTCGTCTGAAGGCACCGTGGCGTAATGTCCCTTGCAGACTCCAAATTTTCGTTTTAGAGATAAAATGCACTCAAATGCTCATTACTTCAAAGGATTTAGGAGGATATTCTTTTACCTTTTAGATTTTTTAATTCTTTTTTCTTTTACCTTTTAGATTTGATGAAATTTAATGGCGTATATGTTTTCATCATACATCTTTCTTACACCATAATTATTTAGGGAGAAATACGACAATAACACAATTTCATCATAGTTTCTTTTGTTTTCTTTTGTATTTGCGTAGTTTTCGTTTCTCCGTTACACAGATCAACCGCATTTTTGTCTCATTCCGTCCCCAAATTTGTTAGATCTATGGTTTCTTCTTGTATAATTCTGGTTTGGGCGTCGGGGTTCGCCGGATCTTGTCTCTTCTCCTTCATTGCGCTAGATGGAAGATCTTTTGGACAACCTTTGGAGTGGAGGGAGCTTCCCGGTGATGCTTTGGGTTTATGGCTACCGGATCTACCGTTCTTTGCTTCGCCGGATCTTTGTTTCAACACTTGACGGGTGAGCAAGTTGGACGGAAAGTTGTCTTAGGGGTAGCATGGCGGATTGGTGGTGGCTATTTTGCTCCGATGACGCTGCTTGGATCACTCCATCTTTCTACTCGGATGAACCTCTGGTCGTTAGCCGGTGATGGCTGTTTTCCGACTTCAATTTGTCGGTCGACTTGGCTTTTAGAAGTCGGTCTCTTTTCTTCCAGGTGTATTTCTGGAACTTGTCTTTGCTTCCCAAACCAATTCCTACAAGATAGGCCGGTGTTTGGGCAAAAGGGTTATCCCTTTCTTGTGTTTTTTTCCTTTTTAAGTTTGTGTAGTCGGGTTATCCCGTTGTTAGTCCTGGCGGTGATCCAGGGGTTAGTCCTAGCGGTAGTACCGGGGTATTTTCGGTTTTATGTTTAGTAGTAGTTGTAATTTCCGGCGTTAGTCCGGTATTATTAATAATATCATTTTCCTTGTAAAAAAAAAATAATAAAGACAAATATTAAATTCCCGACCATTTTCTTAATTAATTTGGGTAACAAACCCGGCCCATTTGATTAATTTGTAGTCCAACTTATTTTTTTTTATTAATCCACCTCTCCAAATTTCCCGCCATATTTCTTATTGGGTTGACAAAAAAAAAATTTTTTTTTATTAATCCACCTCTCCAAAAAAAAAAAAAAACGGAAATATATACCCAAAATTAAACTTCCGTTTGCACCATTATATTTTTTTTTGAGAAACCGTTAGCAACATTTATATATCCTTTATCAAAAAGAAAAACCACCCATTTCTTCTTCAAGTCTTGCGTTCAACCCCTCTCTCTCCTCCCTCCATGAATGTGCAGAAATCCGGCAGTATTTCCGGCGTTATTTCCGGCCGCATCTTTTAGCCCTTTACAACCTTCCTCTCCCAAATTTCTTGATTCTCACCTATTTTGTTACATCCGACGGGAATTCGAGATTGATTTCACCAACCCTAGATCCGGCGCCGCAATCTCCATTTATCAGGTAAGTACAATTCGATCGATTCGTTGATTTTAAGCTGATTGTTTGATGTTAAGGTCATGTATTCGAGTTGGGTAACCATTATAGCATCCACTCTATGATCCTCTTTTACACCCGTAAAAAGAAAAAATGTATCGGATTATTACAATATTACTTCACAACAGCCCAAATTTCCACCCGAAACAGATATAACCGTGGAGGTGGAAGGGGTTCTACCCCTTCACCTTCACAGCCGAGTGATGGTAATATTAATAAAAAATTGTTTTTTCATTTTCTCTCTCTATTTGGTCTTCTTCTTTTCTGGGTTTCTTCTTATTTATCAACAAGCTTTGTAGAACAAAAGGAAGATGATGCCGCTGATATCTATGGCAAAGTGAGAAGATCATTCTTGCAAGTGGTTGAAATTTCAACAGAAGAATATATGTATTTCAAAATTCAAATCAAAGATCTTGTTTTTCCAGAAAAAAAATTATGAAAAAAAAATAGCAGGTTCAATAATTAATTTGTGATTTTTTTGTTTTGTTGATGGAATTGCATATTTTGACATCCGTGGGTATTGTTTTGTTGATGGAATTGGGGAAATCTTAGCTGGGTCTCACCAAAAATTCATTTTTTTTTCCTTTTTTACCGGTGATATGATTGAGGGGCTCAGGTGAAGGGTGATGAGTTACTGTGGGTGTAGGATTGGTAGAGGGTGTGTGTGTTCCTGAGTGCTGGGGTCAGTTGGTACCGGGGAAGAACTGATGGATGAATCAGAGGTTGAGTGAGAGCCAGAAATAGTATGTGTGGGTGATGGATTGTAGTTGGATGAAGGTGTTGTAGGCTCAATTTGGTTTCAGACTAGTTGATGCAGATCCGATTAGTTGATTTTAAGATGATGGTTTGATGTTAAGCTCATGTATTCGAGTTGGGTAACCATTAATACAGATTCGATGTTAATTTATTCTTGAATTGCATATGTCAAGCAGCGCAACAGGGAAAGATGTTTGCCGGTGGCCGTCGGAGCACACTGATGAACTTTTAAAAATATTGCTTGAATTTTACCGTCAAGGAAAGTCTACGGGAAAGTCACTGACAGAATCGGTTCGCCAAGAAGTTTTGTCAGAGTTGAATACCCGCACGGGTGTTAGTTATCTCTGCAACTCAACTTATGGATGAATATAAAAGGCTGAAGAAAAAATGGTCTATGTTCCGTATTCTTATCAATGAGACCGGAGGTGGTTGGAGTTCTCAACGGCGTACAATTGACCTGCCCCCATCAAAGCTTGATGACTTCAAGGTATGTATGAATTGTAATTTGTTGACTTGTATGTTTTTAATTGTGTTATTTTTTTTTAATGGTTTTATATTTGTGTTAGTGTACTCTTAGTAGAACACCTTTAAAGTATACATTTATTTGTTAGGTTACATCACAATGGAGATCTAGAAGACAAGTAACGATTAGTTGCCAATAAAATAAGCATTTTACTGAACATTTTTCCTATATATAGTGATGATTTAATAGTAGATTGATGTTCCTTTATTTTTTAACAATTGTTTTCCTTGAAGCCATTCCAAGAAAATGGATTGGAACGTTACGAGGACATGAATGAAATGTGGACTAAAGGTACCGCCACCGGTAGTTTTGCACGGAGTAGTAGTAATGCTCATACGTCCGCTATTGAAGAGAAGGAACATATGTGTAAGGAGTTTGCACGTGCATCTGGAACTTCTCGTCGGTGCAAATCACCTTATACTGTCAAGATGAATGAACGACGGTGTAAATCACGTTTTAGTGTTAAGAGAAATGAAGGCCAGTGTAAAATGACTCATTCAGATTCTGGTATTTGAAGTGTGGAGCGGTGCGTAGGCGATGTTGGTCAAATGGATGGGGTCACAACCATGCATATAGAGAACGCCCGTAAACAATTTGGTGACCGAGGGTTACGAACCACTTACATGCACTTTAAAGAAGAAGAACGACGGATTTGGGTCTTTAAGTACTGTATTGGGAGTGTTGATCGATCAAAGAATAATAATTAAATGGTTATGACAATTCTATTTAGTTTTTTAATTATATCATTTACAAATGTGTGTTTTCATTTTGAATGGATCTGTGATGAAACTGGCAAGAGCTAGTCAACATATTATCTTAGGGGCTGTTTGTTAAATGAATTAAGTACTTATTGTGAAAATGTTAAGTGGTAGTTAGATTAAGTGTTGTTTGATAATAATTTTTAGGGAAAATTATTAAAAAGGACAAAACAATTTACCTATTTAGCATTTAGGACATGAATGTAATTTTTTGAGTAAAAAGGACAATTTATAAATTACAAGTAAAAAAATACCCTTAATAATTATATTTTTGATAAAGGGAAGAAAAAACCAACAACTACTCCCACGTTCACTAGCGCAGCATGGGACATTTAAACTGCCACGAAAAAAAAAAAAATAATATTTATCCTACCCAAATATTTAATCATTAATCACTTTAATCTTTTAACCTACACCTTTAATTATCACATTTTAATCATAATTCATATTTTTTTTGTCTTGTTTATTTTGATATATTATATTTGATAACACTGAAGTCGCATGATATTTTTACGAATACACGTTAATTCATTACTACCATGTGACAATGTGAAATGAGTGTCAATAACCGGTTTGAGACAATATTTCGCTACTAACTGGCACATCAATTCTCCGAAAATACCAAAAAAATGTCATTAAACTTTCCATACTAATTGATACTGTGACAGTAGTAACATTGACCAGTGTCACAGAATGACACTACTAATTGTCACATCGATTCACTGAAACAACATAATAGTGTCATTCATATTGTGATTACTAATTGACAATGTGACAGCTGTAACAATTATCAGTGTCAGACGATGCCAGTACTAATTTTCACATCGATTCACCTAAAGTATATTGATAGTGTCATTTAATTTGTCACTACTAATTGACACTGTGACAGTAGGGACAATAATCAGTATCAGAGAATGACACTACTAATTTTCTCACCGATTGAGAATGAGTGTGCCAATTTTCAATTCCACTCAACTTGTAGTGCCGACTTTCGATGAATCGGTGTGAAATAAACACGTGACTTTTGAAATTACATCGAAAGAAACAATATATGAAAATAAAGACGACTTAAATTTTCAGCGCCCTCACTATCTTATCGCTGAATAATTTTTCCTTTTCCACACATCTTCACAAAAATATCCCACTACCCACGTTCCCCCATTTTACACAATGGGTCATTATCATCCGTATCACAAATGTATAATATAATATATAATGAATCGAATATTTACAAACATAGAAAAATGATCGAATGTTTAACATTTGTTTCTTTCACCCACATATGATTCTTTATGGTAAATAAGGATAAGATATTCTGAGTCGGGTTCACGGAGACTTCCCACTCAAAATGGACAGTCTATGGAGGGTTAATCCGTGTGTAGTGATTATATCAATGGACGCTTATTCACTCTATGGGTTGAGTATAAGTATACATCTATAATTGGTAGAGTTCAGTTTCGGGTTTATGGTGGCGTAATCCCGGAATTAATAATTATATTCTGTTTGATGAATAATTAATTATTGGAGCTACTGGTTATAGGTCCATGGTCCCCGGAGTGGCTTACGTAATTCGGACTAATAATCTTGTTATTTGGGCCTCGGTGATAATTAATTGGTGGGCTAATTAATTGATATGCATGAATATTATTTAGTTAAATTTAAATAATATAATACACGAGAAAAGACATTTTTACGTGGGCGCAGTGGGCTTAGTGTGGCGCCAATATGTCTTGGATTTTCCAAGAAATTAGTTTTCTTGGATAATGACATATTGTGTAATTAGTTATTTATTTGTTAAATAATTAATTGGATAAATAAAAGAAAATAATTTATTTATTATTTATCTCTTAACTATAAGGATAATTATATTTTCTTATTATAAGATTGTAATTATCTCTTATTTTTATTGGATAATAATAATTAGAATTATCTCTTTTATTTTGTTAAACCGATTGGGTATAGGTTTTCTCTCTTGGATTTTGCCTATAAAAAGAGTTATAGCTCCCCGAGCCCTAGGTGAAGAGAGGGCCACGAAATTTATAGAGAAAAAAGGCTAAGGAGTTCGATCCTTAGCTCCACCCGGTTGGAGAAAAACTTGGAATTTTTCTTGGAAGCATATCAAGGAGGTTCTCATATCAAGAAGGGTGTCCACCAACCACCGTTTGGAAAACACATTGGAAGATCAAGGCTTCTCATCCTAAGATCAAGGCGTTTCTTCCCGATATTGGTAACATGATCTTAACCCCTTGTAGTAGTTTAAGTCTTTCAATTATGTATTGTGATGTATAAGTCGTGATCCATCCGCTGCGCGTAGATCTAACTCGTTTAGATCTAAGAATCTGCATCCTTCATGTGGTATCGGAGCCAGGTTCCACGGTTTATATAGTCATAATCATAATTAAACGATTTAAAGGAGTGGAATTGCATGTAGGTAAATTTTTATCTATTGTTTTATGCTTTGATAATGATTAATTGCTATGGTTGAAGAGATGGATTGGGGGTTGACACTGTTTACCCGTTAGATCTATTGTAAACTCATATAAACGATGAAAATTCGTTCATATGAGTATAGAAAATTATGTAATTTATTTGTTGTTGCAATTTTAATTTTCTGAAAGTAGATCTGTTTAGTAGCTGTTTAGTTTTTCCATTTTTCCCGTTGATTGAGCCGTTGAAACGACGATCCCTCCGGTCAGAATCAAGATTAAAAGTTGAAGAACAAGCCATCCAAATTTGGGATCGATCGGAGTCCGTCTCAATATCCGTTCATTGCAATGAAGTGGCTGCTGTAACAGAAAAACGCAGGATTCACAGAAACCCTAGCTGTGACTTCCTCGAATTTCTGGGAGAGTTTAGACCGTTGAAACGCAAATACAACCAGTCAGATCGATAAATATGGAGCTTTTGACGTGGAATAAAATTTCAGGTCGATCGAGATTCATCTCGATTCCCGATCGGCCTCGGGAAGTCATTGATGCGCTGCTGTAAAAGTCAGATTCAGCAGCAAGTTGGGCGGCTCACTGGAGAAAATTGACAAGTCAAACCTCCGATCCAACCGTCCATCTTGAAGCCCGAGGAATCAAGAACAGATCTGGAGATTTTCGTTGCGATCCGAGTTCGTTTGGTTTGCCGATCGTCAAAGATTTTGAACAGCTGCAGATTATGTTAAAAGAAGTAAACCCTAGTTAGGGTTTGGTTATTTTTTTTCTAATAGGTTAGATACGGGGGTGCCAACGGTCCATCTCGATGTTTATTTTCCGCACTAGTATACATGTTTAGATTGTATGTGTAGAACCGGAAAATTGCCATTACATGCATCATATCATGAATTCCACTCCATATGCATACATGTAGAAATTAATTCGAGGAATTAGTTAGGCATGTATAAAACACGCAATTAGTTTTAATTAATTGTTTGATATTAATTAGAAACTAATTAGGGTAAAAACCGAGGAACACGGGTTTTTTCAATCGTCGAGGTTGGGTGATGGATTCTCGGTGAATCCCGCTCGCGAAAGCATAAGGAGTAAAATCCCGAAACCTCGTGGTTAAGGTGTTGGATTCTCGGTGAATTCCACCTTACCTAGACGAGATTACATTTTTGTCCCGTAGTGTCTACGTGAAAGTTTGATGTTTAAGGATTGGATAATCACGGGCAAACATGGTTCGAAAGTGGTTTAACCACGGTTGGGTGGTCAACAGTAGCTACGGCTCGATCGACTTCACCCTCCACGTGTGGCGTTTGCACGGGGGTCCGGCAAGGCTGAGCCATCCGAAGAGCCACTACGGCTCAACGGAGCTCCCCTAGTCTTGACCCGTCCGACGGCCACATATGTTCCAACGAATAGGTCGGGTGGGCTACCCCACGTAACCGACAACATTCGGGCCTATGATTTATTGTTCCTTAATGTAACATCAAGTCCAAAAACGTGATCAGTAAACCCACCACTTTTTCTAAATATTGAGTGGGAGCGGGAGAGGCGACAACCGACCCCACGGCCTCTACTGTTGACACAAGCAACGTGAGAGAATGGTGACGTCTCGTGCCGGCCTGGGACCGGCCTCCCTAAGGAAGGCCTTCACCGCTATCAAAATTCAAGGCTTGGTCTCCGAAAGGATAGGATTTTGGGTACTCGTCGGGTCACCGACCGACCCTAAGGCGGCACACTCGGGGTCTACCTAAAAATGCGAGACGAGTAGGTCACACTCATAAATGGTATTTTTGGTAGTACCTTGGTTTGAAAAAGGAAAGGTGATTGACGATCACAAATGAGATGTTCGATTCTCAATTTGATCTTCAATATTAATCGAAACCTCTTTGACCTACCCTAAGGCGGCACTGAGGCAATAGATTAAATCCTTGGAACGGTAGGATATACTATAAGTACTTAGTTTATGTTCCTAAAATTTATTAGTAGTGTATGATTTGGATTTATTTTCTGTCAATTTTATTTACAACTATATCTCTCAGGGTGCTAGATTTGCTAGTGTAAAATTTACTAATAATGACTTCGTTAAAAAGTGGCAAGTAACTAGAACGTTGTACTTATTGATCTTACATGCGATTAATTTTTCGGAAGAGATATTTTTCTTGAGCATTCAAGACTTAAGTGACGTAAATAAGTATGTCACTGCTGTCACTCGTGTTGAACGAGAGACAACCATAGTTAGTTTGAAAGATGATTGGGATGATAAAATTCTTCTAGTGAATTTTAATTGTGTAGTGTCTACACAAGAAATTTTCTAATAGAAAAATTGGAGAATCATAAATTAAAGTGTCGCTAGTTAGACGGTATTTGGAACCGATAAATTAGTGGGAGCTTTTGTCTTATGTTTTTCTAATTTAGAAAATTAGTCCCACTGGGTAACGCTTTCATTAGACATCCCACAGTTCACGAGTAGTGTCTACTCATACGAACTGCTAGTTCAAGACTATTTCCTTTTAAAGAAAGTTGAGAATGGGAAAGAATGTCTATAAGTGCTAATCATCTTAACTAAAGTTTTGAGGCTAAACCGAAAAATTAATTACAGAAAGTATAGGATAAGGAAAGTGATTTCGGATCACTTAACCAATGAATCCTTAGCGACTTTCTTAAACCGAGTAACTTGACTCGGTAGCTTAGTTCTTTGGAAGAACAAGGAAGCTGTGCATTAACAATTAATAAAGTAGACAACGGGCAGTTATTTCAGCTATAATAGTGGGAGTGATATAAGGAAATGAATTTCGGATTCTATCCTTGAATATCACGGAAAAATTTATTTTTCTGTTTACAGATTCGTTGAAACAAATGGATTCACTTTCATCTCGATACTACAGTTGCCTTATACAAAGTGAAGATGACATTTGTTGTACGAATCTATGACTCGGACTTTTGTTTGATAAAGACAGAACCACTAAGAAAAGCTGAATAGGTATGTGTAACACATCTAAAACTATTAAAGGTAAAAGGTTTCCGTATTAAGATAAACGACCCTTCAATATCTATTAATTAGAGCATGTATCCTAGAGATAAGACCTGACGACCGGCTAAGGGTGATTCCTATCTCCTAGTCTAGGAACACTATCTCAAAGGAACAATGACTAAGTTTCCTTTCAATCGGGAGAGGGTAATAGATTTGAAGGGGTAACATAGCTTGTTCATCATGACCTTCGGGGTCTAGTGAGAGACACAAGCTAGTGGGAGTTTTTGAGTGGTGACATTTTGTCTGATAACTACTTAAAATGCGATTTAGTTTATCAAAAGAATACGAGGAGGAGTCTCTGATTTTAGCAGAGAATAGAGTATTCCATGCTCATAAATAGGCTATAGCATAGTCTTGGGACTGATGCTCGGCACCGCCCCGTGGAATGTTTCTCACTGAGAAAGAAACCATAGACTTGCCCTGTATAGTTATTGATGTACTACAATACACCGCTAAACTCGATTAAGATAATTGGTTGCAAAATAACGGTTAACATTATTATGTAAACCGAGAAGTCTACCTAGAAGATGCTAGTGAATTTATGGATAAGGAGTGAATTCGGTTCACACCACTTCCGTAAATGTAGGCATTTAGCATTTAATGCTTGAAGGTAGGGATTTGGAGATTTTGCGCATACGTTCGATTTTGATTTGTTCGTGAAATGCCTTAATGAGATGAGTGAAGGTTGGTTGTAAGATTCTTGAGATCGAAAGTGATAGTTGGATTTGTCACAATTCTTCGATAGAATCTATAAGTAACGACCTTAGACCTTAGAGTACGGTTACCCAAAGGAAGTTACTATCTGATTTAATCAGACCACGTCCAACATCGGTTGTTGGTGATTACACGATAAATACTACTAGATCAGGATGTCAATCCACCCAGAACGCAGTGGGAGTATGGTTTAACCATTGACCCATTATGGTTGTGTGGACTTTATAGTCTGCTGAGGTGATTGATAAACTATGGCTCTTAGTGGGCTGTATAGGATTCTGATCATAGAGGTTGGTTTGTGTTGGTCCCTTGGAAAGGCTAACACAAGTTTAGAGGGGGGGGTGAATAAACTTGTCCCTAAAATTGGATTTTAAACAACTTGTGTGGAGTTAAGCGACAAAGGCGAGATTAAGTCAAGCGACTTAAGCTAAAGCGAGTCAACCGGCGGCGGATATGATTCTAGCCTTTTTCTTGATCTTGTTATTACGTTATGAAAGCTGTGTATGTTGTGAGTGATTACGGTGAATATCGGTTGTATTTGTGTAAGGTATAACAATCAAGTATCACAATGCTATGAATAAATGCTGAGTAAGTAAGTAAATGCGTAAAGTAAATAAGGCAGAAATTATAGAGGTTCCAGGTGGTGTAATCCTGTCAATCCTCTCTTCCCCTGTGGTGCGGAGGAAAATTCCACTAGAACTTCTTGAGGTGCACTGTTACAAAAAGTCCTAAACAATAGTCCTTGGCTAATCCCTAGCGTCACTATCTAAACAATTGTAGAACAGGTAGAATGGCTGCTCTCCAAATGCTTGAACAAGCTGGTCCTTGGAGGGTACACGTATGCCTCTTCACCGGCTACCACCACAAACACGATCTACCCATTGCTTGTCACTAGCTTGTCCTTGGCGAAACCTTCTGGTTTGCTTCACGATCTAAAACCTTTGATGTGAAATCAAAGTTGGGGTGAGAATCAAATAAATTGATTCTTGTTTGTGGTTCTTCAAAGTGTTGGATCCTTGATAGATTCTTTGTAGCTTGAACACTTGAAGAAATACTAGATATGATCTTTGTTAAAGTTCAGAGATGATAGCAATTCGAATAAGATGACTTAATGCACAAACTTGCTTGTTAAATCTTGTGAATCTCTCTTTAATTTTGGGTGCAAAGTCCTCTATTTATAGTATAATATCCAACGTTCATCTGGCTTAGATTCGAATTGTATCAGTGTCTTTTTCTGCAACGGATATATTTTCTGACCGTTCTGCAGTGTCAGTAACTCATCCAATGAAATTGTTTTCTTTTCAACGTTCCACTGTACTTTCAGTTGTTGGATGACTGACTTATAAAACTGAGTTTCCTTATCGGTTTATTCGAGTTTTCACTTGTCGGTTTTCTAAGCGACTTGGAGCATTAAGCGAAATTTTACTCTTCTTCAAATATCGGTACTCGGTTTTCATCGATCATTATTGACTTAATCGAGTACACCATGACTCATTATCAACTAAGAGTTCATTGTCCTTATGATTCTTAGGTCTTCATACAAGATCCATAAAGTCGGTTCGGAGTCACCACAATCTTGCACGAAGTCCAACTTTACGGTCTCGACTTGTAATCTTCATAGCGAGTTTGAACCCTCAGTTCTTCGTTCTTCAATAACTGAGTCTGTGACCCTCAGTTCTTCAATCTTCTAGATAAGCCAACCGAGTCTGTAACTCTCAGTGAACTTACCTTCTTCAGTTTTTACGTAGGCGTGCTCTGAGTCAGTTTGCTTGTATTGGTAGTTTCCAGTTTTCTAAGTAATTTCCAGCTTTTCAGTTTTACGACACGCTAAGTATTACAGTGCTTGTCTGATGTAACCTATACAATTATCGGACTACAGTAAAACTTATACATTCGATTCTAGACATCTTTTAGCTTTTCACTATAACGGTGGCTTGACACTTCATCAATGGGGTTAAGATAATACTTTGAACATATTAGATGAATTATCATCAAAACATAAATTTTATTTCCAACAATTTCCCCCTTTTTGATGATGCCAAAACTCTCCTTAAAAGAAAAGCTTAAAGATCAAAACAAAGTAAAGCAATGTAAAAGCTTGGAAAAGCTGGTTTTCATTAGAATGAGCAAAAGCTGGATAAGTACATTATGTTCAAATAAGCGTGACTAAAGACTAAGCTTTTTCTTAGCTTTTTGCATGGTAAGCGAGTCATATTTTCTTGCTTTGTCATACGTCGAAAATCTTCTTCTAGCTTGGAGTCTTCCTTTGAAAAAGTCTTATTGTAGTCAACTTGACTACTTTCTTTCCATCTTTTCCATTGAATTAGCTTGGGTAAGCTTGAGTCTTTCAAGTAGTAACTTTCAAATTCTGCTAGATCAGCTTTCATTTGTTCAGTCTTGTCTTTAATCTTCAGTTTATCATCAATCCTTAGATTCTTCTTGTGTTGTGCAATTTTTGTTTTGAGTAGATATCTGACAGAAAATAGTTCAAGCAATCTTCGAATGTTGTCCTTGTACTTGGCTTTAATAGGATTGAAATCTTTGTTAAAGCTGTGTCCATAGATCCTTTGTAAGAGTAACTCTTGTCTCGAAATTTGTTGTATTTTTCAATAAGTTGATTATCGGTTAACTCTTTCTTCAAAGATTTAGGATACGATCGGTAACTTTGTAGTTCTTCTTCAAGTCGCTTCATCTCTCCAAGTAACTTGACTTTTCTTCTTGACTTCCCCCTTTTTGGCATCATACAATTTGATCTACCGGGGCATGAGTTGCCTTTTGATCTTCCGAAATGCGCGGCGAGAAGCAAGTACTTCCTTAAGTGAGTTTCCATCCCGTAGATATGTTGATTCATATGCCAATGAATGCGAGCATGAGTTTCTCTATCTCTTGCGGTTGTATTTTCGAGTTGTTGCTTGAGTAGCACAATTTACGAAGCGAGAACTTGAACTTGCTTTGTGAATCATCTCTAATCTTGCATGAAGCGAAACATCGGTTCTAGTTCTATACTCAAGATATCCAGAGATGTTTGATAAAAAACATTACGTGTATCTCTCTACGGCGAGTACAATTTTCAAGTTTTCATGAACTTTGGCTAATTCTTCCTTAGATAGACGATCGGAAGGATCATATGTATCTTCAATACGGTCCTTGTCGAGTATCATCGGGAATAACCATCGGTTGTCGGGTTTCATCACCGCCCGTGAGTGTCGGTTGTACGATTTCCAAGCGGCAATTCTTCTTCTTGTGTTTCGGTTGCTTTGCTACTGATTGAGGTTGAATAGCGGTTGTAAAGCTTGTAGTTTCAACAGATTCTTTTCTTGATTTTCCATCATCACCATCATCGTTTCTCTTTGAGCTTGTCTTTAGATGATGTTCTGATTCCCTTCTTTTTGCTAACTCGGTAAATCTTTTGAAGCAATTGTGAAGAAATTCTTTTAAAGGAAACGAGAGAATAAAGATCTCTAACTTCCAATGTCTCCAAGAGTAACTTCTCTTGGTGCAAGCGATGTCTCGAAAACCTTCGGTTGAAGTTTCATTTTCATCATCTTGATGATTCTATCGACTTCGAAAATTGGTCTTGATTTTTGAACCGATATCTGTGTAAGCGAGAAGTATGGTGCGGTGACTTCGGTTTGTTGTTGTTGTCGTTCCCCCTCAGTAAGTACTTTTTCACCTGAGATTTCTGAGTACAAGCACCTTGCAACTGATCTTTCTTCTATTGAACTGATTTTTCGCTTGGTGCCTCTGTGTTCAGCTTCCGGTTTCTGACTTGCTTTAGGTTGGGAGATTGTTTATGTGCTTTGCTTCAAAACTTCAGTTTGCCTTGTCTGCTTTCCTTCCTTAATCTTTTCTAAGTAAAACTGAATGATTCCACTAAGTGTTTTCTTTAGTCGGAATCTCCCATCAGTTACTTGACCTTCAGCTTGTGCCCTTTTCGCACTTTCCAACTCAGCTAGGTGTTGCTTCTTGAACTGATTTAGAATATACCCTGCCCAATTGAATTCTATTCCATCCCAGATTATGTTCATGAGATAGATACAATCTTCTGACAGTATATTGATTCCTTTTGATTTTCCAATAACATGTCTGCTGAGCCATCTGCTGAGATGTCCAAATTCCGTTTTGATTTTATCGATATGAACACCAGGCTGTATTGGTTCTGTAGATGAAGTGATCATTGAGAGAAAAGCTTTCTTTTTCAATGATAAAGTGGCGAACTCTGTTGAGGTTGTTGTTGTGTTTGCGAAGCCAAAGAGTGACCGTAAAACTCTTTCATTGAGAACAATCCGATCTTCACGAACCGTAGTCATTAAGGAATCTCTGGCCATTCGCATATTTTGCCAAAATTGTAAGATACCTTCCACATCTCGCTTCTCTGCGAAACTAACTTCAAGGATGTTATTCAATCCTGGTTGTTTTTCGATTTTGTCTCGGACACAAGCGGCTAACAAGGTGTTTTGACATAAACCTTCATACATATCAAGTGTTAGCTCATCCAATTCGTGATCAACCGAGTGTCTCTTGAATCATACGAGCGGCCATATATGAGTGTGAACACACAAGTTTGATTTTTGAGAAAAGGGTTGTAAGAGTCTTTTTGAAAAAATAATTTGAATTTGAATAGTGAATAGTGTGAACGGAGGTTGAATAAATAGGTGGGATATTCGGCGGTTGAGTGGTACAACTTTTCAAATTCCATGATGGTTTTGATAACCGATGCGTGTACCATTCGACAAACGTGGGGTGTACACACGAAATTCGACAAAAAGAAGCTGTGGTAATTTAATGCGATATAGCTGCTGTTGATTCTATCTTATCAATCTTTGACTAACTTTATTTGGGATGAAAGCGATCTTTGAGATTCGGTTTCTTGAGATAATGTAGTCCCGTCAAATTAATCGGTTTGTCAAGTTCTTCGGTTGTCGGTTTGAGATTGTTGATGTCAATGACTAATCGTTAAGTGAGCGCACCCATCATAACAAAGACTAATCCCCTTGACGAATCTACGGCTTAAGCGACTAGCGACTTTGATTATCCCCAACTCGGTTCTTAATTTAGCAAATCTTTCTTTATCCAAGGGTTTTGTAAAGATATACGCAAGCGATCTTCGGTAGGTACATAAAGAAGCTGTTATATCCTTCTTCTCTGCATGATCTCTTATAAAGTGATGACGGACATCAATGTGTTTTGTCCTTGAGTGTAAAGCTGGATTATCGGTAATTGCAATTGCACTCGTATTATCACACATTATGGGAATTGTTCCTTCTTCTATCTCATAGTCTCTTAATTGTTGTACGATCCATAAAACTTGAGCACAACAACTTCCATTTGCTATATATTCGGCTTAATTTGTAGAAGTTGAAATTGAATTTTGCTTTTTCTTTGAACCATGACACAAGTCTATTTCCCAATAAGCGACATGTGCACGATGTGCTTTTTTGTCCACTTTACATCCGGCATAGTCGAATCGAATAAGAAATCGGCTTGAATTCTCCTTCTTTTGAATACCAAATTCCAACTCCGTCTGTGTCTTTCATATATTTCAAAGTTCTTTTCACAATTTGTGAGATGACTTTCTTTTGGTCTTGATTTGAAATCTTGCACATACACCGACGACAAAAGATATGTCGGCCTACTTGCTTTGTAAGATAGAGTAAGCTTCCAATCATCCTTACGTAGAGTGTTTGATCAACATCTTTGCCTTCTTTGTCTTCATCAAGCACGATGTTGGTCCCCATTGGTGTAGGAATTCCGGTAGATTTCTCCATACCAAACTTTTTAATAAGTTCTCTTGTATATTTGGTTTGATGAATAAAAATTCCATCGGCTAAGCTTGTTTAACTTGCGGTCTAGAAAATAATTTAGTTCACCCATCATACTCATACGAAATTTGCTTTTCATCAAGCTTGCAAATTTCTCGCATAATTGTTCATTTTCGATCCAAAGATGATATCATCAACATAAATTTGAATAAGTAAAGTATCTTCTCCATTCTTCATCACGAAAAGAGTTTTGTCGATTGTTCCTTTGATAAATCCATTATCCACTAAAGCGAGATAGAGTTTCGTACCAAGCTCTTGGCGCTTGTTTGAGTCCATAAAGAGCTTTTCTTAATTTGAAAACTTTATCTTCTTGATCTTTGATTTCAAATCCATTTGGTTGTTGAACATATACTTCTTCTTCAAGAATTCCATTCAAAAATGCACTTTTGACATCCATTTGATAAACTTTGAATTTCTTGTGAGCGGCAAAGGCAAGAAATAATCGATTGCTTAATCTTGCAAGCTGGTGCATAGGTTTCATCAAAGTCTATGCCTTACGCGAGAGTATCCTTTGGCTACGAGTCGGCCTTGTTTCGATGATATTCCCATCTTCATCAAGTTTATTTACGAAGACCCATTTGGTTCCAATGATATTCACGTGAAAGTGGTCTATCCACCAATTCCCATACTTGATTTCTTTCGAATTCGTTGAGTTCTTCTTGCATAGCTAAGATCCAATGCTGGGTCTTTCAATGCTTCTTCAATTTCTTTAGGTTCGATTGAGATAGAAAGCATGCAATCATTGCATCTAGTTGATGTCTTGTTCGAACTCCCGCTTGTGTATCACCAATAACTTGTTCTTCGGGGTGATCTCTTATCCATTGATGTGTGTGAGTTTGTAATAAGCGATTTGCATTTTGTTCATTGTTTCTTCGAAAGCGATTCTTGAATTTGTTCAACTTGGATCGAATGAAGTTGTTCGGGTTGTGAGAGAATGGAAAGCGAGGTTGATCTTGATCGGAACAATGCGAGATTTGTAACCTTCCAATGTCAAGCTTGAATTTGGTTCGGTATGGTAGTAGCGAGGCCCGAGAAGCGGTTACGGTGTGTCTTCGGTTGCTTCACCGGGGAAGTTTGGTTCATCAAATACTACATGTATTGATTCTTCGTGCTTGAGTGTCCTTTTATTTAGTACTCTAAAAGCTTTCGACACTTGAATATCCTAGGAAAATTCCTTCATCAGCTTTAGGCTGAAAAACATGAAGTTGATCTTTTCCATTATTGTGGATGAAACATTTGCTTCCAAAAGCATGAAAGTATGAAACATTTGGTTTTCTTCCATTCCAAATTTCATAAGGGGTCTTCTCATGTCTCTTGTTCATGAGAGCTACGTTACGAGTGTAACAATTTGTATTTAGCGCACGCCCAATATCTTTCGGGTAGTTTAGCTTCACGGATCATGGTCCTCCCGGCTTCTTTGAGTGTTTGTTTCTTCTTTCGGCTACACCATTTTGTTGTGGTGTTCTGTGGCGACAAGTTGGTGTAACACACCATTTTCTTCACGGTATTCAATAATTACACTTGTTGAGGAATTCGGTTCCTTTATCGGATCTTATCTTTACAACTGAAACTCCTTTTTGATTTTGAAGTCTCTTGAGAAGTTCGTGAGTTTACGCTTGGTTTCACTTTTCTTGGTTAGAAAGATTACCCAAGTGTATCTTGAAAAATCATCTACTACCACCAAAGTATATTTCTTTCCTTGATACTAATTGGTGTAATAGGTCCAAATAAATCCATGTGTAGCAATTCTAGATGTCGTGTTGTAGAATGCGAGACTTGGTCTTGAAACTTGCTTTTGTTTGTTTTCCTTGTTGGCATGCATCACATAGGTTTGTCCTTCTTATATGATATCTCTGGTAGCCCAATGACTATTGCTTGCTTAACAAGTGTGTTAATGTCATCAAAATTGAGATGACTCGGTTTCTTGTGCCATAGCCAAGCGATTTCGATTTGGTATGCACAAGTAGACAAGTTTCGCAACGGCGGTTGTCCAATCTACCACGTACATGTTTTCCTTTCTTCTTCCGGCTAGGACAACTTGATAAGGTGATTCGCGATGACAACGCGAGAAATCTTTATCAAAAGTGACTTTGTATCCCATATCGCAAAATTGACTTGTCTTTGAGTAGATTGTAGTGTAGTCCTTCTACATAGGATACATTCTTGATTGTGAGTCCATTTCGATTAAGGTGCCATAACCTCGGTGTATCCGGGTTTATCTTTACTTCCAAAATTGACTTTAGGTCCATCTTGTGCAATAAAATTACTAAGACAGTTCTTGCTCTTTGTCATGTGTCTAGAGCAACCCTTTGTCAAAGTACCAAATATCTGCAATAAAAATTAAAAGGTTTTAGGTACCCAATTCGGTTTGGGTCCATGGGGGTCGATTGTTAGTACAACACGGGAATATATCCCTTGGGTATCCTTCGGATATTGTTGCACACTGTTTTCATATATATAAGCTACACTCCCATAATGTTTGTGTTTGGGTTGTATCTTATTTATATGATCTCTCGAATCTTTTGGTGAAATTTATTTCCACCATGCATTTTGTTATTAAAGCTTGAATGATAACTATCATTCTTACATCGAGGTACGGCGACCTTTGTCGTGACTTATCTTGAGAAGCGAGATTAGTCCTCTGCTTGAGTTTTGGACCGAGACTTGTGATAAGTTCTCGGTGCGGAATGATTGTTATTACCGGTTTATTAACCAAATCGGTAAAATTCCAATCATCGTCGGTGGGGTATAGTCTTCCTTTCCCCTAAATGTGTGAATCCTTGAATGACTAACATTCTTGGATTTACTTTGATTGTAATTTTTACGGTTCTGACTTCATTGATTTTTGTGGATCGGCAATTGACTTACTTTTTGGTTTTCATTGAATGCGGTGATCTACCATTTGACTTACTTTTGTTGGTAGATACGGTTGTCTTCTTAGGAAAGCGATTTGTCCTTTGTGATCTTTTTTTTCTTGGTTCGGCAATTTTCTTAGTTTGTGGAAATTGCTCGGCTACAAACTTAATACCGAGTTTTGGTACTAGGTCCGACGGCGTTGCTAGTTCCATTCTTTGAAGATTCTTTGTGTATCAAATCCTAAACCGGGTTTGTCTCCATATGGTTTTCTGATTTGAATCCGATGGCGAACTTGATTGAGCAAATGATTCGATTCTTCTTCTTGATGCAACTTGATCGATGATTTGAATCTTTTCTTTATCAATTTTAGTCAGTTTCAACATTTTTAATTCAGACTTCAATCTTTCAACTTCCAAAATTAGACTTTCTTTCTCAGCTTTGATTGATTCATAACCAGCTTGAATAGTTACTAGCTGATTCATCAATTCGTCAAGCATTTCTTCTAATTACAAATTTTTTGGATTGGAGTCAGCAGTCGAAGAACATGCATATATCATGGAAATCTGAGTGAGGAGTATTTAGAATTAGATTCACATACCTCATTTTGATCTTCCATATGTGCCATTAAATTTGTGTCATCGATAGTCTTTCGGTACCGGCTTCATAGTACGATTCATCTCCGGCAAGGAGTGCTCTTCTACCAACTCTTCTTGGTGGGGTCTTCTTGATCGGTTATGGACACTCGGCTTTATAATGTCCGGGTTTCTTGCGGTTGAAACGAGAGGTATTCATCATCTTTTCTTTTCTCGGGGTTCTTTTGATGAATTTTTGAGTATTTGGATGTCCACTCTTCATCCTTCGGTCTGTTCATCATCGAGCCATTTGTTCTTCCATCTCATCCAATTCATGAAGATTGCTAGATGAGTTTTCTTGAATGTCATTCGATGCTTTGCTTTGCAAGTCTTTGTCGTTTTGGGTTCTTCCGGTGCCTTGATTTTTGCGAAATTTGTGCTTGTGAAATCTTCTTGAATTCATAAGCTTTCAAATGCGAAAAGATTTTGAATGAATCTTCTACATCCACCTCCTGGATTCTTCCATAGCATGATAACCTTCATCTTGAAGCACATTGGTAAAGCCTTCAAGATTCTTGTGTTGATAACTTTCTTTGAGTATTCAATCTTGAGTAGATCTAGTTCATCCATGATAGCACTTGAATCTTGTCTCCATTTGATCAATGGTTTCTCAGATTTCATTTTGAAATTCTCAAATTTTTGCTTTGCAACAGAAATTTTATTTTCTTTGATTGAATCTGTTCCTTCACAAACTAACTGGAGTTTGTCCCACATTTCCTTGGCAGTTGTGCATTCTTTCACTTTCAGGTACATGTTTCTATCAAGAGTTCTGAGGATAAAGTCCATAGCCACATTGTTGAGATTATTTCGCTTGCGATCATCACTAGTCCATTCCGATTTGGGTTTAGCAACTCGAACTTGTTCTCCACCAACGGTTGCATATGAGTGATCTTAATTGGTCCATCATGGAGTACATCCATCATTTCATCATGAGTAGCTACCAGGAATGCCTGCATACGACGTTTGTATTCGTCAAATCTGTCCATGTTGCACATTAGCATTTGTCTTGCATATTGATTATTATCCATTGTGAGTGAGTGAGAAATGAATTGAAAAGCGAGCTTTCAGCGAGAACAACTAGAGGAGATATAGAGCAAATGATATCTTGTCAAAGAAACAACGCTCCGATACCAATTGTTGGTCCCTTGGAAAGGCTAACACAAGTTTAGAGGGGGGGGGGGGGTGAATAAACTTGTCCCTAAAATTGGATTTTAAACAACTTGTGTGGAGTTAAAGCGACAAAGCGAGATTAAGTCAAGCGACTTAAGCTAAAGCGAGTCAACCGGCGGCGGATATGATTCTAGCCTTTTTCTTGATCTTGTTATTACGTTATGAAAAGCGTGTGTTGTGAGCGATTACGGTGAATATCGGTTGTGATTTGTGTAAGGTATAACAATCAAGTATCACAATGCTATGAATAAATGCGAGTAAGTAAGTAAATGCGTAAAGTAAATAAGGCGAAAATTATAGAGGTTCCGGGTGGTGTAATCCTGTCAATCCTCTCTTCCCCTGTGGTGCGGAGGAAAATTCCACTAGAACTTCTTGAGGTGCCTTTGTTACAAAAAGTCCTAAACAATAGTCCTTGGCTAATCCCTAGCGTCACTATCTAAACAATTGTAGAACGGGTAGAATGTTTGCTCTCCAAATGCTTGAACAAGCTGGTCCTTGGAGGGTACACGTATGCCTCTTCACCGGCTACCACCACAAACACGATCTACCCATTGCTTGTCTAGCTTGTCCTTGGCGAAACCTTCTGGTTTGCTTCACGATCTAAAACCTTTGATGTGAAATCAAAGTTGGGTGAGAATCAAATAAATTGATTCTTGTTTGTGGTTCTTCAAAGTGTTGGATCCTTGATAGATTCTTTGTAGCTTGAACACTTGAAGAAATACTAGATATGATCTTTGTTAAAGTTCAGAGATGATAGCAATTCGAATAAGATGACTTAATGCACAAACTTGCTTGTTAAATCTTGTGAATCTCTTTTTTAATTTTGGGTGCAAAGTCCTCTATTTATAGTATAATATCCAACGTTCATCTAGCTTAGATTCGAATTGTATCAATGTCTTTTACGCAACGGATATATTTTCGACCGTTCGCGGTGTCGGTAACTCATCCAATGAAATTGTTTTCTTTTCAACGTTCCACTTTGTACTTTCGGTTGTTGGATGTCGACTTATAAAGCGAGTTTCCTTATCGGTTTTATTCGAGTTTTCACTTGTCGGTTTTCTAAGCGACTTGGAGCATTAAGCGAAATTTTACTCTTCTTCAAATATCGGTACTCGGTTTTCATCGATCATTATTGACTTAATCGAGTACACCATGACTCATTATCAACTAAGAGTTCATTGTCCTTATGATTCTTAGGTCTTCATACAAGATCCATAAAGTTAGTTCGGTCACCACAATCTTGCACGAAGTCCAACTTTACGAGTCTCGACTTGTAATCTTCATAGCGAGTTTGAACCCTCGGTTCTTCGTTCTTCAATAAGCGAGTACGTGACCCTCGGTTCTTCAATCTTCTAGATAAGCCAACCGAGTACGTAACTCTCGGTGAACTTACCTTCTTCGGTTTTACGTAGGCGTGCTCGAGTCGGTTGCTTGTATTGGTAGTTTCCGAGTTTTCTAAGTAATTTCCGGCTTTTCGGTTTACGACACGCTAAGTATTACAGTGCTTGTCTGATGTAACCTATACAATTATCAGACTCTAGTAAAACTTATACATTCGGTTCTAGACATCTTTTAGCTTTTCACTATAACAGCTGGCTTCAGCACTTCATCAATGGGGTTAAGATAATACTTTGAACATATTAGATGAATTATCATCAAAACATAAATTTTATTTCCAACAGTTTGAAAACCTTAACCCTATGAATGGAGTTTTGATACTCCTGTTCTGTTCAGCCTCTCGTAGAACCACCGAGTGTCTCAGGCCTAGTGGGAGCAATTGGATCTACGCGGAAAAGAGTCGAATGAATAGGAAAGTTTAAACTTTCAGCGCAAAGCTGAGTGGAAAATGGGTGATTCCCTAAAAAGGAGAGAGTTAACCAGACCTTGAACTCTCTCACCACTCAGTCTTGCAAGATTTTGTTAGAAAGCGGAAAATAGGGGTGATAACCTGAGACTTTCTTGCCAAAAACGGATTCTGAATTCAGTCGGAACAGAAGGGTCTTGGTTAAAACAAACGGCAAGATGACTGCCGGGGCTTATATCCTTTGTGGATTTAAGAGAACCTCTCGGTCATTTAAAGTCACATGTTTTAAAATATGTGGACTTGACCAGAATATTGATAAGTCTTTCGTAGACTGGGTATCAATGTTGGTAAAGTAGTAGTATTGGTGTTCATAAATGATAACACTAAAACGGTTGGAAACAACATGTGTGTGCTATCTGCAGTCGGAAACTGACACGCCAAGATTCTCTGGGTGAGAGAATTGGACTATATTCTAAGAATCTGATTCGTTCAAATTCACGAGAATGAGTCATTGGCTATCCCACCTATCTTATTGTATAAGATGATTATGCATATACGGTTGCAGCATTCATCGAGAGTGGTCCTACCCTACCTCTCAGGAATGATTCTCCAAATCTTCGGATAAAGAGAAAATGGGATAGAGTCTCTCTGGGATAAGGGTAAGCCAGCTTAACACGAGTCGATTGCAATCGAATCTTGGATTTGAGCAATGAGTAGCGGTTTAGTACGTCCTCAAGTATCTTTACAGAACGAGGAATCATATGCATGTATATTCAGGTGCAAACTTGAATATGATTGACTACACTGATTCTGACTTGTAGTCAGATTAAGGATGATCATTAAGTTGATCTCGGGCTCAGTGTTTACTCATAGTGCTTAGAATTTTCTTTTTGGTCTGGGAGTAATTCCAGGTCTGATAAGCCGATATCACTTCATTGTGAAAACAGTGAAGAGATAGCTTAGAAGGATATTCTCAGTCATAAGAAGTCAAAAGCATATTAAGAGAGAGTACCGCCTGATTGGAAGGACCGGCAACGTTTCAATCCTAAAGATCGTCTCGAGTCGACAACCTAACTAATCAGTGTACCAAGTCGAGTGCTTGGAGGATACGGCATTGATGGATATGTCTCATCTACTTTTAGAGCAAGTGGGAGAGTGTTGTGAATAAGATGAGAAATGGTGTGCTCTAAAAACAATCGTTGCTTGTCATTTCGTGCAAGTGGGAGATTGTTAGATGTAGTGCCCGAAAGACAATTTGTGTAATTGTTTTTAATAATATATGACAGAATTTATCTCATCTTAGTTACTTGCTTGGTGCTTGTAAAGTAATACACTGCTGCAAACCCTAAGTATATCTGTATGTAACCACTTAACTTAGTGTATGGATTACACGTGAGGATTGAGTTAGTGGTGATATACTTAAACTGTAAGTCCGTGGTGAACTTAATCAGAGTTTAGGGTCTCTTGATTAAAACACCAATAATGCGCCCAAAACACCTTAGGGTGTGATAGTCTTATCCGGATCGTCGGTAGAGGTACCACGTGGGGCATTTATATATGATGGCATTCATATAGATCGGACCGATTTAATCCGTATTTCTCGATATAATTCCGTAATCGAGGAATCTTATTAAATCATTAGATGATCATATATGGATCAACCTTAATCCCGAGGTGATCACGTAGGTGCTTCGCTTGTCCCGGGGTAGTGTTTGATGTGTTAGTTACGGTTCACTTAAATATGTGTTCCAAGCCTACTTCTCATTGGCACTATCTCCGGATGAGTGAGTAGTTCGATTTTCACGGACATGGAATCCATTCCTTCCTACGGGAAGTAGAGAGACGATCCCTTATTTGTTTGCCCTAAGAAAGTGATCGATCCCGGGAGTTCACATTCGACTAATTGATCACTAGTCAGATATGTGAACTAATTGATCATCAGGGGGTTAATGGTAAATAAAGATAAGATATTCTGAGTCGGGTTCACGGAGACTTCCCACTCAGAATGGACAATCTATGGAGGGTTAATCCGTATGTAGTGATTATATCAATGGACGCTTATTCACTCTATGGGTTGAGTATAAGTATACATCTATAATTGGTAGAGTTCGGTTTCGGGTTTATGGTGGCGTAATCCCGGAATTAATAATTATATTCGTTTGATGAATAATTAATTATTGGAGCTACCGGTTATAGGTCCATGGTCCCCGATGTGGCTTCGTAATTCGGACTAATAATCTTGTTATTTGGGCCTCGGTGATAATTAATTGGTGGGCTAATTAATTGATATGCATGAATATTATTTAGTTGGGTAAATAATATAATACACGAAAAAAGATTTTACGTGGGGCAGTGGGCTTAGTGTGGCGCCAATATGTCTTGGATTTTCCAAGAAATTAGTTTTCTTGGATAATGACATATTGTGTAATTAGTTATTTATTTGTTAAATAATTAATTGGATAAATAAAAGAAAATAATTTATTTATTATTTATCTCTTAAATATAAGGATAATTATATTTTCTTATTATAAGATTGTAATTATCTCTTATTTTTATTGGATAATAATAATTAGAATTATCTCTTTTATTTTGTTAAACCGATTGAGTATAGGTTTTCTCTCTTGGATTTTGCCTATAAAAAGAGAGTTCTCCCCGAGCCCCAGGTGAAGAGAGGGCCACGAAATTTATAGAGAAAAAAGGCTAAGGAGTTCGATCCTTAGCTCCACCGGTTGGAGAAAAACTTGGAGTTTTTCTTGGAAGCATATCAAGGAGGTTCTCATATCAAGAAGGTGTCTACCAACCACCGTTTGGAGAACACATTGGAAGATCAAGGCTTCTCATCCTAAGATCAAGGCGTTTCTTCCCGATATTGGTAACATGATCTTAACCCCTTGTAGTAGTTTAAGTCCTTTAATTATGTATTGTGATGTATAAGTCGTGATCCATCCGTTGCGCGTAGATCTAACTCGTTTAGATCTAAGAATCTGCATCCTTCACTTTATTACTACTATATTTTTTTTCTTCTTTTGAAATGTTAATTGAAGTACATATATAAAATATTTTTATATCAAAAAATATGTGTTGAATCATATATATTATTTTATTCGTTTGATGTATTGAATCATATATATTATTTTATGTGTTGAATCATATATATTCGTTTAAAAAATTTAGATCAACTAAGTGAAAAGAGGCATATGTAAATAAACTATAGATGAAATATAAGAAACGTTATACCTAAAATAAAAATAAAAAATAAAAAATTGGCAGCAAGAAAGTGAAAAGAGACATATGTAAATACACTAAAAATGAAAAATAAGAATACATACGTTAACATCTTCAAATAACATACGTTAACAGCTTAAAAAGGCATATGCAAAGAGACACATGTTCAAATTACAAATTATCAAGAAAGTGATTAAGCTGCAAATAGATTTCGAACTAGTTAAAAGCTTAAAAACATCGTACTGACCTTAAACAAAACACCGTACAAACTTAGGAAAATACTAGAACATTATTTCAAATAATAGAAATACTTAGTGGGAAATCATCATCATCGTCGTCCGTTTAATCGTCAGAGTCTTCCTCTTCATCAAAACTCTCTTCCTCTTCATAATCGTCCCCGCTATCATCGTCCCCGCCTTCTTCGCAAGGATCATCTCGCTCCTCACCTGACACACGCTCATTCACATTAGTTTCCTTAATACTTTCCCTTAGCATATGCTTAGCCCAACATCTTCTAACTTTATCCGACCAGCCTGTGTACATGTCACAGATGAAAGGCTCTTTGAACTTCAACGACGCCACCATACACGCCCTAGCACTTAACCCTTTCAGACTTTGCAGATTAGCACTGCAAGAATTGGGGCTCCAACTTCCAGAATTCAGATAGGGTGTTGAATTTCCTATAACACCCGAATAGTTGTCTGAAGCTTGTGAATGGTAGGCTGTGTTGTTGTTAAACCAGCTTTCGTAGTCAAAATTATCGTTGACTACATTTTCATTTCGTATGTTGGTCGAATCTGACACCAAATCAATAACATTGTTGGGGGTTTGGGTAGCCCTGTTAACTTTTTGGCGTCCATTGCGTCCACCGAGTGATGTTGAAGAATGAATACTTATAACATCCTTGTTTTTGCGGTTGGCCATCGGTAAGCTACACACAAATGATAGATAGAAATACATTAACAATATGTAACAGATCAACTTTAACAAAATAATAATATAGCAGCCGGTAAATATTACGTAAAAAAAAAACCAAATAAATAGAAACAATTTATTGCTTGCAGAAGCTACCAACCACTGTACTAAAAATGATATGACAATTCAGGAGCAATGAATCAGTGTGAAATAAAAATGGTTCTCTTGCCTTAAATAGTTGGTTGCCAACTAAGTTGTTAAAAAACAAAAAAAAAAAAAAAAAAAAAATCCAAACATGCAAGCTGGCGTAGAAGATATGACAACTCAGCCTTAAATAGTTGGTTGTTTCTTATAATGCCACTAAGTTGTTAAAAAACAAAAAAAAAAAAAATCCAAACATGTAATCATGCGTAGAAGATATGACAACTCAGGAGCAACTTGCCACTTTCTTTTTCACTTCTTTATTAGAATAAATATTATCCGATTCAAAATATAAGTCATACTAATTTTTTATTTTGGTCATATAATATAAGTAATTCACAATACGAACAGAGCATTAACGAACGTTTATCTTTATCTTCAGCTAATTTATATCAGTCCAATCATTTTTTTTTACTGCATAGTTGTTAAATTTATGATAGTCAAAAGAATGTGACTAATATAAAAATAGTAAAATTCACAATGTAGTTTGGCAGTATAAATATCAACTATTGGTCTATTAACATAAAGGGGATCTCACCAAAAAAATTTTGTGTGTCTGCTAGTGCAATGGGAAAGAAAGTGGCTTATGTCGTTTTTGTTGGCCGTAAGACCGGTATATTTACGGACTGGCCTACAACTACTAAGCAAGTTTTAGGGTATCCAAATTGTGTTTTCCGTGGATACACAACGATTGTGGACGCTGAACGTGCTTGGTTGGAGTATGTTAGCTCTACCAACTCCCTACATTCTAGTACAACAAGCAACTCTTCAACGGAACAAACAAATGTTAATCCGCCGAATTATTTTCCGGTTCCACCTCCATTTCATCCATCTGACAGATTGCTACGAAGGGCCAAGGAGTAGAAGAATGATTATTTTATTTGTGTAATGTGTGTTGTAATTTTTATCTTTTTTTTTTTTTTTTTTTTTTTAATGGTGTAATGTGTCATGTAGAAGGTAGTTTTCGGTTTCCAAATAATGTAATTGTATTCTGAAACATAAAAAATGTAATTGTTGTAGACTAATGCTTTACCTTTCAACCATATTTAACTGTAGGTTGTCGCACTCTTAGAACATGCGGTCTCTATCATCAATATCTACCTATATATAAAAAGGAAGGGGAAAATGCCGGAGGTTTGGCCACGTTGGTCATTCGGGTGAAACTTGGGTTTGCCATCTGTCCCAGTTGGGATATATTTCTAACAATTTTTATCATTTATCTCCTCTTCTAAAAACAAAAAAGAAAATCACAGCTGTTCTACTTGGAATACCGAAAGAAAAGAAGGCAAAGCTTTCTCCATTACCCGCCGGCCTACTGCTTTATCCGGCGTTTTGTTTGCTTTATCCGGTGGAATGTGCACGATTAACGTTATTATATAGCAAATCTCTTAGTAACGCCGCCCAGAAGACTTTTCAAGTGATGGAAGATGCCTGTTCATCGAAGGGTTTATTCAGAAATTGGAAGAATTTGTCCATGGTGATGTGAATAAACTGACGAGGAGGGCGAATAACCGTTGGTTTCCCTGGTTTACTAGATAAACGAAATTGGATGTTGCATTGCTACCTGAGATCTACATAGGTAGGTATCATTACAGATCTCCATTCTATTGTCCATTATGTAACAATAACAGTGTTTACGGTGCTTTGGCAGCTCTTAACGAGGTTAAATACACCCACCAAAATGAAGCAAACTAGACTGCCAAAGAAGGTCATTTGTGTATTCTATTCAAGGTCAATCAAGTAACCTCTTGTAATCTTTCACCAACCGATCCATTTGTATTTGTGTATTCTATTCAAGGTCATCTTCTTTTTCTTCTTTTCATTTCCTGCTCTGTTTTTACTGCAAGTTCGAATCTTTATGCATAGTCTCAATAATATGTGCTTTGTAGGGTTTTTGATCTTTCTGCTTTTTATTTTCTATTAGATCATTTAATTTTAGTCTGATGAAGTAGATTATGTTTCTCATTTAGGCTTTCGATTTTGTTCGTTTGTGGAAATGAAGCAAACTAGACTGATTGTTGATTATTTTAATGGATGTATTTGCAGAATAGAAATGGTGTCCGGAAAATTGTTCATTGGGACACTAATGAGGATCACCTATGTGAGTATTTATGCTTAAGAAAATACTACAGATGAAGATTTTAATTTTTGAGGGTTCAGATGAGAGCTATATATATATAGCCTGGTCTTTAGATCAAGTGTGAACCTACGCTTTTCGCTTTTGGAAAGAGTGGAAATCTTGGTTTTAAATTCAAGGAAGAAACTTTAAGTGTATATTCTACGATGGTTATTATGTTTATCTTCTGTCCATAGAGTTTAAAGCAAATCCCAGAAAAAAAAAATGCAGAAATTGCTAGAGAAGGAATCAACTTTTATCTCATTGATCTGTAAGATAGAATGTATGCAATCTAATTGCAAAAAGAAAACTAACTTGCTAATCTAACGGAGCTCGGTATCTATGGCATAATGAATGGTCAAGTTAAATGATCATCATCTACTTTTTTAACTTGATAAAGTTACTGCTTGCTTGCTGAAAGAGTACTGTATAGAGCCGTTTCTGAGAAAACTCAACAACAAGCAACCTGTGCATTTTCCGGGTTTGGGGTACGCTCCAAAGAAAAGTCAGAATCTGTTGGGAATGTTGTCCATAGTGCGCTCTTCTGGTAGATTTCGTGATATTTTCAGATGTAAAATGGGTTATACTTGATGAAAACTTGTGCGTTTGGAGGCCTATATTGAGGTAAGATTATAGGTTCTACAATATATGTGCACGTATCAAAATCAACATTTGCATTTCTTCTGGTCTTTGCCTTTTCTATCAGGTATTTCACATGCTGAAAGTTATTGATTTTGTCATGTTGGAGAGCTGTTATCATTAGGTGCTGGTGGACTGCTTATAAGGTACTTCTTAATTGGTTGAGTATACCCATGACCTATCACAGACGAATTTTCTAGCCTATATATTGGCATATTGTTTTCTTACTACATATTATGCTTTTGTTGATGCTGGTGCATATTTAACCAACATTTGTAAGCTTTTATTTTCTTTAATATAGGTTATACAATCAATATGTGCATAAAACAGCAGGGTAAGCAACTATAGTAACCTACTCAGGTAGATCTATTTTCTCATCTATTAATACCTTCTCTCGTTTAGTGCTCTCGTTTTAGAGAGGTAATTGTATTTGCTTTTAGTTTTAGAAATTTATTTAATCTTTGAGCCGTTTGTGGATTAGTTGATTTTGAAATTTCAGGTTTCTCAAAGATGAAGACGATGATGATGAGGACTTCACAGGATCTGAATGAAAAAGCATTGTTGCAAAAGGTGTATTGGTATTTTCACGTATTTTTAGTCTTCTCTTTTAGCGCATAACCCATTCATGTACTTTTATCTTCTACTTTTTGTGGTCAATCTGTTTCGTGTTACTTCGCTCTATGAATGATTTCGTTTCTCTAAAATATGTTTGGTTTTTCTTCTAATTAGGTTGCTTTATCTGGTATACCATATTGTCTAATAACTACTTGGAGTGTTCCTTAAAAGTTACTTTGTCGTTACGATCATAAGGTTACTTTGCCATTAAGATCATAATGTTTATGTAGTCTGGTGCATTTGATTATAGGTAGGTTCTTTGGAGGCTCATGGATGGCATTATAGTTGTAGTGCTTAGACCAAGGAAATCTCAATGTCCCGACATGCACTGTATTGCCAGATTTGTTTGGTGATGCAACCTGTTGTGAATTTGGCAACTTCCACGCCCGTGAGCCATCTCACTTCTCTTCTATTTTGTGTATGTCAGTAAGTTCAGGACTTTGAAGCTCAGTATTCCAAGCTTTGGTGATTTGAACCATTTGATCTCTGCAACTATGAGTGGGGTTACCTGCTGCTTGAGATTTCCTGGGCAGCTCAACTCAGATTTTTTAAGGAAATTGGCCGTGAACCTAATCCCTTTCCCACGCCTTCACTTTTTCATGGTGGGATTTGCACCACTCACTTCTTGTGGATCACAACAATACATCTCTATAACCGCCCCAGAGCTTACTCAGCAAATGTGGGATGCAAAGAACATGATGTGTGCTACAGATCCATGACATGGTCGCTACCTAACTGCTTCTGTGATGTTCAGAGGGAAGATGAGCACTAAGGAGGTAGATGAACAGATGATCAATGTCCAAAACAAGAATTCATCCTGCTTTGTGGAGTGTTTTTCTAACAACGTAAAGTCAAGTGTGTGCGATATCCCACCTACAGGACTAAAGATGGCTTCTATTTTTGTTGGAAATTCAACCTCAATTCAAGAAATGTTATAAGCATAGTCAAATTCTACATCCAATTAAAAAGTGTACAAGATTTACTCCTACAAGCAGTGATAGCAGAGAGGGTGTTTGAACCTTCTGTTTTAAATCTTAATTATTGTAGGTGGCTAAACTTTCCAGCAGGACCCCTTGATTAAGTCGTCGTATTCACGGAATCTTATTATTTGAACTCACTAATCACGGGGGATAGATGACAAGTAGTAGTTTGCAAATGCCAAGTGTGAAGTAGCCAAAGGTATGCAACTCTTACACGGGTTAATTATGTTCCTTGACTTATGCTTTTCGCCCAGTAACATTCAAATGTAGCAACTGGTCATTTCATGCTTCTGGAAATGCATGTTTTGGTATGTACTTTATAATGGGTTTTGTAACGCACTCCAAGGTCATTGTAATATAAATGGTTGGTTATGTTATTGATATGCTCCTTTATGTTTCTGTCATACATCTTACGATATCATTATTATTATTATTATTATAGTTCATTATATCGATACACTATAGCATCAACATAAGTTTACCAATTGCATATTCCGCGACTTCTAAACCTTTAAATATAATGGGCAGCCGTGCCTTGCACGGCTTTCACTGCCCTAGTATATATATATATAGATATACACTATGCATGCGGTCACTTTTTTACTTTTTCGCTTTTTTACTTTTTTGGCAAGTGTGTAATGAATGTAAGTAATATTCCAATAACACACTGGCCAACCTACCATTTATTATTTGCATTCAGCACAACACAACAAGATACGATACCGTGTTACGCACGTGTCGGTTGATTAAATTCATTTTATTTAAAATTTAAATATTCGACACACTGTCGACATTTACCGACACGGCACCGACGTTCTCCGACACTCTCCCCGACACACTGTCGAATTTGAAATTAGCTACCGTATTCGTATCGTGTCGTGTGACGTGTCCGTGTCTATACAAGATAGTTACGTGTTTCCAATCCGCAGTTGCAAAAAAATAAAACAATTATTATCAAAATATCAAGTACGGTCACAGATAGCACACAGCAGCACGAGAACTTTGTCTTGTTTGTAAAGCTAATTTCATTTAGAATAATGATATGTGCACTACACTCTTATGCAGTGCACAAACCACTACACAAGTCGTAGCCCAACTCTATATAAAGACAATGAGAAGTTAAGAGAGGCTATGTCAAGTTGCATCTGCTCTCTATGTCAAATTGAAAGCCAAATCAAACTTAGTTGCTGAATTGGTTGAAGTTGCGGTAGTGTCTTGTGAGAAAAGAAAAGTACCCGGTGCATACAATTAAGTTAGTTGGAAGTCTATTTATAGGTGTAATTTTAGTTAGGAATCAACAATTAAGCATTATCAATGTTCATCAATGAGAATTGAGTTTTTCCTCCTTTTTATGCTTTTACCATTTTCAAATTTCCTTTGAATGCTCTTGTGTAATGTTCATCGATGGTGATCTAAAATAGAAAATCAACATTGAACATTAGTGCAATGAGTAAACAATCAACAACAAGAAGCAAAAGCTAAGAACTAAGCTAGAGAATTGCACACAACTTTTCGGATTTTTTTTGAATTATATTGATGAACGTTATGTTGGATCATTTACAATTGGGAACTTGTCTACTCATACTAAGCTGCATAAATAATCGTTTCTAAGCTGTGACCATTGAACACCATAAATATGCCACTTGTATTATTTCAGTTCTAATGTTCTGTTAAATAAAACAGTGATCTTTAACCTTTAATTGCAGCTCAATATGTAGTAGATCACCCTCCATGATGCAGCTCCAATTCTGAAAGATTGTAGCTCAAACATTTCACTATTCAACTTAATTATGTAGCTTTCATTCAGCTCAATTGTGACTCTGTTTTAGCTCAAATTTGCAGCTTTATTTGTTTTCATCATTTAGCTTAGTTTCAGCTTGATTATCTGCTCAATATGAAGCTCGAAATTTTCGAGACTGCAGCTCCATTTTAGCTCAAATTCATCTTGAATACCAGCTCAAAATCTGATTCTCTGATTTTGTTGCTTCTTTAAGTTATAGCATTTCAATGTCAATTTAGGTGTGACATGACATTGTATTGCAACTCTGATCTTCTTGCAGAATATCACCAACATCTTCTTCGCCATTCGGGCTGCTATTTATTTATAGATGGAGAATGAAATAACCATTGCAATTCAAATTTGAGTAGGAATCGTTGAGCAGTGTTGCTAATATATACATCTGAGCTCAACTCCTACTTAGACTAATCAAGCTTAAAGAGACTAAGTGTTTTAAGAGACATTTGGTCGAACACTTTTCAAAAAAGGCGGTTCAAAGTCGGGCAATTGGTTATCTGACTGAGTTCTAACTAATCTAAACTAAAATTAGTTGCACCATTCTCTGTTTTATTTTAAATACCATGAATATTTATAATGTGCCTTAAATGCCTACATAAATGAAGAAAGAAATCAATTTTATGAATACACTATTATTTTAGGCTGGGTCTAATGTTTCAATGTAGTAACAAATACAATGTTATTAGGTAACTTTGATCTTTAAATATACTTTTTCACTATTAGCTAGCAAAATGCTCTGGTTAACTATTTTTCATTAAGTTCAAAACACTCTGATTCACTGTTTCACACCTACTTCTTATTACTACTTCACTTCAAACCAAAGTTCACTTTTAATAGTTTGTAATATAATTGTAGTTCACTATTGTAGTTAACCGTTGGAATTTTACTATTGTTGTTCACTTTTTGAGTTCTTTTTTGCGAGTTCACTTTTGTAGTCCACTGTTTGTAGTTCAAAACACTCTGGTTCACTATTTCACACATATTTCACATTATTAATTCACTTCAAACCAAAGTTCACTTTTAGTAGTTTATAATATAATTGTAGTTAACTATTGGAACTTTACTATTGTTAGTTCACTTTTTGCGAGTTCACTTTTGTAGTTCACTGTTTGTAGTTCAAAACACTCTGGTTCACTGTTTCACACCTATTTCACATCACTAATTCACTTTAAACCAAAGTTCACTTTTAGTAGTATATAATTGTAGTTCACTATTGTAGTTAACAATTGAAATTTTACTATTGTTAGTTCACTTTTTTAGTCTTTTTTGCAAGTTCACTTTTGTAGTTCAAAACACTCTGGTTCACAGTTTCACGCATATTTCTCATTATTAATTCACTTCAAACCAAAGTTCACTTTTAGTACTTTATAATTGTAGTTCACTATTGTAGTTAACCATTGAAATTTTACTATTAGTTCACTTTTTGAGTTCTTTTTTGTGAGTTCACTATTGGAAAGTTTACTATTGTTAGTTCACTTTTTTGAGTTCGTTTATGTGAGTTCACTTTTAGGAGTTTTTAATAGTAGTTCATTGTTTGTGGTTCACTATTGAAAGTTTATTATTGTTAGTTCACTTTTTGAGTTCCTTTTTGTGAGTTCACTATTTGTAGTTCACTGATCAGGTTCATTGTTGCAAAATAAATGAATTAAAGAGACATTTTAAAGTGTGTTCATCTTTTTTTAAAAGGAAGCGTGTTCACTTTTGGAATTCCTTCTTGTTGAATTTTATCATTTTGATTTTAGTTGCAAGTTGGCTTTTTTTTATAGGAAAGATCGATTTTATTTATCAGGTGGGAAGAGCCCCCACGGTGGCATTGATACAAAGAAATATTCAGGTTCAATTGAATCATGCACTATAAAATGACTAACAACTAGTCTTCAACGTTCCATGCAAGACGAAGGTCTTTGGCTCTTCTGACTGCTTGTGAGGTGAATACGTGGGCAGGGGCCGCAACACAGTGTTAGGTGTGATGCCCGAAAGACAATTTTTGTAATTGTTTTATTTAATAAATGAAATGATATTATTATTCATATTTATTATTCTCATAATCACCGATGTGACAATAGTATTTACACTACGAGAAAACCACGAGTATATCGTTTATGTAATCACTTAACTCGGTGTATGAGATATACACGGGAGGATTGAGTTAGTGAAGATGTACTTAAAATACAATTAGTCCGTAGTAAAGTTAATCGAGAGTATCGGGTCTCCCCTTTAACGTACTATTAATGCGCCCGTAACACGATAGGTGTGATCGTCTTATCCGGACTTTCGGTTAAGGGAACCTAATGGGGCATTTATATATGATAGATATATCATATATTTGGACCGATTTGATACGAGTTCTCAATATAATTCCGTAATTGAGAAGTCTTATCGAATCATTGTAGATGATCATATTATGGATATATCTTAATCCGAGGTGATCACGGTCATTGCTTGAATCGGTATGAGGTTTGACTTGACGGTTAAGGATTACACCGAGTACGTGATCTGAATTACCCCCATCTTGGCATTGTCTTGGATTGAGTGAGTAGTACGTGTTATCACGGATACGGAATCCATTCCTTCCATTTATGGAAGTAGATAGACGATTCCACTTATGAGTTAATCCTAGACATTGATCGATCCATGGGATTCATATTACACCGATTAGCTACCGGTGAGTTATTTGAATTATTGATCACTAGGGGGTTAATGGTAAGTAAGGACAAGATGTTACGAAAAGGGTTAACGGTAACTTCCCGATTTAGAATGAACGATCTATGGAGGATTAATCCATATGAAATGATTATATCGGTGGACGCTTATTACTTTCTCGTGAGGAGATAAATATAATCTTATAATCGGAGGAGTGCGATCACGGGATTATGGTGGCATATTCCTGTGATTGATTTATCGAATATAATTATTACGTTCATAAGATAATTATTTATTTGATTTATCGGAGCCGCGATTATTAGTCCATGGTCCCCGACGTGCCTCCTAATATAGCATGTATATTCTCGGACGTCGAATCCTAATAATATTAATTTAGTTCATGTTGGACTTTATTAAAACGATATGTGAATTAATTGTTTAGTGGACTATTAAATTAGTTGGGCTAAATAATTAAATATGTGGAAAAGACATTTTCCATAATCTTGGCCCAAATTATTGTGTAATGGCAAAATTAATATTGACTAGGTCAATATAAAATTGTGGCGCCTCATATGTCTTTATTTTGACAAGGAATTAGTTTTCTTGTGTGTTAAAAAGACATGTGCATAAAATATTTATTGGATAAATATTTATGGTAAATAATAAAGATAAAAATATTCTTGATTTGTTCTAGAATATTTTGAGATTATCTTTTATTTAATAGGATTATTATAATTGATTTTGTATTAATTATAAAATCCTTGGAGGCTAAGTTTTACTCTCTATATAAAGAGAGTTCTCCCAAGCCTAAACACACAATAAATTTCGACTTCTCCTCTTAGTAAGAGAAGAAGTGATAATTTCGGCCAAGGGGTTTAAGGGGAAAATCTTGGAGATTTTTCCGGGTAGCATATCGGAGGGGTTCGAGTCGAGAATTCCTTCCACCGGGAATTGCTTGGATCACACGTGCGGAAGATCGTGGTGTTCTTCACATCATTGTTCGATCATCCTAATAGCGGTTCTCCAACTTGGATTTTGAGATCCAAGAGGTATGTTCTACAACTTACTTGTAGATGTAGATTTAATGTTTTATTACGTGTATTATATAGATCTAGATCCTTAAATCGCTTCCGTTGCGATGATATTTTCCTAACAGTGGTATCGGTCGCCAAGGGGATCTATATTTATTCGTATAAAATATTAGATCTAAGGAGTGGAATATGCGCATGTGTAGATTGCATTATTTTCGTTTTTAATTTTATTATTTTCGAAAATTTTATGATGAATGCTTGCGATTGTTGTGGTTGAAGAGATGGATTGGTGTTGGCATTGTTTACCCGTTAGATCTATTGTACACTCATATGAATGATGAAAATTCGTTCATATGAGTATAGGAAATTATGTAATTTATCTTTATTGCAAGTTTAATTTCCAGCAAATAGATCTAGTTTGTAGCTGTTTAGTATTTTTGCTTTTCCCGTTGATCGAACCGTTGAAACGAAGATCCCTCCGGTCAGAATCAAGATTAGAAGAAGATGATCAACTCCACAAATTTTGGCGTCGATCAGGGTCCGTTTCGATATCCGTTTGATGCTGCGAAGAGGCTGCTGTAACAGAAAAACGCAGGATTCACAGATACACTACCTGTGACTTCCTCGATTTTCTGGGAGAGTTTGGACCGTTGAAACAAAAATCCGACCGTTCAGATTGATCAACTTGGAGTTTTGGACGTACCATAAAAATTTCAGGTCGATCGGGATTCATCTCGATTCCCGATCTGCCTTAGGAAGTCCTTGATGCGGTGCAGTCAAAGTTAGATTCAGCAGCAAGTTGGGCGGTTAACTGGAGAAAATTGACAAGTCAAAGCTCCGATCCAACCGTCCATATTGGAGTTCGAGAAGTGAAGAAAAGATCTGGAAAGTTTCGTCCCGATCCGAGTTCGTTTGGTTTCCCGATCATCGAAGAGTTCGAACAGCTGCAGTTTTTGTTAGAAAGTAGTAAACCCTAGTTAGGGTTTTGTTTTGTTTTTTTTTATTTTCTAATAGATTAGTTACGGGGGTGCCAACGATCCATCTCGGTGTTTAAATTTTCCGCAATTTTATTTTTTATGTGTTTGATCATAAAATGACATAAAATCGGAATTGCCATGACATGCATCATATCATAAATCCACTCCATGCATACATGTAGAATTTTAATTTTGGCAATTAAAATAGGCATGTATACAAACTCGCGTAATTAGTTGAAATTTAATTAATACGTGGTAATTAATTAATTTAGTAACTAATTAAAGATCCGAGGACGGGTTATGAAATCGTTAGCCTTTCGGTGTGTGTTCTCGGTGAACCGCCTTAAAGCTCGAAACGAGATCACGTTTTCGATTCGTAGTGTCTACGAGATTGAATGATGGTAAAAGAACAATAAATCTTGGATAAAAACGGTTCGCCTTTAGGTTGGGTGGTCAAGCGAGCTTCGCTCAAACGACTTAACCCTCCTAGTGTGATGTATGCACGGGGGTCCGGCAAGACTAAGCCAAACCGAGAGCGGAGGGGTGATTCCTTCTAATCTCAATAGGGCTCTCTTGACCCGATTTCGTCCGGCTTGTCACATATGTTCCAACGAATAGGAAGGGTAGGCTTGCCTACGTTACCGACACCATTCGGAATCCTTGATTTGATGTGCTTTTATGTTAACATCAAAAAGACGTGGTTAGTTAACCCACCACCACTTCCAAAATATTGAGTGGGAGCGGGGAGGCGACGGCCAACCCCACGGCCTCTACTATAGATGCAAGTAAGTGAGAGAAGGGTGACGCCTCGCGGCGCTTTGATTTCGTCCCCCTACGGATGGTGTTCACCCCTATCAACATTCATGGCTTGGTCTCCGAAAGGATAGGATTTACGGGTACTCGTCGGGTCAGCGACCTATCCTACGACGGCACACTCGGGGCGTACCTAAGAGATCGATATAGTAGGTCACACTCATCAAGGGTATTTTTTGATAAATACCTAGGCTAAAAAAGGAAGGTAGTCAATGAATAAAGGGATGTTCGATTCTCGTGGGATGTCGATTCTCACAAGTTATTCATTGATTTAACCGTTGATCTCTTTGACCTACCCTACGGCGGCAGCGAGATGCAAGGTTAAAACCTTGGAATGGTAGAGTAGACTTACTTTTAGTTTACAATTCCTAAAATAAAATAATATAGTAGTGTTAAACTTGAATTAATATATGTCATTTTATTTACAGCATTATATCCCTTACTAAATTGCTTAAAAATTTATAATTGACTAGTATTGACTTCTTTAAAAAGTGGAAAGTAACTAGGACGTTGAACTAGTTAATCGATAATGCAATTATTTTTCGAAAGAGATATTTTCTCTTAAGCCTTTTAAAAACCAAGAGTGACATATGGGTATGTCACTAGTGTCATTTGTGTTAAACGGGAGACAAACTTAGTTTGATCAAAGGTGATTTCGGACTTTGAAATTCTTTAGTGAATTTTAAGTGTGTAGTAATTACACGAGTAAATTTTCTAATTGAAAAATCGGAAAATCATGAAGTGTTACTAGTTGGACGATATTTGGAATTGATGAACTAGTGGGAGCTTTATGATTTATTGTTTTTCTAGAACATTAGAAAAGTGTAATTGACTACACACGTAACCGTTCTAATTGAAAAACCGGAAAGTCATGAAATGTCGCTAGTTGGACGATATTTGGAATCGATGAACTAGTGGGAGTTCTATGATTTGTTGTTTTTACGGAAACATTAGAGCTGTGTAAGTGTTTACACGAGAGATTTTCAAATTGAAAAATTGGAAAATCATAAAATAGAGCATTCTTTGGTTAGACGGTATTTGGAACCGATAAACTAGTGGGAGCTTTAATGTTATGATTTGTTGTTTTTACGGTATGATAGAAAATCCGAGAAGTCTAACAAGTAACAATCGAAATAGACATCCCACGGTTCAAGAGTAGTGTCTACTCAAACGAACCATTTGGTTCAAAGCTGTTTCCATTCACGGAAAGTCAAGAATGGGAGAATATGTCTAAAAGTGTTAGTCATCTAAAGCTGAGTTGATTTTAAGGCTAAAAACGAAAATTAACAAGGCGAAAGTCATAGGATAAGGATAGTGATTTCGGATCACCAACCTATGAATCCTTGGTGATTTTCTCTTAGGCTATGTTCTTTGGAAGAACGAGATAGTTGTGCATTAACGATTAATAGACAACGGGCAGTAATTTTAGCAAAATAGTGGGAGTGATATGAGGAAATGAATCTCAGATTCAATCCTTGGATATCGCAGAAGATTTATTTTTTTCTGTTTAAGATTCGTTGGAACGAATGGATTTACCTTTTATTCGATAATTTGTTTGTCTTATAGAAAGTGAATATACCATTTGTAGTACGAATCTAAGACTCGGACTTTTGTTTGATAAAGTCAAAACCACTAAGAAATCTTTGAAATACGTATATGTACCATCTTAAGAACTATTAAAAGCAATTGGTTTCTATATTTAGATAAACGCTTCTTCATATTCCATAGTTAGTGCATAGTCCACTAAAAGACAAGACACGAAGGCGGCTCGGGGTGATTCCTTTCTCCCGGTCTGGTTATATTGTCTCAAAGGTTCAATGACTAAGTTTCCTTTCAATCGGGAAAGGATAATGGTTATAAAGAAGTAACATAGCTTGTTCATGACGACCTTCGGGGTCGATGAAAGATACAAGCTAGTAGAGCTTCCGAGTAGTGACTTCTTGTCGATAACTATTCAAACACTCCGGTAAGTTTATCCAAAATATTTTATGGTGTCTCGGATTACGTCGAGAGATGGAGTATTCTATACTCGAAATGGGCCATCACATAGTCTAGGGCGATGTTCGGCTGCCTCGTAGTGAAATGCTTTCACTAAGGAAGAAACCATTGAATTGCCTTACATAGTTGTAGATGTGCTACAATACCTTTGCTTAACTCAATAAAGATATTGGAAGTGAAATAACGGTTTACATTGAAATGTAGAACCGAGAAGTCTACCTAGAATGTGCTTTGGAATTAACGGATAATGAGTGGATTCGGTTCACCCAAATTCCGTCAATATAAGCATTTAGCACATGATGCTTGATGGTAGGACGGGAATTTCACGTACACGTTCGGTCGGTGACCAAATCGTGATATATCTTGAAGAATTGAGAGAAAGGTTCGTTATCGGATTCTTGACATCGGGAAGGGACGAGTTATCTTTGTTGCATCCTTTACGATAGAGTCTATGAACAACAAACCTTGAACCTTAGAGTACGGATACTCAAGGTAGTTACTTACGATTAGATCAAACCACATCCAACTTTGGTTGTTGGTGATAACACTAAATACTGCTAAACTAGATCAGAATTTCGATCCACCAAGAAAATAGTGGGAGTATGGTTTATCCATTACCCATTACGGTTTCTGCGGACTTTGTAGTCTGAGGATCGATTGATGACCTATGGCTCTTTTGTGAGCAGTATAGGATTCTGATAATAGAGGTTGGTTTACAAGCCATAACCCTGTGAATGGAGTTTGGTACTCCAGAGCTGTTCATACTCTTGTAGAACCACCTGAGTGTCTCAGGCCCAGTGGGAGTAATTGGATCTACACGGAAAAGAGTAGAATGAATTCGGTAATTCATGATTTCGTTCAAAAGCGAGAAAATAGGGGTGATTCCACGAGACTTTCTTGCCAAACAAACGGAATCTGGATTCATTCGGAACGAAGGGTATTGCCTTATGAACTTATGACGGGATGAGCTGTCAAGGCTTATGTCCTTTGTGGATAAAAAGCAAACCTCTTGGTCATTGGAAGTCATATATTTCTATAATATATGGATTTGACGAGAATATTGATAAGTCTTGTGTAGTATTTGGATATCAATTTTAGTACGGTAGTGAATATATACATATATATTAGTGTTTGTGAAGGATAATTATTTGCACCGAGTTGGACTCAACATGGGTGTGTTATACGAAGTCGAAATACGACAATGCCACAATTCTGCGCAACGAGAGATTTGGACAACATTACGAAGAGTTTGACTCGGTCGAATTCATTAGAATCGGTCATTGGTTTCCCATCCATCTTATTGGTTAAGATGATGCATACGTGTATGCAACATTCAACGAGGAAGTTCTACCCTATGCCTCAGGAATGACTCTCTAAATCTTCGGATAAAGAGAAATGGGATGGATTCTCTTTGTGACAAGAGATGGTCAGGTTATTGAACGTCAATTTTGATCGAATCTTAGATTCGGCGGTTAACGAAGCAAGTTTAGTATGTCCTTTAGTATCTTGAGAGAACGAGGAATAATATGCGGGCATATTCAAATGTGAACTTGGATATGTGAGAATACACCGATTTCGACTTTGTGTCGGATTAAGGATGATCGTTAAGTCGATCTCGGTCTCGGTGTTTACTCTTGTGTTGAAGCTATTGCACTGGAGGAATCCGGCAACGCCAACTCGACTTTAACTAGTTGGGTGATTAGCGGCTTTTGTAGTAGCTAGAGAGGCGATATAGCCTCGGGATTTCCTTTTCGGTTACGGGAGTGATTCCGGATTTGGAAAGCCGATACCACATCATTGTGCAAACGATGAAGGGGTAGCTTATAAGGATTTCCGAAATCACTTGAGTTCAAGAGCATATTGGGAAAGTACCACATGATTAGATGGACCGGCGACGTTTCGATTCTACGGATCGCCTCGAGCCGACAACGACCGATCATTAAGACCCATGACATTCGGATATAGGTGCTCCCCGAGTCAGCGACCTATCCTACGACGGCATACTCGGAGTGTACTTTGGAATACGAAATGGTTATGATAAGTTTTGTGGGTACTAAAATACGGGATGAGTCTCCATTGCTTTAGAGCAAGTGGGAGATGTAGTTTCTTTGTAGTTTTAAATAATAGGGTGTGCTCTAAAACAATTAATCACAAGCTTTCGTGCAAGTGGGAGATTGTTAGGTGTGATGCCCGAAAGACAATTTTTGTAATTGTTTTATTTAATAAATGAAATGATATTATTATTCATATTTATTATTCTCATAATCACCGATGTGACAATAGTATTTACACTACGAGAAAACCACGAGTATATCGTTTATGTAATCACTTAACTCGGTGTATGAGATATACACGGGAGGATTGAGTTAGTGAAGATGTACTTAAAATACAATTAGTCCGTAGTAAAGTTAATCGAGAGTATCGGGTCTCCCCTTTAACGTACTATTAATGCGCCCATAACACGATAGGTGTGATCGTCTTATCCGGACTTTCGGTTAAGGGAACCTAATGGGGCATTTATATATGATAGATATATCATATAGGGTTTGGACCGATTTGATGCGAGTTCTCAATATAATTCCGTAATTGAGAAGTCTTATCGAATCATTAGATGATCATATTATGGATATATCTTAATCTGAGGTGATCACGATCAATTGCTTGAATCGGTATGAGGTTTGACTTGACGGTTAAGGATTACACCGAGTACGTGATCGAATTACCCCATCTTGGCATTATGTCTTGGATTGAGTGAGTAGTACGTGTTATCACGGATACGGAATCCATTCCTTCCATTTATGGAAGTAGATAAACGAGTTCCCTTATGAGTTAATCCTAGACATTGATCGATCCATGGGATTCATATTACAACGATTAGCTACCGGTGAGTTATTTGAATTATTGATCACTAGGGGGTTAATGGTAAGTAAGGACAAGATGTTACGAAAAGGGTTAACGGTAACTTCCCGATTTAGAATGAACGATCTATGGAGGATTAATCCATATGAAATGATTATATCGGTGGACGCTTATTACTTTCTCGTGAGGAGATAAATATAATCTTATAATCGGAGGAGTGCGATCACGGGATTATGGTGGCATATTCCTGTGATTGATTTATCGAATATAATTATTACGTTCATAAGATAATTATTTATTTGATTTATCGGAGCCGTGATTATTAGTCCATGGTCCCCGACGTGCCTCCTAATATAGCATGTATATTCTCGGACGTCGAATCCTAATAATATTAATTTAGTTCATGTTGGACTTTATTAAAACGATATGTGAATTAATTGTTTAGTGGACTATTAAATTAGTTGGGCTAAATAATTAAATATGTGGAAAAGACATTTTCCATAATCTTGGCCCAAATTATTGTGTAATGGCAAAATTAATATTGACTAGGTCAATAAAAAATTGTGGCGCCTCATATGTCTTTTTTTGACAAGGAATTAGTTTTCTTGTGTGTTAAAAAGACATGTGCATAAAATATTTATTGGATAAATATTTATGGTAAATAATAAAGATAAAAATATTCTTGATTTGTTCTAGAATATTTTGAGATTATCTTTTATTTAATAGGATTATTATAATTGATTTTGTATTAATTATAAAATCCTTGGAGGCTAAGTTTTCTTTCTCACTATATAAAGAGAGTTCTCCCAAGCCTTACAACACACAATAAATTTCGACTTCTCCTCTTAGAGAGAAGAAGTGATAATTTCGGCCAAGGGGTTTAAGGGGAAAATCTTGGAGATTTTTCCGGGTGGCATATCGGAGGGGTTCGAGTCGAGAATTCCTTCCACCGGGAATTGCTTGGATCACACGTGCGGAAGATCGTGGTGTTCTTCACATCATTGTTCGATCATCCTAATAGCGGTTCTCCAACTTGGATTTTGAGATCCAAGAGGTATGTTCTACAACTTACTTGTAGATGTAGATTTAATGTTTTATTACGTGTATTATATAGATCTAGATCCTTAAATCGCTTCCGTTGCGATGATATTTTCCTAACAGTAAGCCCATCTACTATCTTTCCTAAGGTTGTCTGTGATCCAGCATTGCGGGGACGAGTGCGAGATAGATCTTTCGCGTGCTGCTGTTGGGACAATGTTTCGCCACAGAATGTGCCCAGTCGCAATTGCGTAAATCATGGAGTATTGTTTCATTGGCATGGTTGCACAAACTATATTCCGGAGTGGGGGCAACATGAAAGAGAAATGCACTTACCATTAGACTATTATGACACACTTGCCAAAGGAGGAAGTTGTACCTCATGGGGCCTTTGAGATGCCATATCAAATTCCACTCTGTCGAATCCGTGTTACCCGAAAAGCCCATTAGCCAATTATACACACTTTTGACGGTGTACTTCCCTGTATCAGACGGGCTCCAAACAATATCTTCGTCGCGAATAGCAAAGCCATCCTGGATGGCCTTACTAGTCACGCAAATGTCTTTCCAAGTCGGGGAGGCATCGAGTTTCGGTCTATCGAACGGGTTGCCATACTTATGAATGAAGATCGAAACGCATAAAAATGAGTCACCCGTTAGGAGTTGCCACGTGAGTTTGCTCAAGAAAGTTGTATTCATTTCTTTGAGATTCTTAAAGCCGAGGCCACCAGCACTCTTCGGTTGACATAATTGCTCCCAAGCTATAGTGTGCATCTTTCGTCTACCATTCTCTTCTCCCCAAAAGAACCGACGACAAATCTTTTCGATCTCGTTCGTGATGGCAACCGGAAGTTTCGTCGGTTGCATTACGTAGTTCGGAAGTGTTGAAAGTGATCTCTTGATGAGAATCGTCTTACCAGCTTTTGTCAGCACATTCATCCTCCACGTACACAACTTTTTCCGCATTTTCTCGAGAATAAAGCAGAATAGTTTTATTTTATGACGAGACTGATTGAGCGGCACACCAAGATACTTTTCAAAATTATGTGTATGTGCCATCTCTAGTTTTTGTGCAATAGCTCTCTGTTGAGAGACAGAGATATTTTTGGAAACCATAAAGCTCGATTTAGCCATGCTAACCCGTTGACCTGATAGCTGGAAGAATGCGGCTAGTACCTTATGGATGACTACGGCTTGATTATCAGAAGCCTCGGCAAAAAGAAAGAAATCATCAGCAAAGAATAAGTGGGATAATGAAGGGTTGTTCTCTTTAAGATAAATTGGTTTCCATTCTCCTCTACCAACCGATTCTTCAATTAGTTGACCGAGCGTTTCCATGCATAAGACAAAGAGATACGGTGCAAAGGGGTCGCCTTGTCGTAACCCTCTCTTAGGAGTTATCGGTTCAAGCTTATTCCCATTCCACAAGATCGACAATTTCGACGAATATAGGCCATACATAATGAGCTGAATAAGCTTTTTAGAAAATCCCACCTTTTGAATCGTAGCTTTCATAAAATCCCAATTCACTCGATAGTATGCCTTCTCCAAATCTATTTTCAGCATCATATAACCTTTTCGACCCGTTTTCCTCCGAAAGGTATGCAAGGCTTCCTGCACAATCAGGACATTACCCGTACTCCCTCTTCCCGAAATAAAGGCATTCTGTGATTGATTGATAAGCTTGTCGAGCACCATCCGCAATCTGTTAGCTATAATTTTCGAAATATTTTTCACAAGCACATTTGAGAGAGCTATTGGTCGGAACTGGGCCGGGTTCTCAGGAGGGTATTTTTTCGGGATAAGAGAAATTAGCGTTTCATTGCATTCCTCAGGGAAATGGCCATTCTTAAAAGAATTTACAACAAAATCAATAAGAGAAATTAGCGTTTCATTGCAAGTTCACTTTTCGCTATTGTAATTCTTTATTGTAAATCATTGTTCATGTTCATTGTTGCAAAATAAACGAATCAAAGAGATGTTAAAGTGGGTTCATCGTTTTATTTTTTTGAAAAGGAAGAGTGTTCACTTTTAGACTTCCTTGTTGAATTTTACTATTTTGATTTTAATTACAAGTTCTCTTTTTGTTATTGTTGTTGTTCACTATTTGTAGTTCATTGTTCATGTCCTGCAAAATAAATGAATTTTTGCAGCCTAACTACACAGTAAACGTTTGTTCCAATCCCATAAACAAACATTGGAGGATGTTTCATAACATTTCAACTCCAACAAGTAATGTTTTAGTAACCTCAAACACATACTTTTGATATCATTGCTCCAATGTGCAAGAAGCCTTCACAGTCCAAACAAAAATCAGTAAATCTCAATCATAAATCAAATCTAACTTTCATAGTTAGACAACAGTTAACCATTTGGTTCTCAGAATTCAACCTCGCTTCACCATACATGTCCTTAAAATTGGCATTGCCTCCATCACCACAAGGTAGTTTGGTTGTTGAACATGTTGTTATAGCCTATTGCACAAGTATATATCAATGGAGAAGACCAACTAAAGCAGCTCGGAAAATCTCTAGAACTAAGCCAATGCAAAATTTGAAGACCAGAAACACTCTCTGTATGATCATTAACCAAATCTACTAAATAAACAAAACAAGAACTAAGGACCTATGAACCTTTCATGAATCAGGCAATGATTACAAGTTCTCAATGCGCCTACCCTATTGAAAAAGGAAGCATCGATACAGATTAAAGAACATACAATCAAATCGACAAAAGAGAAGCATCATATATATATGTAGCTCCAACAACATCAGTAACAAGAAAACTTAAACCAACTAATCACCTGTAAAATCAAGAACAATCACCTTCCTTTAGAAAGATTCGACTTTCACTGCCAGAGATAAGCAATCATTGAGCTTGTAACTATATATTGAAATATGGAAATAGTTTTGCACACAGCTGAAATGATTCCATCTCCTATGACTTTGCAGAATGACAGTCCGGAGAAACAAAAAACGAAAGAAGCATCCCCCCAGGAATTTTGTTTGAAGGACATGTGCTAATGTGTACAGAGAAGGATACAATCAATGTAATGTGCTGTAAAAGGAAATGGAAGAGATGAATTACCGATGGAGGTGTAATAATACATCAAAGTTTGGATTATACTTAAATGCATATATCATAAGTGCTAAAAGCTACTTAGTGATATGAAATAATATTGTGTGTATTATGTTATTCACAATTGCAAGATGTTACATATATAATCTGTACAAGGAATATTCTGGAGATATTAGCTATAATTACAGAGGATTACATGCTATGAAAGTATGGAAAGAATCGAGCTATAATATTTATAATAAATACACAATATTCGGTTATTATTACCTAATACGCCCCCTTAAGTTGGACGGGCGGAGTAAAGTCCGAGCTTGTGTTTGAAGTTGTGAAACGAGGTTCGAGGAAGCGGTTTGGTGAGAGCATCTGCCAGTTGGTCCGGACTAGAAACATGGGAAACACGAACGAGGCCCTTTTGAACTTGATCGCGGATAAAATGATAGTCAATGGCGACATGCTTCATGCGTGAGTGAAAAACGGGGTTCGCAGAAAGTTGTGTGGCACCCACATTATCGCAAAAGATAACAGGGATCGGCGTGGATGTGAAGCCCAAATCACGAAGGAGATATGTGAGCCAGTTGTGTTCAGTAGTGGTGGCCGCGACAGCACGATATTCGGCTTCGGTTGAGGACCGAGCAAGAAATGAGGTTGCGCCCAAGGAAAACAAGGAAACCACTGGTAGAAGAGTAGTCTTCTTTGTTACCTCCCCAATCCGCATCGGAAAATGCATGAAGGTGAGGGGACGAAGAGGTAAAGAAGTGAAGTCCTTCAGTGGTGGTGCCAGCAAGATACCGAAGCATACGTTTGACCAAGGCCTAGTGATTGACTGTTGGAGCGTGCATATATTGAGATAACTTATTAACTGCATAAGATAAATCCGGGCGAGTGAAGAGCAAATATTGCAAGCTTCCAAGAGTCTGGCGGTACTGTGAGACATCCGGATGAGGGTCCGCCTTGGCAAGCATAAGAGAAATAGCATCCGTGGGAAGAGGAGTGGTGACTGGTTTAGCATCCTGCATGTTAGTTTTGTGCAATAAATCAAGAATATAGCGATGCTGGGTAAGGAGTAGGCCGCGGGAATTGTGTTGAACCTCGACACCAAGGAAATAAGATAGAGGACCTAAGTCCTTAATGGAAAACCTGCGTCCAAGGGAATCAATAACCTGTTGAACATGAGCAGAGTCACACCCAGTAATAATTATATCATCGACGTAGACTAGTAAATAGGTAAAGGTAGTGCCCGAGTGATACACAAACAAAGACGAATCTGCAGTAGAATTAATAAAGCCAAGCGTGAGAATGAAATTCTTTAGTTCCTGGTACCAAGCCCGAGGGGCCTGCTTGAGGCCATAAATGGCCTTATGTAGTTTGCAAACATGTGTGGGTGCATCCGAGTCTTCAAAGCCCGGAGGTTGGGCCATAAAAGAAGAAAGATAAACCAGATGCAATCTAACAGTAAAAAAAATGGCAGAAATTGATAAAACACAGAAAACAAAAAGAACACGGTGATTTAACGTGGTTTCCGGCGTTGTGCCGACTACTCCACGGACAGAAAAGGAGATATTTTATTATGCACAGAATTACAAGGTTTTCACAAGTGTGTGAATAACACTTTGAAAGACACACTTTGCATTGATTGCAACCTCGGTATTTATAGGCACAAATCCCAGACCCTAACCGCCAAAGATCTTTGTCGGAATTGACATAAATACCACAGATGTGGACCCCAGCTACAACTGTTATCCACCAGACGAAACTCAGCTCCAAACTGACTTTCCCAGAAAACTCACTTTTCTTGAAACTCACTTGTAATCAACAAAATCAGATGTAGAACCCACCAAAACTCAGTTTCCACCAAAACTCAGTTTCCATAAAACTCAGTTTCAATAAAACTCAGTTTCCATTTCACAAAACTCAGTTTCAGCTTTCAGATTAGTTCCACCCGTTTTAGAGATCAAGTCATAAAACTTAACAAATCTCCACCTTGACTTGAACTCTCATTCAACGTCACCAGATTGCATAATTCAGATTGACTTGTACTAGATGCATTCGTCAATGCCAGGATGTACTTGTACCAGACTTCTCCACAGAATCCACTCAGCTGACCTGTCCTCAACTGAGTTTCCAGAAAACGGATTATAAGCTTTGAATGTTAAGCAAGTCCAGACACAACTGAAACTTGTTTTGTTGAACTGGTTTAGTAAACATATCAGCATGATTTTCCTTGGTGCTGATCTTCTTTACTACAACCCTCTTCTCATTTCTCAGAAAATGATATCTCACGTCAATATGCTTGGTTCTCTCATGATGAACCTGATCCTTAGCTAGACAAATTGCACTCAAACTGTCACAATAAATCTCAGCATGATCTTGATGCAGCCCCAAATCACTGACTAGACCCTTCAACCAGATTGCTTCCTTGGCTGCTTCAGTAAGAGCCATATACTCTGCCTCAGTTGTTGATAAAGCTATTGTGGCTTGCAAAGTTGCTTTCCAGCTGACAACTGAATTCCCCAATGTGAAAACATAACCAGTCATTGATTTTCTACTGTCCACATCACCTGCATAATCAGCATCACAGTATCCCGTGACCAAACTCTGAGTATCACCTCCATAAATGAGACCAACATCAGCTGTACCCCTAAGGTACCTGAACATTCTTTTCACAGCTTTCCAGTGTTCCTTTTCAGGTTGAGCCATAAACCTGCTGACAACACTGACTGCCTGAGCCAGATCAGACCTAGTGCACACCATGGCATACATCAGACTGCCAACTGCACTAGCATAGGGAACTTTGGACATATATTCCTCCTCCTCAGCTGTCTGTGAAGCATAAACTGACAAATGAACATTTGACGCCATAGGAGTATCTATTGGCTTTGCAGCAGACATACCATACTTGGCCAAAATCTTCTGTATATAGCCTATTTCGAGATAAAAATAGTTTTTTCTGACTTCTATCTCTCCAGATCTCCATCCCCAAGATTTTCTTGGCTGCACCCAAATCTTTCATTTCAAATTCAGCACTAAGAAGGTGTTGGTCCCTTGGAAAGGCTAACACAAATTTAGAGGGGGGGGGGTGAATAAACTTGTCACCAAAAACTTATCTTAAGTTGTAAAATCCCCAGGAACTGAGTTTCTCTGAAACTCAAAATGACTTCCAGTTCAGTTATGTTCCTATCCCTTAACTTGTGCGGAGTTCAGTTAGCTTAACTGATTGTAAGTCAAAACTGACTTATATTCAGTCTTGTTAACTGGCAGCGGATAAAGTAATAGCCTTAAGTATGAAAACCAGGTAAGTGTATCTATTAAGAATTAAATAAATGCATAAAGTAAATAGACAAGAATTATAGAGGTTCCGGGTGGTGTAATCTGTCGGTCCTCTCTTCCCCGTGGTGCGGAGGAAAATTCCACTAGAACTTCTTGAGGTGCCTTGTTACAAAAAGTCCTAAACAATAGTCCTTGGCTAATCCCTAGCGTCACTATCTAAACGGTTGTAGAACGGGTAGAATGGCTGCTCTCCAAATGCTTGAACAAGCTGGTCCTTGGAGGGTACACGTATGCCTCTTCACCGGCTACCACCACAAACACGATCTACCCGATCGCTTGTCACAACCGTCCTTGGCGAAACCTTCTGGTTTGCTTCACGATCTAAAACCTTTGATGTGAAATCAAAGTTGGGCCGAGAATCAAATAAATTGATTCTTGTTTGTGGTTCTTCAAAGTGTTGGATCCTTGATAGATTCTTTGTAGCTTGAACACTTGAAGAAATACTAGATATGATCTTTGTTAAAGTTCGAGATGATAGCAATTCGAATAAGATGACTAATGCACAAACTTGCTTGTTAAATCTTGTGAATCTCTTCTTTTTTAATTTTGGGTGCAAAGTCCTATATTTATAGTATCGGGTCCAACGTTCATCGGCTTAGATTCGAATTGTATCGGTGTCTTTTTCGCAACGGATATATTTTCTGACCGTTCAGCAGTGTCAGTAACTCATCCAATGAAATTGTTTCCTTTTCAACGTTCCACTGTACTTTCAGTTGTTGGATGACTGACTTATAAAACTGAGTTTCCTTATCAGTTTTATTCTGAGTTTTCACTTGTCAGTTTTCTAACTGACTTGGAGCATAAACTGAAATTTTACTCTTCTTCAAATATCAGTACTCCAGTTTTCATCTGATCATTATTGACTTAATTAGAGTACACCATGACTCATTATCAACTAAGAATTCATTGTCCTTATGATTCTTAGGTCTTTATACAAGATCCATAAAGTCAGTTCAGGTCACCACAATCTTGCCTGAAGTCCAACTTTACAGTCTCGACTTGTAATCTTCATAACTGAGTTTGAACCCTCAGTTCTTCAATCTTCTATAAGCGAGTCCGTGACCCTCGGTTCTTCAATCTTCTATAAGCGAGTACGTGACCCTCGGTTCTTCAATCTACTAGATAAGCCAAGCGAGTACGTAACTCTCGGCGAACTTACCTTCTTCGAGTTTTACGTAGGTGTGCTCGAGTCGGTTGCTTGTATTGGTAGTTTCAGTTTTCTAAATGATTTCCGGCTTTTCGGTTTACGACACGCTAATTATTACGGTGCTTGTCGATGTAACCTATACAATTCTCGGACTTTAGTAAGACTTATACATTCGATTCTAGACATCTTTTAGCTTTTCACTATAACAAAGTCGGCTTGACACTTCATCAATGGGGTTAAGATAATACTTTGAACAAATTAGATGAATTATCATCAAAACATAAATTTTATTTCCAACAATTTCCCCCTTTTTGATGATGCCAAAACTCTCCTTAAAAGAAAAGCTTAAAGATCAAAACAAAGTAAAGCAATGTAAAGCGAAAAGCTGGTTTTCATTAGAATGAGCAAAAACTGGATAAGTATATTATGTTCAAATAGCGTGACTAAAGACTAAGCTTCTTCTTAGCTTTTTGCATGACTGAGTCATATTTTCTTGCTTTGTCATACAGTCGAAAATCTTCTTCTAGCTTGGAGTCTTCCTTTGAGAAAGTCTTATTGTAGTCAACTTGACTACTTTCTTTCCATCTTTTCCATTGAATTAGCTTGGGTAAGCTTGAGTCTTTCAAGTAGTAACTTTCAAATTCTGCTAGATCAGCTTTCATTTGTTCAGTCTTGTCTTTAATCTTCAGTTTATCATCAATCCTTAGATTCTTCTTGTGTTGTGCAATTTTCTGTTTTGAGTAGATATCTGACAGAAAATAGGTCAAGGATTCTTCGAATGTTCTGTCCTTGTACTTGGCTTTAATAGGATTGAAATCTTTGTTAAAGCGTGTCCACGGATCCTTTGTAAGAGTAACTCTTGTCTCCAGTTTTGTATTTTTCAATAAGTTGATTATCGGTTAACTCTTGTTTCAAAGATTTGGGATCGATCGGTAACGTTGTAGTTCTTCTTCAAGTCGCTTCATCTGTCCAAGTAACTTCGACTTTTCTTCTTGACTTCCCCCTTTTTGGCATCATACAACCGATCTACCGGGGCATGAGTTGCCTTTTGATCTTCCGAAATCGACGGCGAGAAGCAAGTACTTCCTTAAGTGAGTTTCCAACCCGTAGATATGTTGATTCATATGCCAATGAGCACGAGCATGAGTTTCTCTCGTCTCTTGCGGTTGTATTTTCGAGTTGTTGCTTGAGTAGCACTATTTACGAAGCGAACTTGAACTTGCTTTGTGGATCATCTCTAATCTTGCATGAAGCGAAACATCGGTTCTAGTTCTATACTCAAGATATCCAGAGATGTTTGATAAAAGACTGATTCGTGTGTCTCTCGGCGACCGAGTACAATTTTCAAGTTTTCATGAACTTTGGCTAATTCATCCTTAGATAGACGATCGGAAGGATCATATGTATCTTCAATCGGTCCTTGTCCCGAGTATCATCAGGAATAACCATCAGTTGTCGGGCTTCATCAGCTGCCCGCTGAGTGTCAGTTGTCTGATTTCCAACTGGCAATTCTTCGTGTTGTGGTTCAGTTTGCTTTGCTACAGGTTGATGTTGAGTAACTGGTTGCAAAACGTAGTTTCATCCAGTTTCTTGTCTTGATTTTCCATCATCACCATCATCGTTCTTCTTTGAACTGTCTTTAGATGATGTTCCTGATTCCCTTCTTTTTGCTAACTCGGTAAATCTTTTGAAGCAATTGTCAAGAAATTCTTTTATGGGAAACAGAGAATAAAGATCTCTAACTTCCAATGTCTCCAAGAGTAATTTCTCTTCGAGCCGCAAAGCGATATCTCGAAAACCTTCGGTTGAAGTTTCATTTTCATCATCTTGATGATTCTATCGCTTCGAAAATTGGTGCGATTCGAACCGTTGTCGTTGTAATTGAGAAGTACGATCTGCGGTGACTTCGGTTTGTTGTTGTCGTTCCCCCTCGGTAGGTACTTTCTCACCGAGATTTCGAGTACAAGCACCTTGCAAGGCGATCTTCCTTCTATTGAAGCTGGTTTTTCGCTTGGTGCCTCCGTGTTCGGCTTCCGGTTTCGACTTGCTTTAGGTTGGGAGATTGTTTCGTGCTTTGCTTCAAGGCTTCGTTTGCCTTGTCTCGCTTTCCTTCCTTAATCTTTTCTAAGTAAAGCTGAATGATTCCACTAAGTGTTTTCTTTAGTCGGAATCTCCATCGATTACTTGACCTTCGACTTGTGCTCTTTTCGCACTTTCCAACTCGCTAGGTGTTGCTTCTTGAGCGATTTAGAATATACCCGCCCAATTGAATTCTATTCCATCCCGGATTATGTTCATGAGATAGATACGGTCTTCGACGGTATGTTGATTCCTTTCGATTTTCCAATAACATGTCTGTTGTGCCATCCGCCGAGATGTCCAAATTCCGTTTTGATTTTATCGATATGAACACCAGTTGTATTGGTTCGTAGATGAAGTGATCATTGAGAGAAAAGCTTCCTTCTTCAATGATAAAGTGCCGAACTCGTTGAGGTTCTTTGTTGTGTTTGCGAAGCCAAAGAGTGACCGTAAAACTCTTTCATTGAGAACAATCCGATCTTCACGAACCGTAGTCATTAAGGAATCTCTGGCCATTCGCATGTTTTGCCAAAATTGTAAGATACCTTCCACATCTCGTTTTTCTTTGAAACTAACTTCAAGGATGTTATTCATCCTGGTTGTTTTTCGATTTTGTCTCGGACACAACTGGCTAACAAGGTGTATTGACATAAACCTTCATACATGTCAAGTGTTAGCTCATCCAGTTCCGTGATCAGCCGAGTGTCTCTTGAATCATCTGAACCGGCCATATATGAGTGTGAACACACAAGTTTGATTTTTGAGAGAAGGGGTTGTAAGAGTCTTTTTGAAAATAATTTGAATTTGAATAGTGAATAGTGTGAACGGAGGTTGAATAAATAGGTGGGATATTCTGGCGGTTGAGTGGTACAACTTTTCAAATTCCATGATGGTTTTGATAACCGATGCGTGTACCATTCTGACAAACGTGGGGTGTACACACGAAATTCGACAAAAAGAAGCGTGGTAATTTAATGCGATATAAGCTCGTTGATTCTATCTTATCAATCTTTGACTAACTTTGACTGGGATGAAAACTGATGCTGAGATTCAGTTTCTTGAGATAATGTAGTCCCATCAAATTAATCAGTTTGTCAAGTTCTTCAGTTGTCAGTTTGAGATTGTTGATGTCAATGATTAATCTGTTAAGTGAGCGCACCCATCATAACAAAGATTAATCCCCTTGACGAATCTCTGGCTTAACTGACTAGGTGACTTTGATTATTCCCAACTCAGTTCTTAATTTAGCAAATCTTTCTTTATCCAAAGGTTTTGTAAAGATATCACGCTAACCGATCTTCGGTAGGTACATAAAGAAGCTGTTATATCCTTCTTCTCTCTGCATGATCTCTTATGAAGTGATGACGGACATCAATGTGTTTTGTCCTTGAGTGTAAAACTGGATTATCAGTAATTGCAATTGCACTCGTATTATCACACATTATGGGAATTGTTCCTTCTTCTATCCCATAGTCTCTTAATTGTTGTCTGATCCATAAAACTTGAGCACAACAACTTCCGGTGCTATATATTCGGCTTCATTTGTAAAAGTTGAAACTGAATTTTGCTTTTTCTTTGAACCATGACACAAGTCTATTTCCCAATAACCGACATGTGCCCGATGTGCTCTTTCGTCCACTTTACATCCAAGCATAGTCGAATCGAATAAGAAATCGCTTGAATTCTCCTTCTTTTGAATACCAAATTCCAACTCCGTCCGTATCTTTCGGATATTTCAAAGTTCTTTTCACAACTGTGAGATGACTTTCTTTTGGTCTTGATTGAAATCTTGCACATAAACCGACAGCAAAAGATATGTCTGGCCTACTTGCTTGTAAGATAGAGTAAGCTTCCAATCATCCTTCGTAGAGTGTTTGATCAACATCTTTACCTTCTTTGTCTTCATCAAGCCCGATGTTGGTCCCCATTGGTGTAGAAATTCCGGTAGATTTCTCCATACCAAACTTTTTAATAAGTTCTCTTGTATATTTGGTTTGATGAACAAAAATTCCATCGATTAAGCTCGTTTAACTTGCGAGTCTAGAAAATAATTTAGTTCACCCATCATACTCATCCGAAATTTGCTTTTCATCAAGCTTGCAAATTTCTCGCATAATTGTTCATTTTCGATCCAAAGATGATATCATCAACATAAATTTGAACAAGTAGAGTATCTTCTCCATTCTTCATCCCGAATAGAGTTTTGTCGATTGTTCCTTTGATAAATCCATTATCCACTGTAAACCGAGATAGAGTTTCGTACCAAGCTCTTGGTGCTTGTTTGAGTCCATAAAGAGCTTTTCTTAATTTGAAAATTTTATCTCGCTTGATCTTTGATTTCAAATCCGGGTGGTTGTTGAACATATACTTCTTCTTCAAGAATCCCATTCAAAAATGCGCTTTTGACATCCATTTGATAAACTTTGAATTTCTTGTGAGCGGCAAAGGCAAGAAATAATATGATTGCTTCTAATCTTGCAACTGGTGCATAGGTTTCATCAAAGTCTATGCCTTCTGCTTGAGAGTATCCTTTGGCTACAAGTCGGCCTTGTTTCGATGATATTCCCATCTTCATCAAGTTTATTTTTCGAAGACCCATTTGGTTCCAATGATATTCACATGAGTGGTCTATCCACCAATTCCCATACTTGATTTCTTTCGAATTCGTTGAGTTCTTCTTGCATAGCTAAGATCCAATCGGGTCTTTCAATGCTTCTTCAATTTCTTTAGGTTCTGATTGAGATAGAAAGCATGCAATCATTGCATCTAGTTGATGTCTTGTTCGAACTCCAGCTTGTGTATCACCAATAACTTGTTCTTCGGGGTGATCTCTCATCCATTGATGTGTGTGAGTTTGTAATAAGCGATTTGCATTTTGTTCATTTGTTTCTTCGTAAGCCGATTCTTGAACTTGTTCAACCGGATCGAATGAAGTTGTTCGGGTTGAAGAGTGAATGGAAAGCGAGGTTGATCTTGATGCGAACAATCCGAGATTTGTAATCTTCCAATGTCAAGCCGAATTTGGTTACGGTATGACCGGTAATTGAGACCGAGAAAGCGGTTCTGGTGTGTCTTCAGTTGCTTCACCAGGGAAGTTAGGTTCATCAAATACTACATGTATTGATTCTTCATGCTTGAGTGTCCTTTTATTTAGTACTCTAAAAGCTTTGTTGACACTTGAATATCCTAGGAAAATTCCTTCATCAGCTTTAGGCTGAAAAACATGAAGTTGATCTTTTCCATTATTGTGGATGAAACATTTGCTTCCAAAAGCGTGAAAGTATGAAACATTTGGTTTTCTTCCATTCCAAATTTCATAAGGAGTCTTCTCATGTCTCTTATTCATGAGAGCTCTGTTTTGAGTGTAACAGGCTGTATTAACTGCTTCTGCCCAATATCTTTCAGGTAGTTTAGCTTCACAGATCATGGTCCTCCCAGCTTCTTTGAGTGTTCTGTTTCTTCTTTCGCCTACACCATTTTGTTGTGGTGTTCTGTGGTGACAAGTTGGTGTAACACACCATTTTCTTCACGGTATTCAATAATTACACTTGTTGAGGAATTCGGTTCATTTATCGGATCTTATCTTCACAACCGAAACTCCTTTTTGATTCGAAGTCTCTTGAGAAGTTCTGTGAGTTTCGCTTGGTTTCACTTTTCTTGGTTAGAAAGATTACCCAAGTGTATCTTGAAAAATCATCTACTACCACCAAAGTATATTTCTTTCCACCGATACTAATTGGTGTAATAGGTCCAAATAAATCCATGTGTAGCAATTCTAGATGTCGTGTTGTAGAATCGAGACTTGGTCTTGAAACTTGCTTTTGTTTGTTTTCCTTGTTGACATGCATCGCATAAGCTGTCCTTCTTATATGATATTTCTGGTAGCCCAATGACTAGCTGCTTCTTAACAAGTGTATTGATGTCATCAAAATTGAGATGACTCAGTTTCTTGTGCCATAGCCAACTGGATTTCGATTTGGTATGCACAAGTAGACAAGTTTCAGCAACGGCAGTTGTCCAATCTACCACGTACATGTTTTCCTTTCTTCTTCCGGCTAGGACAACTTGATAAGCTGATTCGCTGATGACAACGCAGAAATCTTTATCAAAAGTGACTTTGTATCCCATATCACAAAATTGACTTGTGCTTAGTAGATTGTAGTGTAGTCCTTCTACATAGGATACATTCTTGATTGTAAGTCCATTTCTGATTAAGGTGCCATAACCTTTGGTGTATCCAGGTTTATCTTTACTTACAAAATTGACTTTAGGTCCATCTTTTGCAATGAAATTATTAAGACAGTCCTTGCTCTTTGTCATGTGTCTAGAGCAAGCAATTGTCAAAGTACCAAATATCCTGCAACAAAAATTAAAAGGTTTTAGGTACCCAATTCAGTTTGGGTCCATGGGGGTCAGTTGTTAGTACAACACTGGGAATATATCCCTTGGGTATCCTTCGGATATTGTTGCACCTGTTTTCATTTATATAAGCTACATTCCCATAATGTCTGTGTTTGGGTTGTATCTTATTTATATGATCTCTCAGATCTTTTGGCTGAAATTTATTTCCACCATGCATTTTGTTATTAAAGCTTGAATGATAACTATCATTCCTTCTGTACTGAGGTACGAACCGACCTTTGTATCGTGACTTATCCGAGAAGCGAGATTAGTCCTCTCGTGAGTTTTGGACCGAGACTTGTGATAAGTTCTCTGTCCGGAATGATTGTTATTACCGGTTTATTAACCAAATCGGTAAAATTCCAATCATCGTCGGTGGGGTATAGTCTTCCTTTCCCCCTAAATGTGTGAATCCTTGAATGACTAACATTCTTGGATTTACTTTGATTGTAATTTTTTCGGTTCCCGACTTCATTGGTTTTTGTGGAACTGGCAATTGATTTACCTTTTCGGTTTTCATTGAATGCAACTGATCTACCATTTGACTTACCTTTGTTGGTAGATACGGTTGTTTTCTTAGGAAAGCGATTTGTCCTTTGTGATGCGGCTTTTCTTGGTTCATCAATTTTCTTAGTTTGTGGAAATTGCTCGGCCTACAAACTTAATACCGGTTTGGTACTAGGTCCAAGCGGCGTTGCTAGTTCCATTCTTTGAAGATTGCTTTGTGTATCAAATCCTAAACCAGTTTTGTCTCCATATGGTTTTCCGATTTGAATCCAAGAATCGAACTTGATTGAGCAAATGATTCGTTGCCGCTATTCGATGCAACGATCGATCTTGAATCTTTTCTTTATCAGTTTTAGTCAGTTTCAACATTTTTAGTTCAGACTTCAATCTTTCAACTTCCAGAATTAGATTTTCTTTCTCAGCTTTGATTGATTCATAACCAGCTTGAATAGTTACTAGCTGATTCATCAATTCGTCAAGCGTTTCTTCTAATTCTAGATTTTTTGGATTGGAGTCAGCAGTCGAAGAACATGCATTTATCATGGAAATCTGAGCTGAGGAGTATTTAGAATTAGATTCACATACCTCATTTTGATCTTCCATATGTGCCATTAAAGCTGTGTCATCTGATAGTCTTTCAGTACCAGCTTCATAGTCTGATTCATCTCCAGCAAGGAGTGCTCTTCTACCAACTCTTCTTGGTGGGGTCTTCTTGATCAGTTCTGGACACTCAGCTTTATAATGTCCAGGTTTCTTGCAGTTGAAACAGAGGTATTCATCATCTTTTCTTTTCTCAGGAGTTCTTTTGATGAATTTTTGAGTGACTGGATGTCCACTCTTCATCCTTCGAATTATGTTCATCATCGAGCCATTTGTTCTTCCATTTCATCCAATTCATGAAGATTGCTAGATGAGTTTTCTTGAATGTCATTCGATCTTTCGCGCAAGTCTTTGTCGTTTTGGGTTCTTCCGAGCCTTGATTATTGCGTTTGTGCTTGTGAAATCTTCACCGAATTCATAAGCTTTCAAATGCGAAAAGATTTTGAATGAATCTTCTATATCCGGCCTCCGGATTCTTCCATACTTGATGACCTTCATCTTCCAAAGCACATTGGTAAAGCCTTCAAGATTCTTGTGTTGATAACTTTCTTTGAGTATTCAATCTTGAGTAGATCTAGTTCATCCATGATAGCACTGAATCTTGTCTCCATTTGATCAATGGTTTCTCCAGATTTCATTTTGAAATTCTCAAATTTTTGCTTTGCAACAGAAATTTTATTTTCCTTGATTGAGTCTATTCCTTCACAAACTAACTGGAGTTTGTCCCACATTTCCTTGGCAGTTGTGCATTCTTTCACTTTCAAGTACATGTTGCTATCAAGAGTTCTGAGGATAAAGTCCATGGCCACATTGTTGAGATTATTTCGCTTGCGATCATCACTGGTCCATTCCGATTTGGGTTTAGCAACTCGAACTTGTTCTCCACCAACATTTGCATATGAGTGATCTTAATTGGTCCATCGGTGAGTACATCCATCATTTCATCATGAGTAGCCGCGGGAATGCCTCGCATACGATGTTTGTATTCGTCAAATCGTCCATGTTGCACATAAGCATTTGTCTTGCATATTGATTGTTATCCATTGTGAGTGAGTGGGAAATGAATTTAAAACCGAGCTTTCAAGCGAGAACAACTAGAGGAGATATAGAGCGAATGATATCTTGTCAAAGAAACACGCTCCGATACCAATTGTTGGTCCCTTGGAAAGGCTAACACAAGTTTAGAGCGGGGGGGGGGGGGGGGGGGGTGAATAAACTTGTCACCAAAAACTTATCTTAAGTTGTAAAATCCCCGAGAACCGAGTTTCTCTCGAAACTCAAACCGACTTCCGGTTCGGTTATGTTCCGTCCCTTAACTTGTGCGGAGTTCCGTTAGCTTAACTGATTGTAAGTCAAAACTGACTTATATTCAGTCTTGTTAACTGGCAGCGGATAAAGTAATAGCCTTAAGTATGAAAACCAGGTAAGTGTATCTATTAAGAATTAAATAAATGCATAAAGTAAATAGACAAGAATTATAGAGGTTCCAGGTGGTGTAATCCTGTCAGTCCTCTCTTCCCCTGTGGTGCGAGAGGAAAATTCCACTAGAACTTCTTGAGGTGCACTGTTACAAAAAGTCCTAAACAATAGTCCTTGGCTAATCCCTAGCGTCACTATCTAAACGGTTGTAGAACGGGTAGAATGGCTGCTCTCCAAATGCTTGAACAACTCGGTCCTTGGAGGGTACACGTATGCCTCTTCACCGCCTACCACCACAAACACAAGTCTACCCGATCGCTTGTCACAACTGTCCTTGGCGAAACCTTCCTGGTTTGCTTCACAGTCTAAAACCTTTGATGTGAAATCAAAGTTGGGCTGAGAATCAAATAAATTGATTCTTGTTTGTGGTTCTTCAAAGTGTTGGATCCTTGATAGATTCTTTGTAGCTTGAACACTTGAAGAAATACTAGATATGATCTTTGTTAAAGTTCAGAGATGATAGCAATTCGAATAAGATGACTAATGCACAAACTTGCTTGTTAAATCTTGTGAATCTCTTCTTTTTTAATTTTGGGTGCAAAGTCCTATATTTATAGTATCAGGTCCAACGTTCATCTGGCTTAGATTCGAATTGTATCAGTGTCTTTTTCTGCAACGGATATATTTTCTGACCGTTCAGCAGTGTCAGTAACTCATCCAATGAAATTGTTTCCTTTTCAACGTTCCACTGTACTTTCAGTTGTTGGATGAATGACTTATAAAACTGAGTTTCCTTATCAGTTTTATTCTGAGTTTTCACTTGTCAGTTTTCTAACTGACTTGGAGCATTAACTGAAATTTTACTCTTCTTCAAATATCAGTACTCCAGTTTTCATCTGATCATTATTGACTTAATCGAGTACACCATGACTCATTATCAACTAAGAATTCATTGTCCTTATGATTCTTAGGTCTTCATACAAGACCCATAAAGTCAGTTCAGGTCACCACAATCTTGCCTGAAGTCCAACTTTACAGTCTCGACTTGTAATCTTCATAACTGAGTTTGAACCCTCAGTTCTTCAATCTTCTATAACTGAGTCTGTGACCCTCAGTTCTTCAATCTTCTATAACTGAGTCTGTGACCCTCAGTTCTTCAATCTACTAGATAAGCCAACTGAGTCTGTAACTCTCAGCGAACTTACCTTCTTCAGTTTTACGTAGGTGTGCTCTGAGTCAGTTTGCTTGTATTGGTAGTTTCCAGTTTTCTAAATGATTTCCAGCTTTTCAGTTTTACGACACGCTAATTATTACAGTGCTTGTCTGATGTAACCTATACAATTATCAGACTTTAGTAAGACTTATACATTCAGTTCTAGACATCTTTTAGCTTTTCACTATAACAGCTGGCTTCAGCACTTCATCAATGGGGTTAAGATAATACTTTGAACAAATTAGATGAATTATCATCAAAACATAAATTTTATTTCCAACAGAAGGTCTTTCAGATTCTGAATATCTGACTTCTCTCTTGCAGCTATCAGCATATCATCCACATACAAAACAAGATAGATGTATGATACATATTCCAGCTGACTATTGTAGACACAACAATCATAAGGACTTCTGCTATAACCCAACTGGATCATGTAACTGTCAAACCTTTTATACCACTGTCTAGGAGCCTGCTTCAATCCATATAAGTGTTAGATGTAGTGCCCGAAAGACAATTTTTGTAATTGTTTTTAATGGATGACATAATTTATCTCACCTTATTACTTGCTTTGTGCTTGTAAGTAATACACTGCTGCAAACCCTAAGTATATCGGTATGTAACCGCTTAACTCGGTGCATGGCATGCACGTGAGGATTGAGTTAGTGGTGATATACTTAAACCGTTAGTCCGTGGTGAACTTAATCGAGTTTAGGGTCTTTTGATTAAAACACCAATAATGCGCCCGAACACCTTAGGGTGTGATAGTCTTATCCGGATTTGTCGGTAGAGGGTACCTACGTGGGGCATTTATATATGATGGCATTCATATAGAAATTTGGACCGATTTAATCTGTATTTCTTGGTATAATTCCGTAATCGAGGAATCTTATTAAATCATTAGATGATCATATATGGATCAACCTTAATCCCGAGGTGATCACGGGATCTTGCTTGTCCCGGGGTAGTGTTTGATGTGTTAGTTACGGTTCACTTTAATATGTGTTCCAAGCCACTTCTCATTGGCACTATCTTCGGATGAGTGAGTAGTTCGATTTTCACGGACATGGAATCCATTCCTTCTGCGGGAAGTAGAGAGACAATCCCCTTATTTGTTAGCCCTAAGAAAGTGATCGATCCCGGGAGTTCACATTTGACTAATTAGCTACTAGTCAGATATGTGTACTAATTGATCATCAGGGGGTTAATGGTAAATAAGGATAAGATATTCTGAGTCGGGTTCACGGAGACTTCCCACTCAGAATGGACAGTCTATGGAGGGTTAATCCGTATGTAGTGATTATATCAATGGACGCTTATTCACTCTATGGGTTGAGTATAAGTATACATCTATAATCGGTAGAGTTCAGTTTCGGGTTTATGGTGGCGTAATCCCGGAATTAATAATTAATGTACTTATTCTGTTCGATGAATAATTAATTATTGGAGCTACTGGTTATAGGTCCATGGTCCCCGATGTGGCTTCTGTAATTCGGACTAATAATCTTGTTACTCAGGCCTCAGTGATAATTAATTGGCTGGGCTGATTAATTGATATCCATGAATATTATTTAGTTGGGCTAAATAATATAATACACATAAAAGACATTTTATGTGGGCTTTTAAACCCTAGGGGTGGCGCCTCATACTTCATTAAATGCAAGATTTGATTTTCTTGTGTGATTAATGATTAATAAAAGATGATTTATTTGTAATTGATTGATTGATTAATCACAATCTTTTATAAATGGAATTATCCTTTATTGTGATTTCTTTTTAATTAATTATTTAATTAATTAGAAACTTGGAGGCCAAGGATTTACTCTCCTATATAAAGAGAGTTCTTCCAAGACATATAATGAAAAAAAATTTCGCCCCATATCAAATAAAAGGAGAGAAAAATTAGTTTTTTCTTGTCTTGGGTTTTTAGTAAAAGGAAAACTTTGAGTTTTTCTTGGTGTTGCATATCAAGGAGGCTCGTGTATCAAGAAGGGTGTCCACCAACCGCCGTTTGGAGAACACATCGGAAGATCTTGGCATCTCTTCCTACTATTGGTAACTTGATCTTAACCCCCTTGTAGTAGTTTAAGTCCTTTAATTAGTGAATTGTGATATATAAGTCGTGATCCATCCGCTGCGCATAGATCTAACTCGTTTAGATCTAAGAACCTGCATCCTTCAATAAGGACTTTTTCAGCTTACAAACAAATGCTTCTTTACCAGGAACTTGAAATCCCTCTGGCTGAGTCATGTATATCTCTTTGTCTACCTCACCATGTAGAAAAGCTATCTTCACATCTAACTGCTCAAGTTCAAGATCTTGCTGTGCCACCATTGATAGTAACACTCTGATTGAAGTATGTCTGACTACTGGTGAGAATATCTTATCAAATTCCACCCCTTCTTTTTGACTGAACCCTCTAGCAACCAAACATGCCTTATACTTGACTCCTTTTGCCTCAGTCATTCCTTCCTTTTTCTTGAATATTCATTTGCATGTAACAACTATCTTATCAGCTGGATGTTTAACAAGATCCCAAGTCTGATTCTTCAGTAATGACTCCATTTCATCTCCTATGGCAGCAAGCCATTGAGATGACTCGAAACATGTCACTGCTTCCTTGTAAGTAGAAGGTTCAAAACCATCCACCTCTTCTGCAACTTGAAGTGCATATCCAGCCAAATCTTCAAACCCATACCTTCTGGGAGGTATCCCAACATTGGATCTTCTAGCTCTGCTGACCGCTATACTTTGCTGACCAATATTAGTTTGACGCTCACCGACCCCCTGTTCACCGGCGGCTTGGATTCGGTTCGGTTCGGTAACCGGATCAGATGAAAACTGACTTTGTTCAACTGAGTGTTGCATCTCAGCTGACTCCACCTGAAGCTCCACCTTACTGTCAGTTTTCTCAATTTCAGCACTGGTTTCAGTTTCAGCAATCCTCCCCACTGATGAACTAAGCAAAGAATTTTCATCAAAAATTGTATCTCTGCTGAGAATAACTCTGTTTTCTGCTGATGACCAAATTCTATAACCTTTAACTCCATCACCATACCCCACAAACACTCCTTTCTTGGCTCTTGGTTCCGCTTTCCCTTCACCGACATGATAGTAAACCGTGCTTCCAAATACCCTTAGAACTGAGTAATCAGCAGGCTTTCCTGACCACATTTCAACTGGTGTCTTGAAACTGATCCCTATGTGAGGATGTCTATTGATTAAGTAACAAGCTGTGCTTACAGCTTCTGCCCAAAATTTTCTTGACAACCCAGCATGAGAGAGCATGCATCTTGCTCTCTCCAGAAGAGTTTGATTCATTCTTTCAGCTACACCATTTTGCTGAGGAGTATTCCTGACTGTATGATGTCTGGCAATACCCTCATTTCTGCACAACTCATCAAACTCGTTCCAGCAGAATTCCAGACCATTATCTGTACGAAGCCTCTTGATCTTCTTCCCTAACTGATTTTCAACTAGAGCCTTCCATTGAATGAAGCTCTTGAATGCCTCACTTTTGTGTTTCATCATCACCACCCAAGTCTTTCTTGAATAGTCATATATAAATGACACAAAATATCTGTGACCACCCAATGACTCCACCTTTGATGGCCCCCAACAATCAGAATGAATGTAATCAAGTGATGAATTTGTGCTGTGTATCCCTTTTGAGAACTTGTTGTTGGTCCCTTGAAAAGTCTTTGGTTAAGTTTAGAGGGGGGGGGGGGGTGAATAAACTTAACACTTAAAACTTTGGAGTTAACAAATTCTACAACTTCGCAGTCGCGATACTTCGAGAGTCCGTTGAGACTTCGCAGCTCGGATAAACAATAGTCTACCGATAGTTGAGTTTGCTGAATTTGTGCAGCGGAATAATATCAAAATTAAGCCTCAATACTTGTTGTTAAATATGATACTAAGTATTAGATACTCAGTAGTGCAGGTGTGTGATTTCAGTTGCTAGATTCAGTAGGCTGATGTAAAAAAAATAAACTAAGTTCAGAAAGTAAATGCCGAAAGTAAATAGTCAGATTTTATAGTGGTTCCAGGTGATGTAATCCTGTCAGTCCACTCTTCTCCTGTGATGTTGGAGGAAATTCACTAGAGATCTTTGATGCAGCTTTTACAAAGATTCCTAAGTTGTTTGTCCTTCACCAATAGCTATGGCTTCACAACCTGGCGGGAACGGTAGGATTGTTGCTCCCGAGTCTTCCACTTTGGTCCTTGAAGGGTAGGATTGCCTCTTCACCAGCTCCACCACAAACAACGATCTTTCACACCTAACGGATGCTTCACTTGTCTTCGCGGGTTCTTTATAAAATAAAGATTGAATCAAATAAATGATTCGGTTGCGGCAGCTTGATTAGGATGATGTAATCGCGGCTTGCGGTCTTCAAGTGTGTATGCTTGATGCGGCTTGAACACGAATGCACTTGAAGAAAATAACTAGATCGGTAATCTTATGCTCGGCATGTTCGGCGCAGGTGTTTTTCGGCTCGGTATTATCACTTAAAGTTTATCCAAATTTCATCTGTTTTTCTGAGTTGAAAGTCCTCTATTTATAGGCAAGAATGCATGTGACTTGTGTTTGAAATTCAAATGTGACCGTTCCTTGTTTTTGTCCCATCTGATTTGTATTCTGTCACTATTCATAGGACTGACACCGTCAGAATTCCTTTTTGACAGTGCAGTCTGTCCACCCGTTTGACTTGTATCCAATGGATAAAAATGGAGATCATTCCAACGTCTTTTTAATCTCGGCCTTTGATTTTCTTGATAAGTCGAGGTAGTTGGCTGTCCTTATCCATGTAATCTTCCAATGAACTTGAATTAATCGAGGTATCATATCGGCGGGTTCATAAGTCCGTCGAAGTACTAATCGATCCGTCGATCATCATATTTACGTATGTAAAATATAATGCGGTGATTACTTTTATCTAACTTTTATTTGTGAAGTTAGATTACATCATTTTAATTATAACCAAGTTCCAAACAACATCCAACTTATGGAACTTAGACCTTCTACACAAGGTATATGTAATCAGTTTAGGTCTTCACAGACTTGCCTAAATTCTGATTCCATATCCTTGACTTTAAATACTAAGTTTGATCCCTTAGGCTTCAGTAATTGAGTTTGAACCCTCAGCCTTCAGTCTTCAGTCTTCAGTCTTCAGCAGGTTCCTGACTAGTCTACTGACCTATCTACCCTACCGACCTAGACCAGTCTGCTGATATCAATCAGCAAACCTTTACAGTGCTTGTTTGATCAAACCTATTTATGAATCAAACTCTAATAAACCTATACATTTGATCTAGACATCTTTTTGCCTTTGCACTATAACAGCTAGTATGGCACTCATCATCAAAACTAAGAAATAAGTCCAACAATTTCCCCCTTTTTGGTGATGATGCCACTACCCTCACCTAATCAGCAAAGCAAAAAGATAAAGACAAAAACAGAACAAGTATTCATCTTTCATTAAAATCATTTGATCAAGGCTATTACAAACTAGATGCAGCAAAGATAAATTAAGATAAGTATGCTGATCTATTGTCTCTTTTCTCTTTCTTGTCTAGCCTTCTCAGCTTGCTCTTGATAGGCTCTGATCTGTTCTATCATATCCCTCATCCACTCATTTTCAATCAGTGTAAAATCAATGTAGGGATTAACTTGCTTCCACCAGTTCCAAGCTTCAGGCAGGATAAGATTGATGTCATTCACTCTGAATCCAAACTTCATGTACAGTTCCTTGAATTCATCAAGTGAGTCATTTGCTTTTGTGATAGGTAAGGTCCTATCACCTCTGCCACTTCTTCCACCTCTTCCACCTCTGCCTCCTCTGTAAGTTGCCCTTAAGGCTCTGACTCTTGCTTCCCAAAATTTCAATGCCAAGAAAGAGTTTAGGCCTTCAAGATATCCCATGTCATGATAAGGTCTCCTTCTGTTGTAGTATTCTTTCTTGTATTGTCTAAGGAGATCATCAGTAAGTTGAACTCGCCAGTGCGGGTTGCCCGAGAGCATTAAGCTCATCCTCCCATCTCTTCTTTGCAAAGAGTCTTGCGGCCTCCTTTCTTTGTACTCGATTGGCCCTCTTCCCCCTTAGTGACATCATCAACAAAACGGGATATAAGGCCATGAATACCTTCTGTGATACTATCACTCGTTCAAATGGTCTTCCATAGTTCCAGTTCTAGTATCAATAGCAGTGATCCTGGATTGCAATGTTTCCTCCAGTCTGTTGATCCTTTCAGTAAGTTTGGGATCATGCACAGCAGGTTGTTGTGCAGCAACAGCCTCAGCAGGTTTAGGTGTTGCAGCAAGGTTGTCAAGTTTCTGATGGATAGAAATAAATTGATCCTTCAGAAATTGATCTTTTGTAGTATTTCCAACCTTGATGCCCCTCACATCTAATATCAGATTATTCACAGCATTTTGAGTAGATGTGAAGTTTGAAGCAACTGTGGCAGTAGATTGTCTGTTTTCATTTACCATCTTCATCAGTTCTTCAAATCTCTTTCTGTCTATCCAGTTGTGTCCTCAAGCTGTTGCATATCATGCCTTACGGTCCTCAATTCATTTAACACTTCAAGCGGCACTTCTTTGGTCATCCTTCCACCGGTGGCGTCATCGACGAGCTCCTCACATTGTACCGTGGCCTCGATTGCTTATCACCATTGCCCTACTCCTATCCGGTCCGGCGGGGTTAGGTCCTTCATATTCATCCAGGATAGGATCAATGGCAGGTTTTTCAAAAACAGGTACAAATGCCTGAGGGGGATTAACATCAATATCTTCTTCTTCAGGCATCTGAAATTCCTCATCACTGAAGTCAAAGTCCAGCAGCTGCTCTTCTTCATTAACAGCAGTCTGCTGACCATCTTTCCCTTCAGTGGTCTTGCCTCTAGAAGGCTCCACTACAGCAGCCTCATCAACAACAGGGGTTTCCTCCAAACCCAAATCAGGTTCCAACCTTTGTCCGGAGTCTTTGTTTGAGACTCGGCCGGCTTTGTACCTTCGTTCCAACCTTTGTCCGTGTCCGTTTGTATCCCAAAGAACTCCGTACCTCCTCTTCAATTCCTTGTGGGTTGAATATAGTCTCATTATCCACTTGGAAATCTTCTGCATGACCAATCTTGTGTAGGACGATGGCAGTTTTAGTAAGAGTGCCTTCAATGTCAAATCCATCTTGATATTCAATGGACTCTTCAGAACTGGCACTAGGTTCATTAAAATCGCAACCTTTTCTCCATCCAAATCCTCACTCGTCCAAAGCATCGTTAGTGCGGTAGGCTCTACAACATGGAATGTGCTTGGTGCATCGGTCGGCCTACTAGCACTCGAGTAATACCTTCATTGATCAATGCCTCCGAGATCATCCATGGTGAGATCCCTGTAGATCCTCATCCATTTCTCCGGTTAGTCGTCTCTCGGTAGACACTCCGGCACCGATGAGCGCCTTTCGTAGGGTCAATTAACATTGCGGTCCCACCGGTTTCTCTGGACCAGAGGGGTGATTGTCATCAGAATCAGATGATGAAGAGCCATCACCATCATCTCTTGGATCCCTGAACTTGATACCCTCCTCCTTCTGTTGTTCATCAAACAAATCCATCAGTCTTGATTGCAGCAAGGTGGTATCAATTAGATCCAGCGGGTTCTCTACTCCCAAATTTTCAAAAACCCATTCTTCAAAATCTGTCATAGGTTGAGCGCTGGCTTTTGCCTCTTGTAGAAACCAAATTTCCATTGGAAGTAGTCGCAATTTTCGAAGTTTGGGATCTACATACTCTTCGGTTTTCTTACTTTCTTTTACATGCCTTTCAAATGGCATAAAAGATCTTACGGGGCGACTTCGGTGCCTTGTTGACCTCCGAAGGTACCAACAAGTAAATTCATGGTTTCTTCAACAGATGTTTGAAAGTCAGTAGGTTGCTGAGATTGTACATTTTTGCCTACTACTTCCATCTGTACCACACTTGGTTCCCCCTGACTTACATGCTCATCAGCAGGGTTAGCAACAGACTGCTTTTCCCCCTGAGTTCTTGCCACATTTGCAGGGTCTTCAACCAAGTCTTCTATTACCTCTCCAACCACCACAGCAGGTTCAGGTTCAGGTTCAGGTTCAGGTTCAGTGGTTTGCTGTGGTTCTTCAATAGATACTACAGCAGGCTTAGGGTCGATGACCGTCGCAAATCTTCAACAGTTTGCTCAAAAACAACCTGTCCAGCATCAGTAGACTTGACAACCTCTTCAGATGAGGAGTCAGTAATCACCACAGGCGGAATGATAGTTAAGGGCTCAGCCTCAACAACCTCTTCTTCTTCTTCTTCTACTGATGCCTCTTCTTGGATTCTTTGAGCCTCCAAGTTTTTAAGTTCTTTTCCTTTGCCATGCTTTTTCTTTTTGGTAATCTCCTTCATTCTTTTGGAGAGAGGTTCATCATCATCTTTTCCAGTAGATTTTCTCTTTCTACTAGCTTCCTTCTGTTGTTCTCTCAAGATTTCAACAACAGTTTTCCTTGCAGCTACTGACAAGATGGTCGGTAACCTCCACTTGACCCTCGGCGGACTCGGCGATGCTGTCGTTGTTTCCTTTCTTGTCTTCTTTGAAGGCTTTGAAACTTCAGATATTTTCTTTGTATTTCCACCTTTTCTTTTCTCAGCAGCCTTCTTTGGTGCAGCAGGTTTGATAGATATCTTCTTGGTTTGCTGAACCTGCTCACCTCCGGCATCACCATCATCTCCATCATTATCATCATCAGCAGCCTCTCCAGCAACCTCTTCATCATCATCTAGACCAGGGATAACATCATCAATTTCCTTCTTGTATCTAGACGATTGATCTTTTCAGATGCTATCTCAGGAATTTCCAAATGATTCAGCAGGGTCTGAACCATCAATCCTAAGGGCAGGGCCTTGGACTTCCTCTTTCCGTCTTTGTCTTCCTTGAAGACCTTCTTCATGTAATGGATGAAGTATCTAGCCCAATCAAACTTCATGCTCCTGCAGATGATAATCATCAACTCTATCTTGGGTCCCGATAGAGTGTCCATACTTCCAACTAGTCCCGTATGTTTTTAGCAATCGGTTGCTCGGCGGATCGTATTCACTTCCAATATGTTTGCGTTGATACCCGGAACGGATTTAGTGGCTGCATTTGTTTTAATCGATCAACAAATGCCATTTTGTCCAATCCCATTGCTTCAGGATTGACTGAGCCATCCACCACTTCAACAAACCCAAAAACTTCTCTCAGCAACCTGGGGGAGACTTCAATTTCTTGCCCATTCACAGCAGTCTTAAATGTTACAGTTCCTTCCTGTATCTGAATATTTCTCCAGAAACTGACAACATTTGTATAAGAAATTGTTTCCAGTCTTATATTCAACACATTCTCCAGACCGGCATATCTCCTTATTCTTCTACCAATGTTAATGGCAAGTTCAGTTCTGTTTGCATCTTCAACAAAGCCTCTAACACTTTGGCTTGATTCTATTTGGACATCAATCTTTTCCGCCATTGAAATAAGAAAAGGATGAAGAAGAATTGCTCTCAAATCTGTGTTCACACAATGTAGGATTTGCAGAGATAAAGCAGAAATTGCAAGTAGAGAATTCGCTGTGTGACGGTACCGATTATATAGACAAAGTGGGTAGTTGAAAGCTGTCATTGCACGTACATTGAGGTAACCACGATTAAATTGAATAATTTCTGACTTGACACGTGGCCCATTACTCCTCCATAACGTTTGTAACCGTTGGATGGTTTAACTATGGTAATAATGGATAGAATAAATATCCTGCCAATATGCTTTTTTGACTTTAATAACTTTGACTGAGTAACGTTCCATTCAGCAGGGTGAACCTCAGCAGGGTATGCTCAGCAGTCTGCTGATAAATAGGCTTCAGCAGCCTGCTGACAGAAGTACTCTGCTGATCCTTCATTTCTTCTTGTTTTGTTCAATTGATAATACAAGATGAAGTTTAATACCAATGAGCGATCCGTCAAGTGAGCTCACCCAACATGACAAAGACCAATCCCCTTGGCAACCTCATTTGCTCAATTGTCCAAACATGAGTACATGGAATTGTTGATACCAATGACTAATCGCTAAGTGAGCTCACCCAACATAGCAAAGACTAATCCCCTTGGTGAATTCCAAGTACACCGCTTGAATATCGGTCAACCTTTATGATTCCAAGTTCGGTCCTTAACTTAGCAAATCTTTCACTATCAAGTGGCTTAGTGAAAATATCGGCAAGTTGATCTTCGTAGGGATGTATAGAACCACCACATCTTTCTTTTCAACATGATCTCTTATAAAATGATGTCTCACATCAATGTGTTTGGTTCTTGAGTGCAAAACGGGATTTTACGTGATTGCAATTGCACTTGTGTTATCACACATAATTGGAATTTCCTTTTCTTCAATTCCATAATCCCTTAATTGTTGTCTTAGCCATAGTACTTGTGCACGGCAACTTCCAAGAAGCAATGTATTCGGCTTCGGCGAGTGGAAGTTGAAATAGAATTTTGTTTCTTGCTAAACCGGGAGACCGATCTATTACCCATTAAGCGACGGGTTCCGAGGTGCTTTTTCTATCAATCTTGCATCCAAGATAATCGAATCCGAGTAGGATATAACTTTGAAGCTTCCTTCCTTGGAATACCATATCCCTACTCCCAAAGTCTCTTTAAGATACTTGAGAACTCTCTTGACCGCACCTAAATGACTTTCTTTAGGTTTAGATTGAAATCTTGCACAAACACCTACAACAAAGGATATATCGAGTCTGTGGCGATTAGGTACGACGGATCGCCTATCATCCTTCGTATAAGGTCCGATCAACATCTTTGCCTTCTTTATCTTCATCCAATCGATGTTTGTACTCATAGGAGTTGAATTCTTAGTGCTATTTTCCATACCAAACTTCTTCAGCAACTTCTTGGTGTACTTGGTTTGATGAATGAAGATTCCATCCTTCATTTGTTTAACTTGCAATCCCAAAAAGTAATTCATTTCTCCCATCATACTCATTTGGAATTTACTCTTCATTAGATTTGCAAATTTTTCACAAAGTAAATCATTTTCGAACCAAAAATTATGTCATCCACATAAATTTGTACCCGGCAGGTCTTTGTCCCCTTCAACGATTCTCGAAAAGTGTCTTGTCAATGGTGCCTTTTGTAAAACCATTGTCCACCAAGAATTGAGATAGAGTCTCATACCATGCTCTTGGTGCTTGTTTCAATCCATAAAGTGCTTTGTTGAGTCTATACACTTTATCTTCTTGATCTTTAACTTCAAATCCAGGAGGTTGCCTTGAACATAAACTTCCTCCTCTAGAATGCCATTCGAAATGCACTTTTGACATCCATTTGATATACTTTGAAGTTCTTATATGCAAGCATGTGCCAAGAATAATCCGATAGCTTCCAATCTTGCAACAGGTGCATAAGTTTCATCAAAGTCTATTCCTTCAGCTTGAGAATAGCCTTTTGCAACTAGTCTGGCTTTGTTCCTCACAATGGTACAAGACTCATCAAGTTTATTTATATATACCCACTTAGTACCAATGATATTTGCATGACTTGGCCTTTCAACTAGTGTCCAAACTTGATTTCCTTCAAATTCATTTAATTCCTCTTGCATAGCAATTATCCAGTCTGGATCTGAAATTGCTTCTTCAATAACTTTTGGTTCCATTTGAGATAGAAAACAAGTAAACATAGCTTCCGGTTGTCTTCGGTCCTTACACCTTCTTTGTACATTGCCAATAACTTGTTCAGCAGGGTGATTCCTTAACCATTGTGGATTTTGATTATTTTGATTTTCAGGAACATCATCTTCAGTAGGGTCTGCTGTAGTTTCTTCTACAGGGGGGTCAGCAGATCCTTGAACTGCTTCAGTTGTTGCATCAGTAACATTGTCAGCAGGGTGTTCAGCAGGGGCAGTATCAGAAACTTTCAAGTCATTGAATCTTTCCAAAACTTCAACACAATCTGGATCAGTGACTTGTTGATTCTCAGCAGGTCCACAATCTTCATCTTCCATACCAGTAAACTTAGGTTCATCAAACACAACATGGATTGTTTCTTCATGTTTCGGTGACCTCTTGTTCGGTACTCGAATGCTCTCATTGATCGAAGAATATCCCAAGAATATGCCTTCATCGATTTTGGTTGGAATGTTTTCAAATGAACTTTATGATTTAGAATAAAGCATTTGCTTCCAAATGGATGGAAGTAGGATATGTTAGGTTTTCTTCCATTCCAAACCTCATAAGGTGTCTTCGACGGCTTCTTGTTTCTTCGATGTTCTGTTTTGTGTATAGCATCGTATTTCTTGCTTGACCTAATATCTTTCGGGTGGCAATGCTTCACAAATCATCGTTCTTCCCGCTTCCTTTAAGGTTGTTTCTTCTTTCGGCAACCCCATTTTGCCGAGGTGTACCAAGATGAGCAAGTTGATGTAGTACACCATTCTGTTCACAATACTCTCTTATAACTTTGTTGAGAAATTCAGTACCCTGATCTAATCTTATCTTTATGACTGTTAAACTTTTCTCATTTTGTAATCTCTTCAAAAGATTAGGCATGCTTTGAAGTGTTTCATTTTTCTTGTTCATAAATATCACCCAAGTATACCTTGAATAATCATCCACAACCACTAAAGTGTACTTCTTTCCTGTTACACTTGTTGGAGTTATTGGTCCAAAAAGATCCATGTGCATCAGCTCCAACACTCTATTAGTTGATTGTTTGGTCTTTGATTTGAAACTTGACTTTATCTGTTTACCTTGCTGACAAGCATCACATATAGCATCCTTTTTGAATGTGATCTCGGGTAAACCAACCACCGATTTCTTCTTCCCCAACCGATTAATATCATCAAAGTTTAAGTGATTCAACTTCTTGTGCCATAACCAATTGAGTTCGATTTGGTATGCACAATCGAAAGTGAGTTTCGGAACTGCAGTAGACCAATCCACAACATACATGTTTCGTTGTCTTCTACCAAGACAAGTACAACTTGATCACCTCTTTCACTAATGACAATACGGCTTGTCTTTGTCAAAAGTGACCTTGTATCCCATGTCACGAAATTGTCCAAAGTGCTCGGCAAGTTGTAGTCCGATCCTTCCACATATGCAACATTCTTGATTGTGAGTCCATTTCGATAAGTGTGCCATATCCTCTTGTATGTCCAGTGTATTCTTATTGCCAAAATTCACCCTTGGACCATCTTTTGCCACAAAATTTGTTAGACAAGTGCTTATTCTTTGTCATGTGTCCGGAACATCCACTTTGTCAAAGTACCGGACACCCTACAAAACAAAGTTAATGCATTTTAGGTACCCAAACCTGTTTGGGTCCATAGTGGTCGTAGCAAGCATGACCCTTGGTATGTTTCCATAAGGTCTTCTCCGAATGTGTCATACTTTGGTTCATACTTTGGTTCATACATGTATTCCACACATCCATAAGTTCTAACGAGTAGGTTGTGTAGGAATCACATATGTTACGGCCTTTTGGTACATAATCTTTGTTTGAAATGATTGTTGTTGTTAGAAACATGTGCATAACCATAGGTGTCTTTGTCACGTTAGGAACAACCCTATGATAAGGAGTCCGTCGAGGTCTCGCCGAGGCCTTGTATAAGTCCTCTCGCCGAGATCTTTGTCGATTCCTTTGCTTTGGTTTTACCCAAGCAAGTATGGTTATACTTACTTGTTTTTAACAAGTAAATGCGAGAATATTCCAATCATCATCGTAGGGAACAATCTACCTTTCCCCCGAGATAAGTATCCCTTGAATGATTAACATTTTTGGGTTTAGGATTCTTATCCTTGGAATATTTCGTTTCTTACCCTTACGTGGTCCGGCGAGACTTAGTAGCAGTGTCCGCTATCGGCGAGTTTAGAAGGCACGAGTTCTATTTTTAGATTTATTCTTTTTACTAGGGGCGTTGACTTCTTTGACCTACGATTTTGCTTCCTTGAAGCATTCTCATTAGGTTTTTCTTGCTTCAAACAATGTTACCGGGAGTTGGATCTAGTGCGGGTACAAACTTAGGACCAATTCGGTACTAGGTTCGAGTAACCTTCTTGGATCCACTCTTGTTAGATTGCCGAGTTCCAAATCCAAGCCCCTGTTCTATCCCCATAAGGCTTTCCGATTTGTATGCGGCAATGGAACAAGATGGTTCGGATTCAGATTCGAAAGGCTTGGATGTTCAAACGAGACTTATCTCGATTCCGTCCAACATCTTTTTCCTTACCTTTGAGAACCCTTTGTTCAGCTTTCAATCTTCCAACTTCCAATTCAAGAGCTTCTTTTTCAGCCTTCACAATCTCATAACCAGATTTTATTATCCTCAGTTGATTAAGGATGGCATCCAAAGTCTCATTGTTGTCAGAATTTCTAGGATTTGAACCACAGGTTGATTCACAATCACTTCCAGCAGGAGTGTTGATGGATACAGTGTTGTATACCTCCTCAGTTTCATCCATATTAGCCATCAAAGCATAATCCTCCATATCAGCAACCAGTGCTGTGTCATCTGATTCATTTCCTTTTTCAGATTCCACTTCATACCCTGATTCATCTTCAGCAACCATAGCCTTCTTGCCATGTCTTCTTTGTTGACTCTTGGTCTTCAGTAAGTATGGACAATCAGGTCTAAAATGTCCAGGCTTCTTGCAGTTGAAACAAAGATAATCAGGTTCCTTGCCTTGTTTTAACTCAGGACAGTCAGGTTTGAAGTGTCCTGGTTTCTTGCAATGAAAGCATAAATAATCATTATCTTTCCTTGGTTCTTCTTTCTTTCTTTCAGTAGGCCTCTTTGTAAAATTTCTTGCAGGGACCTTTCCAGTCTTCATCATCCTGATTTTCTTGCTCGGTAGGGCAATTTGTTCTTGCATCTCATCCAAGCATATCATCCGTCCTCCCGATGTTTCTTCATGATGTGAAGCGACCAATGCTTGTGGTCTTTGGCTCTTCCTTTTCGATTTCGTGCACAAGCTTTTTGCTAAATTCATAAGCCTTTAAATGCGAAAACAATTTGAAGGTGTCTTCTTCATGCAACTTTCTCATTTCTTCAATTGCGGTCACCTTCATTTTCCAAACATCTTTTGCAGGTAGAGCTTCCAAGATTTTGGTGTTTATTTCCTCTTTTGAATAACTTACACTCGGCAGGTAAGTTCATCCAGATTGCATTGAATCTTGATTCCATTTGCTCAATGGTTTCATTTGGCAAAGCATTTTGAACTTTTGAAATCTCTTTTCGGCCACACCGATTTTGTTCTTCTTTATTGCATCGTTGCCTTCACGGATCAAGTGAATCTTGTCCCAAAGTTCCTTTGCGGTCTTGCAATCTTTAACCTTCATGTACATATTGCTATCCAAGGTTACGTAAATGATATCAACAAAGCAATGTTGTTGAGGTTTGCTCTTTTTCTCGTCTTTACGCATTCCATTCTCTTTTTGGTTTAGGAATGTACTCGGTTGTGTCACCCATTTATTCTTGCCTTTGTAATCTCCGGTGGTCCATCGGTTAGTACATCCATCATCTCATCATGAGTAGCGGCAAGGTATGCTCGCATTCGACGTTTATACTCATCAAATCTATCAAGAGAACACATCAACATTGTTCTAGCATACTGTGTGTTGTCCATGATGCAAATCTTTGAAAATCGGTAACTTGAAAGAAAGTTTTAAAGAATTTTCACAAGCACAACAAGTAGAATTACTTTGTAACGAAGCTAATCGCTCCGATACCAATTGTTGGTCCCTTGAAAAGGCTTTGGTTAAGTTTAGAGGGGGGGGGGTGAATAAACTTAACACTTAAAACTTTGGAGTTAACAAATTCGCAACTTCAAAGCGAGTCGCGATACTTCGTGAGTCTGCGTTGAGACTTCGATAACTGCGGATAAACGTAGTCTCGATAGTTGAGTTTTCGAATTTGTGCAGCGGAATAATATCAAAATTAAGCCTTAATACTTGTTGTTAAATATGATACTAAGTATTAGATACTCGTAGTGCGGGTGTGTGATTTCGGTTGCTAGATTCGATGGCCGATGTAAAAAAATAAACTAAGTGCGAAAGTAAATGCTCGAAAGTAAATAGTCGATTTTATAGTGGTTCCGAGGTGATGTAATCCTGTCGGTCCACTCTTCTCCCTGTGATGTTGGAGGAAACTCACTAGAGATCTTTGATGCGGCTTTTACAAAGATTCCTAAGTTGTTTGTCCTTCACCAATAGCTATGGCTTCACAACCGAAAAGCGGGAACGGTAGGATTGTTGCTCCCGAGTCTTCCATTGGTCCTTGAAGGGTAGGATTGCCTCTTCACCGGCTCCACCACAAACAACGAGTCTTTCACACCTAACGATGCTTCACTTGTCTTCGAGCGGGTTCTTTATAAAATAAAGATTGAATCAAATAAATGATTCGATTTGCGGCGGCTTGATTATGATGATGTAATCGGCGGCTTGCGAGTCTTCAAGTGTGTATGCTTGATGCAGCTTGAACACAGAATGCACTTGAAGAAAATAACTAGATCAGTAATCTTATGCTCAGCAAGTTCAGCAGGGTGTTTTTCAGCTCAGTATTATCACTTAAAGTTTATCCAAATTTCATCCTGTTTTTCTGAGTTGAAAGTCCTCTATTTATAGGCAAGAATGCATGTGACTTGTGTTTGAAATTCAAATGTGACCGTTCCTTGTTTTTGTCCCATCTGATTTGTATTCTGTCACTATTCATAGGACTGACACCGTCAGAATTCCTTTTTGACGGTGCGGTCGTCCACCCGTTTGACTTGTATCCAATGGATAAAAATGGAGATCATTCCAACGTCTTTTTAATCTCAGCCTTTGATTTTCTTGATAAGTCAGAGGTAGTTGGCTGTCCTTATCCATGTAATCTTCCAATGAACTTGAATTAATCGAGGTATCATATCAGCAGGTTCATAAGTCTGCTGAAGTACCAATCAGTTTGCTGATCATCATATTTCTGTATGTAAAATATAATGCAGCTGATTACTTTTATCTAACTTTTATTTGTGAAGTTAGATTACATCATTTTAATTATAACCAAGTTCCAAACAACATCCAACTTATGGAACTTAGACCTTCTACACAAGGTATATGTAATCAGTTTAGGTCATCACAGACTTGCCTAAATTCTGATTCCATATCCTTGACTTTAAATACTAAGTTTGATCCCTTAGCCTTCATTAAGCGAGTTTGAACCCTCGGCCCTTCGGTCTTCGGTCTTCGGTCTTCGGCGGGTTCGACTAGTCTACCGACCTATCTACCCTATCGACCTAGACCGATCAACGATATCAATCGGCAAACCTTTACGGTGCTTGTTTGATCAAACCTATTTATGAATCAAACTCTAATAAACCTATACATTTGATCTAGACATCTTTTTGCCTTTGCACTATAACAGCTAGTATGGAACTCATCATCAAAACTAAGAAATAAGTCCAACACTTGTCCCTATGAAGCTTCCCAAACACACAATGTTCACAAAAGTCCAGATTCCTGACCTTACATCCCCCAAGAAGATCTTTCTGAGAAAGAATCTGCATCCCCCATTCACCCATGTGACCCAGTCTCATGTGCCACATTTTTGTCAACTGTGACTGATGAACTTCAGCAGATGCTACAGCAGCAGACCCAGACACAACTGATCCTTGAATAATATACAAGGTTCCCTTTTTGACTCCCCTGAGAACTGAAAATGAGTTTTTGTAGACACTCAGTTTTCCACTTTCACCCTTAAAACTGAATCCCTTGCTGTCTAAAAGACTGAGAGATACTAAGTTCTTGGTCATCTGCGGAACATGTCTAACTTCACTCAACATACAGAATTTACCATCCTCTGTCCTCAACTGAACTGAGCCAATCCCAACTATCTTGCAGACCTTGCTGTTTGCCATAGCTATATGACCACCATCTATCTGTTGATAACTTGAGAACCACTCTCTGTGTGGACAAATATGATAAGATGCTCCAGAGTCCAGAATCCACACATCAGCATGATGTCGATTCTCCGCCTACTAGAACCATGTTCTCTCTCGAATCAAACTCATTTGCTACAAAGAAATGTTCCAGAATCGTTCTCCCGTCGTTTCTTTTTCTTTGGACAGTTGGACTTCCAATGTCCCTGCTCCTTACAGTAATTGCAAACATCTGTGGATTTAGGACATTTGGACCCTGTCTTCTTGGATTTCTTCTTCTTCCCAAACAGCTGGCCATGCCCTTTTCCACCACTACTGCTGACTACTAGTCTAACAGCCTGACTGTCTGCCCCAGTGCCTTATGTCTCAGCTCCCTGGCATGTAACGCTGACCTTACATCTTCCAATGCAACTGTATCCTTCCCAACTATGAAGGATTGCACAAAGTTCTCATAAGAAGCTGGTAGAGATACCAACAAAATCGAGTGCATCTTCATCCTCAATCTTCACATCAATATTCCCGAGATCAAGTAATATTGTGTTCAGCGATCAAGATGATCTCTCGGTGAGTCCCCTCATGCATCCTTAGACTAAACAGCCTCTGCTTTAGCAGCAACTTGTTGGTCAATGACTTAGTCATATACAATGTTTCAATCTTTGACCATAACTTAGCAACGGTGTCTTCCTCAGCAACTTCTATGATAACATCATCATATAAGCACAACATGATGGTGTAATGTGCTTTCTCCTCTAGACTGGCGTAATCCGCTGCACTGGCATCTCCTTTACCGGATAAAGGAGTCCACAATCCTTGTTGTTTTAACAAGGCCTGCATCTTGATTTGCCATAGACTGAAACTGTTCCTCCCTGTAAATTTATCAATCTTTACGTTAACTGCTGACATCCTTCTTGCTAAAGAACAGACCTTTGATCACAAAATCCTAGCACCGGTCACCGGTCTTGGTGAAGATCAACTCCGTTCAACCTGCAAATCTCCCTGAATCTTGAACCTAACCTGGCTCCGATACCAGTTTGTTGAAACACCGATGAGAAATTTGCACTTGAAGAAAGATAAACCAGATGCAATCTAACAGTAAAAAAATGGCGGAAATTGATAAAACACAGAAAACAAAGAGAACACGGTGATTTAACGTGGTTTCCGGCGTTGTGCCGACTACTCCACGGACAGAAAAGGAGATATTTTATTATGCACAGAATTACAAGGTTTTCACAAGTGTGTGAATAACACTTTGAAAGACACACTTTGCATTGATTGCAACCTCGGTATTTATAGGCACAAATACCAGACCCTAACCGCCAAAGATCTTTGTCGGAATTAACATAAATACCCCAGATGTGGATCCCAGATACAGCTGTTATCCACCAGACGAAACTCAGCTCCAAACTGACTTTCCCAGAAAACTCCCTTTTCTTGAAACTCACTTGTAATCAACAAACTCAGATGTAGAACCCACCAAAACTCAGTTTCCACCAAAACTCAGTTTCCATAAAACTCAGTTTCCTTCACAAAACTCAGTTTCAGCTTTCAGATTAGTTCCACCCGTTTTAGAGATCAAGTCACAAAACTTAACAAAAACATCCTCAGTGAGCGAGCCCAGCAAGAAAGCATTATTGACATCAAGTTGCCGCAAGGACCACTGAGAGGTCACGGCTAAGCTAAGAACAAGGCGAACTGTGGTCGGCTTTACAACCGGACTGAAGGTATCAAAATAATCAACCCCGGGGCGTTGGGTGAACCCCTTAGCAACCAAGCGAGCCTTGTAGCGATCAATATAACCATCTGGTTTGGGCTTGATTTTGAAAATCCACTTACAACCAACAATATTGAGCGAAGGATCATAAGGCACTAATTCCCATATGCCGTTGTGAACAAGGGCGTCAAATTCTTCATTCATGGCTTTGCGCCAATGGGAACTTTGTAATGCTTGTTTAATGGTCGTAGGTTCAGTATCAGAGTATTTAAAATCGAGGCTGGCATGGAGGTTAAGGAGAGTCCGGGGTTTGAAAATATTGTTGCGGGCACGAGTGACCATAGGATGGGGAGTGGGAAGCTTTGAGGAGGGCGAATGGGAAGGGATATGTGGGGAAGGAAGGGGGGTCTCGGGGGGAGAAGGAAGGGAGGGCTCGGTTGGGGAAGTGGGGGAATCTGGGGGGGACGGAGGTGAGCTAGAGGACGAGATAGGAAGGGAGACGGGAACTGTAGGAGGTGGTGGGGAAGGGAACCATGAGGTAAGGGGGGGTGAAGAGGAAGGAGCTGCACGGGAGGCAAAAGGAAAAATACTCTCAACAAATTTAACGTCTCTAGAGACATACATGCGTCCGTATGAAAGGTCGAGACAATGGTAAGCACTCTGGGTAAGAGAATAACCTAAAAAGACACAAGGAACGGAGGAGGGTTCGAGCTTGTGATGAGTATAGGGTTTGAGCCAAGGATAGCAAAGGCAACCGAAGACTCGTAACTTGCTGTAGTTGGGAGGAGTGGAGAATAGTTTTTCATAAGGTGTGAGCATTTGGAGGGTTTGTGTAGGCATGCGGTTTATGAGATAGGCAGCAGTAAGGACGGCATATGACCAATAAGCGGAGGGAATAGAGGCGTGGTGAAGGAGTGAAAGAGCGGTTTCGACATTGTGTAAGTGTCGACGTTCAGCCATTCCATTGTGTTGAGGGGTGTGAGGTGGTGTGAATAACATAATACGGAATATTCCTTGTACATATTATATATGTAACATCTTGCAGATGTGAATAACATAATACACAATATTCGGTTATTATTGCCTAATACTTAGTTTACTAATAAGTGTGATACGCATAATCCACGTACTATCAGATTATGCATTTGACAAGGACTTCAAAATTAAAATGAAAGGGAAAAAAGACACTAACTTCATATATAACCACCGACCTTCTGAGAATTTAACATAATTGCATCACTGAACAAAAAGGAAAGGTGACGCCCGTTCCGGATACCGAATACTTATCCGTAAAAAACGCCCGGCATGCATATATTAATTTTTATATTGGGGTATAAACGTAAAATGGAATTATTTTATTATTTTCCTATTTTATGTTTAACCTAATTAATTAATTAAAAGGAACTATTGATTAAAATATAAGATTAATTAATTAAAAGGGGATTTTTATTAATTAAGCATTTACGTGTTTGGTAGGAAGATTCTTTTTCTTTTCTCAATTTAGATTCGTTTGGTTGCCGAAGAAAAGAAAGAATCTTTTCTCAACTTACTGTCTTTTTTCAAAATGTCATTCTTTTCTCAACTTTTGATTCTCAGCTATTCCTAAAGAAAAGTAGATAGAGAATAGAAAAGTCTCATTTTTTCCCTCCACCTTTTTCCCACCCACCTTCCACTTTTTTCCCGCAAGTTTAATTGTTTTAATTTGTATTGTTTGTTTCATTTAACAAACTAAAATAATCCTCATTAAAATTACAACTTTAATATATAATAAAAAAATCTCACTCATAAATTCAATTACATTCTTCTCCATGACAACCAAACAGACAGGTGAGAATAGATTGGTAATTCTTTTCTTTTCTTTTGTTCATTTCCCTCTGCCAAACAGAATACATGAAAATTAATTATATTCTCAACATTTTTTCTCTGCATACCCAAACAAATGGTGATAATCTATTCTTTTCTATTCTCAGTTTTTCTTTTCTCAAGTCTTTTCTCATCACTTTTCTTTTCTCAGATTTTCCCTATACCAAACATCACGCTAATTCTTAAACAAGAGGACGACAGTAGCGACGCAACTTGACAGGAGAAAAGGGAGAACGAAATCTTCAACCGTGCGGTTAATTGGTTAATCGTTTGTGCAGGCAATAGAAGGAAGAATTGATCACCGCGAGGAGACGAACGTTTTCACGGTTTTCGTTTTCAATACGGTAAACTTTCAACTTAGCCCTAAATCTAGAATCTTGTTCGTTTTTTTTTGAGTTTTTCTAAGATTACATTAGTATTGGGATTCGTTTTAATCGTAGAACACCGTTATTCAATCGTAGGTTGATCGTAGAAGTTGGGGATCAATGGATTTACTTTCGTTTTCGCTTTTGGAATTGCTAAAGGTAAGGGAGTGTTTTTAAACGGATTTTGGTGTTTAACCGTATTTAATCGTTTGGCTGTTGTTGTTTCATTTTAATTTTTTTTTAGTTCTGTTTGTATCTGTAATATATATATGTAATGTCTTGGTTTTACTGTTATCTTCCGTCGAGGAAAAAGAAAAGGGACCACTTTTGTTGTTTAGTTTTCCTTCCAGATGATATATATTAATAATAATAGCAATGGCAATAAATTCTTTTAACAAGTTTCGAAAGTTGGGAAAGAATACAAGGAAGAAACAGAGGTTTTGCTCTTCTTATTTGAATTATGTTGCTGCTAATTTTTTTTATATATATTTTAATTCCTGCTACGTATTGCCCAGAAGGAAAAAAACGAGACATGCATTATGTACCCTTTTACCAGTTGCTGTGAAAGGGCTATGCTATAGATAATAATATTAATAACAACAAAATACAAGGTGGTGTTTATATTTCAAAATATTATTTAATGTGATAATGTTTATCTTGTTTGGATATTATTTATGTGCAATGTGTTATGGTTTGGTATGGATGTCTTTGTGAGACATCATATATTAATTGGAAATGTCTAACATCGACTTCTGGTAGCCTTGGTATCAAATCGCACCACAACTGAGACCCTCTGCGGGGAGAATGTGGGAGCACCGGAAGGCTTTGTTTAAGCCTTGTGGGACATTGACTTAATAGTCAATGATACTTTTACAACATGCTAGGTAGTGTAATTAGATGTTCAGGACTGTAGAAGTCCCTAAGGAGCCTTATATGTGAATGGCCTTAGGTGGTTAGATTAACTACAAAATAAACATACGTGATGAGTCTAAAAACTAAAACGTTTTAATTCTTGGTGAGGCACATTTATGATTCGCAACATGGAATCATTTCTCATACGTAACGGACACTATTCGGGTTTTGGGAAATATTCCACACGGAACCATCGGTGCCATATGAGGTGCTGAATATGTCTCGGTGCATACCCATCATTCGGGCATTGTGTCCTTGAATTACAATGTAACATAGATAATTGCTCGTGATGGTGCTAACAGCCTAGCAGAGGGGAGTGTATTTTAATGCAACCTATGTGGTATAGATTGTTGAATTTACTTGTTATGTATGATATGTTATATATTGTGTGTAACCGTTTCTTCTACCCCTTGCTGAGTACGTAAGTACTTACCCATTCTCTTTCTTTATTGTTCCCACCCGAGAAGGTGGTTATTAGGACGATGATGAGTATGGATACGACGATGAAGTGGATGGAGCCGATGTTTGAGCTCGGGATAATGTGATGATGTTGATATTTATTTTATGCATTTTATTATACTGTTCTGAGAGATAGACTTTAGTACATTTTCAGTTTCATTCGGGATGTAATAAGTCGCAACAACATTTATTTCGTTGTTTGTCGTTTCAGTTTTCTTAGACGTAGATTTTGGGACTTGGTGATCCGTTGTTTGTCGTTTGACATTCTTTTTTCGAGTTATCTTTAGTTTTAATTTATTCCGTTTTTACTATGATTAATTGTTACGAGGCTTATGTATATATTAATTTTGGCAATTTAAAAATTAATATATGCATACCGAGGCGTTCTTTACGGATAAGTACTCGGTATCCGGAACGGGGCGTCACAGGAAAACAATCCGATTGTCGTGTCAAACTCATACTTTCAGAAAATCTTGATCACCAACACTAACAAATAGCAAAATGTATAGCACATTAATACATATCTGTATTCAAAAATTGTCGAATGTGAGCCCACTCTCTGCATAAAATTATTTGCACTCTTCCAAACTCTTCTGATCGGAAACATTTGGAAGACAATTATCAGCAACTGATACTTTTCTCTGCACATAATCTGGAAGCTTCCCTTCAATATAATTCTCAGAAAGATCAACAACACCAAACCTTCCAACTATTGGAGTAATACTTCCATAAAACAAATTGTGAGATACATTAAAATCTGCAGCTCTGCTATTGACCCATGTAGTCAAGTTGGGGAGAGTCCCAACTAAAAAATTTCCCGTGGTACTGTAACGGAGACATTGACCACAAAGCATCAGGAAGGGTACCAGTAAAAGCATTGTCAATCACCACCAGAAATTGCAACTGCGTAAGTGCAGGAAACAGAATCGGGGGTAATGGACCAGAATGAGAGTTGGACCATCTTCTTCAGGAGTAGGAGCAATTAGGGTTTCGACATCCACCTCCATGGGTGGTGATTGATTTCCAGCAAGGTGGTTTGAAAGGTCGAGAGTTCCAAATTGCTGTCGGTAATTGTGTTTCGTAAGAAGTTTTGTGAGATTTGGAAGCGGAAAAGCCAAGAAAAAAAAATCCCTAAGGCCTGTTTGGATTGAAAGAAAAGGGAGGAGAAGAAAATAAAAGGCTTGAGTTGATTTTAATTGAGGGTGTTTGGTATTGTCAATAGGAAAAGGGAAGGAAATGTGAAGGAGGGAGATCAAAGGAAATGATGTAAAGAAATCAGGTTGCCTGCTTTCCGTCCATTTTCAGCCAGATTTGGAAGGAAATGATATATTTTTTAAAATATTTTATATAATTACCTTTTCAATTTTTTATATTTTATATAATTACTTAAATAACCTTAAAATTAATACTAATATCTCACTAACCTAATGTCTAAAATTGGAAAATCATTTATAATCTTGTGATTTCCTTTCTTTTCCAATAATATTCCAAACACACTTTTAAACCTTCATTTCCTTTCCGTCTAGTTCTATCCAAACACTCAAAATAAAATTTACGGTCCCTCCTTCCCCTCTCCTTTCTTTTCCGTCACTATATTTTCTTTTCCTTTCTATTTATTTCATTCAATCCAAACGGGTTTTTATCAGATTAGGTTTGAAAAGGGTAAAAATCCCTTACATATATCTGATATTTTGTTCATCGGTGGCGGTGGAAATAGGCAGGAGAATTCCATCGGTGATGACCTCATCGGCGCCCGCTAACGTCAGCGGGGATTCACGTGCTTGCAAATCGAAGTTGAAATCCTTCCCAACTTTGTAAAATCTTCTCGAATGAGACATTTTCGGATCAATTTATATGAATGAAAGCTTCATCGGCGACGTCAAAAGAGGTTCTGCAAGAATTATGCCGCTGCTCCGACGCCGACAGTGAATCGGAGGAGGAGTTATAATTGACGAAAGGATGCGTGGAGGGATGGATCGACTGAAGTCGACAGACGTAATCAGATTTAGGTAAAAAAAAAGGATGAGGGTAAAATTGTCCACTACATTTGTCTTTGTCCTTAATCCCTTATGAAACATTAAGCTGGACTATTAGTTGAATCAAGATATGTAAATGTCATTATTGACAATTAACTAAATTATTTATACATTGCATTGCGTCGGTTTTTAAAGTCGATTCTTTGAGTTAAAAATTAATTTTAAACTTGATTTTTAACTTGATATGTATCCAACATTATTAGCAATTGAAATAACCATTTAATTTGATGGAGTCAATTTTGTCGTAGAGCCCATAAAATAGATAGGATGATCAAATTAATTCAAGTTAAGTGTTGTAATTGCTCTAGTAAAATTAAATAAAAAAATAGTTGTTAACAAAATAAATAATAACTAAAAATTACGTTTGAATGAAAAATCAAACAACAAACTTTTAAACATTGTTGATCTGATGCTAATTTGGAGTATTTAAATTGTAAAAATGAATTTATATATGTTCATCTAGGTGGTGTTAATCTTTTTTTAAGTCTATTTTTAAGTTGTTATTGTATAAAAAAAATAAGACTTCATATAAAATTGATGATTGTATTATAAAGGAAATCAAATTTTTTTTTTGTCATTATCGTTGCTCTAAAAATAACATGGGACAGTGACGGAGCAGGATCTCAAGTAATGTCACAATGAAAATTTTAAAGAGTTAAATAAAAAAATTAAGAGGGAAACAAAATATTTATACGACTTCTATGGCACCACGTTTTTGCTTCAATTGACACTTTTAAAATTATTGTTGGCACCAACATATATATATATATATATATATATATATATATATATATATATATATATATATATATATATATATATATATATATATATATTTTACTTCAGGCTCCACCCAAAAAGGCAATAATTACTAGGGGTGAACAAAAATTTAAAAACCAAACCAACCTACCGAACCAAATTGAACCAAACCGGAAATGTATAAACCGTGTTTTTTTTCGGTCGGTTTTCATATAACTTAAAACCAAACCGTTGATTACAATTTGGTTCCAATTTAAAAAAATAAAAACCGTTTAAAACCGGACCAAACCGGATGATATATATATATGTATACACACACACACACACACACACACACACACACTCACACTCACACTCACACACACGCACGCACACACACACACATCTAATACTTTAAAACATCTATACGCTTTTTACTATCTATCTCAATCTATTTGAACTTTTTACATGTAATATAGTGCTGCTACATAGTTAATTTCATATCCTACATATTCAAATTTTGTTAATCATTTCACAGAATTGTCTTCAATCCTTTGAAAGAATCTTGAGTACATTTCGGTTCACAACTCACCACTCGCTAACTCATTCTTCTCTTTATACTTCCTCAACACCAATATTTGAAATATGTGGATGCTCATTTGAATGACTTACATCTCAATGATGTTGATGAACTTCATTATGGATATTTGTCGATCTTTGATTTGTATGACTTACTTCTCTTAATGATATTTATGAAGCCGCATAATGTATATTTTTTTATTATACGGATAAATGCATTTATAAACCTTAGTTTTATATACGATTGTCTTTGATTTGCTTATAATTAGGTTATGTTGGACAATAACAACGTACAAATAATCAAATATCGGTGTTTTGGAGATCATAAAATCATGAATAATTTCTTACTAAATAAAGCTCAAATCGTATCACACATGTTTATATATATATATATATATATATATATATATATATATATATATATATATATATATATATATATATATATATATATATATATATATATATATATATATATATATATATATATATATATATATATATATGTGTGTGTGTGTGTGTGTGTGTGTGTGTGTGTGTGTGTGTGTGTGTGTGTTATCTATCTTCTATTTGTCTCTCCTTACTTATGAAACAAATCTATTCCTCTTTCTTCCCTAATCTTACTCAAAATACTATTTTGTGTTATGCATTTTGAGATTTATGTATGTCATTTAATAATATAGTTGTTTGTTCATTAATAGTAGGTTTTTAAAGTTAATGATTCATTGATGATCGAATTGAAACGAGTAAGATAATAACCATGTGAAAACCGTAATAAACCGGAACCAAGCCGAACCAAACCGGACCGAATAACATGGTTTACGTCTTCAAACCGTTCTAGTTTGGTTTCAAAAATTTGAAACCGTATAAAATGGTTCGGTTTTAAAAATGATAAAAACCGGCCGAACCGGACCATGTTCACCCCTAATAATTAATTACTTCGTATACCACACTTTTATAAAGATACAGTCAACTATTTAATACATTAATAGAACATTTTAGTCATTCATTAATAATATAATTTTAACATCAACCAATAATCCATTTTTTCCAAAATCTTAATCTTAATCCAAAACACCATTTAATCATCATCATTTTTCTTCATCTTCATCATTCTTATTCTTCAACAAAAATTCCATTAATAAAACACTACACACAACCTTCTTCTTCATCACCGTATTCTTTTTCATCAATTATTAACCTACGTCTATAACAATCCACAAATTTAATCTTTATCCAAATCATCAACATTAACTCAAATACTACAACTTTATTCATCTTCATCATCAAAATTCATTCATTCAAGCAAAAAAAAAAAAAAAAAAAAAAAAAAAAATTCACAAACCATTTTCTCCATCCTTTTCGACACACCATCCATCCACAATCTACACACATTTATATTTTTTCTACACATCTTCATCTCCTTAATCATCTCAAAATACATTTATTTTAAACACGCCTTCAACTTCTTCATCACATCAAAATCATCAAAAGCTTCATAAAAAATTAAAATCTTGATTTTTATTTTATAACTTGAAATAGGTGAACGAGTTACCCTATTACAACATGAAGAACATGTAAAAGCATGATTTGGGGAGAAATTTTTTGTTTTTATGCGTTTTTCGATGAAAGATAGGGTTTTTCCGGCGTTTTCGAGCATCCCGTTTCTGATACTAGCAACGTCAGCAACACAAACGTTTTATGTAAACATAAACGTCGAAACACTCAACGTTACAAATGTATAAACAATGTCGGAGCAAAGTTTTACGTCAGCCAAACTGACGTTCCAAATGTATAAAAAACGTCGGAGTATCTGACGCTACGCAAATGTCAGTAGCCACACTTGCGTTGTCTTGTTATTACAATGTCAGGCCTATCGACGTTCCAACATTTGCCCCATTTTTTAGATTGCTTATAATGTAAGTTGTTCTGACGTTGTTAGCACGAAAACAACGTCGGTACATGTGACGTTACGAGTCATCTTCATCTCAATTGTAGGAACGGTTTCTTCCCGACGGAAAAAATTCGAAAACCAACCATTAAAACCCTCGATTTCTTCAAAATTACCAGCGAATTTCTTAAAAACAAGATACATACGTGATTTGATTCAAATTTATGTTTTTCTTAGTTTTATTTTTGAAACCAATGCTTCAATTGCGGTTTTCAGTGAAATACTTATCTTCTCCGGTGAAATATCATCTTCTCCGGTGAAATATCATCTTCTCCGGCGAAGTTTTTTTGATTCAAATGAAAAAAAAGAGGGAAGTTAGTATTATGTTAAAATGAATTGGTTAAATGAATTAAAGAGTGTTAAAATATTAAAAAGTGTTATTTTATAATTTATGAAAGCTGAGGGACTAAAGTGTATATTTTTTGAAAATTATTAAATGGATGTGGTGCTTTAAGTGATTTGGTGGTGTGCTGAAGTAAATAAATTAAAGGGTGCCATAGAAAATATGTGGTGCCGGTAGAAGCTGCCAATATTTAATACATATATTAGTAAATTTTTTCAGATCGGGGGAAGCAGTAAGACCCCATTGGCTCAATATAGGTCCGCCACTGATGGGAATAGACAATGAATGGTTATACAAAAATGTTTAAATCACATTTTTTTCTTTGAATCTTTTTTTTTCTTTTTTGAAGAGAAGGAAAGGTTATAGCTACATATGGGTAATACAATTAGTAAATAGTCCTCTTTTACTTTGATGTTTTTCTGCAAAATTTTTTTGGGGGAAACAAGACATTTTATAGATGGGAGAGAGGGGGGAAGAGTCTCATTCTACACACTAACTAATTAAAGACATTCCTTAGTTAAAAACGAGTAAGGACATTCCCATCTACTCGAGGATAGGAAAAAGAAACATTGACAACGCAATATAATAAGTGTTGAAGTTGTAAGTGCTAGAAGTAATAGCACCGATCGAGACACTCGATCTTAGCACAGCGGAAACATATGCGATTTACGATATGAGACGTAACTAACTAATCCTACGAGAAGGTTAGTAGATTTACCCAAACCGGAGAGAGATGATAAAATCGACCAAGGGAGAAGCCGTAGTCTTCCGGATTGTATCTCCTAGCGATGACTGATGGACGTCGATCCTCGCCGTAGAACCTCCTCGAAGTTTTTCTTCTCTTAATGACTAGAACGAGAAACTAATTTTTCTCTTCTTTTATTTAAGTGTGGCGCCAATTTATGATGTGAATTGTGTTAGGAGGAACTCTCTTTATATAGGAAAATAACTAGTAAAGAGAGTTATCATTTTCACACCTCAAAAACCTATTCCCATAAGGAAAAGATATTTTTGCTACAAAATAAGAGATAATTCCCAAAAAATCAATCTCTTTATTTTTCCATTAATTATCCAACAAATAGATAATTAATTAATTACACATATGAGATAATCTAAGAAAATTTCTTCTCCTAAATTATCAACACATGTGGCGCCATCTGTCATTAATTTTTAATAGAAAATGTCTTTTCTATTTTACTTATTGTTTACCAAATAAATAATATTTGCATATTCATTAAATAGACCAACTATTTAATTTAATCTCGAGGTTCCATAAAACGAGAAAACACTCACGCGTTAGGAGCCAACCCGTGGACCATGGACCTATAACCAGTAGCTACAATAAATTGAATAAAATATTCATCGAACAGAATATATCTATTTAATTCATTGATTCCGGAATTACGCCACCATAAATCCGAAACTGAACACTATCGATTATAGATATAACTTATTCTCAAAACGTCGAGTCGAGTCGATAAGTGTCGATTGATATAATCATTACATATAAAATAACCCTCCATAGACTATCCGTACTGAAGTAGAATTATTTCCGTAAACCTTCTTCAATACATATTATCCTTATTTACCATTAACCCACTAGTGATCAATTAGTTCATAACCAATACGAACTCCCGGGATCGATCAGTTTCTAGGATTAACAAATAAGGGGATTGTCTTTCTGCTTCCCGTAGGAAGGAATGGATTCCATATCTGTGAGACACACACTTCTCACTCATTCCAGAATAGTGCCAACGTGAAAGTGATTCGGACCACGCCTCTTAGCGATACGAACACATCGAACCCTATCCTGAAACAAGTAGGAGTCTGTAATCATTTCAGGATTAAGGTTAATCCATATATGATTATCTTGTGATTTAATAAGATATCTCAATCACGGAATTATATGAGAAACTCATATTAAATCGGTCCAGTCCTATATGACTCTCATCATATATAAATGCCCCACTTAGACAACCAATGTCGACGGTCCGGATAAGACGGTCACACCATAAAGTGTTCTGGGCGCATTAATGGTGGTTTAATCAATAGACCCCATACTTTGATTAAGTTCACCATGGACTAACAGTTCAAGTGTATCACCATAAACTTAATCCTCATGTGTGTCACACACTAAGTTATATGGCTACATTTGATACGACTTAGGGTTTTCAGTAGTGTATTACTTACATGAACGATGCAAATAATAAAATGAGAATAAATCTGTCATTTATTAATTCTAAAAACAATTACATAAATTGTCTTTCGGGCGCTACTTCCAACAATCTCCCACTTACCCGTAAGGACAAGCAATAATTGTCTTTCGGGCACACTATATCTAACAATCTCCCACTTGCCCGTAAAGACAAGCAATGATTGTTTTTAGAGCACCTCACTCTTATTCTATCTATCCACAACATTCTCCCACTTGCTCTAAAGCAGATGAGACATATCTCCCAATTTCATACCCACCAAGCGTTTATCAGTGACATTAGATGCCACGCGACTTGGTTAACTGATCAGCTAGGTTGTCGGCTCGAGACAATCTTTAGGACCAAAACGTCGCATGTTTGCACGATCTGTCTGACCAGGTGGTACTTTCTCTCAATATAATTTTGACCTTTTGTGATTACGGAGATCATTTGCATGACCTACCTCTCAACTGTTCTCACAGTAAAATGGGATCGGCTCATCGAGACCTGGAATCACTTCCCGATCCAACAAAGAACTTCTTAAGCCACACTGCCTCTTTAGCTGCTCCGAAAGCTGCTATGTATTCGACTAACAGAGTCAAATTGGCAGTGCTGGATTGCTCCAGACTGTAGCTCAATCACAATGAGTAAACACTGAGTTTGAGATCGATTCACGATCATCCTTAATCCAACAAAAAATAGAATCAGTGTAGTCAACGACACTCATGTTCGCACCCGAATGCACAAGCATACGATTCCTCGTTCTCTCAAGATACTTGAGGATGCACTATACTGCTGTTTAACGTCCGAATCCAAGACTCGACTTTTATTGACTTTTAATAACCTGACTTTCTTTATCCAAAAGAGAATCTATCCCATTTTCTCTATATCCGAAGACTAAGAGAGTTATTCCGTGAGGGGTTGGGTAGGAAACCTCTCATTGAATTCTGAATTCGAAAATGCATTATCATCTTTAACCAATAAGATGGATGGGATATTGCCAACAACTTGTTCTCATGAATACAACCGAATCAAATTCTAAGAATATAGTCCACTTCTCTGATTCAGAGAAGCTTTGGCTCGTCAGTTCTTGACTTCAGATAACACACCTATGTTGTTTCCAACTGTTGCAGTGTTATCTTTTACTAGCACTAACGTCTACTACTTTACCAATATTGATTCTCTGGTCTACAAAAGACTCATCAATATTATAGTCAAGCCCGCACATTTCAAAACATATGAATTTTAATGACCTAGAGGTTTGCTTTAATCCACCAATGGATATATGTTAGATGTAGTGCCCGAAAGACAATTTCTGTAATTGTTTTTTGACAGAATTTATAATTCATCTTAATATTTGCATTTATGCTTATATTAATACACTGCTGAAAACTCTAAGTATATCGGTATGTAATCACATAACTCAGTGTATGGCATACACACGAGGATTGAGTTAGTGATGATATGCTTAAAACTATTTAGTCTGTGGCGAATTTAATCAGAGTATGGGTCTCATGATTAATATACCAATAATGCGCCCAGAACACTTAACGGTGTGACCGTCTTATCCGGACCGTCGGTATAGGGTACGTAGTGGGGCATTTATATATGTTGTCTATCATATAGGACTGGACCGATTTGATTTGAATTCTCGATATAATTCCGTGATCGGGAAATCTTATCGAATCACAAGATGATCATATATGAATTAATCTCAATCCTGATGTGATCACAGTCTACTGCTTGGTTCAAAGTAGGGTTTTATGTGTTAGTTAAGGATCACTTGGATACATGTGATCTGAACACTTCACCTTGGCTCTATTCTGGAATGAGTGAGTAGTCTGTGACTTCACAGATATGGAATTCATTCCTTCATGCGGGAAGTAGACAGACAGTTCCCTTATTTGTTAATCCTAGAAACTGATTGATTGGCCCAGTTCATATTATATTAGTTATGAACTAATTAATCACTAGGGGGTTAATGGTAAATAAGGATAAGATGTTTTGAGACGGGTTTACGGAAATATCCCGAATCAAAACGAACAGTCTATGGAGGATTTATCCGTATGTAATGATTATATCAATGGACGCTTTTACTCAATGATTAGAGTGTAAGTATATATCTATAATCGATAGAGTTCAGTTTCAGGTTTATGGTGGCGTAATCTTCGAATTAATAGATTGAAGAAGAATTGTTCTGTTCGATAATAATTTTATTTAATTTATTGTAGCTACTGGTTATAGGTCCATGGTCCCCGATATGGCTCCTAACATGCATATGTTTCTTGACGTTGGGCCTCAAATTGTAATTAAGTAGTTGGACTATTTAATTGATGTGCGATTTATTATTTATTGGACTAAATAATAAAATACATGGAAAAGACATTTTTCGTGGAATCGGCCATTATGTGAAATTTCGTGTGAACCTTAATTTTCTAGTATTGGGGGCGTGTTTTGTGTCTTGGTAATTATTAAGGAATTTGTTTTTTTGATAATTATAAGACATGTGATTAATTGTTTATTTGTTAAATAATTAATTAGAAAATATATTAGATTGATCCTTAAATATTCTAGGAGTATCTTTTATGGAAAAGGATTATTATAATTGATTTTGTATTAATTATTAAATCCTTGGAGGACAAGGATTTCTCTCCTATATAAAGAGAGTTCTCCTGAGTCTTTTCCATCAACACATAATGCGCATACATACACACAAAATAAGCTAAGGAATTCGGCAAAGCTTAGGGTTTAGAGTTGGGAAAATTTTCGGGATTTTCCGGGTAGCATATCAAGGAGGTCAAACATCAAGGATCAACATCCACCGGTTGTTGCTTGGAGATACACATCGGAAGATTGTGGCATCTCAAATTGGATCTCGACTTCATCAATCTTTTGGATCTCGTTTTTGATTGGTAAGTAGATCTCACCTTCTTGTAGGTAGATCTTAAATTATGTAGTTTAATTTTATATGATCGTGATCCTCTTATTTATTCCGCTGCGTAATCGGGCGGATCTTGATCCGTCCGGCGATATTACATTCAACAAGTGGTATATGAGCCTCCCATCTATAAATTAAAGTATATAATTTAAGATCTAGGAGTGGATTTGCACGTTTAGATTGCATTGTTTTTCGTTTTTTTTTAAAATTCGAAAATTTTCATGATGATGAATGCTTTGATATGTTGTGGGGAAGTGATGGATTGGGGTTGGTATTGTTTATCCGTTAGATCTATTTTGTAGCTCTTTTGATTAGTACTAGAAATAGATCTGTTTTGTTGCTGTTCGGTTTTTCTATTTTTCCCGTTGATTGAGCCGTTGAAACGGCGATCCCTCTGGTCAGAATAAATATCAAAGGTTTATGAAGAAGCCCTCAAAATTTGGTGTTGATCGGAGTCCGTCCCAATATCTGATCGCTGCTATAAAGTTACTGCTGTAACAGAAAAGCACATCAGCAGTAAAAACCCTAGCTGTGAGTTCGTCGAATTTCTGGAATAGTTTGGAATGTTGAGACAAAGATCCAACTGTTCAGATTTCCTAATATGGAGTTATTAACCAGCCCTAAAATTTCCAGGTCGATCGGGTTTTGTCTCGATGCCCGATCGGCTCAGGGAAGACACTGCTGCGCCGCAGTTTTTAAACAGATGCAGCAGTTGGATTGGCGGATTGCTGGATAAAATTGGGAAATCGAAACTCGGATCCAACCGTCCATATTGAAACAAGAGGAGTGAAGAACATGCCCATAAATTTTCGTGACGATCAAAGTTCATTTGGATGTCCGATCATTGATTAAAAAGGATCAGCAGCAGCTTTTTTGAAAATAGTAAACCCAAGTTAGGGTTTGTTTATTTTTCTGTTTAATAGGTTAGATACGGGGGTACCAATGATCCATCTCGGTGTTTTTATTTTCCGCACTAGTATGTATGTGTAGAACTGGAAAATTGGCATGACATGCATCATGTCATGAATTCCACTCCATATGCATACATGTAGCTATAATTCTGGATAATTAATTAGGCATGTATTCAACTCGATTAATTAGTTTAATATTTAATTTATTGTTGTGGGAATTAATTATTTTAAAAACTAATTAAAGAACCGAGGACCGGGTTTTGTCAATCGTTAAGTTTTCGGTGATGGATTCTCGGTGAATCCCACCTTAAACCGGAACGAGATTGTGGGTTTGTTCCGTAGTGTCTACGGGAAAGTTTGACAATTTATGAAATTAGAAAATCATGATACATGGGTTCGGAAATGGTCTAACCATGGTTGGGTAAGTTCAACTAAGCTACTGTTAGGTGTGATGCCCGAAAGACAATTTTTGTAATTGTTTTATTTAATAAATGAAATGATATTATTATTCATATTTATTATTCTCATATTCACCGATGTGACAACAGTATTTACACTACAGAAAACCCTAAAGTATATCGTTTATGTAATCACTTAACTCAGTGTATGGGATATACACGGGAGTATTGAGTTAGTGAAGATGTACTTAAAATACAATTAGCCCGTAGTGAAGTTAATCGAGAGTATCGGGTCTCTCCTTTAACGTGCTATTAATGCGCCCATAACACAATAGGTGTGATTGTCTTATCCGGACTTTCGGTTAAGAGAACCTAGTGGGGCATTTATATATGATAGATATATCATATAGGGTGGACCGATTTGATTAGAGTTCATGATATAATTCCGTAATCGAGAAGTCTTATCGAATCAATCGATGATCATATTTATGGATATATCTTAATCCTGAGGTGATCACCGTCAACTGCTTGAATCAGTATGAGGTTTGACTTGACGGTTAAGGATTACACTGAGTCTGTGATCTGAATTACCCCATCTTGGCATTGTACTGGATTGAGTGAGTAGTCTGTGTTATCACAGATACGGAATCCATTCCTTCCATTTATGGAAGTAGATAGATAGTTCCCTTATTTGTTAATCCTAGAAACTGATCGATCGTACGAGTTCATATTACACTGATTAGCTACCAGTGAGTTGTATGAATTAATTGATCACTAGGGGGTTAATGGTAAATAAGGATAAGAGGTTCTAAAAAGGGTTAACGGTAACTTTCCGATTTAGAATGAACAGTCTATGGAGGATTAATCCATATGTAATGATTATATCAATGGACGCTTATTATCATTCTCGTGAGGAGATAAATATAATCTCATAATCGGAGGAGTGCAGTCACGGGATTATGGTGGCATATTCCTGTGATTGATTTATCGAATATAATTATTCTTTTCGTAAGATAATTATTTATTTGATTTATCGGAGCCACTGATTATTAGTCCATGGTCCCCGACGTGCCTCCAATATAGCATAGCTATTCTCGGACGTCGAATCCTAATAATATTAATTTAGTTCTTATTGGAATTTAATTAAAACGATATGTGAATTAATTGTTTAGTGAACTATTAAATTAGTTGGGCTAAATAATTAAATATGTGGAAAAAGCATTTTTCATAATCTTGGCAAAATTAGTGTTGTGGCCGAAAATTATATATTGACTAGGTCAATGCAATTTTTTGGCCAAGGGCATGTTTTTAGGAAACAAGAAATTGTTTTAAGACATGTACACAAAATATTTATTGGATAAATATTTATGGTAAGAAATAAAGATAAATATTATTCTAGATTTGTTCTAGAATATTATGAGATTATCTTTTATTTATTGGATTTATTTATTTGCAAATAAAATCCTTGGAGGACAATGATTACTCTCCTATATAAAGAGAGTTCTCCCAAGCCTAATACACTAGACAAATTTCGACTTCTACCTTTTAGAGAGGAGAAGGAAATTTTCGGCCAAGGGGAGCAAGGGAAAATCTTGGAGGTTTTTCGGGTAGCATATCGGAAGGATTCGAGACGAGAATTTCCTTCCACCGGGAGTTGCTTGGATCACACGTACGGAAGATCATGGTGCTCTTCATACTTTCTTTCGTTCTTCCTATTGGGGTTCTTCAACTTGGATTTTGAGATCCAAGAGGTATGTTCTACAACCCCCTTGTAGATGTAGATCTAGTTATTTTATTACGTGTAATTTATAGATCTAGATCCTTAAATCGCTTCCGTTGCGTATGATATTACTAACAGCTGCGGCTCGATCGACTCACCCTTCACGTGTGACGTTTGCACGGGGGTTCGGCAAAACTTAGCATATCCGACAAGCCTTTACGGCTAAACGGGGCTTCTCTTAGTCGGATCCGACCGACAATCACATATGTTCCAACGAATAAGACGGGTAGGCTTGCCTACATTACCGACACCATTCGGGTACAAGATTTGTTGTTTCTTAAAATATTGTCAAGTCCAAAACCACGATCAGTAAACCCACAACTTTTTCAAAATATTGAGTGGGAGCGGGGAAGGCCGACCCCACGGCCTCTACTATAGATGCAAGCAAGTGAGAGAATGGTGACGCCTCATTCCGCTTGATTTCGGCCCCCTTCGGATGTTGTTCACCGCTATCAAAATTCAAGGCTTGGTCTCCGAAAGGATAGGATCTTGAGGACTCGCCGGGTCACTGACCTACCCTACGTAGGCATACTCGGGGCGTACTTAAAGGTCTGATATAGTAGGTCACAATCATCAGGATATTTTAGGAAATATCTTGGCTTAAATAGGAAGGTAATCGACAATTAAAATATGGGATGTACGATTCCCATAAGATGTTTGATTCTCAAAGTTTAATCATCGAGAGAGATCGTCTCAGTTTAACCGTCATCGTGCTGATACCGACCCCCTAGGCGGCGGTACGATGTGAGGTTAAATCCTTGGAATGGTAGGATATACTTTTACAGTTTATAATTCCTAAAATTTATCTAGTCGTGTATGTATGAATTTTTTCTATCAATTTTGTTTACAACTATCAACTCTAGGCTACTAAACTGCTAGTGTAATGACTCCGTTAAAAGTGGAAAGTAACAAGAACGTTGAACTCATTGAAGAATGCAATTAAATTTCGGAAGAGATATTCCTCTTGAGCCTTTAAATCTTAAGTGACATAGTATAGGTATGTTACTGCTGTCACTAGTGTTGAACGAGAGACGCACTTAGTTGAAAGATCATGTAGGACTATATAAAATTCTATTAGTGAATTTTAATTTTGTGAGTAATCACACAAGAAATTTCTAATTGAAAATTGGAAAATCATAAATAAAGTGTTGCTAGTTAGACGGTATTTGGAACCGATAAACTAGTAGGAGTTTTATTCTTATGATTTGTTGTTTTTCTGAATCATTAAAAATGTGTAAGAGACTGCACAAGAGTATTTTCCATTCGTGGAAAAACATGAACAAAGCATTACTAGTTAGACGGTATTTGGAACCGATAAACTAGTGGGAGCTTAGTTCTGGTGATTTTCTAATCTCTGAAAAATCATAAATAAAGTATTGCTAGTTAGACGGTATTTGGAACTGATAAACTAGTGGGAGCTTTAACCTTATGATTTGTTGATTTATTAGAAAAATCAAATAGTCCAAACGAGTAACACTATCATTAGACATCCCACAGTTCACGAGTAGTGTCTACTCAAATGAACTGCTAGTTCAAGACTGTTTCCATATAAGGAAACTCAAGAATGGGAAAGAATGTCTATACTTGTTAGTCATCTAAACTAAGTAGTTTTAAGGCTAAACCAGAATATTAATAAATAGAAAATCAGAGGATAAGGAAGGTTATTTCGGATCACTGACCAATGCATCCTTAACGATTTCCTCGAAAGCTAAGTTCTTTGGAAGAACAAGGTAGCTATGCATTAAACGATAAATAGAGTAGACAACGGGCAGTTATTTCAGCTAGAATAGTGTGAGTGATATAATGAAATGAATTTCGGATTCAATCCTTGAATATCACAGAAAATTTATTTTCTGTTTTCAGATTCGTTGGAACAAATGGATTCACTTTCAATTCGATAATTTGTTTGTCTTATAGAAAGTGAATATGAAATTTGTAGCACGAATCCAAGACTCGGGCTTTTGTTTGATAAAGTCAGAACCACTAAGAAATGCTGAAAAGGTATATGTAACACATCTTAAACTATTAAAGGAAAAAGGTTTCCGTATTTAGATAAACACTTCTTCATACTCTATTAATTAGTGCATATTTCCTAAAGACAAGATCTGAAGACTGGCTTAGGGTGATTCCTATCTCCCAGTCAAGGAACACTGTCTCAAAAGGATCAATGACTACGCTTCCTTTCAATCGGGAAAGGGTAATAGATTTAAAGAAGTAACATCGCTTGTTCATAATGACCTTCGGGGTCTTGTGAAAGATACAAGTTAGAAGGAGCTTCTGAGTAGTGACATCTCGTCAGACAACTACTCGAAACACCAGTAAGATTATCTAAAATATTTTGAGGTATCTCTGATTTCACCAGAGATAGAGTATTCCATGCTCAGTAATAGGCCATAGCATAGTCTTGGGACTGATGCTCAGCCTGCCTCCCAGTGGAATTTATCCACTGAGGGATAACACCATAAATTTGCCTCATATAGTTATTAATGTGGTACAATTCACTACTTAACTCATTTAAGATATTGGTTGCGAACTAACGGTTTACACTATCATGTAAAACCGAAAAGTCTACCTAGAAGATGCTTACAAATTTGTGGATAAGGAGTGAATTCGGTTCACCCCACTTCCGTCAATATAGGCATTTAGCACTTAGTGCTTGAAGGTAGGACTGGAAATTTTGCGTACATGTTCAGATGATGACTGTTCATGCAATATCTTATACGTTGAGTAACAGTTGGTTATAAGATTCTTAAAGATCAAAAAGTGACGGTTATATTGTCAAAAGCCCTTCTGAAAGGATCTATGAATAACATCCTTGGACTTTGGAGTACGGTTACTCAAGGAAGTTACTAACTGATTAGATCAGACCACGTCCAACATTGGTTGTTGGTGATAACACTGATAATTACTACTAGATCAGAATATCAATCCACCACGAACGCAATGGGAGTATGGTTTAACCATTACCTATTGTGGTTTTCTGAAGACTTCGCAGTTTACAAAGGTGATTGATAACCTATGGTTCCTTGCGGGCTGTATAGGATTCTCATCAATAGAGATTGGTTTAAAAGCCATAACCCTGTGAATGGAGTTTTGGTACTCCAATTCTGTTCACACTCTAGTAGAACCACCTGAGTGTCTCAAGCCCAGTGGGAGTAATTGGATCTACATAATAAGAGTCGAATGAATAGAAAGTTTAACTTTCGGTACAAAGCAGGGTGGTCTAGGGGTGATTCCCTAACAAGTAGAGAGTTAACCGGACCGTGAACTCTCTCACCACTCGGTCTTGTTTGATTCCGTTAGAAAGCAAAAAATAGGGGTGATTCCCTAAGACTTTCTTGCCGAACAAACGGAATCTGAATTCAGTCGGAACAGAAGGGTTTTAGCTAAGAATAAATGAATGATTTCGTTAGAAAGTAGGAAATAGGGGTAACTCCCTGAGACTTTCTTGCCAATCAAACGGAATCTGAATTGATTCAGGAACCAAGGCTTATATCCTCTAAGGATAAAAGCAAACCTCTAGGTCATTTAAAAGTCATATATTTCAAGTATGTGGACTTGACCAGAATATTGATAAGTCTTTCATAGACTGGATGTCAGTATTGGTAAAGTAGTATATACATTAGTGTTCATGAATGGTAACACTGAAACAGTTGGAAACAACATGGGTGTGTTATCTGAAGTCGGAAACTGACATGCCAAGATTCTCTTTATGAAAGAATCGGATTACATTCTAAAGGATTTGATTTAGTCAAATTCCCGAGAATATATGACTGGCAATCCCATCTATCCTAATGGTTAAGATAATTTTGCATATCGGTATGCAACATTCAACGAAGTAGTCCTACCCTACCTCTCACGGAATGCTTCTCTAAACCTGAGGATGAATAGAAAATAGGATAGACTCTCTTTTGATAAGAGAAAGTCAGGTAATTACAAGTTAATCGAATCTTGGATTCGAGTATTAAATAGAAAGTTTAGTACGTCCTCAAGTATCTTTGGAGAACGAGGAATAATATGCTAGTATATTCGGGTGCGAACGTGAATATAAATGATTACACTGATTCTGACTTTAAGTCAGATTAAGAATGATCGTTAAGTCGATCTCGGGCTCAGTGTTTACTTGTGTGATTCTGACTTTAAGTCAGATTGAGGATTTCCTTCCGGGTCTGGGAGTAATTCCAGATCTGGTAAGCTGATACCACTTCATTGTGAAAACAGTGGAGAGGTAGCTGATAAGGATCTTTGCAGTCACTAGAGGTCAAGAAAAAAGCATATTGGGAGAGTACCACCTGATTGAATGGACCGGCGACGTTTCGATCCAAAAGATCGTCTCGAGCTGACAACCTAACGGATCGGTATATTAAGTCGCCTGGAATTTAGATGTTGCATACTCACCGAGCCACTGACCTACCCTACGGCGGCACACTCAGAGTGTATTTTGACATCTAAATGGTTTGATGCACTTGGCGGGTAGAGAATTGAGGGATATATCTCATTTGCTTTTAGAGCAAGTGGGAGAATGTTGTGTATAAGGGGTATGCTCTAAACAATTAATCACTTGCCTTTCGTGCAAGTGGGAGATTGTTAGGTGTAGTGCCCGAAAGAAAATTTCTATAATTGGTTTTTGACAGGATTTATAATCAATCTTAATATTTGCATTTATGCTTATATTAATACACTACTGAAAACCCTAAGCATATCGGTATGTAATCACATAACTCAGTGTATGGCATACACACGAGGATTGATTTAGTGATGATATGCTTAAAACTATTTTGTCCGTGGTGAATTTAATCAGAGTATGGGTCTCATGATTAATATACGAATAATGCGCCCAGAACACTTAACGGTGTGACCGTCTTATCCGGACCGTCGGTATAGGGTACCTAGTGGGGCATTTATATATGATGTCTATCATATAGGACTGGACCGATTTGATTGAATTCTCGATATAATTTCGTGATCGAGAAATCTTATCGAATCACAAGATGATCATATGTGGATTAATCTCAATCCTGATGTGATCACAGTCTACTGCTTGGTTCAAAGTTGAGTTTGATGTGTTAGTTAAGGATCACTTGGATACATGTGATCTGAACACTTCTCGTTGGCTCTATTCTGGAATGAGTGAGTAGTCTGTGACTTCACAGATATGGAATCCTTTCCTTCCAGCGGGAAGTACACAGACAGTTCCCTTATTTGTTAATCCTAGAAACTGATTGATGGGCCCGGTTCATATTATATTAGTTACGAACTAATTGATCACTAGGGGGTTAATGGTAAATAAGGATAAGATGTTTTGAGAAGGGTTTACAGAAATATCCCGAATCAAAACGAACAATCTATGGAGGATTTATCCGTATGTAATGATTAAATCAATGGACGCTTTTACTCAATGATTAGAGTGTAAGTATATATGTATAATCGATAGAGTTCTGTTTTGGGTTTATGGTGGCGTAATCCCGGAATTAACAGATTGAATAAGAATTGTTCTGTTCGATGAATAATTTTATTTAATTTATTGTAGCTACTGGTTATAGGTCCATGGTCCCCGATGTGGCTCCTCATGCATATGTTTCTTGACGTTGGGCCTCAAATTGTAATTAAGTAGTTGGACTATTTAATTGATGTGCGATTTATTATTTATTGGACTATATAATAAAATACATGGAAAAGAAATTTTTCGTGGACTCGGCCCATTATGTGAAATTTCGTGTGAACCCTAATTTTCTAGTATTGGGTGCGTGTTTTGTGTCTTGGTAATTATTAAGGAATTTGTTTTCTTGATAATTATAAGACATGTGATTAATTGGTTATTTGTTAAATAATTAATTAAGGAAAATATATTAGATTGATCCTTAAATATTCTAAAATTATTCTAGATTATTCTAGGAGTATCTTTTATGGAAAAGGATTATTATAATTGATTTTGTATTAATTATTAAATCATTGGAGGACAATGATTTCTCTCATATATAAAGAGAGTTCTCCTAAGCCTTTTCCATTAACACATAATGCGCATACATACACACAAAATAAGCTAAGGAATTCGGCCAAAGCTTAGGGTTTAGAGTTGGGAAAATCTTCGGGATTTTTCAGGTAGCATATCAAGGAGGTCAAGCATCAAGGATCAACAACCACCGGTTGTTGCTTGGAGATACACATCGAAAGATCGTGGAATCTCAAATTGGATCCCGACTTCATCAATCTTTTGGATCTCGTTTTTGATTGGTAAGTAGATCTCACCTTATTGTAGGTAGATCTTAAATTATGTAGTTTAATTTTATATGATCGTGATCCTCTTGTTTATTCCGCTGCGTAATCGGGCGGATCTAGATCCGTCTGGTGATATTACATCCAACAAGTGGTATCGAAGCCTCCGATCTATAAATTAAAGTATATTATTTAAGATCTGGGAGTGGATTTGCTTGTTTAGATTGCATTGTTTTTCGTTTTTTTTAAATTCGAAAATTTTCATGATGATAAATGCTTTGATATGTTGTGGTGAAGAGATGGATTGTGGTTGGTATTGTTTACCCGTTAGATCTATTTTGTAGCTCTTTTGATTAGTGTCAATTGAGCATAGGTTGATGTAATTTTAAATTTCCTAGAAATAGATCTATTTTGTTTCTGTTTGGTTTTTCTGTTTTTCCCGTTGATTGAGCCATTGAGACGACGATCCTGCCGGTCAGAATAAAGATCAAAGGTTTATAAACAAGCCCTCAAAGTTACTGCTGATAAGGATCTTCGCAGTCACTAGAGGTCAAGAAAAAAAAGCATATTGAGAGAGTACCACCTGATTGGATGGACCAGTGACGTTTCGATCCTAAAGATCGTCTCGAGCTGACAACCTAACGGATCAGTATCAAGTCACGTGGAATTTTGATGTTGCATACTCACCGAGTCACTGACCGACCCTGCGGCGGCACACTCGGAGTGTATTTTGACATCTAAATGGTTTGATGCACTTGGCGGGTACATAATTGAGGGATATATCTCATTTGCTTTTAGAGCAAGTGGGAGAATGTTTTGCATAAGGGGTATGCTTTAAACAATTAATCACTTGCCTTTCGTGCAAGTGGGAGATTGTTAGGTGTAGTGCCCGAAAGACAATTTCTGTAATTGTTTTTTGACAGGATTTATAATTCATCATAATATTTGCATTTATGCTTATATTAATACATTGCTGAAAACCCTAAGTATATCGGTATGTAATCACATAACTCAGTGTATGGCATACACACGAGGATTGAGTTAGTGATGATATGCTTAAATCTATTTAGTCCGTGGTGAATTTAATCAGAGTATGGGTCTCATGATTAATATACCAATAATGCGCCAGAATACTTAACGGTGTGACCGTCTTATCCGGACCGTCGATATAGGGTACCTAGTGGGGCATTTATATATGAAGTCTATCATATAGGACTGAACCGATTTGATTTGAATTCTCGATATAATTCCATGATTGAGAAATCTTATCGAATCAAAAGATAATCATATATGGATTAATCTCAATTCTTATGTGATCACAGTCTACTGCTTGGTTCAAAGTAGGGTTTGATGTGTTAGTTAAGGATCACTTGGATACATGTGATCTGAACACTTCTCGTTGGCTCTATTCTGGAATGAGTGAGTAGTCTGTGACTTCACAGATATGGAATCCATTCCTTCATGCGGGAAGTAGACAGATAGATCCCTTATTTGTTAATCCTAGAAACTGATTGATGGGCCCAGTTCATATTATATTAGTTATAAACTAATTGATCACTAGGGGGTTAATGGTGGTTTTGAGAAAGGTTTACGGAAATATCCCGAATCAAAACGAACAGTCTATGGAGGATTTATCCGTATGTAATGATTATATCAATGGATGCTTTTACTCAATGATTAGAGTGTAAGTATATATCTATAATCGATAGAGTTCAGTTTCGGGTTTATGGTGGCATAATCCCGGAATTAATAGATTGAATAAGAATTTTTCTGCTCGATGAATAATTTTATTTAATTTATTGTATCTACTGGTTATAGGTCCATGGTCCCCGATGTGGCACATAACATTCATATGTTTCTTGACGTTGGGCCTCAACTTGTAATTAAGTAGTTGGACTATTTAATTGATGTGCGATTTATTATTTATTGGACTAAATAATAAAATACATCGAAAAGACATTTTTCGTGGAATCGGCCCATTATGTGAAATTTCGTATGAATCCTAATTTTCTAGTATTGGGGGCGTGTTTTGTGTCTTGGTAATTATTAAGGAATTTATTTTCTTGATAATTATAAGACATGTGATTAATTGTTTATTTGTTAAATAATTAATTAAGGGAAATATATTAGATTGATCCTTAAATATTCTAAATTTATTCTAGATTATTCTAGGAGTATCTTTTATGGAAAATGATTATTATAATTGATTTTGTATTAATTATTAAATCCTTGGAGGACAAGGATTTCTCTCATATATAAAAAAAGTTCTCCTAAGCCTTTTCCATCAACACATAATGCGCACACATTCACACAAAATAAGCTAAGGAATTCGGCCAAAGCTTAGGGTTTAGAGTTGGGAAAATCTTTGGGATTTTTCGGGTAGCATATCAAGGAGGTCAAGCATCAAGGATCAACATCCACCGGTTGTTGCTTGGAGATACACATCGGAAGATCATGGCATCTCAAATTGGATCTCGACTTCATCAATCTTTTGGATCTCATTTTTGATTGGTAAGTAGATCTCACCTTCTTGTAGGTAGATCTTAAATTATGTAGTTTAATTTTATATGATCGTGATCCTCTTGTTTATTCCGCTGCGTAATCGGGCGGATCTAGATCCGTCCGAAGATATTACATCCAACAATATAAGCATAGGCAGTCAATCAGCCATTGGATTTAAGTAAAACCCTTCTGTTCCGAATGAATCTTAGCTCCATTGTACGGCAAGAAGTTTCAGGGCATCACCCCTGTTAATCTTTCTGATTTTCATGGAGTCAAGCAAGGCTGAATGGTGAGAGAGTTCAGGGCATCACCCCTATTGAACTATCTACTTCTCAAGGAATTACCCCTAGACCAACTGGCTTTGCTTAGAAAGATAAACTTTCTATTCATTCGACTCTTTTGCATGTAGATCCAATTACTCCCACTGGGCCTGAGACAGTCAGGTGGTTCCATAAGAGTATGAACAGAACTTGAATACCAAAACTCCATATACAGGTTTATGGCTTTAAACCAACCTCCTATTGTCAGAATCCTATACAGTGTTCCCAAAAAGACCATAGGTGATCAATCACCCGCAGTAAACTGTAAAGTCTGCTTAATCACAGTGAGTCAATGGATAAACCATACTCCCATTGCATTTGGGTGGATTGACATTCTGATCTGGTTCCGTAGTATTTATCAGCGTATTCCCCAACAACCAATGTTGGATGTGGTCTGATTAAATCAGATACTAACTCCTTGAGTAACTTTACTTCAAGGTCCAAGGTTGTTATTTAAACATCCTTTCAGAAAGGCTGTGATAGTACAACCGTCACTTTCCGATCTTAAGAGTCTTATAACCAACCTTCACTCATTGTATTATGATATTTTACGATCAGTCACTATCTGAACGTGTGTGCAAAATCTCCAGTCCTACCTTCAAGCACCAAGTGCTAAATGCCTCTATTTATGGAAGTGGGGTAATTGTAGTTCACTCCTTATCCATAAATTCATAAGCATCTTCTAAGTAGACTTATCGGTATTACATAATAATGTATACCGTTATTTTCTAACTAATATCGTAATTGAGTTAAGCAGTGTAGTGTAGGATATCAATAACTATATAAGATAATACATGGTTTATCCTTGCAGTGAAATCATTTCACTAGGAGGTAGGCCAAGCATCGGTGCCAAAACCATGCCATAGCCTATATCTGAGCATGGAATTCTCGTTTTTCTGGTAATATCAGAGATTCCTCCAAATATTTAGACAAACTAATCGGTGTTTCGAGTAGTCAATAGACAAAAAAGTCTATTACTCAAAAGCTCCCACTAGCTTGTATCCTTCATAAGACCCCAAAGGTCAATATGAACAAGCTATGATACTTCTTTAGCTCTATTAACCTTTCCTAATTGAAAGTTTACTTAGTCATTTTTCCTTTGAGATAGTGTTCTTAGAGTGGGAGTTAGGAATCACCCTTGGCCAGTCTTCAGATCTTATATCTAGGATATATGCACTAATAAATAGATGCTGAAGAATCGTTTATCTAAATACGGAAACCATTTGTCTTAATAGTTTATGATGTGTTACATATACCTTTTTCAGCATTACTTAGTGGTTCTGACTTTATTAGACAAAAGTCCGAGTCTCAGAATCGTACACAAATGTTGTTAGATGTAATATCGTCGGATCAATCATAGATTGACCCGATTACGCAGCGGAATGCATCAGATCTAGATCTAAACAAAAACAAAGAACATAAATTAAAGATCTAACTACAAGGGAGTTTAGGAGCCTACCTTTTTATGGTGTTTAACTCCAAGATCAAAAGTAGTATCCACGCAAGTTGAGAAGCCACAGCCTTCCAACGTGTGTCTCCCAGCAACACCAAGTGGATGGTGTTTCCCGCCGCCGGACCTCCTTGATATGCTACCGGAATAATCCCAAAGATTATTCCAACTCGAAACCCGAAGAAAATAGCCAAAAATTCCAAGCTATTTTTCCTTCCAATATGGCGTGTATTATTGTGTGTCAAAAGGCTTGGGAGAACTCTCTTTATATAGGAGAGTAATCCTTGTCCTCTAAGGATTTAATAATTAAGAGACAATTATAACATTAATCCTTTTTCCAAATAAAAGATAAATAAAATAATTACCCCAAACAAATTAGGATAAATCATATTATTATCTAATATTCCATGAATTATCATTTAACAAATAAAAGATAAATCACATATTAAATAATTATCCAAGAAAACTAATTTCCTAATAATTAAATAATACAACAAAAAAATGCGCCACTTGTAAACCCAAAATAAGTCTACACGCATATTTCTATATTTGACCAATTAGGTCAAAAAGGTCAACACACTAATTTGGGCCGAGTCCACGAAAAATATCTTTTCCGTGTATTTAATTATTTAGTCCAACTAAACAATTAATCCACATATCAATTAAATAGTCCAATCCAACTATTTAATTATAATTGAGGTGCAACGACGAGAAACCTATATGCTATATTAGGAGCCACGTCGGGGACCATGGACCCATATTCAGTAGCTACAATAAATAGAATAAAAATTATTCATCAGACAGAATAATTATATCCAACCTATTAATTTCGGGATTACACCACCATAAACCCGAAATTGAACTCTATCGAATATAGATAACTTACACTCAATTTATGAGTCGAAAGCGTCCACTGATATAATCATTACATACGGATAAATCCTCCATAGACTGTTCACTTCGATTCGGGATATTTCCGTAAACCCTTCTCGAAACATATTATCCTCATTTACCATTAACCCCCTAATGATCAATTAGTTCATAACAAATATAATATGAACTCGGCCGATTGATCAGTTTCTAGGGTTAACAAATAAGGGAACTGTCGTCTACTTCCCGAGGGAAGGAATGGATTCCATATCTGTGATAACACAGACTACTCACTCATTCTAGAATAGAGCCAACGAGAAGTGTTGGACCACATACTTCGAAGTGATCCTTACTAACACATCAAACTCTACCCTAGTCTAAGCAGTCGTCTGTGATCACCTCAGGATTGAGATTAATCCATATATGATCATCTTGTGATTCGATAAGACTTCTCGATCAAAGAATTATATCGAGAACTCAAATCAAATCGGTCCAGCCCTATATGATTATCATCATATATAAATGCCCCACTAGGTACCCTATTACCGACAGTCCGGATAAGACTGTCACGCTGTAAAGTGTTCTGGGCGCATTAATAGTAAATTAATCTAGAGACCCGTACTCAGATTAATAAACGCTACGGACTATGTTAATTTTAAGTACATCTCACTAACTCAATCCTCTTGTGTATAGCCATACACTGAGTTATGTGATTACATAAACGAGGTACTTAGGGTTTTCAGTAGTGTCTTAATTATAAGCACACATGCATATAATAAGATGAATTATTAATTCTGTCCTAAAACAATTACATAATTGTCTTTCGGGCACTACACCTAACAATTGTCATATTCACTTTCTTTAAGGCAACTATATTATCGATGTGAAAGTGAATCCATTTATTCCAATGAATCTGAAAACAAAAATTAAATTTCTGCGATATTCAAGGATTAAAATCTGAAATTTATTTCCTTATATCACTCCCACTATTTTAGCTGAAATAACTGCCCGTTGTCTACTCTTCATCATGAATGTCTAGCTACCTTGTTCTTAAAAAAGAACTTTAGCTTCCGAGTCAAATTACTCGGTTAAGAAAGTCTCTAAGGATTCGTAGGTTAGTGATCCGAAATCACTTTCCTTATTCTATGCTTTCTTTTATTAATCTTTTGGTTTAGACTTTAACTTATTTAGTTTAGATGACTTACACTTGTAGACATTTACCTTCCCATTCTTGGCTTTCTTGAAAGTAAATGGCCGTGAACTAGCAGTTCATTTGAGTAGACACTACTCGTGAACCGTGGGATGTCTAGTGAGATTGATACCAAATCATTCTCATCATCTTTGAACTAATTTTGTTTTGTCTCCCGTTTAACACGAGTGACTGCAGTGACATAAATGTCACTTAAGTTTGTAAGCTCAAGAGGAACATCCTCTTCCGAAGAATTAATTTGTATTCTCGATTATTGAGTTCAACGTTATTGTTACTTTTCCACTTTTATGAAGTCGTTACCAGTCAATATATCATGTTTAGAAGTTTAGATACCATGATATGATATGTAGTTATAAAATAATTTATGACAGAAATATAAATCAAATCATACACCACAATAAATATGAAATTTTAGGAATAATAAACGTGATGTCATGCATGCAGTTTATCCTACCATTCCAAGGATTTAATCTCACACATACAGTGCCGCCGACGGGTAGGTCAAAAAGGTGACGATTAAATTGAGACAATCTCTCTCAACAATTAACTGAGAATCAGACATCCCGATTTATTGTTGATTACCTTCCCTTTTCTGCCAAGATATTTCCAAAAATACCCTTTATAGTGTGACCTACTGTTTCAGATTTTTAAGTAGACCCCGAGTATGCCGCCGAAGGGTAGGTCAGTGACCCGACGAGTACTCAAAATCCTATCCTTTCGGTAACCAAGCCTTGAATTTTGATAGCGGTGAAGGCCATCTGAAGGGGGCCAAAATCAAAGCGGCACGAGGCGTCACCATTCTCTCACGGTGCTTGTGTCAACAGTAGAGGCCGAGGGGTCGGTTGTCACCTTCCCCGCTCCCACTCGTTATTTTGAAAAATAAGTAGTCTCTTTAGGATTTATTTACAATCCAAAAAACAATAAATCATGAATATTTAAATCAATCCTCCCACTAGTTCATCGGTTCCAAATACCGTCTAACTAGTGTCACTTATTCACGACTTTCCAATTTCACGGATTTATAAAATCTTTGTGTAGACACTACACAATTTAAAATTCACCATGAATTTTATAACCTTAATACATTAGGACTTTATGAGTTTTTCTAATAATTCAAAAACAATAAATCACAAAATTAAAAGCTTCCACTAGTTTATCGGTTCCAAATACCGTCTAACTAACAACACCTTATTCATGATTTTCCAATTTTTCGAATATTTAGAAAATCTCTTATGTAGACACTAAACAACAAAAATTCACCAATGAATTTTATAGTCCTAATATTTCACGATAAAAGTTCTAGGATTGTTGAATTTTTCGAATAAATCGAAAAACAATAAATCAAGAAAAGCAACCACCAACTTATCGGTTTTAAACCCGGTCTGAGCTTTAACCGAGTTCACCGAATGGTGTCGGGATCGGCTAGGCCGACCCGTCCTCTTCGTTGGCTCATTGTACGACTGCTGGATGAATCGGGCTAAGGTTGCCCCATTGAGCCTCAGCTCGCCGGTTAGCTTGACCTTGCCGGACCCCCGACGCTAACGCCGCACTTGGACGGACAAGTCGAGTCAAGCCGAAGCCCTATTGACCGCCCGAACCAATTTTCGAACCTTTAGCTTAGTTGGTGTCCAACTTTTCCGGATTTTCCAATTTTTGATTATCAAAATTCAAAATTTATGTAGACACTACATAACTTAAACCCCGTAGGATTTATTATCCCAAATTAAGTTTATCATGTGAATTTTATATCCCGATAAAATTCCGTTCGTTTTAATTAATTCAATTAATTACCTAAATTAATCTAAATTAATTATCGTGTTCATACATGTCTAATTATTGTCAATATTAATTTTCTACATGTATGCATATGCTAGGAGTGGAATTCATGAATATGATGCATGTCATGGAATGGTTATATCACATAAATAATCATACAAGAAAATAAATGCGAAAAATTAAACCACTGAGATGGACCGTTGGTACCCCCGTATCTAATCTATAAAAGGAAAATTAATTAAATAAATATACCATACGTTTTAAGGATTTACTAGTCTCTAATGCACATCAGCTGCCGCATGGTATATGAATTTTCTGCTCCGTTTCTGTATCAAAATCCTTCCAACCGAGTTGGTAGGGCGTTGTTCTTGCTTCTTGCAAGTCATGGGTTCAATTCCCTTCAACTGTAATCTTTTTCTTTGACAAAATAATTTTCTAGAAAAAACTGATTTAAAAAAAACGCGTCCTGAGACTCAAACTCAGGTCTTTAGGATGCTAATTTGGTTGACTCGAACTCAGGTCTTCAGGATGCTAATCTGGTGCCTTTACCAATGCGTCGCTGCTACAGGTTGTTGAAGATCTTCAAAACTTGAATTTATACAGCAGGGCCGTAGCTAATTTAATTTTTCTTTTTCTTTGACAAAATAATTTTCTGGGAAAAACTGATTTAAAAAAAATGCCTCCTGAGACTCGAACTCAGGTCTTCAGGATGCTAATCTGGTGGACTCGAATCATTCCACAACGCATATATATTATAAAATATAAAAGATGCAATATTTATTCAATTTCACTCCTTATTAATTAATTATGCAATCAAGATCACAAAATCGCTTTAACCTGTCTCTGATACCACATGCTAGAAGTAATAGCACCGATCGAAATACTCGATCTTAGCACAACGGAAACTTATGCGATTTACGATATGAGACATAACTAACTTATCCTACGAGAAGGTTAGTCGATTAACCAAACCGGAGAGATGATAAAATCGACCAAGGGAGAAGCCGTAGTCTTCCAGATTGTATTTCCTAGCGACGGCTGGTGGATGTCGATCCTCGCCGTAGAACCTCCTCGAATATGCACAAGAAAAACCCTAGGTTTTTCTTCTCTTAATGACTAGAACGAGAAACTAATTTTTCTCTTCTTTTATTTAAGTGTGGTGCCAATTTATGATGTGAATTGTGTTAGGAGCAACTCTCTTTATATAGGAAAATAACTAGTCTAGAGAGTTATCCATTCCCATCTACTCGAGGATAGGAAAAAGAAACATTGACAACGCAATATAATAAGTGTTGAAGTTGTAAGTGCTAGAAGTAATAGCACCGATCGAGACACTCGATCTTAGCACAGCGGAATCATATGCGATTTACGATATGAGACGTAACTAACTAATCCTACGAGAAGGTTAGTAGATTTACCCAAACCGGAGAGAGATGATAAAATCGACCAAGGGAGAAGCCGTAGTCTTCCGGATTGTATCTCCTAGCGACGACTGATGGACGTCGATCCTCGCCGTAGAACCTCCTCGAAGTTTTTCTTCTCTTAATGACTAGAACAAGAAACTAATTTTTCTCTTCTTTTATTTAAGTGTGGCGCCAATTTATGATGTGAATTGTGTTAGGAGGAACTCTCTTTATATAGGAAAATAACTAGTCAAAAGAGTTATCATTTTCACACCTCAAAAACCTATTCCCATAAGGAAAAGATATTTTTGCTACAAAATAAGAGATAATTCCCATAAAATCAATATCTTTATTTTTTCATTAATTATCCAACAAATAGATAATTAATTAATTACACATATGAGATAATCTAGAAAAATTTCTCCTCCTAAATTATCAACACATGTGGCGCCATCTGTCATTAATTTTTAATAGAAAATGTCTTTTCTATTTTACATATTATTTACCAAATAAATAATATTTGCATATTCATTAAATAGACCAACTATTTAATTTAATCTCGAGGTTCCATAAAACGAGAAAACACTCGCGTGTTAGGAGCCAACCCGGAGACCATGGACCTATAACCAGTAGCTACAATAAATTGAATAAAATATTCATCGAACAAAATATTTCTACTTAATTCATTAATTCCGGAATTACGCCACCATAAATCCGAAACTGAACTCTATCGATTATAGATATAACTTATTCTCAAAACATCGAGTCGAGTCGATAAGTGTCCATTGATATAATCATTACATATAGACTAACCCTCCATAGACTATCCGTACTGAAGTAGGATAATTTCCGTAAACCTTCTTCAATACATCTTATCCTTATTCACCATTAACGCACTAGTGATCAATTAGTTCATAACCAATACGAACTCCCGGGATCGATCAGTTTCTAGGATTAACAAAAAAGGGGATTGTCTTTCTGTTTTCCTCAGGAAGGAATGGATTCCATATCTGTGAGACACACACTTCTCACTCATTCCAGAATAGTGCCAACGTGAAAGTGATTCGGACCGCTCCTCTTAGCGATCCTTAACGAACACATCAAACCCTATCCTGAAACAAGTGGGAGTCTGTAATCACTTCAGGATTAAGGTTAATCCATATATGATCATCTTGTGATTTAATAAGATTTCTCATTCACGGAGTTATATGAGAAACTCAGATTAAATCGGTCCAGTCCTATATGACTCTCATCATATATACATGCCCCACTTAGACAACCAATGTCGACGGTCCGGATAAGACGGTCACACCATAAAGTGTTTTGGGCGCATTAATGGTGGTTTAATCAATAGACCCCATACTTTGATTAAGTTCACCATGGACTAACAGTTCAAGTGTATCACCATAAACTTAATCCTCATGTGTGTCACACACTAAGTTATATGGCTACATTTGATACGACTTAGGGTTTTCAGTAGTGTATTAATTATAAGCACGAAGCAAATAATAAGATGAGAATAAATCTGTCATTTATTAATTCTAAAAAAAATTACATAAATTGTCTTTCGGGCGCTACTTCCAACAGTAAGCACAACGAAAAAACGCGGAAGTATTATTATTCAGAGAATAACCAAAACAGTAAAGTTACAATGTTGTTGATCATGGGTATTTATAACATCCTACACCTCATGAATCAGTTAATGGAAGTTACATAGTTGGTTACAACAAAATAACCATTCTCTACAGAACATTCACTGCTGCATTCTGCTGATCTCTCAGAATCCTGCTGAGTCTATATTATGTCAGTTGAACATGCTCAACTAATTGCTTACTGAGCTAAGTAGCTTGCACTCAGCAGGCTGAACTCAGCACATATATTGTAACACCCCCCTCAAGCTGAGAGTGATACACAGAATAGCTTGCACTCAACAGACTAAACTCAACACCTCATAATCCTTTAGAACCTGTTTAAAAAATCTTAGAAATTCCAAACTTGTCCAGCAGATAGGAGAAAATTGGTGTATCAAAAGTCTTTGTGAGTATGTCAGCAATTTGCTCTCTTTTATTCACTTGACTTTGTCTCTTACAACATGACAGTCAATCTCAATGTGATTGGTCCTCTCATGAAATACAAGATTGTGAGAAATGTCCATAGCACTAACACTATCACAAAATAGCAAATCAGGTTATTGAACAGGAATGTGCTAGTCTTGTAAGATATAGGCAAGCCACTGAAGTTCCCACACAACATTTGCCAATAGCCATAGTGATGTGATCCAGTCCGAGGTGATTGAAGATTAGCCCATAAAATACACTATCTATGCTATTGGGCTTGAGGAGCATACTATTAGGCTTGAGAAGATCAACTAGAGTCAATTTATCTATTGTTTGGTGTTAATAAGACCAGGCCCATCAGTAAGGGGCACCACTTTGTTAGATTGAAGAATTATTGGACCTATTTTCATGTTATTTCATTAGTTTTTTTTATTAGTAAGTGTCATATTGGGCCCAAGTGAGGTATGGGAGCCCAATAGGTCTTTTTAGGCAAAATTTTCTAGTTGATTAGTTATCCCACATTCCTTTAGTTTTCTTTTCTTAGTATGATTGTAGCCTGAAAAAGGCAAACTAGTAGCACATTATTGAGACAGTTAAATTTTGAGTGAAATATATTTATATGAGTTCTTCAAACTTGTGAGTATTCTATGTAGAGTATTCAAACCTGAACTTATCAAGGTCGTGTGCATTCCTGAGGCGTTCACAAATCAAGGTTCTTAGATACAAGGATATCTAGGGGTCGAGGTTCTAATCCAATGTTCTTAGATACACGGATATCTAGAGGGCACGGAGCTCGCTCTCATTGTTCCTACAATTAAATCCTTGGGCAAAATTCGAGCCGTACCTTCACGGTTCACTTCAGTTGGTATCGGAGCAAGCATTGTAGGTAACAAATATCCATTTTCTTGTTTTTTTCTTTTATGTCAATTAAAAAAAAAGTTTCCATAAATCTTCAAATCTTCATAATCCTACCCAGAAAACTTTAAGATTCTTCAAACCTTCAAAATTTCCACAAGAACCCTAATATTCCAAAATATTAATTTTCCGAACCCGTTTTTGTATTAATAACCAAACCACCTTCAAACGACCTGAAATTTTTACCGCATTTAAATCAACATGTTATCTATGTTTTCTCTTCTGACCACATCTTCTCCTAATCAAAATCGCTCCACAACAGAGACCGTCCTGTCTGGAATTCTGCAGTCGATCTGTTTACGATTTTGATTTGAGTCGGTTACTCAACTCCAAATCCCCTCAAAATTGTGGTCTTATAGGAAAAACTCCATTCTACAAAATTTTTCTTAGTTTTTCCAAATTCGCTGTATTTTGGTTACAATCGGCACCGTAAGTCACTGCTATCAATCTGACAATTTCTGACAGATTGCACCAATGCCGAAATACTATTGTTTGATCAACTTTTTTAAGTCCAAAAGTTCTGAAATTTTGATAACCTCTATAAAACTTGTTCCTCTACAACTTTTGTCTTTCGATGTTTACCAGATTCGAAGTAGTTTGATCATAATATGCACGAAAACGCACTGCTTAAATTCGGGAAATTCTGACAACATCATATTTAGGGTTTGCTTATTGTTGTGATTTGTTCTATGGTTGATCTCTTTATACGAGTGAGCATAAACACGGGATTGTAGGAAGGAACAAAGGAGGGTGGAACAGAGGCGTCAAAAGGATTTAGCGGATCGAAATGAGAAATTTATAGAAGGGATGTGTAGGATTGTTGAGAATGTGCATCAAGAAAATAAGGATAGATGGAAGAAGAAAGCTGAACGCAGGTGGCAAGAGTTGCAGGATTGTTGGAGTAAGGAAGATGAATTATTTTGGGAGAATTTTTGGGCGGATGATGCTAAACGGAGGGTTGAACGTAAGAAAGCACTAGAATTAGTTGAAGCGAAAAACGAAGAGGTTGTTAGTATTTGTGAGGGTAAGAGTGCGGTGGAGGTGCATGAGCTTGAATTTGTGGATGAGAAATTTGATGTGTCTGAGGTGTCTATTGTGGAGGAAGAACACAAGGAGTTGCTTTTGGTTGAGACAAAAGAAGATGCTATGGTCCTCAATTCTTGTTCCAGTTTTGTTGAATCTTCTTTGCAGGTACATGATGATCAACCTCATGAAGAGGACACTGGCCTGTTGGATACCACCAATGCAGCCTTTATATTGCCTTTGGTTTGTCTTGATCCTGATCATATTGATGGAAAACCGGAGCATACATTCTTTGATCCGTTTTGTGCCCATGCCGATACCTCACCGTATATGACTTGCTGTGATTATATTGCTTCTTTCCATGCCTTCAACCACATTTACATCAAGACGAGAGCTATTTCTGATTTTTCATTGGTAAAGCATGGATCGCCATATCACCATGCCAATCATTTGAAGTTGTCTCTACGCATTATATTTGATCCCGGCATATCATTGGCATTTTTGTGGGTTCTCTAGACTTTGTGCAAATTGATCTGCTATATGATGTCCTTCTAATTTGAGGACGAATCCTTTCCAACCGGGAGGGAATGATGTGATCCAACCTATTAGAAATAAAATTTATGTCTTGATGATGATTCATCACTTGTTTAATTATTTGTTTTAACCCCATTGATTGAGTGCTGAAGTAGCTATTATAGTGAAAAGCTAAAAGATGTCTAGAACCAAATGTATAGTTTTACTAGAGTCTAATTATTGTATAGGTTAAATCAGACAAGCTTTGTAATAGATATGAATCAAAACTGAAAAATTGATCACCAATCAAAACTGAAACTGATCCTAATCAAAACTGAAATCAGAAGTCAATCAATAACTAAAGACCAAAACTGAAGAAGGTAAGTTCACTGAGGGAATAGACTTAGTTGAGTTATCTATAAAAGCTGAAGGCTGAGGGATCAAACTCAGTATTGAAGGCCGAGGGACACAGACTCAGTTATTGAAGATTGAAGAACTGAGGGTTCATACTCAGTTTATGAAGACTAAAACGGAGACTATAAAGTTAGAATTCAGGTAAGTTTGTGATGGCCTGAACTGACTTTATAGATCTTGTATGAAGACCTAAGATACATAAATGCAATGATATCTTAGAAGATATGAACTTATATGGTGTACTATAATCAAGTAAATTATGATCATGTGAATACAGAGAAGAAGAGTAAAAACTCAGTTAAAGCTCTAAGAACTAAAAAACTCAGTTATACCAGCTTAAAGACTGACATACCCTAAAAGCTCAGTTTCAAGCTGAAGTCATCCAAGAACTGAAGAAAATCGGAACGTTGGAAAGCAAGTATTTTTGTTGGATGAATGTCCGACATGCCAGAAGGACACTGACATATCTGACCTATGATAGCATATTCTAGAGAATCCAATGTAATGTTCAAAAATTCAAACAAGATAACCATTGGATTTCACACTATAAACACAGGACTTTGATCACACACACAAGACACCGGATTTACTAAGAATTAACAAGTTGCGCAAGCATTTTCTGTGATCAAAATTGTGAAGTAAATCTCATTCATTTTGAGCTAACAAGTTATCGATCTAAAAATCTTCTAAGTGTTCAAGCTACAAAGACTTATCAAGATATCAACACTTTGAAGACCCACAAGCAAGAACAAATTCCTTGATTCAAAGAGCAACATTGATTTAATCAAAGGTTGAGACTGTGAAGCAATCTGGTCGAGGATTTTCCAGGGACAGTGGTTTTAGTAGTCCGGGTGACTGTGTTTGTGGTGGAGCTAGAGAAGAGGCAATACAAACCTCTACGGACTTGTGAAGCAGTTGCAGAGCAGCCATTCTACCATTTCCTTAGTTGCTTAGACAGTGAAGCTAGGGATTAGCCAAGGACTATAAGTTTAGGACTTTTGTAACTGATCTACCTCAAGAGTTCTAGTGGAATTTTCCTCCTACATCACAGGGAAAGAGCGGACTGATAGGATTACAGTACCTGGAACCTCTATAATTTCTTGCCTTATTTACTTATTTATTTTACGCACTTTACTTACAGTTATTTACATTCCAGTTTTTGTGATTGTTCAAGCATACAAACTGATTGAAACTCACACAGAACACAAACTGACATTCACCAGAATTCAGATCAGCATTCATGTTTTTTCATAGATACAACAAGATCATTTAAAATGGCTAAAACTTAATCCATTGCCGGTTAACTCAGTTTGAGCAAAAGTCAGTTGACCATTACTCAGCTCAGTTAGCTTAACTCCAAATTAATTTGTTTTTGGTGACAAGTTTATTCACCCCCCCTCTAAACTTGTGTCTTGCCTTTTCACGGGACCTACAATTGGTATCGGAGAAGTGTTCTTTTATAATGACTTGTTCTGATAATATCCTCTAGACTCTAGTTGATCTTCTGAAAAATATAAGTTCTTTATTTCCCAATTTTTCAAAACTCAGTTTTCTAAACTTGCATCATTTACAGCAATCAGTATGCTAGTCAAATGATTATGTGCAACTTGGATCATTTTGATGAGTATAGAAGACGTTTGCAGGCATTCCTTGCTGCCGCACACGATGAGATGATGGACGTTCTCACTGATGGGCCAATACATATCACTCATATGCAAACAATTGAAGGTGGTGCTCAAGTTAGAGTTTCCAAACCAAAAAGTGAATGGAACAACGATGATAGAAAGAGAAACAACCTCAACAATGTGGCCATGGACATTATTCTTAGAACTTTGGACAATAATATGTACCTGATAGTCAAAGACTGCACAACTGCCAAAGAGATATGGGAAAAATTGCACTTAGTTTGTGAAGGAACTGATTCGATCAAAGAAAACAAGATTCTGGTAGCCAAACAGAAGTTTCAAGATTTCAAGATGAAACCTAGTGAAACCATTGAGCAAATGGAGACTAGATTCTGAGCAATCATGGACGAGCTAGCACTTCTCAAGATTGTCTATACTAAGAAGGAAGTTAATGTTTGAATTTTGAAGGCCTTACCTTCATGTTGGAAGATGAAGGTCACAGCCATGGAAGAGTCAAGAAAGCTTGGAGAAGAGGATACTTTCAAAATTTTGACAGACTTAAAGGAATATGAATTCAGTGAAGATTTTACAGTAATCGTTGTAGCAATTAAAGATCTTAAAGCTCCAAAGACTACAGTCCTTGCAGCAGCTGATGGTAACATGGAAACATCAGCAAGTAATATTCAAGAACTAGATGATATGGAGGAACAAATGGCACCCATGACAAAAAGAATAAGAAAAATGAAGAGTGGCCAGGCATATACTCAGAAGTATATCAAGAAGACTCCAGATAAGAAAGAATATAAGAAAGAATATACCAAGAAAGAACATGAATATCTTTGTTACAACTGCAAAATCCTGGACATTTCAAATCAGATTGTCTAAAATTGATCAATAGAAGAACTAATAGAAGAGCACTGTTAGCTAGTGATGAGTCAGATTATGAAGCTGAAACTAAAAAAGCTCTATCAGATGACACAACTTTGATGGCCCATATGGAAGACTCAACTGGGGTATTCTAATTTGACTCTATGTACACCCCAGCACACAATTCTACACAAAGTTCCTGTTCTTCAACAATTGGTTCTAATCCTAAAAATCCTGAATTAGAAGAAACTCTTGATGCTTTAATGAATCAGATGGTAATAATACAAGCTGGTTATGAATCAGTCAAAGCGGATAAAGAATCTTTACTTTTGGAAGTTGAAAGATTAAAAGCTGAATTGAACATTCTAAAGGTCTAAAGAACTGACCCTGCAAAGAATCAACATCAACCTACTACTTTATTATCAGCAGCTGAATCTCTATCCCAGTCAAGTTCTGCAACTGGATTCAAATCCGGAAAGCCCTATGGTGGTAGGACTAGCCTAGGATTTGACACACAGCAAACTTCAAAGGAAGGAACTAGTAAAGTTGTTGAACCAAAAGTCAGAACTAGCATCAAGTTCGTAGCTGAACAAATTCCTCAAACTGAGAAGCATATTGAACCAATTAAGTCAGTTCAGAATGAGTCAACCCATCATCAGCATCATTTTTCTAAGAAATCAGCTGCACCTCATAGAAACAATGATGGTAGATCAAATGCGATCTACTGAAGCTAACCAAGCTAAGAGAAAGTCTAATCAAGTTAAATCCAAGAATGTTAACCATTAAAGGAATAACAAACTCAGGGGGAAAGGCAGGTTATGTCCTTTTTATGATGAATGAAACTTCCTAGAACCTATTGTTAAAGCTGTGTGGAACAATCATTCTCAACAGAGAACTTACCATAAGTCTCAGTTAAGGACTCAGCAGAGAACTCACCTGAGATCTCAGCAGAATCCTTAGAAGAGAAGTCAATTTAGACCCCAGTACAAAGCTGTTTACCATAAACAGTAGAATGATGGTTACTACTCAGTTTTTAACAATAAAATGCACTATGCAAATTAGTTTAAACCAAAGGACCTGAGAGAGCATATAAGTAAGATACAATCCAAAGATAAGTAGTATGGAAATTTAGCTTATATATATGATAATAAGTGCAACAATTTCCAGAGGAGACCTTATTGAAACATTCCAAATGTTGTATTTACAACTGACCCTTATGGACCCAAATGGAATTGGTACCTAAAACTCATTAATTTGTTTTGCAGGATATTTGGTACTTCGATCGTAGTTGCTTTAGGCACATGACAAGAAGCAAAGACTATCTGGTTGATTTTCATGCTATGGATGGACCAAAAGTCAATTTTGGTGGGAAAGACAAACTTGGATATACACGAGGCTCTGGAACCTGAATCAAGAATGGTTTGAAGTTCAGAAACGTAGCATATGTTGAAGGATTGAACTACAACTTACTCAGTACTAGTCAGTTTTGTGACATGGGATACAAAGTCACATTTGTTAAGGAGTTTTGCATTGGTATAAGTGAAACTGCTCACCAAGTAGTTTTAGCTGGAAGGAGAAAGGAAAATATGTTTGTTGTGGAATTGATGACAGCTGTTTCAGAAACTTTCCTACTTGTGCATACCAAATCAGAAGTCAGTTGGCTATGGCCCAAAAAACCGAGTCACTTAAATTTTGATGACATCAACTTACTGGTCAGGAAAGGTCTAGAACAAGAGTCGTAGAACTGTTACACATGGACTTGTTTGGACCAGTCACACCTATCAGTGTTAGTGGAAAGAAGTATACATTGGTACTAGTTGACGAGTATTCAAGATACACTTGGGTAATTTTCTTAACAAAGAAGAGTGAAATCAAGCAGAAACTGACAGAACTACTGAAGAGACTTGAGAAGCAGAAGGGTGTTTCAGTTGTAAAGATAAGATCTGATAAAGGAACCAAATTTCTCAACAATGTGATCATTGAGTACTATGAAGAGAATGAAGTGTTACACCAACTTGCTACTACAACAACACCTCAACATAATGGAGTAGCTGAAAGAAGAAACATAACACTCAAAGAAGCTGGTAGAACAATGATTTGTGAATCTAAGTTACCTTAAAGGTATTGGGCAGAAGCTGTTAACACAGCTTGTTATATTCAGAACAGAGACCTGATGAGCAAAAGGTTAGAGAAAACACCTTATGAGATATGGAATGGAAGGAAGCCAAATGTCTCATATTTTCATACTTTTGGAAGCAAATTCTATATACATATCCACGGGAAGGATCAGCTCAAAACTTTTCAACCCAAAGTTCATGAATGAGTATTTTTGGGATATTCAAGTGTCAGCAAAGCTTTTAGAATTTTAAACAAAAACACACTCAAGCATGAAGAGTCAATACACGTGGAAGACCAACCAGAACCAGTTTCTCAACCTCAGTCATAGAAAAACTCAGCTGCAGTTTTTGTTGATATTGATGAAAACATAGGAAGACTAATATTAACAGAGTTCTCTGATCAAGATCAGTCTTAGTTACCAATAACTGAACATATAGTTGAACAACCAATACAAGCTGAAGATGAACCAGTTCATGCTCAAGATAATCAAATTCAAGATGAAGAAACTGAAATCCCTGAAGAACCAGTTCAAGCAAATCAAACTCCAGAAATGCAACCCTCAATACGTCAATGGATGAGAGACCATCCTGGAGAACAAGTGATCGGAGACATTCAACAATGAGTACGGACAAGAAATCAGTTAGATGCAATGATTGCATGTTCTATCTCAATTTGAACCAAAAGGGATAGAGGTAGCATTGAAGGATCAGATACTAGCTATGCATGAATAACTTGATGAATTTGAAAGAAACCAAGTATGGGAATTTGTGGACAGACCTGATCATGCAAATATAATTGGCACCAAATGGGTTTTCAGAAACAATCTAGAGGAAGATGGAAACATTGTTACAGTATAGGGGCTAAAGGGAATGCTAAGTGCAGTCAGCTAATACACTCTACTGATAAAGGCATAGTAGCCTGCTGATAGTATGAGGACAGCAGCCTGTTGAGTAGTCTAGTATAGTGTAATATAGAAAGCGGTTATTCAGTTATAGTTTGCAGTAGCCATTTGTAACTTACTTCTAACTGAATCATGCGGTGTATGTAAGTATAAATACCTCATGATAAGGTACATTGTAATCCAACTTGTAACTTTTAGTTCATCAATAATAATTCCGCATTTTATTTTTAGTTTATGATTCTATAAACTTCATCATGGTATCAGAGCAGAAATTTGAGAATTTTTGAATGCTTTCCTGCGTTTTTCTCCAATCTTTGAAGAATATTGATTGTGTTCTTCATCTTTTCTGAGATTTCAGTTTTTTGAGAGTAAACTGTCATATTTTTCTTGTGTTTTTTGATCATTTCTTGATCGGTTTTTCTATAATTTCACTTTCATTGTTGATTTGTGATCAATTCTGGAGTTCTTGATAGCCATGGCAGCTAAGAAACAATAAATAAGTCCCTTCAGTCCATTTTTTGTTCATCCTAATGAGAATACGTCTCTGGTTCTTATTCAACCATTGATGAATGGCAACAACTACAATCCATGGAAAATGTCTATGGAGATGGTGTTAATTACCAAGAATTAAATTGGCTTCGTAGACGGAACAATCAAAAGGCGAGAAGAAGATTCAACAGATTTCCATGCATGGAGACAATGTGATAGAATGGTGAGATCATGGATCTTGAATTCTGTAGAGAATACCATTGCTCAAATTTTGATATACTTCAAGTGTGCACATGCAGTTTAGAAGAATCTTGTAGCTAGATTTTCTAATGTTGATGCATTGAGTCTTTCAGATCTTCTTGAAGGAATGCATCTGCTGAAACAAGGTGGTGACTCTGTCAATCAATATTTCACAAAATTGATGGTTCTGTGGGAAGAAATCAAGACTATTAGGCCAGTATCAGTTTGTTCTTGTGATCCTCAATTTCACTGCAGCACAATCAGCACACTAATGGATCATATGGAGGCTGAACATGTTATGAAATTCCTAAAAGGTTTAAGGGATGATTTTGAGCCAATGGTTTCACAAGCAATGTTGTTGGTCCCTTTCCCAAAAATCCATGATGCCTTTGCAATGACCATTAAATTTGAAAGACAGAAGTTGTATGTAGCCAATAGGGCCATGAATCAAGATTCCATGGTTCTCTTGTCTCAGAAAAGTGGCCAAGGGCAAAATTAGATTGTCAGCAGAACTAACTATGTATCTGCTGCAAATTCCGGACCTAAAAATCCCAAGAAGATGCAATGCAGTTTTTGTGGATTTAATGGTCATACTGAGGAGACTTGTTACAAAAAAACATGGCTATCCTCCTGGTTTCACATCCAAAAAGGCTAATTTGGTAGAGGAAGAACAGTCAATAGAAGAAGATCCGGCCCAAAATAGGTCTGCTGGACCAGGGTTTTCAAATCTGACTGCATAGCAACTTGATAAGTTGATGGCTCTGCTGAGTTCTGATCCTCCAAGACATGTAGGGTTTGCTATTGGCCAGCCTGCTAATATTGTGACACACCACTCACCTGCTACAGTTACAGGTGATCTAAATTTAGTAAGATCCATACAATGGATCTTGGACTCTGGTGCCACATATCACATTGTAGGATCATTTGATCTGTTAAGCAATCCAAACCTTCAATTGGTATAAAAATGGATTATCTATTGGAAATAATGTTTCTGTCACACTTATAGGACAAGTAAGGGTAAACCTTCAGCTGGTCCTACATGATGTGTTTTGCTTTCCTGGTTTTAAATATAACTTTTTTTTTCTTTACCTGCCTTTATCAATCATAAAAAAGGTGCAGCTATTTTTTCTGCTAACAAGTGCATTTTGCAGGACAAGAACAAGAAGTGATTGGTTCAGCTGAGTTACACAAAGGACTCTATGTCATGGATCAACCAATAAGATTCTCTGTTGTCAATGTTGTAGAAAATCATACTTTGTCTGATAGATTAGATGATGCTCTTTTATGGCATTACAGACTAGGACACTTGCCAGATAAGAGACTACAAGTCATTAGTTCACAGTCTGCTGATGTCAAGATTCGTAATCATGATCTTTGTTATATTTGTCCTATGGCAAAACTGAAGAACAATCATTTTCCATTGAGCACTACTGTAGTGAATTCTGTATTTGATCTTGTTCACATAGATATTTGGGGTCCCTTAAGACAACATACCGTCAATGGACAGCAATATTTCTTAACTTTGTAGATGACTTCTCTAGATTTACTTGGGTTTTTCTAATGAGGCATAAATCTGAAGCTTCTAACCTTTTTAAATCATTTGTTAAGTTTGTTTCTACTATGTTTCACAAAGTTATCAAAGTTATCAGGTCTGATAATGGATCTAAGTTCTAACTCACTAACTTTTATGCTCAACAGGGCATCATACATCAGACATCCCGTGTCAGCACACCTGAACAGAATGGTATTGTTGAAAGGAAACATCAGCATCTACTGAATGTTTCTAGGGGACTAAGGTTCCAGAGTAATTTACCAATTGAATATTGGGGTTTTTGCCTTTTACATGCTGTAAAATTAATTAATGCTACACCTACACCACTGCTGAAAGAAAGCACTCCACATGAGGTGCTTTATGGCACTAAACCAGACTATTCTGTGTTTAAGGTTTTTGGTTGCTTAGTTTTTTCTTGCATAGTTCAGCCGCATAGAACAAAGTTTGACTCAAGATGTAGGACTTGTGTCTATCTTGGGAATTCAAATACGTCCAAGGGTGCTATTCTTTTAGATATTACCAACAAAGACATATATGTTGCTTGAAATACTCAATTCCATGAGACTTATTTTCCTCTATTTCAATAGCTATTAGGAAGGGCTAGATATCTTGCTGACATGCCTAATCTTTTACCAATAATGGATAGTTTCGATGATCTGCTGAATGACTTAGCACCCCAGCCAGACACGGGATCAATGCAACTGAGGCATCTAATGAAGAGCATGCACAAGTTAATCAGGCACCTGAATCCACACAATTAAGAAGGTCCACAAGAACAAGGAAATCACCAACCTTTTATCAAGGAGGTGCTTACACTGTACAACCGACCCCATACCTGCTGAGTGAGGTCATGAACCTAGACAACCTATCAGACTATGCCAGATTCATCAATGCTATTGATGCTGTTAAAGAGCAAAAGACCTACAATCAAGCTATCAAGCATGATGAATGGAAGAAAGCAATGCAAAGAGATATTGAAGCTCTATAGAAGACTCATACATGGGAAATAGTTGATCTTCCCCCAGGCAAAAAATCCATTGCGTGCAAATAGGTGTACAGAATCAAATACAACCTTGATGGCTCAGTAGAGAGATATAAAGCTAGGCTAGTAGCAAAAGACTACACTCAAACATATGGTATTGATTAACAAGAAACTTTCTCACCTGTTGTCAAGATCACTACAGTCAGAGCCTTACTTGCAGCAGCAACAACCAATAATTGGCATCTACATCAGATGGATGTCAACACTGCCTTTCTACATGGAGATTTACATGAAGAAGTATACATGCAGTTACCCTCAGGTTGCACAACAACTAAACCAAATCAAGTTTGCAGACTTACTAAGTCATTGTATGGCCTCAAGTAAGCCAGCAGACAATGGAATTGAAAGTTGACTGAATCCTTAGAGGCTCAAGGATTCATTCAATCCCAAAATGACCACATTTTATTCACAAAAGGGTCAGGACAGTCCTTTATTGCTTTGCTAGTCTATGTAGATGACATCATAGCAGCAAGCCCCAATGAGAAGTTAATTCAGCAGGTCAATGATGCCCTACACCAGCAATTCACTATTAAGGATCTTGGAAATTGAGATATTTCGTACTGCTAGGACACCTGCATGCATATCCATTTCTCAATGAAAATACACCCTTATTCTCCTAGAAGAATATGAATTTTTTGGAGCAAAACCTGCTAAGACACCTATGGAGTCCATGCAAACTTTACAACATGGTGATTCACCACTTTTGGAAGATAACACCGCTTACAGATCATTAGTAGGAAAACTTATCTATCTCACTTTTACAAGACCAGATATTGCCTTTGCAGTTTAGCAGCTAAGTCAATTTCTAGACACCCCTACTAAATATCATATGAAGGTGGCACACAGACTGCTGAGGTATTTGAAAACCAACCTAGTCAAGTAATCTTATTTCCAGCAAATAACAATCTTGTACTCAAAGGATTCACATACATGGATTGGTTTGGTTGTCCTGAAACAAGAAAATCAATATCAGGCTGCATGATATTTCTAGGAGATGCACCAATCTCTTGGAAGGCAAAGAAACAAACTACTATATCAAGATGTTCTTTAGAGGCTGAATATAGGGCTATGACAAATGCAGTCTGTGAAATCCAGTGGCTGGTTTATATACTACAAGATTCGCAAGTTCCAGTTCAGTTGCCTGCTGTGTTATTTTGTAACAATGCCAATGCAGTGCATATTGCTCATAACCTAGTCTTTCATGAAAGAACAAAACATATTGAAATTGACTGCCATGTTGTGAGAGACAAAGTCAAATCAGGACTAGTCAAACTTTTTCTAGTCAACACAAAAGAACAAGTAGCTGACATCCTCACCAAGGCCTTGGATGCACCTATTTTTTTTCCTATCTACCGGAAAAATTAGGAATTTCAAAGATCTTCCAGAATTCATGTACCTGAAGGGAATGAATGCTGAGTGCAAGATGTTCATGTACCACTCTCAGTTTGAAGGGGGTGTTACATTATAGAGGCTGAAGGGAATGCTGAGTGCATTCAGCTAATACACTCTGCTGATAAAGGCACAACAACCTGCTGACAGTATGAGGACACCAGCCTGCTGAGTAGTCTAGTATAGTTTAATGTAGAAAGTTGTTATTCAGTTATAGTTTGTAGTAACTATTTGTAACTTACTTCTAACTAATTCATGAGGTGTATGTAGTTATAAATACCCCATGATCAGCTACATTGTAATCCAACTTGTAACTTTTAGTTCAACAATGATAATTCCGTATTTGATTTTCAGTTTATAATTCTACGAACTTCATCAAACATTGTTAGAAATAAAGCTAGATTATTGGCCAAAGGATATTCTTAAGCTGAAGGAATAGATTTTGATGATATTTACGCACCAGTTGCAAGGTTAGAGGCAATCATATTATTCCTTGCCCATGCAGGTTACAAGAGGTTCAAAGTATATCAAATGGATGTTAAAAGTGCATTCCTGAATGGAGTACTTGAAGAAGAAGTTTATTGTTGGTCCATTGAATAGGATTTGGTTAAGTTTAGAAGGGGGTGAATAAACTTAACACTTAAAACTTTTTGGAGTTTAATAGATCAGCTGATCTTATAGTGCGCTGACTATAGGGTCTGCAGAGTCGGATGCAATGTAAAATTACTTAATCCTTTTTACTTGTTGTTATATGATGATACTAAGTATTACATACTCAATAGTGAGATGAGTGTGAATTCAGTAGCTAGTTCAGTAGATTGATGTAGATAAACTTGCAGTAAATAAAAATGCAGAAATTAAATGTAATAAATAAAGTAAGGCAAATTTTATAGTGGTTCTAGGTGGTGTATTACTATCAGTCCACTCTTCTCCTGTGATGTATTCACTTGAGTCTTTTGAGGTTGCTGTTACAAAAGTCCCTAATTTGTTTGTCCTTGACCAATAACTATGGCTTCACAAACTGAATACTAAGAACATGTAGGATTGCTGCTCCTAAGTACTCCACTGGTCCCAGAAGGGTAAGATTGCCTCTTCACCATATCCACCAAAAAAACAATAGTTCTTGACACTCAGCAGTGCTTCTCTGTCTTCAAATTTATTTTTGAAAAAGAAAGGTTTGAATCTAAAAAGTGATTTAGCTTCAGCAAGCTTTTGATCAGGATGATAAGATCAACAACTTATGTCCACTAGTGTTGATACTAGTTGATACTTGAATACTGTAACACTTGAAGAATTTTTAGATCAGTATGAATGCTCAGTTCAGAAGGATGTAATTCTTTTGATTGCTTGTGAGTTCGTGTATATTCTGATTCCAAGGGTCCTCTGTTTATAGGTGAAAATCATGTGCTTAAATTTGAATTTCAAATCTGACCGTTATTGGATTTTTTGATTTTTCCCTGAAATTTCCTCTGCTGTACTCTTATGTCAGTATGTCAGTGTCCTTCTGATAGACAGACTGGCAACCAATGGTTTTATTCCCAATTTGATTTGGCTTTGAATTCTTTACAACGTTCTTACAATCTCCACTATTGATCAACTGATTAATCCAATGCTTGATATTCATCCTTATACATTTAATCTTCCGAAACAAATCTTGAAACGGATTAATCTAATTTATGTATACTCAGCTGATGTCTGGTTCATGTGTCTGCTGAGGTATACACTTGGTCAGCTGACTTATGGTCTCCTGTGTTCTTGAGTGAACACTTAGCTGACTGCTTCTCATCTAACTTTTGTTTGTGAAGTTAGAGTACACCATTTTAAATTTAACTAAGTCCCAGTCATCACATGTCCTTATAGGGAACTTAGACCTTCAACATAAGGTATATGTGATCAGTTTGGGCCATCACAGACTTACCTAAATTCTAATCCCATATCTTTGGCATTTATGTCTTCATTACCAAGTTTGAACCCTTGGCCTTCAGTACTGAGTTTGAACCCTCAGCTTTCAGTCCTCAACAAGTCCTAGAAATTGTACTGAACACCTAGTCTAGATAGGTTCGCTGAACTAGCCAGCTAACCTCTTTACAGTGCTTATTTGATCAAACCTAGACAAGGATCCAACTCTAGTAAACCTATACATTCATTCTAGACATCTTTTTGCCTTTGCCTTATAACGGCTAGTCTGGCACTCATCATTAAAACTAAAATATGTCTAAAATTTATGTTCAACAACCTCCTGGATTTGAAATCAAAGAACCAGAAGACAAAGTTTTCAGACTAAGAACAACACTATATGGACAAGCACCAAGAGCCTTGTATGAGACTCTGTCTCAGTTTTTAGTGGATAATGGTTTTATTGAAGGAACCATAGACAAGACTTTGTTCAAAATGAAGATAGGTGAAAGCACACTCCTAGTTCAAATATATGTGGATGGCATTATTTTTTGATCAGAGAATCAATAGCTTTGTGAGAAATTTGCAAGCCTAAGGGCATTAGTAGCATATACACCATATTTTATCCCTAAAATAATATTAAATAATACATATCCCTATTTTACAACATCCCAATTCAAAACACTCCACAACAGCATCCCTATCCTTATCCCTATAATATTTCAAATACTATTAAATAATACATATTCTACTTCACAACTCTAATCATACACAATAAATATTTATTATTTCACTCCAGCAGTATCCCTATCCTTTTCCCTATAATTTTTTATAATTAAATATGTTTAGGGATAGGAATAGGGATGCACTATTCATATCCCTAAAAATAAATAGGGATAGAGCCTCTGCCGTGGGAGCTATTTGGGGTAAAATCTATTTTTTATCTTCATTTTAGGGATATGGCACCATATTGGGCTTCTGCTATTAATGCTCTAATGAAGAGAAAATTTTAAATGAGTATGATGGGTGAATTGAATTATTTCCTAGGACTTCAAGTCAAGCAGATGGACAATGGAATTTTCATTAATCAGACTAAGTACACAAAAGAACTGATCAAGAAGTTTGGAATGAAGAACAATGCAGGAATATCAACACCTATAGGAACAAATGTCAGACCGGATGAAGATAGAGATGGCAAAGATGTGGATTAAACACTTTACAAAAGGATGATTGGAAGCTTACTCTACCTCACAACAAGCGGACCTGACATATATTTTGCAGTAGGTGTCTGTGCAAGATTTCAGACTAAGCCAAGGGAGAGTCATTTGTCAGTTGTCAAAAGGACTTTGAAGTAGCTTAAAGATATAAGGAGTAGGAATATGGTATTCAAGAGATGGAGAATTCAAGCTTATATCTTATTCAGATTCAGATTATGCAGGATGCAAAATTGATAAAAAAAAGTACATCGGGCACATGTCAGTTACTTGGAAATAGACTTGTGTCTTGGTGTAGAAAGAAACAAAACTCAATCTCAACCTCTACAGTTGAAGCTGAATATATTGCAGCTAGAAGCTGTTGTGCTCAAGTGTTGTGGATTAGAGAACAACTCAGAGATTATGGCATTGAAGAAGGTATGATACTTATCATGTGTGATAATACATGTGCAATTGCTATTTATGATAACCCAGTTTTGCACTCAAGGACAAAGCACATTGATGTGAGAAATCACTTCATAAGAGATCATGTAGAAAAGAAGGATGTTACAGTTCTCTATATCCCAACTAAAGACCAATTGGCAGATATTTTTACAAAACCACTGGATGGAGAAAGATTTTCCAAATTAAGGACTGAATTAGGCGTAATCAGAGTCACTTGAACAACTGATTTCCATCAAGGGGATTGATCTTTGTCATGTTGGGTGAGCTCACTTGGCAGATCAGTCATTGACATCAACGATCTCAAACTGACAAAAAGGAGAACTGATATGATCTAAATCTGACAGCTAGAAGTGTTGGTCCTGTGAAAAGGATACAAGATTAGAGGGGGAGGGGGTGAATAAACTTGTCACCAAAAACTGGATCTTAAAATAAATCTGGTTCAGTTTTAAACTTGTGTGGAGTTAAGCAGACTAAGCTGAGTATAAGTCAAACTGACTTATGCTGAAACTGAGTCAACCGGCGGCGGATATAAGTTTTAGCCTTTAACTGATCTTGTTATATCTTTGAAACAGCTGAGTATGCAAAACTGAATTCTTGTGAATTTCAAGTTGTGAACTGTGTGTGTATGTAACAATCAGGTTCTGTATTGCTTGAACGAACTGTATAAAAACGATCACAAATACTGAAAACTAAATAACAGTAAGTAAATGTGTAAAATAAAGTGGGCAAGAATTATAAAGGTTCCAGGTGGTGTAATCCTGTCAGTCATCTCTTCCCCTATGATGCGGAGGAAAATTCCACTTGAACTCTTTGAGGTATCCGGTTACAAAAAGTCCTAAACTGATAGTCCTTGAGTAATCCTAGCTTCACTATCTAAACAATCAAAGAACATGTTGGATTACTGCTCACCAACTGCTTGCACACTGGTCCTTAGAGGGTTGTATTGCCCCTTCTCCAGCTACCACCGCAAGCACAGTCTACCCTGACTGCAAATACAACTGTCATTGGAAAATCCTTGACGGGATTGCTTCACAGTATAAACCTTTGATAAAATCAAAGTTGGCTGAGAATCAAAACTTTGATTCTTGGTTGTGGTTCTTCAAAGTGTTGTATTCTTTGAAGTTTGAACACTTGGAAGAAATCTTGATCGTTCTTGGTAAGTGTTGGACTTATTTCTGAGTTTTAGTGATGAGTGTCAGACTAGCTGTTATAGTGCAAAGGCAAAAAGATGTCTAGATCAAATGTATAGGTTTATTAGAGTTTGATCTTTGTATAGGTTTGATCAAACAAGCACTGTAATGGTCAGCTGACTTATATCAGCAGACTAATCTAGATCAGTAGGGTAACTAGGTCAGTAGACTAGTCTGGAACCGGCTGAAGACTGAAGGCTGAGGGGTCAAACTCAATTAATGAAGGCTAAGGGATCAAACTTAGTGATTAAAGTCAAGGATATGGAATCAGAATTTAGGGAAGGCTGTGATGACCTAAACTGATTACATATACCTTGTGTACAAGGTCTAAGTTCCATAAGTTGGATGGTGATTGGAACTTAGTTATATGCAAAAAGGTGTAATCTAACTTCATAAGTAAAAGTTAGATAAAAGAAGTAAGCTGCATTGTGTTTTAAACACAACAAATTATTGTACAGCTTACTGATATGTACTTCAGCAGACTCATGAACCTGCTGATACATATATCTCGATTTATTCAAGATTACATTGGAAGAAAACAAGGATAAGGACATCTAACTACCTCTGATTTATCAAACAAATCAATGGTTGAGATTAAAAGGACGTTGGGATGATTCAGGAATTTATCCAATGGATACAAGTCAAAGGGTGGACAGTCTGCATTCTATCAAAAAGCAGTCTGACTGTGTCAGTACTATGAACAGTGACATAAAGCAAGTCAAATAGGACAAAATATGGAACGGCTATATTTGAATTTCAAATATATGTCACAAGCATTCCTACCTATAAATAGAGGACTTCTAACTCAGAAAAAGATGATGAAAATTAAGGAAAAACAAGAGATAATTCTGAGCTGCATTTTCTTGTCAAGAAAAACACCCTGCTGAACTTACTGAGCTTAAGGCTACTGATCCAGAGAAAATCTTCAAGTTTAATATGCATTCAAGCTACATCAAGTTTACACACTTGAAGGCGCAAGCCGCCGATCATATCATCCGATCAAGCCGCGCAATGAATCATTTACTTGATTCAATCTTTCTCTTACAAGAATCTGCGAAGATAGTGAAGCATCCGTTGGGTGTGAAAGAGCTTGTTGTTTGTGGTGGAGCTGGTGAAGAGGCAATCCTACCCTTCAAGGACCAGTGGAAGACTTTGGAGCAGCAATCCTACCTGTTCCAAGTGTTCAGTTTGTGAAGCCATAGTTATTGGTGAAGGACAAGCAACATAGGAATCTTTGTAACGACTACATCAAAGATCTCTAGTGAATTACCTCCAACATCACGGGAGAAGAGTGGACGACGGATTACACCACCGGAAACACTATAAAATCGCCTACTTACTTTACGCACTTACTTTCTGTATTTAGTTTATTAAACACATCAACCTACTGAATCTAGCAACTGAAATCACACACATACACTACTGAGTATCTAATACATAGTATCATATTTAACAACAAGTAATAAGGCTTAATTTTGATATAATTCCGCTGCACAAATTCAGTAAGTTCAATAGTCAGCAGACTACTAAAGGTCGACGGACTGCGAGGTATCGCCACGGTGAAATTTCTTGAAGTTCTTGAGTTTGTTAACTCCAAAAGTTTTAAGTGTTAAGTTTATTCACCCCCCCTCAAAACTTAACCAAAGCATTTTCAAGGGACCAACAATTGGTATCGGAGCAGTGCTTCTGTTATGAAGTAATCCAACTTGTTGTGCTTGTGAAAATACTTTGAAACCTTTTCAAGTTACCGATTTTCAAAGCTTTGCATCATGGATAACAACCAGTATGCTAGAACTATGCTGATGTTTTTTTTAGATAGATTTGATGAGTATAAACATCGAATGCAGGCTTATCTTGTTGCAACACATGATGAGATGATGGATGTGCTAACAGATGGACCACTGGAGATTACCAAGGCAATAACAGTGGGTGAAGATACACAGTACATTCCAAAACCAAAAAGGAAATGGACTGTTGAAGATAGAAAGAGAGCAAATCTGAACAATATTGCTATTGATATCATATATAGGACTTTGGATAGCAATATGTACATGAAAGTGAAAGATTGCAAAACTGCAAAGGAACTTTGGGACAAGATACAGTTAATCTGTGAAGGCACTGATGCAATCAAGAAGAACAAGATCAGTGTGGCCAAAAAGAGATTTCAAAAGTTCAAAAAGCTACCAAATGAAACCATTGAGCAAATGGAATCAAGGTTTAATGCAATCCTAGATGAACTTACCCTACTGAGTGTAAGTTATTCAAAAGAAGAAATCAATTCAAAAATCTTGGAAGCACTACCTGACAAAGAAGATTGGGAGATGAAAGTCACTGCCATAGAAGAAATGAGAAAGCTACATGAAGAGGATACCTTCAAATTATTCTCAGATCTTAAAGCTTATGAATTCAGCAAGAGATTGGTTCCTACCACTGAAAAGGAAGTACCAAAGACAACTGCATTGGCTGCTAAACATCAAGAAGAAGCATCAGGAGACCAAGATGATCTGCTGGATGAAATGCAAGAACAGATTGCTCTACTGAGCAAGAAAATCAGGATGATGAAGACTGGAAAGACTTCTCCAAGGAATTTCACTAAGAAATTCAGTGAGAAGAAGAAGGATTATTCCAGAAAAGACAATGATTACTTGTGCTTTCAATGTAAGAAACCAGGACACTTCAAACCTGACTGTCCTGAGTTAAAACAAAGTAAGGAACATGATTATCTTTGCTTCAACTACAAAAAGCCTAGACATTTCAGACCTGATTGTCAAGACCTACTGAAAACCAAGAGTCAACAAAGAAGACATGGCAAGAAGGCCATGGTTGCTGAAGATGAATCAGGCTATGAAGTGGAATCAGAAAAAGGAAATGAATCTGATGACACAGCACTGGTTGCTGATATGGAAGACTATGCATTAATGGCAAACATGGATGAAACAGAGGAGGTATACAATACTGTATCAATAAACACTCATGCTGGAAGTGATTGTGAATCAACTTGTGGTTCAAATCCTAGAAATTCTGATATTGATGAAACTTTGGATGCCATCCTTAATCAACTGAGGATAATACAATCTGGTTATGAGATTGTGAAGGATGAAAAAGAAGCTCTTTAATTAGAAGTTGAAAGGTTTAATGTTGAATTAAGAATTCTCAAAGGAAAGGAAAAAGAAGTCAGACAGAATCAGCATAAGCCTGCTGAACCTTCAGTAGCTTCTGAATCTGCTGAACCATCTTGTTCCTCCACTGCATTCAAATTTGGAAATCCTTATGGTGATAGAATAGGGCTTGGATTTGGAACTCAACAATCCAATAAGAGTGGATCCAGTAAGGTTACTGAACCTAGTACCAGAATTGGTCCTAAGTTTGTGCTTGCACAAGATCAAACTCCCAAAAAGGTTGCTGAGGCAGTAAAGCCTACTGAGAATACTTCAAGGAAGCAAAATCAGAAGTCAAAGAAGTCAACAGCTCCTAATAAAAAGAATAAATCTAAAAATAGGACTGCTGTGCCTTCTAGACCTGCTGATAGCAGACCTGCTACCAAGTCAGCTGGACCACAGAAAGGTAAAAACCAGAAATATTCCAAGGATAAGAATCCTAAATCCAAAAATGTTAATCATTCTAGGGATACTTATCACAGGGGGAAAGGTAGATTGTTCCCCACTGATGATGATTGGAATATTCCTACACCTACTGCTAGAAACAGCAAGTATAACCATGCTGCTAGGGTAAAACCTAAGCAATGGAATCAGCAGAGGGATCAGTAGAGGACTTATACAAGGCCTCAGTAGGGACCTCAGCAGACTCCATATTACAGAGCTGTTCCTAACAGATAGCAATCCAATGGTTATGCTAATGCTTCTAACAACATAAATCACTTTAAACAGTATTACAAACCAAAAGGCCAGAAAACATATGTAAATCCTACACAACCAACTGTTAGAACTTATAGATGTGTGGAATACATGTATGAACCAAAGTATGACACTTTTCAAAGAAGACCTTATGGAAATTTGCCAAGGGTCATGCTTACTACTGACCATTATGGACCCAAACATGTTTGGGTACCTAAAATGTATTAACTTTGTTTTGTAGGGTGTCTGGTACTTTGACAGTGGATGTTCTAGACATATGACAAAGAATAAGCACTGTTTGTCAAACTTTATGACAAAGGATGGTCCAAGGGTGAATTTTGGCAACAAGAATACACCTGGATACACAAGAGGATATGGCACACTTGTGAGAAATGGACTAACAATCAGAAATATTGCATATGTGGAAGGACTGGACTACAACTTGCTGAGCACAGGACAATTCTGTGACATGGGATACAAGGTCACTTTTGACAAAAACAACTATACTGTCATTAGTGAAAGAGGTGATCAAGTTGTGTTGGATGGAAGAAGACAACAAAACATGTACATTGTTGATTGGTCTACTGCACTTCCAGAAACCTGCCTGATTGTGCATAACAAATTAGAACTCAATTGGCTATGGCACAAGAAGTTGAATCATCTAAATTTTGATGACATCAATCAGTTGGTGAAGAAGAAACTGGTGATTGGTTTACCTGAGATCACATTCAAAAAGGATACTATATGTGATGCATGTCAGCAAGGTAAACAGACAAAGTCAAGCTTCAAATCAAAGACTAAGCAGTCAACTAATAGAGTCTTGGAGTTGATGCATATGGATCTATTTGGAACAGTTACACCAACAAGTGTTACATGAAAGAAATACACCTTAGTGGTTGTGGATGATTATTCAAGGTACACTTGGGTGATATTTATGAACAAGAAAAGTGAAACACTTCAAAAGATGCCTGAACTTTTGAAGAGGTCGCAAAATGAGAAAAGTTTGACAGTAGTAAACATAAGATCAGACAAGGGTACTGAATTTCTGAATAAAGTTATAAGAGAATACTGTGAACAGAATGGTGTACTACATCAACTTGCTGCTGCTGGTACACCTCAGCAAAATGGGGTTGCTGAAAGGAGAAACAGAACTTTGAAAGAAGCAGGAAGGACAATGATTTGTGAGGCATTGCTACCTGAAAGATATTGGGCTGAAGCAGTCAATACAACATGCTATACACAAAATAGAACCTCAATGAACAAGAAGCTGCTGAAGACACCTTATGAGATTTGGAATGGAAGAACACCTAATATATCCTACTTCCATCCATTTGGAAGCAAGTGTTTTATCTTGAATCATAAGGAACATTTGAAGACATTCCAACCTAAATCAGATGAAGGAATTTTCTTGGGGTATTCTTCAGTCAGCAAGGCATTCAGGGTACTGAACAAAAGGTCACTGAAACATGAAGAAACAATCCATGTTGTGTTTGATGAACCTAAGTTCACTGGTATGGAAAATGAAGCTTGTGACCCTATTGAAAACCTACAAGTCACTGATGCAGACTGTGTTGAAGTCTTGGAGAGATTCAATGACTTAAAGGTTTCTGATTCTGCCCCTGCTGAACACCCTGCTGGTAATACTACTGATGCAACAACTGAAGCAGTTCAAGGATCTGCTGAACCCCCTGTTGAAGAAACAGCAGACCCTACTGATGATGAGGTTCCTGAAAATCATTCCAACCAGAATCCACAATGGTTAAGGGATCACCCTGCTGAACAAGTCATTGGCAATATTGTCACGGATTTTATTAATACAAAATAAACAAGTAATAAAACCAGTTAACCTCAAGTGCAAGGATCGTAGTATGGAGGCTAATGCCGGGTCGATCTTACGGGGAACTAGAAGAATGTTAACCCTAGCTTTTGTTTTTTAACTAACTATTGCCACACAAATATGCAGAAAATAACTAGACAGAGGAGATTAATCCAATGCTAGGAAAGATTGAAAGCAATAAAAATAAACTAAAAGTGCGGGAAAAATAAATTAACGATCTAAACTAAGCTACGAGGGTTGTAAATCAAGTTTATAAAAGACAAACGAGGATTGATCCACCTATCAACATGCTTTGATCTATTATCTCGATTTTACGTGGTATTTACTTAGGTTGGGATTCACCTTACCTAAACATGAATTCCTAATTCCTTAGGCAATCCATCTATTAACCTAGTATCTTCCAACACTAAATTAACACGTTAAAAAGATCAAAGGTGTCAACTTTTACGTTAACGATCTAGTTTTTAGACTTACTAACTTCCGTTAATATAAATCTAATGAACTATTCTTATCTATGGTGATCTATGCTATTCAAGACTTCCATCGACAATAACATATCAAGCATACAACATATCTCCCAATATAATTGCATTAAAACAAGAATATGCATAGATAAGAAACAACCGTAGTAAATACTCACAGTAAAAGTCGAAATAAATAGATCAATTCAATGCTGATGGCTTCACAATTCTCGTTTGAAGGAGGTTCTAGCCTCTGAGCATCCTCAGCAACCCAGAAAAGCAGGAAAATAACATAAAACTAGCCTACTTTGATCGAATTTAAAGTTGCATAAAACTGGAAATAAAAAGTGTAAAATCGCAGCCAAAGCTGCCCCTAGAAATTTAGGGTTCGAATTGTATGTTTAGGGTTTGGGAAATCGCGCCTATTTATAGATTTTTAGGTCGGTTTCGCTGAGTCGGTGCCGTGGACGCCCGTCCACTATCTTGGACGCTCGTCCAGCAGCTTCTGGACGGAGGTGAACGCTCGTTCAGAACGCGTCCGAACTCTCTGAATGTAAAATATGATTCTGGACGCTCGTTCGGTTGAGCAAACGCCCGTCCACCATGGACGGACCGTGGACGCTCGTCCATCGATCCGGAACTCGATCTCTTGAGCATTATCTCTTCCTTCTTCCATCTTTATCCTTCTTTTCTCATCTCTATCTCGATTTAGCTCGAATTACATCAACATTTGATCATCAATTTAGCCTCCAACATGTATCTACATCACATTAAGACATCGCAAAACGTAACACAATCCAAATACTCATAAAACCATAATCAAAACACGTACACAACCTCATTTTGCGAATAAACAAATTAAAATCTCACTTGCTTAATAAATCATTTAAAACCACATTTCCTATGCAAATCATATGAATTATGGGGGAAAACATCATAAAATACAACGTTATAAAACGTATAAATTCACCCTTAACAACTCCCCCACACTTAAACTTTGCTCGTCCCGAGCAAAACAAAACAAGATAAAGGCTCGGAAAGAATATAATCACCTCAACACATATACCATAGACTCAATAAATCAGAAGTTCACCCGAGTGTGTGTGCATAGCCATAGAAAACTTCCACTAAATCCAAACTTGAATATTTCAAGCAAAACCAGCTAGTACCCCCTTCAAACTAGTAATAAAAGATACTTATAAGATGCACCCTACAAAACGGAACATATCCCGAAAAAGATGATAGAACACATTTAAGACCTTTCCGACATACTTAGAGGATAATCCCTACAACATATCCATCGGTTTATACTGGGGATAAGATTAACGATAACTAAGTCTCATTTCATTCTTTTCATACCAATTCCTAAGTTGATTCAATTGATTTCACATTTAAACACACATCAGAATAAGCTATTGCTCATCATAGCGAGAATAGGACATACGTGGTATACCCTACCTTACTCAAATCATAAGCGGCTTCTTCGATGCGTCGTGAGCTTTTGGTCATCATAGTGGAATAAAACATTTCGAGATAATGCCTTACCGCACTCAAATCATCGACCAAACCTTCCGACACACACCATTGATTTCATTATTAACTCAACTTTTTCAAAGGACATTAGCTACGTATTACTTATCACATTCAAACTTCTAGATATTCACAGTACATCGTACTTGGAACTAAATACAAACTATCATAAGTCTCACGATATGTACGTAGCACTAAGCACACGACTTATAAGACAATCAGAAATCACTCGTCCAAGAGGGGTATAACTTTATAAATTAGCTCATCATTCACTATGGCACGTGAAAAATAAATCTTGGTGAAACATCTAACCTATGGAACATATGGCATAAGGCATCGATGAATATAACAAACCGAACAAAAACATGCATTGCTTACTCGAGACAAATCAAAAATTTTGAAAATTTGGCTCATTTAGCTTAGCATAGAAATAATATCATGTAAGCAAATGTGTAGATACATATAGCTTATTCCCCTCCCCCACACTTAAATGACAACATGTCCTCATGTTGTGCGTAATGAAAAAAAAAAAAAAAAGAAAGAAAGTACTTAGGCGATTGTAGTTCGAAAGTGGCAAGTCCGGAAGTGGCCATGGTCCGAAATGCTTGAGGAAATCGCAGGCGTGGACCATCCACCGGAAAACTGATATCATCTGAAACTCACAATTGCTATCGCAAGTATCCTGCATACATGAAAAACAACACAAAACGTACCTCGGGGAATAGGGGGAAATTATATCATATGAAACAAAAGTGATAGAGATAAAGATAAGAGGAAATCGTAAGCAAAACAACACTTCGACCCTGTATAAGATTAGGACGGCTGACTGACAAAAACAAACACAATCCCAATAAAACTGAGCTAAAACAATGAAAAACAACTAAAGATAGAAACTAATATAATAAGGGATATCTAGGATGCCTCCTAGTAGCGCTAATGGTTATCGTCGTTAGCTCGACACATTTGAAGCTCAGCCTGGATCAGGCCATTTAACCTTTCTGCCAGCCACTACCTCGTTTAAGCTCCGGTCCGTAGTGTGGCTGCAGAAACAGCATCTAACGCATGGGGTTAAATCTTTGAACGCTCTCCATACCTTTTTAATTTTCCCCATGGTTGTGTTCTTTCTCCTCCGATTCCTCTGATGACGTTTAAGTTGTCGCTCCCTCTGAAACTCTTCCATATCAGCACTACCTGCTAGAACTTCTTCAGACGGATCACTACCGCCATCCTCGGAGAACAAGTCGGGTGACAACTCGTCAAATTCTTCGACTTGAGTAACACCACATCCGAGAATATCGAGAAATTTAACAATCAAAGGTTTCTCTTTAGGTTCACCGATATAGTGCTTGCACCTTTGTCCATTAACTCGAAACGGTTCGCCGCTATAACCGCGAAGTTCTAGAACGCCTCCGGGAATGATTTGGAGAATCTCAAAAGGGCCGGACCGGCGAGTCCTCAACTTCCCAGAAACAAATGTAACCTAGAATTGTAAAGAAGAACTTGTTCGCCGACTTGGAATTCTCTCTTCTTAATCTTAGCATCGTGGAGTAGCTTCATCTTATCTTTGCTGATCCTGGCACTTTCATATGCCTGGAGTCTGAACTCGTCCAGCTCATGTAGCTGCTGAAGTCGATGCTGTCCACAAGTTTGGGCATCAAAGTTTAAAAACTTTGTGGCCCAATAAGCTCTATGCTCTAGCTCGACAGGCAGATGACATGGTTTCCCGTAGACCATTTGATATGGCGATGTACCCATAGGGGTCTTATAGGCAGTCCTATATGCCCAAAGTACATCGTCCAACTTCAAACTCCGTCTTTTCTATGACTATTCACCGTCTTCTCCGGGATTTTCTTAAGACTCGGTTGCTTCGCTCAACCCGACCACTAGTCATCGGATGATATGGTGTGCCGATTTTGTGACGAACACCATACTTCTCGAGGACTTTTTCCAAAGGTCGGTTGCAGAAGTGTGTCCCTTCATCACCGATCAAGGCACGTGGACATCCAAACCTCACAAAGATGTTCTTCTTCAGAAATTTCATGACCGTTTTATGATCATTGTGAGGAGTGGCAATTGCCTCCACCCATTTCGAAACATAGTCAACGCAGACTAAGATGTATTTGTTGCCACAAGATGATGGGAATGGTCCCATAAAATCGATGCCCCAAACATCAAAGACTTCGCATTCAAGGATGGGTTTCAACGGCATGTCAAACCGCCTTGTCAAAGTACCGGTTCTTTGGCATCTATCACAAGCTTTACAGAAAGCTTCTGTGTCCTTAAAAATTGTAGGCCAATAGAAACCGGACTGGAAGATCTTCGCAACCGTTTTCCAAGGACCAAAGTGACCACCTGTGGGTCCACTATGGCATTGCTCGATTATATCACGTTGCTCGGATTCTGGAACACATCTCCTAAGCAAACCATCTTTGCAGATCTTGAAAAGATAAGGTTCATCCCAAACGAAATATTTCATATCAGAGAAGAACTTCTTCTTCTCTTGATAAGACATTTCAGGATCGAGATAACGGGCATGAAGGTAGTTTACAATGGAGGAATACCATGGAACATCGGGAGGACAACCGTCTATCAACATAATGTTTTCTAGAGGAAAGTAAAGATCTATATCATCTGGTTCATCCTTTTCCTCATTTAACACCCTAGAAACATGATCCGCCACTACGTTCTCACTGCCCTTCTTATCTTTGATTTGAACGTCAAACTCTTGGAGGGTTAGTATCCAACGCAGTAGGCGCGGTTTAGCTTCCTTTTTGGTCATGAGATATCGCAAAGCAGCGTGGTCAGTCCACACAATCACTTGAGCACCCGGCAAGTAACTACGAAACTTATCCATAGCAAAGACTACGGCTAATAGTTCCTTTTCGGTTGTCGTGTAGTTAACTTGAGAAAGATTCGGTGTGTGATCGGCATAATAGATAGGTGGAACTTTCCATTAAGCTTTTGCCCTAAGACCGCACCAACATCATAGTTGGATGCATCACACATAAGCTCAAAGGGTAGGTTCCGGTCGGCGATATAAGAATTGGAGCGAGAGATCGCCTACTCTTAAGCTCCTCAAACGCGCACTTGCAATTCTCATCAAAATCAAAAGTAACGTCTTCTTTGAGTAAAGTAGACAGGGGCTTGGCAATCTTTGAAAAGTCCTGGATGAACCTCCTATAGAAGCCGACATGTCCGAGAAAACCTCGGACTTCCCGAACATTCTTAGGATAACTCATCTTCTCAATAGCTTCTACCTTAGCCCTATCTACTTCTATACCTTTGGCTGACACTTTGTGGCCAAGAACTATGCCTTCATCTACCATGAAATGGCATTTTTCCCAATTGAGCACTAAGTCCTTTTCCACACATCTAGACAACACCTGATCAAGATTATCGAGGCAATCATCGAAGGATTGACCAAAGACCGAGAAATCATCCATAAAAATTTCCATGCACTTTTCAACTAGCCCGTCAAAGATTGCCATCATACACCTTTGGAAGGTGGCCGGGGCATTACAGAGACCAAATGGCATCCGTACGTAGGCGAATGTCCCATAAGGGCAAGTGAAAGTAGTCTTTTCTTGGTCAACGGGATCGATGGGTATCTCGGAAGTATCCCGAATATCCATCCAGGAAACAAGAGAATGCGTGCCCCGCCGGACGCTCAAGCATCTCGGTCTATGAATGGAAGGGGAAAATGATCTTTCGGTGTGACCTCATTGAGTTTTCTATAGTCAATACGAGACCCTATAGCACCGTAACGAGCCTCAATGCTATCTCTTCTCCCTTCTCATTCTTCTCAATAGTAATTCCACCCTTTTTGGGAACTACTTGAGTTGGGGATACCCACTCACTTTGTCCGCAATGGCGTAAATGATACCCATATCTAGAAGCTTTATAATTTCCTTCTTGACTACTTCTTGCATATGAGGGTTAAGCCTTCTCGAGGTCGTGTCTAACTCGTTTTGCACCCTCCTCGTCTTGATCTTGTGCATACAGATGTCGGGAGATATCCCTCGGATATCTCCCACCCGCCATCCAAAGGCTTTCTCATTTTTGCGCAAGACGTTTAACGGTTTAAGCTCTTCTATACGAGATAGCTTGGCGAGAGATGATCAAAGGAAGCTTGTCGCCTTCTCTTAAAAACACATACTTAAGATGTTTAGGCAACGGCTTCGGTACATCAAATCTATAGGAGGATCCTCTAGACTTGATTTAAGATCTCCACTCTTCAACTCAACATCGTTGAGCTTACTTAGTGGCCCTATCGCCAAAGCTTCTTCTCTTAGCTCATCATCGAATTCGGAACTCGCTAACCGATCTAGATTAACCACACCATGGCTATTCGGATTATTGATCAATCGCTCATATTCCGCTTCCACAGCCTTGACTTGCTCGTCCATACAGTCATTGAAGTCATGAAATGACTCCTCAATGGAAAAGCCGGTTGGAGAACCAGAGGGTACTTGAATAGATTTAGAAACACTATAGCTCACCTCTTGGTCACCAACTCGGATAGTTACTTGCCCACCATCGCAATCGATGAGGGCTCTAGCTGTGGACAGGAATGGTCTCCCAAGAATCAGGGGGACTTTCTCATCTTTTCCCATATCTAAGACGTACCAATCAACGGGAAAGGTAAATCTATCGATCCGGACTAAAATGTCTTTCGAATCCCCGAAGCTTTCTTAGAAGATCTATCGGCGAACCGAAGGTTCATGGAAGTGGGTTCTAGAAGACTTTGTAAACCTGACTACTCACACACACGACAATGGCATCAGTGATGGATGCACCCAAGTCACATAAAGAATTTGGAAAGACTAAGCCTCCCATCCGCAATGTGAGCACGAATTTTCCGGGGTCACCTCTTTTGATTGGTAAGTCCGGATAATTGATCATTGAACAATCCTCACCAATTGCCGATCCATTTCTCGCTAACTTTTTCTTCGAAGACACAACATCCTTGATGAATTTTGTGTACTTAGGCATCTCGACCAAGACCTCGGATAATGGCGGATTTACTTCGAGTATTTTTCAAAAGGTTAAGCACCTTTTCATATTTCTTATCCTCACTCGGAGGGATGTTGCTCTTCCTCGGTGGAAATGGAAGCTTCTTCAACTCACTCTCGAAAATACTTTCTTTGAGGAAGCACTAACACTTTGTCTTCCATGTCCTTCCACCTTACAACTTTTTCGGACTTTTTATTAGTCGGGGGATCACCACCGACTATCATTTAACTCATCGGTCCTCGGGGGATCAGCCACCCGAGGATCCTCAATTATTTCACTTCTCGGGGAACGGCCACCGAGGATATCCGATCGATTCTTTATTCCTCAAGGGATCGGCCACTTGAGGGATCTCAACTCTTTCTTCTATCGGGGGATCGGCCACCCGATTTGCCTTCTGCGGCCAAGGGGACGATGGGTGCTCAATTTCCCTCCCCGCCTTATCGGCGGGGAGGGGCTAGTGGTTTCCCGGAAGCCGGGGGACCACCAACTTGAGAACCACTTCTTAAGTTCATCGCACCGGCCTCCTCTTTACCGTATTGCATTATTGGCACGAGGTCGGTGCATTGGCGTTGCTTAAATCGGCTTGAGCGACTTGACCGCCTCTTGGATTCTTTTCCGTGAAGTCGGGCAAGCGCACGACGGTCTAGAGGCTAACCGCTCACCAATTGCCCGATTTGCCTCTCAAGGCTTTTCATCGTCTCGCTTTGCTCCTCCCGAAATGAACTCCATTCGGCTTTTATATCGTCCCTGGTGGGAGGTGTCTTGAGAGTTTTGAAAGTTCGGGGAAATGGCGGCTTGGCCGACTTTGGAATGCGAAATTAGAATTGGCGGCCAATTCGATTGAACCTTTTCTTTGTGGATTGGAAGAATTATAGCTTGGGTTCGATTAATACCAGGGTTTCTATTGAAGTTCGAATTAGGATTAAATCCCGAAGATTGATTAAACCCTTGGTTTTGGAAACTGTTCTGGCCAGAGAATTGGTTATTGAATCTCTGATTTGTCTGGCCAGAGAAAGCATTGACTTCCGCATTCTGCCCAATCATGGGACAGAAGCGAGCAGTATGCCCCATGCTATCACATACTTGGCATGCGATTGGATTATGATGTCCATAGTCATGAACAACATTGACTTGCTGAGCAGAGGGGGAAGAAAATTGACATTGGCCAGTCATATGGCCAGTCTGACAGCAAGCTTCACAGTACAGAACTTGAGAGTTCTGTGAAGGTGAAGGAGCCAGAGAACTCGGATTTGAGAAGCTTTGAGCAGTTGTCATTTGAGAGGTTGCCATTTGCTTCTGCAACATGGCAACGAGATTTTGCATAGTCACCTCTTCGACCTTGGGAGGCGGAGGAGGTGCTTGAATGGCTTGATAAGAGGGGGCATAATTGTACTTGGCAATGTCCTCGAACAGCGCCCACCCCTCATCAGGTGTTTTCTTGAGAAATGCCCCACAGAGGAACCGTTGACCATGCCCTTGGTGAGCTCGGTCAATCCACCGAAGAAAGTATGGACTTGCCTTTGCTTTGGCAAGCCATGATGGGGACACTTGCGCAGAGAGACTTAAACCTTTTCCACGCCTCAAAGAATGACTCATTTTCCAGCTGACGGAATGTGAAGATTTCGTTCAGACAATGGGCTGTTTTTGAAGGAGGAAAGTATTGACTTAGAAATTCCTTCTCGAGCTCAGCCCACGTAGTGATGGATTCAGAGGGGAGGGAGTGATACCACTCGAGTGCTTCCCCCCGTAAGGAAAATGGAAATAGTTTGAGCTTGATGGCATCATCACTTACACCTTGGATACGGGTAGTACCGCATATTTGCAAGAATGTGTGTAAGTGAGTGTGGGGGTTTTCAGATTGATAGCCGTGAAAAATCGATGCATGCTGCATCATCTGAATAAGTCCGGGTTTAAGCTCGAAGTTTGGAGCAGCAATGGTAGGCATGACGATAGCCGGGTTTATGGTGACTGTACCGGGCATGGCATAGTCGGCCAACGTCCGTCTATCTTCATTGCCATTATTACTATTCTTTCGATTTCTCCTGAAAGATATTGCTCAAATTCTTGATCTAGAGCGTTTCCTTCGTCGAAACGAAGTCTCCGCCTATTGGGTCGGACTATGGTCCGCTCGGGGTCAGGGGAATAGATTAGTGGTCCCTTATGACTACGAGTTTGCATAAACCGAACACCAACTCAAGGTGTTGAGCAAGAAAGGATAGAAAGTGACGAAAGGACAGATCAGACAGAGGGAAAGGATAACTAAACCTAGAGGAATCAAAAACTACGAAACTTAACTACGAAAAATTTAAAAACAGAAAAACAGGAAACACTAAAAACGTGTTGAAATCTTCTGAGCCCAAAATGGAAGGGAAAACAGTGGATTTTGACCTCGAAAACGGTGTCGGACGGCCTCCGGCCGTCTGCCACGTCGTCGGCGTCGGAACGAGCTTTCCGAATTGGGGTCCTGCGCGCCAATCCGACACTCGAGCCGAAAGTTATGGCCAAAATACTATCAAGTGCTAAAACGGACCCTTTTATCCTAAAATTTGATCGTGAAAGGTGTGGAGTCGATGATTCAACCTAAGAAACCTACCTACGACACTTACCTACGAAAAACGAGAAAACCTAATTGAAATAAAGATAAAAAGCGATGGCAGACAGACGGACGGGCGTCCAATTAATCGGACGTTCGTCCGACTAGTTTTCGAGAATGGACGGGCGTTCAAAATATGAACGCTCGTCCGTTTTTTTTTTTTTCGAACTCCTTTGGACGGGCGTCCGAGAGGTATGAACGCTCGTCCGACTAGAGCAAGAACCGGACGGGCGTCTAGTACAACGGACGCTCGTCCAGGCGGCGAAACGATTAGAAAACGAGTACAAACACGAAAAACGAGTCTAGACTAGAAGCAAAAACTTTCATATTAACTACTCACGTAAATACAAATAAAACGACGGATAAACGAACAAAAACAACTAAACTACTAACAACAAACGAGACCGAAAAGATCTAACCTAAAAACAAGAATTTAAAACAAACTAAAAAAAACAAAAACAAAAACTAGGCAACCGTCCGGTTCCCCGGCAACGGCGCCAAAAACTTGTCACGGATTTTATTAATACAAAATAAACAAGTAATAAAACCGGTTAACCTCAAGTGCAAGGATCGTAGTATGGAGGCTAATGCCGGGTCGATCTTACGGGGAACTAGACGAATGTTAACCCTAGCTTTTGTTTTTTAACTAACTATTGCCACACAAATATGCGAGAAAATAACTAGACAGAGGAGATTAATCCAATGCTAGGAAAGATTGAAAGCAATAAAAATAAACTAAAAGTGCGGGAAAAATAAATTAACGATCTAAACTAAGCTACGAGGGTTGTAAATCAAGTTTATAAAAGACAAACGAGGATTGATCCACCTATCAACATGCTTTGATCTATTATCTCGATTTTACGTGGTATTTACTTAGGTTGGGATTCACCTTACCTAAACATGAATTCCTAATTCCTTAGGCAATCCATCTATTAACCTAGTATCTTCCAACACTAAATTAACACGTTAAAAAGATCAAAGGTGTCAACTTTTACGTTAACGATCTAGTTTTTAGACTTACTAACTTCCGTTAATATAAATCTAATGAACTATTCTTATCTATGGTGATCTATGCTATTCAAGACTTCCATCGACAATAACATATCAAGCATACAACATATCTCCCAATATAATTGCATTAAAACAAGAATATGCATAGATAAGAAACAACCGTAGTAAATACTCACAGTAAAAGTCGAAATAAATAGATCAATTTAATGCTGATGGCTTCACAATTCTCGTTTGAAGGAGGTTCTAGCCTCTGAGCATCCTCAGCAACCCAGAAAAGCAGGAAAATAACATAAAACTAGCCTACTTTGATCGAATTTAAAGTTGCATAAAACTGGAAATAAAAAGTGTAAAATCGCAGCCAAAGCGCCCCTAGAAATTTAGGGTTCGAATTGTATGTTTAGGGTTTGGGAAATCGCGCCTATTTATAGATTTTTAGGTCGGTTTCGCTGAGTCGGTGCCGTGGACGCCCGTCCACTATCTTGGACGCTCGTCCGGCAGCCTTACGGACGGAGGTGAACGCTCGTTCGAACGCGTCCGAACTCTCTCGAATGTAAAATATGATTACGGACGCTCGTTCGGTTGAGCAAACGCCCGTCCACCATGGACGGACCGTGGACGCTCGTCCATCGATCGGAACTCGATCTCTTGAGCATTATCTCTTCCTTCTTCCATCTTTATCCTTCTTTTCTCATCTCTATCTCGATTTAGCTCGAATTACATCAACATTTGATCATCAATTTAGCCTCCAACATGTATCTACATCACATTAAGACATCGCAAAACGTAACACAATCCAAATACTCATAAAACCATAATCAAAACACGTACACAACCTCATTTTGCGAATAAACAAATTAAAATCTCACTTGCTTAATAAATCATTTAAAACCACATTTCCTATGCAAATCATATGAATTATGGGGGAAAACATCATAAAATACAACGTTATAAAACGTATAAATTCACCCTTAACAAATATACAGCAAGGTGTGAGGACTAGAAGACGATTAGAAGCAATGTTTACTTGTTTTCTATCTCAAGTTGAACCTAAAGTTGTTGAACTAGCAATTTCAGATCCAGATTGGATAATTGCTATGCAAGAAGAGTTAAATGAATTTGAAAGAAATCAAGTTTGTACACTAGTGGATAGGCCTTGTCATGCAAATATCATTGGTACTAAATGGGTATACAGAAACAAACTTGATGAATCTGGTATCATTGTACGGAATAAGGCCAGACTAGTTGCAAAAGGCTATTCTCAAGCAGAAGGAATAGATTTTGATGAAACATATGCACCTGTTGCAAGATTGGAAGCTATCAGATTATTCTTGGCACATGCTGCATATAAAAACTTCAAGGTATATCAAATGGATGTCAAAAGTGTATTTTTGAATGACATTCTGGAAGAGGAGGTGTATATTCAGCAACCTCCTGGATTTGAAGTTAAAGACCAAGAAGATAAAGTGTATAGAATCAATAAAGCACTTTATGGTTTGAAACAAGCACCAAGAGCATGGTATGAGACTCTATCTCAATTCTTGGTGGACAATGGTTTTACAAAAGGCACCATTGATAAGACTCTTTTCAGAATCAATGAAAAGGACAGCACCCTGCTGGTACAGATTTATGTTGATGACATAATCTTTGGTTCTGAAAATGAATTGCTGTGTGAAAAGTTTGCAAATCTAATGAAAAGTAAATTCCAAATGAGTATGATGGGAGAAATGAACTACTTTTTGGGATTGCAAGTTAAACAGATGAAAGATGGAATGTTCATTCATCAAACCAAGTATACCAAGGAGTTACTGAAGAAATTTGGTATGGAAAACAGCACCAAGATATCAACTCCTATGAGTACAAATATCAGATTGAATGAAGACAAAGAAGGAAAAGATGTTGATCAGACTTTATATAGAAGGATGATAGGCGATCGTCTTGTACCTACCTCACTTTGCAATGACGGACTGATATATCCTTTGCTGTAGGTGTTTGTGCAAGATTTCAATCAAAACCTAAAGAAAATCATTTAGGTGCAGTCAAAAGAGTTCTCAAATATCTAAAAGAGACTTTGGGAGTAGGGATATGGTATTCAAAAGATGGAAGCTTCAAAGTTATATCCTACTCAGATTCTGATTATGTTGGATGCAAAATTGATAGAAAAATCACCACAGGAACCTGTCAATTAATGGGAAATAGACTGGTTTCCTGGTTTAGCAAGAAATAGAACTCAATATCAACTTCCACTGCTGAAGCTGAATACATTGCTGCTGGAAGCTGTTGTGCACAAATATTGTGGTTAAGACAACAATTAAGGGATTATGGAATTGAAGAAAGAGAAATTCCAATTATGTGTGACAACACAAGTGCAATTGCAATCACAGAAAATCTTGTTTTGCACTCAAGGACCAAGCATATTGATGTAAGACATCATTTTATAAGAGATCATGTTGAAAAGAAAGACGTGGTGGTTCTTTACATCCCTACTGAAGATCAACTTGCTGTCATTTTCACTAAACCACTGGATAGTGAAAGATTTGCTAAACCAAGGACTGAACTTTGAATTATTAAATTTGACTGATAATCAGCAATGTACTGGAATTCACCAAGGGGATTAGTCTTTGCTATGTTGGGTGAGCTCACTTAGCAGATTAGTCATTGGTATCAACAATTCCATGTACTTATGTTTGGACAATTGAGCAAATGAGGTTGCCAAGGGGATTGGTCTTTGTCATGTTGGGTGAGCTCACTTGACAGATCAGTCATTGGTATTAAACTTCATCTTGTATTATCAATTGAACAAAACAAGAAGGAATCAAAGATCAGCAGAGTCATACTGTCAGCAGACTGCTGAGGCATATTTATTAGTAGGCTGTTGAGCCAACCCTGCTGATGACAAGGCTGCTGAATGGAACGTTACTCAGTCAAACTTATAAAAGTCAAAAAGTAAATGGCGGGATATTTATTCTATCCTTTATAACCATAGTTAACACGATCTAACGTTTACAAACGTTATGGAGAAGTAATGGGCCACGTGTCAAGGCCGCATTCACTCAGATTAAATCGTGGTTAACATCAATGTACGTGCTCTGACAGTTACAACTGCATTTGCCTATATATATATGCAGACCTTACACAGAAGATACTCTATACTCTCAATCTGCTATCTCTCTGCATTTACACTGTGTGAACACAGATTTGAGAAGTTATTTTCTTCATCTTTTTCTTATAACAATGGCCGAAAAGGATGATGTTCAAATCGGAACAAGTCAAAGTGTAAGAGGTTTTGTTGTAGATGCTAACAAAACAGAACTAGCTATCAACATTGGTCGAAGAATCAGGAGATATGAAGGTTTGGAGAATTGCTGAATATAAGATTGGAAACAATCTCTTATACAAATGTTGTTAGCTTCTGGAGAAATATTGTAACAAGACAAGGAAGAGAAGCATTCACCACCACAGTAAATGCTCAGGAGATTGAAGTCTCCTCAAATCTACTGAGGGAAGTTTTTGGTTTTGCAGAAGTAATAGATGCTCCTGTAAATCCTGAGGAAATGGGATTGTCAAGGATTGACTTTGTTGACAAAATCAAGACCAATAATGCCATCAAATCAATTCCAGGCATTAATGTGAAACATATTGGTTATGAATACAACCTGCTGAGCAAGATTATTGCAAAGAATATCTTAGGACTCATTGGGAGTATGGATACTCTGTCAGGACCCAAAATAGAACTGATGATGATTATTTGCAGAAATATGAAGTTTGATTGGGCTGGATACTTTATCCACTATATGAAGAAGGTTGCAAAAGAAGAAAAAGAAGGGACAAGGAAATCCAAGGCTTTACCCTTAGGATTAATGGTTCAGGCCCTGCTGAATCATTTGGAAATTGCCGATGTTGCACCAGAAAAGATAAATAAATCCAGATACAAGAAAGAGATTGATTATCCTATCCCTGGTCTAGATGATGATGAAGAAGGTGTTGATCAGGCTGCTGATAGTGATAATGGTGGAGATGATGGTGATGCTGATGGTGAGCAGGTTAAGAAAGTTGTTAAACCTGCTGCACCAAAGAAAGTTACTGAGAAAAGAAAGTCTGCAGATACTAGGAAAATAACTGAGTTATTACAGCCTAGAAAGACAAGAAAGAAAAAACCACGGACTCGAGTCCACCGGGGGACCAGTAGAGATTGAGGTTACCGAACCTGCTGTTGCAAGGAAGAAGACTGTTGCTGAAGTTTTGAAGGAGCAACAGAAGGAAGCAAGTAGAAAAAGGAAGTCTATTGTGATTGAGATTGAAGATGAGCCACTTTCCAAGAGAATGAAAGAAATTATCAAGAAAAAGAAACATGGAAAGGGAAAGCAATTAAAAATTTTGGAGGCTTAGAGGGAACAACAAGAAGAAGAAGTAGAAGAAGTAGGAGAGGCTATTGATGCTGAACCTATAACTATTATAAAGCCTACTGAGGATGTAGAGGTTGTTGTTGAGCAATATTTTGAAGAATCACAACGATCTCATTGTACCACCCGAGCTCGCGTTGAAGTAACAAGAATCCTCACCGTTAAGGCTGCTGAGCCTACTGAAGTTGCACAAGCTGTTGTTGAGCAACTTGTAGAAGAACCACAACAAACCACTGAGTTTACACCTGCTGTGGTAACTGAAACATTGGTACAAGACCCTGCAATTCCTGCAATAGTTCAGGGGGAAGAGCAGTCTGCTGCTAACCCTGCTGATGAGCATATAAGTCAGGGGGAATCAAGTGTGGTACAAATGGAGGTAGTAGGAACAAACATACAATATGAGCAACCTACTGACCTATATGCATCGGTTGAAGAAACTCTGACTCTGCTAGTTGGGACCTTTGGAGGTCAGCAGAGTGGACAAACTGCTCCCAGACAGTTATTCATGCCATTTGAAAGATTTGAGAAGAAGAAGAAAGAGGATTTTGTTGATCCTAAACAAGTGGATGATTATTTCCAATGGAAATTTGGATTCTACAAAAGACAAAAGCCTGCTGCACAACCTTTGACAGACTTTGAAGAATGGGCTTTTGAAAAGTTGGGAGTGGAAAGTTTACTGGAACTAGTTGATACCTCTTTACTACAATCAAGATTGATGGATATTTTTGATGAACAACAAAAGGAGGAGGGTATCAAGTTTAGGGACCCCAGAGATGACAATGATGATTCATCATCATCATCTGATTCTGGTTGTAATTATCCATCAGGTCCAGGAGAAACCAGTAGGACTGCATTGATTAATGAGCCAATAGTAGGGCAGTCTATTGGTACATGACAGTCTACTAAGAGACAACAGACTGGACAAATGGATGAGGATTTGGAAAATCTCACCATAGATGAACTGGAGGCACAAATCAATGAAGGAATAGATATTGGTGCAAACAGATTGGTTGGTGAGGCAGATGATTTGTTTGTTGTTGAACCTGTTGAACAACATGAGAATCAGCAGAATGTAGATTTAGATGATGAAAGGGCCACTGATATCAGTGAGCCTAGTGCCAGTTCAGAGGAATCTATTCAATATCAAGATTGCAATGACACTGAGGGCACTTTATCCAAGGCTGGAAATTTTATAAGAAGGATTCCTGACATGGGGGAATTTCAAAAAGAAAACATGGATGTATTCCCTGATCAGGTTATTGTGGCACAAATTGCACCAGATCCAAGAATTGAAGTGGTGGTTCAGGCTTCTGAGGTTCAAACAGCACCTGAGCAAAGGTTGGACCATGAGGTACTGGTTGCTGAGGTACAAACAACACCTGGACAAAGGTTGGAACCAGATTTGGGTTTGGAGGAAACCCTTGCTGTTGTTGAAGAGGCTGCTGTAGTGGAGCCTACTGAAGGACACAAGACCACTATAGGTAAAGATAGTCATCAGACTGCCGCAATTGATGAGGAGGAGCAGCTGGTGGACTATGACTACAGTGATGAAGAATTTCAAATTAATGAGGACGGATCTACTGATGAAGAACCAGTGATTGAAAAACTTGCTATTGATCCTATCTTGGAAGAATACCAAGGACCTCACCCTGCTGGAAGGGATATGAGTTATGCCTTGGTGATCAGCAGTCAGCAGCAACAATACAATGTAGAAGAGCCTGCTGATGGAGCTGTTGGAGGAATGACTGGTGGGATACCAGCACATGTCCTGGATGAGTTGAGGGCTGTCAGGGATGACATGACACAGTTAAGGACTCAACTTGATAGACAGGAACAAAGATTTGAAGAACTGATGAACATGGTGGACAACAATAGAAAGTCTACTGAGACAGTTGCTTCAGGCTACACATCTACTCAGTATGCTATTGTTGATTTAAAACAAGATGTGAGGGGAATCAAACAGGGCAACACACTGAAGGAGAAATTTTTGAAAGACCAACTTGCCTCTATTCATCAAAAGTTGGATAATCTTGCTGAGGTACATAGACCTGCTGCACATGCTGTTGCACCTCAACCTGTTGTACTGGATCCTAAATTTACCGAAAGAATAACCTTGTTGGAGCAAACTATGCAAGAAAGGATCACAGCCATTGACACTAGGACTGAGATTATTGAAGGTCAGATGAACAATCTAGTGTTGACACAGGAGAGTGTACATGGCCTGCTGTCCCGTTTTTGTTGATGATGTCAATAAGGGGGAAGAGGGCCAAACAGCCATAGCAAAAGAGGCTGCTAGAATTTTTGCAAAGAAGAGATGGGAAGCTGATACAAATGCATTTAGAGAACCTGCACCTGGTAGACTTCCACTTACATATGATCTTCTCAAGCAATACAAGAATGTGTACAACAACAGAAGGAGACCTTATCATGACAATGGCTTTCATGAAGGTCTTAACTCATTTTTGAGTTTGAAATTTTGGGAAGCAAGAGTTAAAGCCATGAGGGCTTCAAGAAGAAGTGGAAGAGGTGGTAGAGGTGGAAGTAGTTTACCTACCACAAATGCAAAGGAATCACTGAATGAGTTCAAGGGAGTTTATATGAAGTTAGGCTTCAGGGTACATCAGATAAATCTAACTCTTCCTGAAGCTTGGCATTGGTGGAAACAAGTGAATCCTCACATTGACTTCTCTCTGATTGAAAATGAATGGATGAGAGAGATGATCATGGAAATAAGAGCTTACCAAGAACAAGCAGAGAAAGCAAGAGAAGAAAGGGAAAGAAGACAGTATATCAGCATACTTTACACTGTTTTATATTTGCTGATTCTAGACTGTAATAATTTTGAACAAATGATTATAATGAGAAATGACCAAGTTTGTTCTGTTTTTGTTTTAATCTTTTTGCTTTGCTATTAGAGAGGGTATTGGCATCATCACCAAAAAGGGGGAAATTGTTGGACTTATTTCTGAGTTTTAGTGATGAGTGCCAGACTAGCTATTATAGTGCAAAGGCAAAAAGATGTCTAGATCAAATGTATAGGTTTATTAGAGTTTGATCTTTGTATAGGTTTGATCAAACAAGCACTGTAATGGTCAGCTGACTTATATCAGCAGACTAATCTAGATCAGTAGGGTAGCTAGGTCAGTAGACTAGTCTGGAACCTACTGAAGACTGAAGGTTGAGGGGTCAAACTCAGTTAATGAAGGCTAAGGGATCAAACTTAGTGATTAAAGTCAAGGATATGGAATCAGAATTTAGGGAAGTCTGTGATGACCAAAACTGATTACATATACCTTGTGTACAAGGTCTAAGTTCCATAAGTTGGATGGTGATTGGAACTTAGTTATATGCTAAAAGGTGTAATCTAACTTCATAAGTAAAAGTTAGATAAAAGAAGTAAGCTGCATTGTGTTTTAAACACAACAAATTATTGTATAGCTTACTGATATGTACTTCAGTAGACTCATTAACCTGCTGATACATATATCTTGATTTATTCAAGATTACATTGGAAGAAAACAAGGATAAGGACAGCTAACTACCTCTGATTTATCAAACAAATCAATGGTTGAGATTAAAAGGACGTTGGGATGATTCAGGAATTTATCCAATGGATACAAGTCAAAGGGTGGACAATCTACATTCGATCAAAAAGCAGTCTGACTGTGTCAGTATTATGAACAGTGACAGAAAGCAAGTCAAATGGGACAAAATCTGGAACAACTATATTTGAATTTCAAATATATGTCACAAGCATTCCTACCTATAAATAGAGACTTCTAACTCAGAAAAAGATGATGAAAATTAAGGAAAAACAAGAGATAATTCTGAGCTGCATTTTCTTATCAAGAAAAACACCCTGCTGAACTTACTGAGCTTAAGGCTACAGATCCAGAGAAAATCTTCAAGTGTAATATGCATTCAAGCTACATCAAGTTTACACACTTGAAGACTGCAAGCTGCTGATCATATCATCCTGATCAAGCTGCTGCAACTGAATCATTTACTTGATTCAATCTTTCTCTTACAAGAATCTACTGAAGACAGTGAAGCATCTGTTGGGTGTGAAAGACTGTTGTTTGTGGTGGAGCTGGTGAAGAGGCAATCCTACCCTTCAAGGACTAGTGGAAGACTTTGGAGCAGCAATCCTACCTGTTCCAAGTGTTCAGTTTGTGAAGCCATAGTTATTGGTAAAGGACAAGCAACATATGAATCTTTGTAACAGCTACATCAAAGATCTCTAGTGAATTACCTCCAACATCGCAGGAGAAGAGTGGACTGACAGGATTACACCACCTTGAACCACTATAAAATCTGCCTACTTACTTTCTGCACTTACTTTCTGTATTTAGTTTATTAAACACATCAACCTACTGAATCTAGCAACTGAAATCACACACATACACTACTGAGTATCTAATACTTACTATCATATTTAACAACAAGTAATAGGGCTTAATTTTGATATAATTCCGCTGCACAAATTCAGTAAGTTCAATAGTCAGCAGACTACTGAGGTATCAGCAGGCTGCTGAAGTTGCTGAGTTTGTTAACTCCAAAAGTTTTAAGTGTTAAGTTTATTCACCCCCCCTCTAAACTTAACCAAAGCCTTTTCAAGGGACCAACAGTAAGCACAAAGTTGATAGCAATTCAGATGAACAGAGCTTGGTCTTAAAATTCTTGCAAACTTGTATTCAATTCGATGTTCTATGTTTTTGACCCTTGATGCCAAGTCCTCTATTTATAGTGTGAGGTCCACCATTCATCTTGTTTGAAATTTAAATCCTTTAGCTAGCAAACGGTTGTATGTAAGATGTCAGTGACCGTAATGACATGACAGTCCTTCATCTAATGAGAATGCTTGATTTGTAACGTTTTGATTCTCATTCATCTTTCTTTACTTTGCTTCAGCTTGAAACTGAGTTAACTGGGATTTGTCAGTTTTTAGTTTAAGAGCATTAGCTGAGTTTTTACTCTTCTTCAAAACTTAGTACTCTTACTCCCATCTGATTATAATTGACTTAATCAGAGTACACCATTTCTTAAAAATCATCTAAGATATCATTGTCCTTATGTATCTTTGGCCTTGATACAAGATCCATAAAGTCAGTTCATGTCATCACAGTATTGCCTGAATTCCAACTTTACAGTCTCGGCTTTAATCTTCATAAACTGAGTTTCATCCCTCGGTTCTTCATTCTTCTTTAACTGATTATGTGTCCCTCAGCCTTCATTAACTGAGTTTGTCCCCTCAGCCTTCAGCTTCTAGTTAAGCCAAATGAGTCTATGTCCCTTAGCGAACTTACCTTCTTCAGTTCTGTGTAAATCTCAGTTCTTGGCTCTTAGTAACACTTTCAGTTTTGTACTCTCAGTTTGTGTGATATTCAATTTTCATAACGATTCCCAGTTCTCAGTTTTACGACTCTCTAACTATTACAGTACTTGTCTGATTCAACCTATACAAAGACCAGACTCTAATATATTTTCACTATACCAGCTAGTTTCAGCACTTCATCAATGGGGTGTAAACAAACAAACAAACAAACAAATAAAGATGAATCATCCTCAAAACTCAAATTTTATTCTAACAATTTCCCACTTTTTGATGATGCCAAAACCCTCCTTAATAGAAAAGCTTAAAGATAAAACAAAGAAACACAAAGTAAAACTGGAAACTGGATTTTTCATTAAGATTCTCAAAAACTGAAAACAAGTTACATAAATGATCAATTCATCAACTCTTTTGCACGTTGTGTAACTAAGATATACTTTCTTTGTTTATCATGTAATTGATATTCATTTTCTAATTTTGTATCTTCCTTAGCAAAGGTCCTGAGATAGTCTACTTGACTTGATAGCTTCCACTTCCTCTATAGGGCTAATTTAGGAAGATCAGTATTATCCATGTAATACTTTTCAAATTCATTAATATCAGTCTCCAGTTGTTGCTTCTTATTCTTGTTGGCAAACTTTTCTTCCATTTTCCTCATCTTCTTGTGATTTTCCATCTTCAGACCGTGATATACATAAGATAAAAAGTAAACAAGTGATTCTTCATAGGTTTTGTGCCTGTATTTTGCCTTGATATGATTGTAATCCTTGTAAAACTTGATCCACAGATCCTGTGTGAGAGTAGCTCTTTTATCTCCAGGTTTGCTATATTTTAGTATGAGTTGTTCGTCATTGAGTTCTTCCACATTACTGACATACGGATCTGTTGCTGACTTTCCTTTCTTCAGTTCGCTTAATTCAGTTTCTAACTTCAGCTTCTCTTGTTCTACTTCCCCTCTTTTTTTGCATCATATAGCTGAGAAATGAGTAGATGCATTTCCTTTGGATATGTAGCTATGCCTTGTTGAGAAGTGTAGACTTGTTTAAGCTGAGTATCTAACCCAAAAATCCTATGATTCAAGAGAAATTCTGACTGAGCATGGATCTCTTGATCTTCATGGGTTGTTACTTCCAACTTTTCTTTAAGTGAAAGTATCTCTGAAACTAAATTTGAAGTTGATTGCTTGATAATGTCCAGCTTTGAGTGTACATAAACATCATTATGCTTTCTGTAATACAAGTAAACAGAGATTTTTGACAAAAGATTATTGTAATCTTCCTTTTGGTTGAGCATACTATCCAAAGTAGTCTGGACTTTGGTCATCTCTTCTTCTATCATAAATTCTGTTGGATCAACTTCTTCTTTTGTTGACTGAGTTTGATTGTCCACAAGCATCAACCATTGCTTGTCAGCTTCTTCTTGTTTCTAATTGTCAGTTGTCTGTGAACCAACTAGCAATTCTTCTTTCCGAGCTTCAGTTTTATCTTCTTGAATATCTGCTTTGTCTTCTATATGTAAAACTGAACTCTGCTCTGGCATCTTCTTTGAATCATCATCTTTATCATCACCATTCTTCTATAAAACATCCTTCGGTATAGATGATTCAACTGATTGTTTCATCCTTTGAGCTTTTTCTTCAAGCTTCTTATAGCATCTTGTTAGGAATTCATCCATGGGAAATAATTCATATAAGTCTTCTACTTCAAGATTCTCTAGGAATAGCTTTTCTTCAATGTTAAGAGAATCTTTGACTGATTCCCGAGATTCTTTAATTTTGAGCTTCATCTTCATCAGATTGATGATCCTTTCTGGTTCAAAGAGATTCTCTGGTTGCTGAGATTGCTGTTGCTTTTGTTCAGCATCCATAGTGGAAACTTGTTTCTCTGATAATTTTGGCATTTTATAAGAAACTTCATCAACAAACTGATCATCTTTAGTTGTCAGTTGTTGTTCCCCCTCAATTGGTGATAACTTGCTTGTTTCAGCCTCCTTGACTGAAGTACCTGGGAACAAACGTCTTCCAACTGACTTTATTTCTTGTGAGTCAGATTTACGCTTGACTCCTTTCTGTTCAGCTATCTGCTGAGAAACAATCTTCTTTCCTTCAGCTTTAGAGGGCTCTTTCCTTGAACTTACTACTGCTGTAATTTTCTCAGTATCAGTAGTTTTTGATGCAGTAGCTTGTTCAACTTCTTTTCCTTGACTGAGCCTTTCTAGGTAATGCTGAATTACCATACTGAGTGAATTCTTCAACCAAAATCTACCAATAGTTTGTCTTCCTTCAGCTTGGGCTTTGCCAACACTTGCTATTTCAGCCAGGTGTTGCTTCTTTATTTGATTGAACACATATCCTGCCCAATTGAATTCAAATTCATCCCATATGATTTTCATCAGATGTATCCCGTCTTCTAATAAGTTATCCAACCCTTGAAAATGTCCGATAACATATTTGCTTTTCCATCTGTTGAGTAAGGCAAACTCTGTCTTGAGATTGTTGAGATGCGTATAAATTCAGGTTGGTTTATCTGTTGTTGAAATCTGGGTGTGAAAAGCTTCATGCTTGAGTGGTAAACACGATAGGTCTATTGATTTCACAAGTGGCTTCTTGAAATCAAATAGCTGCCTTATTATCTCTGTATCGATAATAACCTTTTCTCCATGAGCTTTTGTCACCAGTGAATGCTTCACCATCTTCATATTCTCCCAAAATTGTAGTAGACCTTCCATGTCTAGTTCTTTCTGTTGGGAATAAAATTTAGTTTTGATGATGATTCATCTTATTCAAGAACACGTTTGTTTACACCATACTGACGAAGTGCTGAAACTAACTGTTATAGTGGAAAGCGACAAGATGTCTAGAACTGAATGTATAGGTTTTACTAGAGTCTGATAATTGTATAAGTTATATCAGACAAGCATTGTAATAGATAGAAGTGTCATAGAACTGAAACTGGAAATCATTTACGAAACTGTAAAAAACTTAGACAACTGGAACTGAACATGTGAGTGAAGATGTACACCCAAGAACTGAAGTTCACTCAGAAACTGAAGAAGGTAAGTTCACTGAGGGACATAGACTCGGTTGGCTTATCTAGAACTGAAGGCTGAGGGAACAAACTCATCATTTTAAGAACTGAGGGACACAAACTCAGTTAAGGAAGAGAGAAAAACTGAGGGTTCAAACTCAGTTTATAAAGATTTTAAGCTGAGACTGTAAAGTTAGAATTCATGTAAGTCTGTGATGGCCAGAAATGAGTTTATGGATCTTGAAAGAAGACCTAAGTATCATAAGGACAATGATATCTTAGAAGATCTTTATAGGGAATGGTGTAATCTGATTCAATCACATATACTCCGATAAATAGAGTACATAAGTTTTTGAAGAAGAGTAAAAACTCAGTTAATGCTCTAAGTCAGTTAGTAAACTGAAAACTAACATACTCAGTATAAAATTGATCAGGAAACTCAGTCTTATAGTCAGTCATCCAAAAAACCGAAAGTACATTCGAACGTTGTAAAGGAAGCAACCCTATTGGATGAAATACTGACAAGTCAGAACGGTCACTAAATATAGCCGTTACAAGATAGACGTTGATACAATTCGAATTCAAACGAAATGAACGTTGGACCTCACACTATAAATAGATGACTTTGCACCAAGGATAAAACACCAAGAATAAACAAGATTACAAGCATTTTTGTGCACAAGTCTCGTTCATTCGAATTATTATTTGCGCTCAACACGATCTCATCTAGTATTTTTGATTCTCTGCCCAACTTTGATCTTAATCAAAGGCTTAGACTGTGAAGCAATCCGGTCAAGGAGTTGCCAAGGACAGTTGTGACATTTGGAGTTGGGTAGACTGTGTTTGTGGTGGTAGCTGGTGAAGAGGCAATACAACCCTCTAAGGACCAGTGGTTCAAGCAGTTGAAGAGTAGCCATACAACCTGTTCTTTAGTTGTTTAGATATTGACACTAGGGATTAGTCAAGGACTATCTGTTAGGACTTTTTGTAACAGCGTATCTCAAGGTTTTCTAGTGGAATTTTCTTCCTACATCACAAGGGAAGAGTGGACTGACATGATTACACCACCTGGAACCACTATAATTCTTGCTTTACATACTTTACGCATTTACATTATGTTATTTATTTTTACAGCATTTATATTTGTTATACAACATACTGAAACTGATTGTTATAAGCACATTGTTGGTCCCTTGAAAAGGCTTTGGTTAAGTTTAGAGGGGGGGGGGGGGGTGAATAAACTTAACACTTAAAACTTTTTGGAGTTGACAAACTCAGCAACTTCGAAGGCACCGCGATACCTCGCAGTCGCGCGATGCTTCGCAGCTCGCGGATGTACGTAGTCTACCGACGTTAAGTTTACTGAATCTGTGCAGCGGAATTATGTCAAAAATTAAGCCTTATTACTTGTTGTTAAATATGATACTAAGTATTGGATACTCAGTAGTGCATGTGTGTGATTTCAGTTGCTAGATTCAGTAGGTTGATGTGTATAGTAAACTAAATGCAGAATGTAAGTGCAGAAAGTAAGTAGGCAGATTTTATAGTGGTTCTAGGTGGTGTAATCCTGTCAGTCCACTCTTCTCCTGTGATGTTGGAGGTAATTCACTAGAGATCTTTGATGTAGCTGTTACAAAGATTCCTAAGTTGCTTGTCCTTCACCAATAACTATGGCTTCACAAACTGAAAACTAGGAACAGGTAGAATTGCTGCTCCAAAGTCTTCCACTGGTCCTTGAAGGGTAGGATTGCCTCTTCACCAGCTCCACCACAAACAACAGTCTTTCACACCCAACAGATGCTTCACTGTCTTCAGCAGGTTCTGTGTAAGATAAAGATTGAATCAAGTAAATGATTCAGTTGTAGCAGCTTGATTAGGATGATATAATCAGCAGCTTGCAGTCTTCAAGTGTGTAAGCTTGATGCAGCTTTGAATACAGAAAACACTTGAAGATTTACTCTGGATCAGTAAGGTTAAGCTAAGTAGGTTCAACAGGGTGTTCTTGCAGCTCAGAATTATCTCTTATATTTTTCTCTTAAAATTCATTAATTATCATCTTTTTCTGAGTTTGAAGTCCTCTATTTATTGGTAGGATGGCATGTGACTTGTATTTGAAATTCAAATATAGCCGTTCCCTATTTTGTCCCATTTGACATGCTTTCTGTCACTATTCATAGGACTGACACTGTCAGAATCCTTTTTGACAGTGCAGTTTGTCAACCCTTTGACTTATAACCATTGGATAAAGTCCTGAATCATCCCAACGTCCTTTTAATCTCAGCCCTTGATTTGTTTGATAAGTCAGAGGTAGTTGGCTGTCCTTATCCATGTAATCTTCCAATGTAATCTTGAATTAACCGAGGTATATTATCGGCGGGTTCATCATCGTTGTAATAATACCTATCGTCTATTTGAACAACAATTTGCTGTGTATTAAATACAATGCAGCTGATTACTTTTATCTAACTTTTATCTGTGAAGTTAGATTACACCTTTTTAATTATAACCAAGTTCCAAACATCATTCAACTTATGGAACTTAGACCTTCTACACAAGGTATATGTAATCAGTTTAGGTCATCACAGACTTGCCTAAATTCTGATTCCATATCCTTGACTTTAATTACTAAGTTTGATCCCTTAGCCTTCATTAACTGAGTTTTACCCCTCAGCCTTCAGTCTTCAGCAGGTTCCAGAAAAGTCTACTGACCTAACTACCCTACTGACCTAGACTAGTCTACTGAAACAAGTCAGCTGACCTTTACAGTGCTTGTTTGATCAAACCTAGTCAAAGATCAAACTCTAATAAACCTATACATTTGATCTAGACATCTTTTTGCCTTTGCACTATAACAGCTAGTCTGGCACTCATCATCAAAACATAGAAATAAGTCCAACAATTTCCCCCTTTTTGGTGATGATGCCACTACCCTCACCTAACAAAAGCAAAAAGATTGAAACAAAAACAGAACAAATTTCAGTCATCTTTCATTATAAACATTTGTTCACATTATTACAGTCTAGATACAACAAAGATAAAACAGATTAAGTATGCTGATCTACTGTCTTCTTTCTCTCTCTTGTCTTTCCTTCTCCACTTGCTCTTGATAAGCTCTGATTTCTTCTATCATATCTCTCATCCACTCATTCTCAATCAAAGTGAAATCAATGTAGGAATTCACTTCTTTCCACCACTTCCAAGCTTCTGGTAGAAGGAGGTTGATTTGATTGACTATGAATCCCATTCTCATGTAAAGCTCTTTAAATTCATTCAGTGAGTCCTTTGCTTTTGTGATAGGCAAAATCCTATCACCTCTGCCACTTCTTCCACCTCTTCCACCTCTAAAACTTGCCCTCAAGGTTCTAACCCTTGCTTCCCAAAATTTCAATCCCAAGAATGAATTTAAACCTTCATGAAATCCTTTGTCATGATAAGGTTTCCTTCTATTATAGTACTCATTCTTGTATTGTTTAAGGAGATCATCAGTAAGTTGAACTCCGCCAGGTGCAAGTTCCCGGAATGCATTTATCTCATTCTCCCATTTCTTCTTGGCAAAAATCCTTGCAGCCTCTTTTGCTACTGCTGTTTGGCCCTCTTCCCCCTTAGTGACATCATCAACAAAACGGGACAGTAGACCATGAACACTCTCCTGTGAGATAATTAGATTACTCATATGTCCTTCCATAATCTCAGTTATTGTATCAACTGCAGTAATCCTTGATTGCAAAGTCTGCTCCAGTAGATTGATCCTTTCAGTGAGCTTAGGATCCAATCCAGCAGATTGAGATGTTCCAGCAGCCTCAGCAGGCTTAGGTGCCTCAGCAAGTTTGTCAAGTTTCGGTGGATGGTTTCAAGTTGATTTTTCAGAAACTTTTCTTTCACTGTGTTTTAAGCTTGATTCCCCTCACATCTAGCATCATATCATTAACATCATTTTGAGTAGATGTGAAATTTGAAGCAATTGTTTTAGTAGATTGTCTGTTGTCATTCACCAGCTTCATCAGTTCTTCAAATCTTTGTTCTTCTCTATCCAGTTGAGTTCTTAACTGTTGCATGTCATTCCTGACAGTCCTTAACTCATTCAACACTTCTACTGGCACTCCACCAGTCATTTCTCCAGCAACTCCATCAGCAGGCTCTTCTACATTATATTGTGCCATTTGTCTGCTGATGACCATTGCTTTACTCATATCTCTCCCAGCAGGGAGAGGTCCTTCCTCAACCATAGCACCAAGGATATCTTCCGTTATTGGATCTTATGCAGGTTCTTCAGCAACATCTTCTTCCTCAAATAATTGAAACTCTTCATCACTGTAGTCATAGTCCAGCAGCTGTTCTGATTCATCAACAATAGCAGCCTGCTGACTATCTTTCCCTACAGTAGCCTTGTCTCCAGTAAGCTCCACTACAGCAGCCTGTACTGAGACAACGGGGGTTTCCTCCAAACCCAAATTTGGTTCCAACCTTTGTCCAGGTGCTGTTTGTAACCCAGCAACCTGTACCTCATGTTCCAACCTGTGTCCAGGTGCTGTTTGATCCTCAGCAACCTGTACCTCCTCTTCAACTCTTGGATCTTGTGCAATGAATGCCACAACAACTTGATCAGGGAATATGTCTATGTTTTCTTGTTGAAATTCCCCAATATCACCAATCCTTCTTAGTAGAATTGCAGTGTTGGTCAGGGTGTCATAAGTGTCAACCCAGTTTTGATATTGAATGGAGTCCTCAGAACTGACACTTGGCTCATCATGATCAGTGACTCTTTCTTCACTTGAATCCACAGTCTGCTGGTCATCAACATGATCAGCAGGTCCTTCAACAAATAAAGGATCAATCTCACCAACCATCTTGTTTGCCATAATGGTTATCCCTTCATTGATTTGTGCCTCAATATCATCAATGGTGAGATGTTCCTCATCCTCATTCATCTGTCCAGTTTGCTCTCTCTCAGTGGACTGTCCAACACCAGGAGACTGTTCTACTCTTGGTTCACTAATCATGGCACTTCCACTGACTTCTCCTGGACCAGATGGGTGATGATCATCAGAATCAAATGATGAAGAGTCACCATCATCACCTCTTGGATTCCTAAACTTGATACCCTCCTCTTTCTGTTGATCATCAAACAGATCCATCAGCCTTGATTGTAACAAGGATGTATCAATCAGATCCATCAAGTTCTCTACTCCCAATTTGTCAAAAGCCCATTCTTCAAAGTCTGTCATAGGTTCTGCAGCAGGCTTTTGTCTCTTGTAATATCCAAACTTCCATTGAAAATAATCAGCCACCAGCAGGATCTTTGGATCAACATACCCTTCTTTCCTTTTCTTCTCATGTTTTTCATAGGGCAAGAATGATCCTTTGGGAGCTGTTGCAGTACCTTGCTGACCTCCAAAGGTATCAACAAGTAGATGCAATGTTTCTTCTACAGACGCCTCAAGGCTAGTAGGTTGCTCAGGTTGGATATTACTTCCTACTACCTCCATCTGTACCACACTAGGTTCCCACTGACTTATATGCTCATCAGCAGGGTTAGCAGCAGACTGCTCTTCCCCCTGAACTATTGCAGGATTTGCAGGGTCTTGAACCAATGTTTCACTCACCACAGCAGGTGTAGATTCAGTGGTTTGCTGTGGTTCTTCTACAAGTTGCTCAACAACAACTTGTGCAGCTTCAGTAGATCTATCAGTTTCTACAACAGGCTCTAGTGCAGTAGACTGCTGTGATTCTTCAACAGATTGCTCAACAACAACCTTTTCACTTTCAGTAGGCTCAGCAGCCTTAGTAGGTGAGGATCCAGTAACATCAACAACAACAGTTTCAGTCTCTGTAGTTTGCTGTGACTCTCCAGCAGGTTGCTCAATAACAACCTCTGCTTCCTCATTAGGCTTGATAATAGTTAAGGGCTCAGCCTCAATAGCCTCTTCTTCTTCTTCTACATCACCTTCTTCTTCTTGTCCCCTTAGAGCCTCTAAGTTTTTCAATTGTTTTCCCTTTCCATGTTTCTTTTTGTGAATAACCTCTTTCATTCTTTTGGAAAGTGGCTCATCATCAATTTCAGCTACAGTAGACTTCATCTTTCTACTGGCTTCTTTCTGTTGTTCCCTCAAAATCTCAACAACAGTTTTTCTAGTAGCTACAGCAGGGTCAGTAATCATAATTTCAGCTGGACCCTCCGCAGACTCAGCAATCTGTGCTGTTTGCTTCCTTGTTCTTTTAGGCTTTAACATCTCAGTTATCTTCTTTATGTCTGCAGCCTTTCTTTTCTCAGTAACCTTCTTTGGTGCAGCAGGTTTAACAGATTTCTTAACAGTTTGCTTGACCTGCTCACCACCAGCATCACCATCATTTCCATCATCATCATTATCAGTAGCCTCTGCAACACCTTCTTCATCATCATCCAGACCAGGGATAGCATAATCAATCTCTTTCTTGTATCTGGACTGATTAATCTTCTCAGGTGCAACATCAGGAATCTCCAAATGATTCAGCAGGGTCTGAACCATTAATCCTAAGGGTAAGGCCTTGGATTTCCTTTTCCCTTCTTTTTCCTCATTGGCTACTTTCTTCATGTAGTGAATAAAATATCCAGCCCAATCAAATTTCATACTTCTGTAGATAATCATCATCAGCTCTATCTTGGGTCCTGATAGAGTATCCATACTTCCAACCAGTCCTAATATGTTTTTAGCAATGATCTTGCTCAGCAGGTTGTACTCATTCCCAATGTGTCTACAATTGATGCCCGGAATTGATTTGGTGTCTTTATTTGTCTTGATCTTATCAACAAAATCCATCTTGGACAATCTCATTTCCTCAGGATTTGTTGGACCATCTATTACTTCTTCAAAACCAAAAACTTCCCTCAGTAGACTTGAGGAAACTTCTATTTCTTGTGCATTCACAACTGTTTGGAATGCTTCAGTTCCTTACTTTACCACAATATTCTACCAAAAACTGACAACATTTGTATATGAGATTGTTTCCAATCTTATGTTCAGTACATTCTCCAGGCCTGCGTATCTCCTTATTCTTCTACCAATGTTGATAGCTAATTCTGTTTTATTAGCATCAACAACAAAACCTCTCACACTTTGGCTTGATTCGATTTGAACATCAATCTTTTCCGCCATTTTTAAAAGAAAAAGATGAAGAAGAAAGCTTTGTAAATCTGTGTTCACACAGTGTAAAAACAGAGATATGAACAGATTTGCAGTAGAGTATCTTCTATGTAATAGGTCTGTATATATAGACAGGGTGTAGTTGTAACTGTCAGTGCATGTACATCCACATTAACCATGATTAATCTGAGTGAATGTTAGCTTGACACGTGGCCCATTACTTTCCAAAACGTATTGTAACCGTTAGATCGTGTAATCGTGGTCATAAAGGATAGAATAAATATCCCGCCAATTGCTCTTTGACTTTAATAAAGTTTGACTGTGTAGCATTCCATTCAGCAGGGTTGTCCTCAGTAGGGTTGGCTGGCTAAGCAGTCTGCTGATAAAGATGCTTCAGCAGCCTGCTGACAAAGTGACTCTGCTGATCCTTGATTTCTTCTTGTCTTGTTCAATTGATAACACAAGATGAAGTTTAATACCAATGACTGATCTGTCAAGTGAGCTCACCCAACATGACAAAGACCAATCCCCTTGGCAACCTCATTTGCTCAATTGTCCAGACATAAGTACATGGAATTGTTGATACCAATGACTAATCTGCTAAGTGAGCTCACCCAACATAGCAAAGACTAATCCCCTTGGTGAATTCCAGTACACTGCTGATTATCAGTCAACTTTGATGATTCCAAGTTCAGTCCTTAGTTTAGCAAATCTTTCACTATCAAGTGGTTTAGTGAAAATATCAGCAAGTTGATCTTCAGTAGGGATATACAGACCCACCACATCCTTCTTATCAACATGATCTCTTATAAAATGATGTCTCACATCAATGTGCTTGGTTCTAGAGTGTAAAACAGGATTTTCAGTGATTGCAATTGCACTTGTGTTGTCACACATAATTGGAATTTCTTTCTCCTCAATTCCATAATCCCTTATTTGTTGTCTTAGCCAAAGTACTTGTGCACAACAACTTCCAGCAGCAATGTATTCAGCTTCAGCAGTGGAGGTTGATATAGAGTTCTGTTTCTTACCGAACCAGGAAACCAGTCTATTTCCCATTAACTGACAGGTTCCTGTGGTGCTCTTTCTATCAATCTTGCATCCAGCATAATCAGAATCTGAGTAGGATATAACTTAGAAGCTTTCATCCTTGGAATACCATATCCCTACTCCCAAAGTCTCTTTTAGATACTTGAGAACTCTCTTGACTGCACCTAAGTGACTTTCTTTAGGTTTAGATTGAAACCTTGCTCAAACACCTACAGCAAAGGATATATTAGGTTTGCTGGCTGTAAGGTACAGCAGACTGCCTATCATCCTTCTATATAAGGTCTGATCAACATCTTTGCCTTCTTTATCTTCATCTAATCTGATATTTGTACTCATAGGAGTTGATATCCTGGTACTGTTTTCCATACCAAACTTCTTCAGCAGCTCCTTGGTGTACTTGGTTTGATGAATGAAGATTCCATCTTTCATCTGTTTGACTTGCAATCCCAAAAAGTAGTTCATTTCTCCCATCATACTCATTTGGAACTTGCTCTTCATTATATTTGCAAACTTGTCATATAACAATTCATTTTCAGAACCAAAGATTATGTCATCAACATAAATCTGGACCAGCAGGGTGCTGTCACCTTCACTGATTCTGAAAAGAGTCTTATCAATGGTGCCTTTTGTAAAGCCATTGTCCACCAAGAATTGAGATAGAGTCTCATACCATGCTCTTGGTGCTTGTTTCAAGCCATAAAGTGCTTTATTGAGTCTATACACTTTATCTTCTTGATCTTTAACTTCAAATCCAGGAGGTTGCCGAACATACACTTCCTCCTCTATAATGCCATTCAAAAATGCACTTTTGACATCCATTTGATATACCTTGAAGTTTTTATATGAAGCATGTGCTAGGAATAATCTGATAGCTTCCAATCTTGCAACAGGTGCATAAGTTTCATCAAAATCTATTCCTTCAGCTTGAGAATAGCCTTTGGCAACTAGTCTGGCCTTATTTCTTACAATGGTACCAGATTCATCAAGTTTGTTTCTGTAAACCCATTTAGTACCAATGATATTTGCTTGACTAGGCCTTTCAACTAGTGTCCAAACATGATTTCTTTCAAATTAATTTAATTCTTCTTGCATAGCAATTATCCAATCTGGATCTGATATTGCTTCTTCAACAACTTTTGGTTCCATTTGAGATAGAAAGCATGTAAACATAGCTTCTAGTTGTCTTCTAGTCCTTACACCTTGCTGAATGTTGCCAATGACTTGTTCAGCAGGGTGATCCCTTAACCATTATGGATTTTGGTTAGATTGATTCTCAGGAATCTCATCTTCAGTTGGGTCTGCTGTGTCTTCAATAGGGGGTTCATCAGATGCTTGAACTGCTTCAGTTGTTGCATCCGTAGTGTCACGCGGTGGTGTTCGGCAGGGGCGTATCGAAACTTTTAAGTCATTAACCCTTTCCAAGACTTCAACACAACTGGATCGGTGACTTGTAGGTTCTCAGGTTCACAACCTTCATCTTCCATACCAGTGAACTTAGGTTCATCAAACACAACATGTATAGTTTCTTCATGTTTTAGTGACCTTTTGTTCAGTACACTGAATGCCTTGCTGACTGAAGAGTATCCCAAGAAAATTCCTTCATCTGATTTAGGTTGGAATGTCTTCAAATGCTCCTTATGATTAAAGATAAAATATTTACTTCCAAATGGATGGAAATAGGATATATTTGGTTTCCTTCCATTCCAAATCTCATAAGGTGTCTTCAGCAGCTTCTTGTTCACTGAGGTTCTGTTTTGTGTATAGCATCTTCGTATTAATCGTTTGCTTGAGCCCAAGTTTTTCAAAAAGCAGTGCTTCACAAATCATTGTTCAAACTGCTTACTTTAAGGTCCTATTTTTCTTCTTTCAACAACCCCATTTTGCTTAGGTGTACCAACAAGCAGCAAGTTGGTGTAGTACACCATTCTCGTTCACGTATTATCTTATAACTTTATTGAGAAACTCGCACTTTGTCGATCTTATCTTTACTACTGTCAAACTTTTCTCATTTTGTAATCTCTTCAAAAGATCAGGCATCATCTTGAGTGTTTCACTTTTCTTGTTCATAAATATCACCCAAGTGTATCTAGAGTGATCATCCACAACCACTAAGGTGTATTTCTTTCCTGTAACACTTGTTGGTGTAACTGGTCCAAATAAATCCATATGCATCAGCTCCAAGACTCTATTAGTTGATTGCTTAGTCTTTGATTTGAAGCTTGATTTGGTCTGTTTACCTTGCTGACATGCATCACATATAGTATATTTCTTGAATGTGATCTCAGGTAAACCAATCACTAGTTTCTTCTTCACCAACTGATTGATGTCATCAAAATTTAAGTGATTCAACTTTTTGTGCCATAACCAATTGAGTTCGACTTGGTATGCACAATCGACATGTGTTTCGGAACTCGCAGTAGACCAATCCACAACATACATGTTTTGTTGTCTTCTACAGCCCAATACAACTTGATCACCTCTTTCACTAATGACAATACGCTTGTTCTTGTCAAAAGTGACCTTGTATCCCATGTCACGAATTGTCCAAAGGCTCGGCAAGTTGTAGTCCAAATCCTTCCACATAAGCAACATTCTTGATTGTAAGTCCATTCCTCACAAGTGTGCCATATCCTCTTGTGTATCCAGGTGTATTTTTGTTGCCAAAATTCACCCTTGGGCCATCCTTTGTCACAAAATCTGACAAACAGTGCTTGTTCTTTGTCATATGTCTGGAACATCCACTGTCAAAGTACCAGACACCTTACAAAACAAAGTTAATAAATTTTAGGTACCCAAACCTGTTTGGGTCAATAATGGTCAGTGGTAAGCATGACCCCTGGGATGTTTCCATAAGGTCTTCTCCTAAAAGTGTCATACTTTGGTTCATACATGTATTCCACACATCCATAGGTTCTAACAGTAGATTGTGTAGGATTCACATATGTTTTACGGCCTTTTGGTTTATAATGCTGTTTGAAGTGACTTTTGTTGTTAGAAGCATTAGCATAACCATTAGTTTGCTGTCTGTTAGGAATAGCCCTGTAGTGTGGAGTCTGCTGAGGTCTTGTGTAAGTCCTCTGCTGATCCCATTGCTTAGGTTTTACCCTAGCATCATGGTTATTCTTAATGTTTCTAGCATTAGATACAGGAATATTCCAATCATCATCAGTAGGGAACCGTCTACCTTTCCCCCTGAGATAAGTATCCCTTGAATGATTAATATTTTTGGGTTTAGGATTCTTATCCTTGGAATATTTCTGTTTCTTACCCTTCTGTGGTCCAGCAGACTTGGTAGCAGGTCTGCTATCAGCAGGTTTAGAAGGCGCATCAGTCCTATTTTTGGATTTGTTCTTTTTATTAGGAGCTGTTGACTTCTTTGACTTCTGATTTTGCTCCCTTGAAGCATTCTCAGTAGGTTTTACTGCCTCAGCAACCTTACCGGGAGTTGGATCTTGTGCAGGTACAAATTTAGGACCAATTCTGGCACTAGGTTCAGTAGCCTTACTGGATCCACTCTTTTTGGATTGTTGAGTCCCAAATCCAAGCCCTGTTCTATCACCATAAGGCTTTCCAGATTTGTATGCAGTACATGAACAAGATGGATCAGCAGATTCAGAGGCTACTGGATGTTCAGCAGGCTTATACTGATTCTGTCCAACATCTTTTTCCTTACCTTTGAGAACCCTTAATTCAGCATTCAATCTCACAACTTCTACTTGAAGAGCTTCTTTTTCAGCCTTCACAATCTCATAACCAGATTGTATTTTCCTCTGTTGATTGTGGATGGCATCCAAAGCTTCTTCATTGTAAGAGTTTCTAGGATTTGAACCACAAGTTGATTCACAATCACTTCCAGCAGGAGTGTTAATTGATACAGTATTGTATACCTCCTCTGTCTCATCCATATTAGCCATTAATGCATAATCTTCCAATTCAGCAACCAATGCTCTGTCATCTGATTCATTTCCCTTTTTAGATTCCACTTCATACCCTGATTCATCTTCAGCAACCATAGCTTTCTTGCCATATCTTCTTTGTTGGCTTTTGGTCTTCAGTAGGTCTGGACAGTCAGGTCTGATATGTCCAGGCTTTTTGCAATTGAAGCACAGATGATCAGGTTCCTTACTTTGTTTTAACTCAGGACATTTAGGTTTGAAGTGTCCTGGTTTCTTGCAATGAAAACATAGATAATCATTGTCTTTCTTTGGTTCTTCTTTCTTCTTTTCACTGAATTTCTTGTTGAAATTCCTTGGAGAACCCTTTCCACCTTTCATTATTCTGATCTTCTTGCTCAGTAGTGCAATATGCTCTTGCATCTCATCCAGTAAGTCATCTTTAGCTTCTGATGCTTCTTCTTGATGTGAAGCAGCCAGTGCTGTAGTTTTTGGCTCTTCCTTTTCAGTAGCAGGTGACAACTTCTTTTTGAATTCATATGCTTTAAGATCTGAGAATAACTTGAATGTATCCTCTTCATGCAATCTTCTCATTTCTTCTATGGCTATCACCTTCATTTTCCATTCATCAATAGCAGGTAAAGCTTCCAAGATTTTTGTGTTGATTTCTTCTTTTGGGTAAATGACACTTAGCAGGGTGAGTTCATCCAGAATTGCATTGAACCTAGATTCCATTTGTTCAATGGTTTCATTGGGTTTCATTTCAAACTTTTGGAACTTCTTCTTTGCCACACTGATTTTATTCTTCTTGATTTCATCAGTGCCTTCACAGATCAACTGTATTTTGTCCCAAAGTTCTTTAGCTGTTTTGCAATCTTTAACCTTCATGTAAATATTGCTATCCAAGGTTCTATAAATGATATCAATAGAAATATTGTTGAGGTTTGCTCTCTTCCTATCTTCAGCATTCCATTCTCTTTTTGGTTTTGGAATGTACTGAGTCTCATCTCCCACTGTTACAACTTTGACAATCTCCAGTGGTCCATCTGTCAGCACATCCATCATTTCATCATGAGTTGCAGCAAGGTAAGCCTGCTTTCGACGTTTTTATTCATCAAATCTATCTAGAGAACACATCAGCATAGTTCTAGCATACTGGTTGTTATCCATGATGCAAGTCTTTGAAAATCAGTGATTTGAAAAAGTTTCAAAGTATTTTATCAAGTACAAAAAGTAGGATTACTTCAGAACAGAAGCACTGCTCCGATACCAATTGTTGGTCCCTTGAAAAGGCTTTGGTTAAGTTTAGAGGGGGGGTGAATAAACTTAACACTTAAAACTTTTTGGAGTTGACAAACTCAGCAACTTCGGCAGCCTCGCGATACCTCGCAGTCTCGATGCTTCGCAGCCCTTCGATGTATAGTAGTCTACTAACAGTTAAGTTTACTGAATTTGTGCAGCGGAATTATGTCAAAAATTAAGCCTTATTACTTGTTGTTAAATATGATACTAAGTATTGGATACTCAGTAGTGCATGTGTGTGATTTCAGTTGCTAGATTCAGTAGGTTGATGTGTATAGTAAACTAAATGCAGAATGTAAGTGCAGAAAGTAAGTAGGTAGATTTTACAGTGGTTCCAGGTGGTGTAATCCTGTCAGTCCACTCTTCTCCTGTGATGTTGGGGGTAATTCACTAGAGATCTTTGATGTAGCTGTTACAATGATTCCTAAGTTGCTTGTCCTTCACCAATAACTATGGCTTCACAAACTGAAAACTAGGAACAGGTAGAATTGCTGCTCCAAAGTCTTCCACTGGTCCTTGAAGGGTAGGATTGCCTCTTCACCAGCTCCACCAAAAACAACAGTCTTTCACACCCAACAGATGCTTCACTGTCTTCAGCAGGTTCTTTGTAAGATAAAGATTGAATCAAGGAAATGATTCAGTTGCAGCAGCTTGATTAGGAAGATATAATCAGCAGCTTGCAGTCTTCAAGTGTGTAAGCTTGATGCAGCTTTGAATACAGAAAACACTTGAAGATTTACTTTGGATCACTAAGGTTAAGCTAAGTAGGTTTAGCAGGGTGTTCTTGCAGCTCAGAATTATCTCTTATATTTTTCTCTTAAAATTCATTAATTATCATCTTTTTCTGAGTTGGAAGCCCTCTATTTATAGGTAGGATGGCATGTGACTTGTATTTGAAATTCAAATATAGACGTTCCTTGTTTTGTCCCATTTGACATGCTTTCTGTCACTATTCATAGGACTGACACTGTCAGAATCCTTTTTGACAGTGCAGTCTGTCCACCATTTGACTTATAACCATTGGATAAAGTCCTGAATCATCCCAACGGCCTTTTAATCTCAGCCCTTGATTTGTTTGATAAGTCAGAGGTAGTTGGCTGTCCTTATCCATGTAATCTTCCAATGTAATCTTGAATTAACCGAGGTATATTATCAGCAGGTTCATCAGTCTGCTGTAATACCTATCTGTCTGATGAACAACAATTTGCTGTGTATTAAATACAATGCAACTGATTACTTTTATCTAACTTTTATCTGTGAAGTTAGATTACACATTTTTAATTATAACCAAGTTCCAAACATCATCCAACTTATGGAACTTAGACCTTCTACACAAGGTATATGTAATCAGTTTAGGTCATCACAGACTTGCCTAAATTATGATTTCATATCCTTGACTTTAATTACTAAGTTTGATCCCTTAGCCTTCATTAACTGAGTTTGACCCCCCAGCCTTCAGTCTTCAGCAGGTTCCATAAAAGTCTACTGACCTAACTACCCTACTAACCTAGACTAGTCTGCTGAAACAAGTCAGCTGACCTTTACAGTGCTTGTTTGATCGAACCTAGTCAAAGATCAAACTCTAATAAACCTATACATTTGATCTAGACATCTTTTTGCCTTTGCACTATAACAGCTAGTCTGGCACTCATCATCAAAACATAGAAATAAGTCCAACACACACACAGTTCACAAACTGACATTCACCAGAATTCAATTTTGCATACAGCTTTTTCTTATAGAATAACAAGATCCAGATAAAGGCTAAAATCTATATCCACTGCCGGTTGACTCAGTTTTGTATAAGTCAGTTTGACTTAAACTCAGCTTTGTCGGCTCAATTCCACACAAGTTAAAACTGAACCTTAGTTATTAATCAATCTGCACTAGACTAAGTTCTCAGTTAGGTTTTTGGTGACAAGTTTATTCACCCCCCTCTAAACTTGTGTTACCCTTTCTAAGGGACCAACAATCGGTATCGCAGCAGTGTTCTTTGACAAGTTATTGTTGAAAACTCACCTACTCTAATTATCTCCTCTAGTTGTTCTCCTGAAAAAGCTCAGTGTTTCAATTTCCAGTCTTTGCATAATACAATTCTCATTCACTCACACAATGGATAACAATCAATATGCCAGACAAAAGCTGATGTGTAACATGGACAGATTTGATGAATATAAACGTCGTTTGCAGGCCTTTCTAGCAGCTTCTCATGATGAGATGATTGATGTACTCACCGATGGACCTATACAGATCACCCACATGCAAACTGTTGGTGAGAATCAAGTTAGAGTTCCCAAGCCTAAAGCTGATTGGACCAGTGATGATCGGAAGAGAAACAACACGAACAATGTCGCCATGGATATCATACTCAGAACTCTTGACAGTAACATGTACCTGAAAGTCAAGGATTGCACTACTGCAAAAGAGATGTGGGAGAAACTTCAATTAGTCTGTGAAGGAACTGACTCTATCAAAGAGAACAAGATCTCTGTCGCAAAACAGAAGTTTGAGAACTTCAAGATGAAGTCAGGCAAAAATATTGATCAGATGGAAACAAGATTCAGTGCTATCATTGATGAATTGGCTCTACTCAAGATTGATTACACCAAGAAGGAAATCAACACTAGAATCTTGAAGGCATTACCAATGTGCTGGAAGATGAAGGTCACAACAATGAAAGAGTCAAGAAGACTTGACATAGAAGATTCCTTCAAAATCTTCTCAGATCTCAAAGCTATGAATTCAGTGAAGATTTCACCATGACAACATCTCTAATCAAAGACATGGTGGAACCCAAAACAACAGATCTTGCAGCAGCAACCTCAAATGATAATCTATAAACCTTATCTAGAAATCTTCAGCAATTGGATGAGATGGAGGAGCAGATGGCTCTAATGATGAACAAATTAGAAGAATGAAGAGTGGACACCCAGTCACTCAGAAGTTCATCAAGAGGACTCCTGAAAAGAAGAAAGACGATGAATATCTTTGCTTCAAGTGTAAGAAGCATGGACACTACAAAGATGAATGTCCAGAACTGACTGGTAAGAATACTCAGCAACGAAGAACTGGCAGAAGAGCACTATTAGCCGGAGATGAGTCTAATTATGAAGCTGGAACTGAAAGTTTATCTGATGACACAACTTTAATGGCTCATATGGAGAATCCAAATGAGGTATGTGAATCTAACTCTAAATATTCCTCAGCTCAGATTTCCATACAAAATGCATGTTCTTCAACTGCTGACTCCAATCCAAAAAATCTGGAATTAGAAGAAACACTTGACAAATTGATCAATCCGCTAGTAACCATTCAAGCTGGTTATGAATCAATTAAAGCTGAGAAATAAGTTCTAATTCTTGAAGTTGAAAGATTGAAGTCCGAACTAAATATGATGAAACTGACTAGAACTGATAAAAGAAAGAATCAGTATCAGCCTATTACATCAGCAGCAGCAACGAATCTTTTGCTCAATCAAGTTCAGCTACAGGATTCAAATCCGGAAAGCCTAATGGAGACAGAATTGGCTTAGGATTTTATACACAACAATCTTCTAAGGAAGGAACTAGCAAAGCTGCTGAACCTAGTAACAAAACTGGTATTAAGTTTGTAGCTGAGAAACTTCTACAAACTGAGAAAATTACTGAACCAGTAAAGTCAGACTCGCATAAAGCAACTCAATTTTCTACGAAGACAACTGTACCTACCAAAAAAGGTAAACCAAATGGTAGGCCAGCTGTACCTCAAGGAAACAGAAAAATACATCAACTGCCAGATCTACTAAAATTGATCAAGTCAAGAACCAGAAAAATTATAATCAGAGTAAATCTAAGAATGTCAATCATTCAAAGATTCACACATCCAGGGGGAAAGGCAGACTATACCCCACTGATGATGATTGGAATTTTACTGAATCTACTATTAAAACTGATAGGTACAATCATTCCGGACAGAAAAGTCCAGACCTCAGTACAAAAGAAATGATGGTTACTATGCAACTTTTAACAATAGAAGACATTTTGGAAATCAGTCTAAACCAGAAGACCTGAGAAATCATATAAATGAGACACAATCCAAGAAAAGATATTATGGATGCGTGGCTTATATATTTGAAAACAAGTGCAACAATTTCCAGAGAAGACCTTATGGAAATCTACCCAGAGTTGTACTGACAACTGACCATTATGGACCCAAACAGAGTTGGGTACCTAAAGCATTTTAATTTGTTTTTTAGGATATTTGGTACTTTGACAGTGGATGCTCTAGACACATGACAAAGAGCAAGGACTGTCTCATTGATTTTGTAGCTAAAGATGGACCAATGGTCAATTTTGGAAGTAAAGACAAACCTGGTTACACAAAAGGTTATGGAAACTTAATCAGAAATGGACTCACAATAATGAATGTATCTTACGTGGAAGGACTTCACTACAATCTACTCAGCACAAGTCAATTATGCGATATGGGATACAAAGTTACCTTTGATAAGGAGTATTGCATTATCGTCAGTGAAATAGCCTTCCAAGTAGTTCTTGCTGGAAGAAGAGAAGAGAATATGTACGTTGTAGACTGGTCTACAGCAGTTTCAGAAACTTGTTTGATCATGCATACCAAGTCAGAACTCAGTTGGTTGTGGCACAAGAAACCGAGTCACCTAAACATTGATGATATCAACCTGTTAGTCGAAAAGAACTTAGTGATTGGACTACCAGAGATGACATACAAGAAAGATAGCCTGTGTGATGAATGTCAAAAAGGAAAACAAACAAAAGAAAGTTTCAAGACTAAGTCTCAGCATTCAACAAACAGAGTTCTAGAATTGCACATAGTTACACCAATCAGTGTTAGTGGAAATAAATACACTTTGGTAGTAGTCGATGACTTTTCTAGATACACTTGTGTTATTTTTATGACCAAGAAAAGTGAGACTAAGAAACCACTGACAGAACTTCTCAAGAGACTCAAAAATCAGAAGAGTGTTACAGTAATCAAGATAAGATCAGATAAAGGAACATAATTTCTCAACAACATAATTATTGAATATTGTGGAGAAAACGAAGTTCTACACCAGCTTGCAGCTACAACAACACCTCAACAGAATGGAGTAGCTGAAAGGAGGAATAGAACACTCAAAGAAGCCGGAAGGACAATGATCTGTGAATCTAAATTGCCAGAAAGATATTGGGTTGAAGCTATAAATACAACTTGTTATACTCAGAATCGAGCTCTCATGAACAAGAGACATGAAAAGACATCTTATGAAATTTGGAATGGAAGAAAACCAAATTTCTCATGCTTTCATGCCTTTGGAAGCAAATGTTTTGTTCACAATAATGGTAAAGATCAGCTCAAAGTTTTTCAACCCAAAGCTGATGAAGGAATATTTCTGGGATACTCAAGTGTCAGTAAATCTTTTAGAGTATTAAACAAGCGGACACTCAAGCATGATGAATCTATTCATGTGGTTTTTGACGAACCAAAGTTTACTGGAGACACAATTGAAGACAAGGATGAACAAGTTTGTCAGCCTTAGTCAGGTAAGACTCCAAAACCAGTTTTCTTTGATATTGGAAGATTGAATATCTCAAATTCTTCAGATCAAGATCAACCTCAGTTACCAGTAACTGAACCAATAACTGAACCAGCAACTGAACATCAACAAGAAGAACCAGCTCAACATAATGAAGACCCGTTGATGCAACCACCAGTACATCAATGGATGAGAAATCACCCTGAAGAACAAGTGATAGGTGATTTTCAAGCTGGAGTTCGTACAAGACACCAATTAGATGCTATGATAACATGCTTTTTATCTCAGTCTGAACCCAAAGAAATTGAAGAAGCCTTAAAAGATCTAGATTGGATTTTGGCTATGCAAGAAGAACTCAACGAATTTGAGAGAAATCAAGTTTGGGATTTAGTTGACAAGCCAGATCATGTCAACATAATCGTAACTAAATGGGTTTTCAGAAATAAGTTTGATGAAGATGCGAATATTATTAGAAACAAAGCCAGACTTGTAGCAAAAGGTTACTCACAAGCTGAAGGGATAGACTTGGTTGAAACTTATGCCCAGTTGCAAGGTTGGAGGCAATCAGACTCTTTCTTGCTTTTGCAGCTCACAAGAAATTCAAAGTGTACCAGATGGATGTTAAAAGTGCATTTTTGAATGGGATACTTGAAGGAGAAGTCTATGTTCAGAAACCCCCAGGATTTGAAATTAATGATCAAGCTGATAAAGTCTTTAAACTGAGAAAAGCTCTTTATGGACTCAAACAAGCACTAAGATCTTGGTATGAAACTCTATCTCAGTTTCTGGTAGATAATGGTTTTACAAAAGGAACTATTGATAAAACCTTATTCAGAATGAAAGTTGAAGAAAGTACTCTCCTAGTTCAAATTTATGTGGATGACATCATTTTTGGATCAGAAAATGAGCAACTCTATGAGAAATTTTCAAGTTTAATGAAGATCAAATTTCAGATGAGTATGATGAGAGAATTAAGTTACTTTCTCGGTTTACAAGTATGACAGATGGACAATGGGATTTTCATTCACCAAACTAAGTATACAAGGGAATTGATCAAGAAGTTTAGAATGGAGAAATCAGCTGGCATTGCAGCACCAATTGGAACCAACATCAGATTAAATGAAAATAAAAATGGCAAGGATGTGGATCAAACTCTCTACAGAAGAATGATTGGAAGTCTACTATACCTAATAGCAAGTAGACCTGATATATCCTTTACTGTTGGTGTATGTGACAGATTTCAAACTAGACCAAAAGAAAGCCATCTTACTATCGTCAAAAGAACCTTGAAGTATTTAAATGATACAGAAGGAGTTGGGATATGGTATTCAAAAGAAGAAGAATTCAAACTGATATCCTACTCAGACTCAGACTATGCAGGATGCAAAGTGGACAGAAAAAGTTCTTCATGCATATGTCAATTATTAGGAAATAGACTTGTGTCATGGTTCAGCAAGAAGCAAAACTCAATTTCGACATCAACAGCTGAAGCTGAGTATATAGCAGCAGGAAGCTGTTGTGCTCAAGTTTTGTGGATCAGACAGCAATTAAGAGATTATGGAATAAAAGAGGGAATGATTCCTATAATGTGTGATAATACAAGTGCAATTGGTATAACTGACAATCCAGTTTTGCACTCAAGGACGAAACACATTGATGTGAGACATCACTTCATAAGGGATCATGTAGAGAAGAAGGATATTACCGTTCTCTATGTCCCGACTGAAGATCAGTTGGCTGACATTTTCACAAACCATTGAACAAAGAGAGATTTGAAAAACTGAGAACTGAATTGGGTATAATCAAAGTCATCTAAGTCAGGTTAAGCCTAGAGATTCGTCAAGGGGATTGATCTTTGTTATGCTGGGTGCGCTCACTTAACAGATCCGTCATTGACATCAACAATCTCAAACTGGCTAACTGAAACTGAAGAATTGACGGAACTGAACTTTCTAGAACTGATCTCAAGCATCAGTTTACCCAGTCAAAGAAAGTCAAATGTTTAAGAGGATAAAACCGCCAACGGTTATATCTCATTTAATTACCGCCGTTTATGTCAGACCCTATTGCATGTACACCCCCACTTTTGTCAGAAGAGTACATGCATCGGTTACACAAACCATCATGGAATTTGAAAAGTTGGTACAAAATCCTCAGAATATCATGCATCAGTCCATGAACCGTCAGTACACACACTATATATCCAACCCCCTTGCACATTCTTACTCTCACCAAAAAGAAAAATTCGAACTTTGTCTCTCAAAATCAAAATTTATCTTTCTCAAAATCACATCTTTTTCAGACAAATTCATAATGGCAGCCTCCAAGAAATCACAAGAAGAAAGGCTTATTACTGAATTGGATACTCTATCCTTTGAAGAATATGAAGCAGTCTGCAACAATACTCTGTTAGCAAGCCTTATGTGCGAGAAGATAACGCGTCAACCAGGATTAAGAAACATCCTGGAAGTGAAATTCAACGATGATCGTGATGTTGAAGGGATTTTACAGTTCTGGGAAAATATGAAAGTTGTAAGGCCATCCCTAATTACAAAAGTTCGAGGAGAAAGGATTATCTTCAATGAAGCAGTCATCAGGATGCTATTCGATTTCAAGGAACCACTTGTGAAATCAATAGATTTGAGTTCTTTACCAATCAAAAGAGACGCCTTTGTTAGACAAATTTCTCTAACAAAGGAACCAGCAGCCATTGAAACTCATGTCAACAACCTCAAACTAGAATTTGGACTCCTCAGCAAATGGCTCTGCAGGCATGTCATTGGTAGATACAAAGGCATTGCCACATTATCTGAAGACAATATTTATCTGATGAACATAATCTGGGATGAACTTGAGTTCAATTGGGCAGGCTATGTGTTCAACCGGATAACACAACAACACTTAGCTGAATTGTAAAGTGTTTGAAAAGCTCAAGCTGATGGAAGAGCTCCTATTGATAGACTTCGACTGAAAAAGACATTCAGTGGCGTTATTCAACATTATCTGGAAATACTCAAGGAAAGGAATGCATCAGAACGGACTGGTGCATCTACAAAAAGAATGGATACATCCATAGAAGATGTAACCTTAGTCTATTCAAGGAAAGATATCTCCAAGACTTCCCAACCTGAAGCCAAGAAGAAAACTGTGTCTTAGCAAATACCAAAACACAAAGGAGTCAAATGAAAAGCTGACTCTGAGAAAGTTAAGTCAGTAGGAAAATGCTTGTTCCCATGCACCTCAAGTCTGTCAGCACCAACTGAGAGGGAACAACAACTGACAACTCAAGTCACGAGACAGGACATAATAGCAACTGAAATTTTTTCTGAGTTACAACAGACAATCTCAAAGAAACAAGTTTCCGTTATGCATGCTGAAAAGGAGCAACAACAATTTCAGCAACCAGAACATTTTTGAAGCTAAAGAATCGTCAGGCTGATGAAGATGAAGCTCAAGACCGAAGACTGTCGTGAAGCTACTCTACCAAGTGAAGAAATGTTATTATTGGAGAAACTTGAAGTCAGGGATCTATATGCTCTATTCCCCTTGGATGATTTTCTCACAAACTGTTTCAGAAGATTCACTGAGTTTGCTCAACGAAAATCAGCTACGTCATCAACAATGGATACTCAAAATAAGAAGGATGATGACAAAGATGATGAATCAAAGAAAGATAATGATAAGATTACAGATTTACAGACAGATACTCTACCTCAAGTTCAAGCTACACAAACTGTCAATCAGCAAGCAGAATTGCCAGTTGGGAACCAAACAACTGACAATCAGCAAACAGATGGAATGGCTGATGATCAGCAATTAATGGTAATCAAGGATGATACTCAGCCTGAAATCCAACAAGATGAAGATTTATGGCTAAAGATTATGCTCAACCAAAAGGAAAGAAGAATCGAGCAAAGTACATGAAAATCTAAAGATTATGCTCAACCAAAAGGAAGAATACAGTGGTCTTTTAACAAGTATTTCTGGATATTTGGAATATCGGAAGAAAATAGACGTCTCAGTCGACACAAAGTTAAGTATTATTCAGAAATCAAGTTCTAGCTCAGCCTAAGAAATTATCCGTCTCAAAGAAACTCTTGAACTCACAAACTCAGTAAATAGAGAAATGCATGCTCAAGCAGAATGGCATTTAAATCAACACATTTATGGTTTAGAAACTTAGCTGAATGAAGTACTCACTTCTCAAAAGATTATCTCAGGAGACCAAATAGCAACCCATCAGTTGGTAAATCAGTTATATGATGCCAAAAAGGGGGAAGCTGAAGAAGAAAAGCTGAGACTGCTTGATGATAAAATGAAGCTGGAAGAGGAACTGAAGAAATACAAATCAGCAGCAGATCCTTTTGTGAAAATAAAAGAATTATCTGAAGAGAAGCTAATTGAAAAATATAGTCAACCTGGAGAAATAAGAGCTACTCTTACAAAGGATTTGTGGATGAGGTTTGTCAAAGATCATAGCAATGTCAAACTCAAGTACAAAGACAAGACTTATGAAGAATCTCCTGTTTACTTCTTATCTGATCAGTATCATAATCATAAGATGGCACAGTACAAGAAGTTCAAGAAGATTGAAGAAAAATTGCAGATCAGAGACAAGACGGAACAGATGAAAACTGATATAGCAGAATTTGAAAATTATTATAAGAATGAATCAGCATTGCCAAAGCTAGTTTTGTGGAGAAAGTGGAAACTTACAAGTCAGCTAGACTATCTCAGAACTTTCTCCAAGGAAGACACAAAGCTAGAACATGATTTTCTACTTCATGATAAAGAGAAGAAATTTATCAAAGTTACACGAAGAAATGCTTAGATTTTATTTCAGTTTATCTACTGTGTAACTATTCCAGTTTTTGCAGAACTCTTAATGAAATCCAGTTTCCAGTGTTACCTGTTTTGAATTGTTATTTATCTTTAAGCTTATCTTTTAAGGAGGGTTTTGGCATCATCAAAAGGGGGAAATTGTTGGGAATAAAATTTAGTTTTGATGATGATTCATCTAATTCAAGAACACGTTTGTTTACACCCCATTGATGAAGTGCTGAAACTAACTGTTATAGTGGAAAGCTAAAAGATGTGTAGAACTAAATGTACAGGTTTTACTAGAGTCTGATAATTGTATAAGTTATATTAGACAAGCACTGTAAGCACTGTAATGGATAGAAGTGTCATAGAACTGAAACTGGAAATAATTTAAGAAACTGTAAAGCACTTAGAGAACTGGAACTGAACATGTGACTGAAGATGTACACCCAAGAACAGAAGTTCACTCAGAAACTGAAGAAGGTAAGTTCGTTGAGGGACACAAACTCGGTTGGCTTATCTAGAACTGAAGGCTGAGGGAACTAACTCAGTATTTAAAGAACTGAAGGACACATACTCAGTTAAGGAAGATTGAAGAACTGAGGGTTCAAACTCAGTTTATGAAGATTTTAAGCCGAGATGGTAAAGTTAGAATTCAGGTAAGTCTGTGATGGCCTGAACTGACTTTATGGATTTTGAAAGAAGCCCTGAGTATCATAAGGACAATGATATCTTATAAGATCTTTATAAGGAATGGTGTAATCTGATTTAATCATATATAATCAGATAAATAGAGTACTGAAGTTTTTGAAGAAGTGTAAAAACTCAGTTAATGCTCTAAGTCAGTTAGTAAACTGAAAACTGACATACTCAGTATAAAACTGATCATGAAACTCAGTTTTATAGTCAGTCATCCAACAAACTGAAAGTACATTCAAACGTTGTAAAGGAAACAACCCTATTGGATGAAATACTGACAAGTTAGAACGGTTTCTAAATATAGCTGTTACAAGATAGACGTTGATACAATTCGAATTCAAAAAAAAATGAACGTTGGACCTCACACTATAAATAGATGACTTTGCACCAAGGATAAAACAACAAGAATTAACAAGATTACAAGCATTTTGGTACATAAGTCTCGTTCATTCAAATTATTATTTGTGCTCAACAAGATGTCATCTAGTATTCTTCAAGTGTTCAACCTACATCAATCTTATCCAGATTTCTACACTTTGAAGAGCCACAAGCAAGAATCAATTTATTGATTCTCAGCCCAACTTTGATCTTAATCAAAGTCTTAGACTGTGAAGCAATCCGGTCAAGGAGTTGCCAAGGACAGTTGTGACATTTGCAGTCGGGTAGACTGTGTTTGTGGTGGTAGCTGGTGAAGAGGCAATACAACCCTCTAAGGACTAGTGGTTCAAGCAGCCATACAACATGTTCTTTAGTTGTTTTGATAGTGACACTAGAGATTAGTCAATGACTATCAGTTAGGACTTTTTGTAACAGCGTATCTCAAGGTGTTCTAGTGGAATTTTCCTCCTACATCACAGAGGAAGAGTGGACTGATATGATTACACCACCTGGAACCACTATAATCTTGCTCTACTTACTTTACGCATTTACATTATGTTATTTATTTTTACAGCATTTATATTTGTTATACAACATACTGAAACTGATTGTTATAAGCACACACAGTTCACAAACTGACATTCACCAAAATTCAATTTTGCATACAGCTTTTTCTTATAGAATAACAGGATCCAGATAAAGGCTAAAATCTATATCCGCTGCCGGTTGACTCAGTTTTGTATAAGTCAGTTTGACTTAAACTCAGCTTTGTCGGCTCAACTCCACACAAGTTAAAACTGAACCTTAGTTATTTAATCAATCTGCACTAGACTAAGTTCTCAATTAGGTTTTTGGTGACAAGTTTATTCACTTCCCCTTTAAACTTGTGTTAGCCTTTCTAAGGAACCAACACTTTCTTCAACTTAACCTCCAAAAGATTTCTTAGCCCTTGTGTAATTTTGATCTTTTCACACAAAAATCTTTCCAGAAGAGTAATATCGCACAACTCTTCAAAATTTTCAGAAGAGAAGCTTTCTACTTTGGCTATTAGTCTGGATTCTTTAGATTGTTTTGAAGTGGCCATTATAGGTTCTTTTGTTGTTTTTGGAAGAAAAGGATTGTGTTTGAAAGGGTAGGTGACTAAAAGGATATATAGATGGGTTGAATGGTTGTAGGGATGATCCCACGATCTTGAAATATTTTGTACAAACTTTTCAAATACCACTGAGTGTTTTGTGTAACCGATGCATGTACTATATGGCATTATTGGGGTACACACGCAACAATTCTCTGACCAAAATGACGGTAATTAAATGCGATGTAGCCGCTGTCGGTTTTATCCTTTTAACCTTTGAAATTCTTTGATCGGATAAAACTGAGTTTTAGTGTTCAGTTCCTTGTATAGGTCAGTACCGTCTTGATTCAGTTTCTTAGTCAGTTTGAGATTGTTGATGTCAATGATTGATCTGTCAAGCGAGCTCACCCATCATGACAATGATCAATCCCCTTGACGAATCTCTGAGGCATAACTGACTTTGATAATTCCTAGTTCAGTTCTCAGTTTTGAAAACCATTTCTTATCCAGAGGTTTTGTGAAAATGTCAACCAACTGGTCCTCAGTTGGGACATTAAGAACTGTAACATTCTTATTCTCTACATGATCCCTTATAAAGTGATGTCTCACGTCAATGTCTTTGTTATTGAGTGCAAAACTGGGTTATCTGTTACTGCTATTGCACTTGTATTATCACAAATTATTGGAATCAAACCTTCTTCAATGCCATATTCTCTCAGTTGTTGTCTGATCCATAAAACTTGAGCACAACAACTTCCAGATGCGATGTATTCAGCTTCAGCAGTAGAGGTTGAAATTGAATTATGCTTTTTACTGAACCATGACACAAGTCTATTTCCAAGTAACTGACATGTGCCTGAAGTACTTTTTCTATCTATTTTGCATCCAGCATAATATGAGTCTGAGTAGGATATCAGCTTGAATTCTCCTTCTCTTGAATACCATATCCCCACTCCTATTGTGTCTTTTAAATACGTCAAGGTTCTTTTGACAACTATTAAATGAATTTCTTTGGGTCTTGTCTGAAACCTTGCACAAGCACTTACTGCAAAGGATATATATGGTCTACTTGATGTGAGGTAAAGTAGACTTCCAATCATTCTTCTGTAGAGAGTTTGATCTACATCCTTGCCATCTTTGTCTTTATCCAATCTGACATTGGTTCCAATAGGTGTTGCAATCCCTGCACTGTTCTCCATTCCAAACTTTTTGACAAGTTCTCTTGTGTATTTTGGTTGATGAATGAAGATTCCATTGGCCATTTGCTTGACTTGCAGACTGAGAAAGTAATTCAATTCTACCATCATGCTCATTTGAAATTTTCTCTTCATTAAACTTGCAAATTTCTCACATAGTTGTTCATTTTATGAGCTAAAAATGACATAATCAACATATATTTGAACTAGGAGAGAACTTTCATCAATATTCATTCTGAACAGGGTCTTGTCAATTGTTTTTTTTGGTAAAACCATTGTCCACCAAAAAACTGTGATAAGGTTTCATACCAGGCTTTGGGTGCCTGTTGTTGAATAGGTGTCCTAAACCCAATCGGGTTGGAGCGGATCCGACCGGGTCGGGTCAATTACAGTCTATTTAAGTTCATGTAATAACTTTATTATGAGTAATAAAAGCACTTTTTTATTATATACTTTGTTTATTTATTAGACCAATTAGTGATATTGTGTATATGATAACGCCCTTAGTATTAAACTATGATAGAGAAACCATGAGAGTGATTATGGTTGATGAGTTCTCTAATCACTTTAATAAGTTTGATACTTAAATGTCTCTAGGCTGATGTACCGTTGAATAGGGGTTTGACAGTGCGAACAGGCTAGCACGTATTAGTTGTCTTCTGTCTTTAAGCGCAGGGATAGATCTCATCTATCAAAGTGTAGAGACATTTGGACTGTACGTGGACATGTATTAGAGAATGCGTACGCTAGACTGACCCACTTACACTGTTAAGTGTTACACTATGTGACGGTTGTGTAATTATCCTCAGGACCAGAGTCTATATGGCATCACGGTGTGGATTTTCATGCTTTGACACTATTGAGGTTTCCCCTAACCATGGGGCGATCATACGGTAGTGATCGGGTATGATACTGAAGCATGCGGAGAATACATGTTAGATCGTCTGGGAATCGCATACCCTAAGATTAAGAGTAAATATCCGAAAGGGCCTTCCTCTAAGGAATGTCTAGTTCTAGTGAATCTTTGCAAAGTGGGATTAAATGAGTTATTCCGAGAGAGCTTGATATCCGGATTATGGGATACGATCAAGTTACGATCGTATGTATATTACTACAGCGATAGGATTCTATTTACATGCTAATCGAGCACATGAAAGGTTGTAGTCATTACGTATTGACTCTTCCGATGATTGGGGGTCATGGGCGTGTTGCTAGACGCTATCCATGATCGTTTGAGGTAAAAGGGAATATTTGTAATTTGCACCTTATGTCTACGGCCAACATATTCGGAAGTCTATCGGGTCACACATATATGAATGTCGAGTCGGTTTAAAATGCGGTTATAGTTGATGACCAAATAAGGAAAGATTTATCTCGAGACTATAAAGGTTATAGTGGTAAATTAATATGGTGGTATTTATCTATTATGAATAAATTAAATACAAGATATTAATCACATTATTAATTAAAGAATATTCCGGAAGCCAATTAATTGGCAAAAGGGGCGCAGGTCACAAGTGTGTTAGACACACTTGGATTATGCAATTTAATTAATAAGATTACGTGAAGAACGTGACCTAGTTTCATTTTTGCATTATCCCATTCCCGTTAGCTCCCCCCATGTGCGGCGGGTGTAAAATTTAATAGTTAGATTTTATTTAATGATGCATTGAAGACAAAGACGAAGATCCAAAGAAGGAAAGAAAAATAAAGGATCCATGGAGATGGTGCATGTCAAAGATCCATTGGTGGTTGCGGCTACCCTTAGTTGTGACCCGCGGTTTCGTCAGTTTGTATTCGAAACCGCACTTAGAAAAAGTACATGATCATACCGGTTAATTTATGCGCGGAATGTTGTGTATGTTTTACTTTATTCGATATCGTAGTAATATGCACGTAGTAGATGAGACCATAATTTAAATAAAATTAATTAAGAGAATTAATTTAAAATTATTCCCACAAAAATAAATCGAGTCATAATTATGTCTCCCAAATTTATAATAACGGTGAAGAGCCCTTGTTCGGACCCAACTGATCGGCCCACGTTGGGAGTTGACCTACCTCGGGTATATCGTTATTATCGAGATATGATCGTTATGAGATCTCACGAATATTTGGGTTACGACTCGACTAGAATCATGCGGTGATTGGCCCAGGTCAGGACCATTTGATTTTAGAGACATGAGGTTGGCTATCACATGGACGATGTGAATTGTCAAAGAGTTGACTAGTCAAACCACTGGAAGTCGTGTTGGACAAGATTGGTAAGTTGTACCTACCCATCAAAATTGACCCGGTTGATCGGCCCACGTCGGGGATCGAGTCAACTAGATAGGATTCTAGCCACTAAAGAATTAATTGAATTCTCGAAAGCTAATAGGGAATAGTTGGCTAGTGGGAGCAAGACCTTATATAAAATTTAAAGTGCAATTTTTAGGTTTTGCATACATGAAATTTTACTTATTCTATCTTTATTTATTTGTTGTGGAATGTTAAAAAAAATTGAACCTTCGTTTTATCATCGATAACAAACTTGACGAAACCAACTTTCTCGACTGGAAAAGAAACCTCAAAATAGTTTTGAGGCTTGAAAATATTGGCTATGTCTTAGACGAACTCGTACCACAGAAACCCGCAGAGGGTGTGGCTGCAGATCTTGTCGAGAAGTACAACAAGCATTTTTCTGACAGTTCTGATGCTACATGTATCATGCTTGCTTCTATGACAACCGAATTGCAGAAACAACATGAGTCTACGGACGCCTATATGATCATGGTTCACCTGAAGGAGGTCTATGCTTCTCAGTCTTGCACTGAGAGGTACGAGGTCTTGAATGTAACGCCCCGTTCCCGGACACCGAGTCCTTATCCGGAAATAGAAACGTTCGGCACGCATAATATTAAATAAATAATATTACACGTAAGCCTCTACTACATCATATCAAATTAAAGCAAACGGAAGCTAAAAGACTCGGGTAATTTTTTTCCAAATAACCATGAATAGAAACAAAGAACTAAAGAGGTAATGTAATATTATTACATTCGAAACGAAACCAATGAATCCAAAATGTACGAATTCCAAAGTACTATATTTAGGGTTCATTCCATGCCCATCGACACGTCATGACTATACGTTTCTAGCTTAGCTTATCTGTGTTACATCATTACTCAAGGACACAATGCATGGTGAAAATTCCACCACGAGATATACTTGCCAACTACGGTGATTAGCACCGGTAGTCCCGGGATCTCCCCGGTATGCATATACGTTCGATGGATTTCCTCCACTACCCTTCAGCCTTTTGAGCCAGCAGCGTTGTCCACCTTTTATGCACGTATCACATCGCCGATTTGAATCAGTGCCTAACCAAGAATAGATGACGTTTTAGCTTTTACTACACTTATGTAATTATTATTGTGAATTAACTAGTCACCTAAGTGTTTTCAGAATAATACTCACCTTATCAACTCTACTCCCTCACTTAGACAACTAGACATCACATCCTATCAATTACACAGACATTGATGAACCCTAGTTCATCAAAGCATAAGCCCTTTCATGCCCTTCCGACGGATCCGAACTTCAACTCCCTTTAAGAGTACATTCGGAGTTTTAACTGAATGAATCAGAAGTTCAATCGAAGCTTGTTCAACTTAATTAATGTTAACATATCAGGATTAAGGGTTTAAAACAGTGAAAACGCGACTATGAAGCCAAACACCAAGCTAAGATGCTAAAATAGTGAAAACAAGGTAAAACAGGTCAAACGCCCGTCTGACATCCTATGGACGCCCGTCCGTAATCAAACGCCCATCCACTAACCTCGGACGCCCGTCCATAAAAAACAGCTACATCCTGAATCAAAAATCTGACCTCAAACGCCCGTCTGCCTAGTGAAGACGCCCGTTTGAGTTACTATGGTCTCAGACGCCCGTCCGCCTAATGCAGACGGCCGTTCGACTGGGTTTTCCCCAAAATGCTAAAATCTTCACAACTCGATTTCTGAATCGTTTCTAACCTAATTAACCTCGTTTTCAGCACAGTTAAACATAGAAAACATATCTAAACGTCTATGATCCTTTGATCAAGGAAAAATCACAACTTTCTTGCATCTACGCATCAAAAATCTTGATCTAAACCTCAATAACAATAATTGGAATTGTAGGAAGAGCCTCTTACCTTTTAAGCAGCAAATTCCAACTCCAAACCACAGAAAACAGAAGCAAAAGTGATCATTTTCTGCAGGAAAACATGTGTGATAAATCCAAACTTAGATTAGATTCAATCACACGCTTCTAAACGACAAAACTACGAATTGATGAGTTTGAATCCATCAAACTCGAAGAAGAACAATGCTAGGGTTTAATCATACCTTATCAAGGCTTCAACTTTTTGATGTCACAACGTTGCTCTCTTCACAACGATTCCGGTGCTCGACTCTGATCTGAAAACCGACAAGGATTGAATTAACAACTGATGAAAATTCCCACAGCCCTAATCTCCTTACTTACACACGCAGAGAGTAAATTTGGAGGTGGAAAATCTGATTAAAACATTAAGGGGCTGATTAGGTTGATTTTCCCTTAAATAGGAAAAATCCCAATATTACCTAATTGCACTGATTTTCCTTAATCACCCTTATTAAACCAGATTTTCTTCCTTAAATATTTACATATATATATATATATATATATATATATATATATATATATATATATATATCTCGAAAATATACATATAAATACCCAAAATATTAAACTCCTAATAAAAGGAACCAAACCCAATATTTCGTTTTCGCAAATTGACACGTCTGCCCTTTCCCGAAAATCAGAATATTACATTCTTCCCCCCCTTAAAGGAATTTCATCCTCGAAACTTAGAACATACCTGGTAAGTCCATAAAATCTGGGAACTCGCTGATCGTATCGTCCTCAATTTCCCAGGTAGCTTCATCCGGTGAATGATTGCTCATTGCACCAGAACCAAAGGAATCAACCATCTCTTAATCATCTTCTCTTTCCTGTCCAAAACTCTGATCGGTGCCTCATCATACGAAAGATTGTCTTGAAGAATCTCCGGATCAACATTAGTCTCAACATTCGTCTTGGTCAAACACTTCTTCAACATCGAGACGTGAAACACATTGTGGACTCTTGTCATAGATTCCGGTAACTTAAGCTTATATGCCAATGGTCCAACTCTTTCCAGAATCTCAAAAGGTCCAACGTACCTAGGGCTTAGCTTTCCCTTTTGTCCAAAACGTTTCACTCCTTTCATTGGTGAAGCTCGCAGGTAAACTCTTTCACCAACTTCAAACTCAAGAGGTCTCCTTCTAACATCTGCCCAGCTTGTCTGTCTATCTTGAGCCGCCTTAAGATTCTTCTTAACCAACAGAACTCTTTCTTTAGCTTGCTCAACCAATTCCGGCCCGGTGATTTGTCTTTCCCCGACTTCATCCCAAAACAGCGGCGTTCTACATCTTCTTCCATACAACGCTTCAAACGGTGGCATGCCTATACTTGCATGATAACTGTTGTTGTAAGCAAACTCCGCTACCGGTAGGAAATCATCCCATGATCCACCTACTTCCAAAACACAAGCTCTCAACATATCTTCAAGTGTTTGGATGGTTCTCTCAGATTGTCCATCTGTCTGAGGATGAAAGGCAGTACTCAAATCCAACTTGGTTCCGAAAGCTGCTTGTAAACTCTTTCAAAAGCGACTGACGAATCGACTATCTTGATCCGAGACTATAGAGACAGGGACTCCGTGTAACTTCACTATATTATCCAAGTATAGTGTCGTCATCTTCTTCAAGGGCATATCAACCTTATACGGTAAGAAATGAGCGGACTTGGTCAATCGGTCCATGATCACCCAAATCGCGTCACTACCGCCTCTCGTCTTAGGTAGACCGGTGATGAAATCCATAATGATCTTATCCCATTTCCATTCGGGGATGTCCAATGGCTTAAGCATTCCTCCTGGCCTTCTATGTTCTGCTTTAACCTTCTGGCAAGTATCACACTCTGCAACGAACTTGGCTATCTCCAGTTTCATCGAGGGCCACCAAAACCTTTCCTTCAAGTCTCTGTTCATTTTAGTAGCTCCCGGATGAACAGCAAAAGCAATCCTATGTGCCTCTTCCATGACTCTCCGTCTTAAATCACCAACATTAGGCACACACAAACGATCTTGGTACCAAAGATTCCCATTCTTGTCTAACATGTAACCCATTGTGGGCTTTTCCCTTGCAACTCGCTTCAAGTCAACCAAAACTGGATCTTCATCTTGCTTCTCCCGAATATCATCCATCAACTCAGACCTTGCTAACAATGGTGCCACAAACTGTCGGCCTTTAATCTGATCAAAGCTTCGGATTCTCAACCCATCTAACCTTTCTGCAACATCTTCAACACTTGAAACTGCAAACACTGGTTGTCTGCTCAAAGCATCTACTACCACATTTGCTTTACCCGGATGGTACTGAATCTCCAAGTCATAATCCTTAACAAACTCCAACCATCTCCTTTGTCTCATATTCAGATTCTCTTGGGTAAAGAAATACTTCAAGATCTTGTGATCGGTGAAGATCCTGGCCTTTACTCCATACAAATAGTGCCTCCAAATCTTCAAGGCAAACACAACTGCTGCTAACTCCAAGTTGTGGGTTGGGTAATTCTTCTCATGCACCTTCAACTGTCTGGATGCATAAGCAATTACCTTCCCTCCCTGCATCAACACACAACCCAAACCTTGTCCCGAAGCATCCGTGTAAACGTCATAATTATCAAAGATCTCCGGAACCGCCAAAACTGGGGCTGTAGTCAACCTCTTTTTCAATGTCTGAAAAGCATCTTCACACTCACTGGTCCACTCGAACTTCACATCCTTTTGAGTGAGCCGGGTAAGTGGTGTAGCTATCTTTGTGAAGTCTTGTACAAACTTCCTATAGTAGCCAGCCAAACCGAGAAAACTTCTAACCTCTAAAACAGTAGTCGGTCTGGACCAATTCTCAACTGCTTCAATCTTTGCCGGATCAACCTTAATTCCATCTCCAGAAATAACATGACCCAAGAAACTCACTTGATCCAACCAAAAGTCGCACTTCGAGAACTTAGCATACAACTGGTTCTTCTTCAAGGTATCCAACACTATCCATAAGTGTTCTTCATGTTCTTTCTCATCCTTAGAGTACACCAGGATATCGTCTATGAACACAATCACAAACTTATCCAAGTATGGCATGAAAACACGCTGCATTAAATCCATAAATGTAGATGGGGCATTGGTGAGTCCAAAAGGCATGACTAAGAACTCATAATGTCCATACCTCGTACTAAAAGCCGTCTTCGGTATATCTGCTACCTTGATCTTCAATTGATGATAACCCGACCTAAGATCGATCTTGGAAAACACTCTCTTGCCTTGCAACTGGTTAAACAAATCATCAATCCTTGGCAAAGGGTACTTATTCTTGATGGTAAGATTGTTCAGCGCTCTGTAGTCTATGCACATCCTCATGCTACCATCTTTCTTCTTAACGAACAACACTGGGGCTCCCCAAGGCGAAGTACTAGGCTGAATTATGTTCCTTTCAAGCATATCCTTAAGCTATGCTTTCAACTCCTTCAATTCAGCCGGTGCCATTCTATAGGGTACCCTAGCAACTGGAGCCGCTCCGGGTATCAACTTAATCTCAAATTCAATCTCTCTATCCGGCATGTTTCCCGGTAACTCTTCTAGAAACACTTCCGGATACTCATTCACTACAGGGGTTTCCTCTAACTTAGGCTTCACTTGTTCCACATCCAGTGCGTACAACAAGTAGCCTTCACAACCTTTCTGACAAGCTCTTATAGCCTTAATCGCTGAAATTATAGGGTGACGCTTCCTACTGGGCTTATAAACATTTCTTTGATAAGTCTTATCTGATTTTCCCGGTATCTTAAAGGTCACACTCTTTTCTCTACAATCCAGGTGAACATAATTCTCGGATAGCCAATCTATTCCAAGAATCACATCAAAATCCGAAAAGTCCAAAACCGTAAAGTCACTCTTGCAACGATACGTTCCAAATCGAACATCTACTTGTGGCATCATCTTGGTTACCTTAGTCACTGTTCCTAAAGGTGTTGTTATCTCCAAGGTGTTTCTTAAAGGTTCCATTGGTAGGTTAAGCTTCTTAGCTATCTTAATTGACACAAAAGTGTTAGACGCTCCAGAATCAAACAATGCCGTGACCACTAAGTTATCTAACATTATTGTACCTAGAACGTGAATTCATTTATTTAATCACAAATACAACATGATTTAAATCGTGCTATAAAAGTACTCAAATAAATTACAACAAACCAAAGGTACCTGAAATAACATTGTCATCTGGTTCAGCCATCTCAGCATCCACTGCAAACACTCGAACTGGGCGACTTGGGCCGCCCTTCCCATTTCCTTGTCTCGGAATATTCGAACTCCCCTTGTTTGGACACATCTTGGCAAAGTGCCCTAAAACTCCGCATTAGTAACAACCGCTTGAACTAGCCTTACATTCACCCGAGTGGTTCCTGTTGCACTTAGGGCAAAGTGGTGCTCCGGTTGGAGGTTTACTCGCTGCAGGGGCTGTTGTCTTCTTGAAATTTTGTTGCGGTGCTCCCCGGATATTACCTTGACTCGTGCCAAAACTCCTCTTGTTCCCAATAACCATTGTGGCCTTCTTCTGGAAGGTCTCAACCTTCAAGGCCTTATTCAACAATTCAGCCATATTCTTAGCTGTAAAACCCAACATACCTGGCTGTTCTGATAGGCTAAGCCTTCCTTGTACAGGGCCATCTTTCTTCCTTCTGCTTTCATCAGCTCAGGGTAGAATCTCCCCAACTCGTTAAACTTGTTGGTGTACCGTGATACCGTCATGTAATTACATTGCTTAAGCTTTAGAAACAGACTTGCCATGTCTGTCTGCACTGTTTCTGGGAAATACTCATTATAAAACATGGCCTTAAAGCTCTCCCAGTCTGTCACTTTCCCATTGCTACTGTGTATAGCGTCAATCCAAGCTTCAGCTGCACCTAAAAGGAAACTAACAGCTAACTGTGCCATCTCAGATTCAGGAACATGTATATTCCTGCAAGCCTTTTCGAAGCCTCTTAACCATTCTTCTGTTAGAAGTAATATCGTCGGATCAATCATGGATTGACCCGATTACGCAGCGGAAGTATCGGATCTAGATCTAAACGAAACAAAGAACATAAATTAAAGATCTAAACCTACAAGGGGGTTTAGGAGCCAACCTTTTTATGGTGCTTAACGCAAGAACGATATTTTGAGAAGCCACAGCCTTCCAACGTATGTCTCCCAGCAACACCAGGTGGATGGTGTTTCCCGCCGCCGGACCTCCTTGATATGCTACCGGAAAAATCCCGAAGATTATTCCAACTCGAAACCCGAAGAACTATAGCCGAAAATTCCAAGCTATATTCATACACTAATGGCGTGATGTTTTTTTTTGTGTCAAAAGGCTTGGAAGAACTCTCTTTATATAGGAGAGTAAAACTTAACCTCCAAGGATTAAATAATTAAGAGATAATTATTACATTAATCCTTTTTCCAAATAAAAGATAAATAAAATGATTATCCCAAACAAATTAAGATAAATCATATTATTATCTAATATTCCATGAATTATCAATTAACAAATAAAAGATAAATCACATGTCAAATAATTATCCAAGAAAACTAATTTCCTAATAATTATTAACATCAAAACTTGCGCCACCTTTGACTAAAATAAAAGGTCACACGCACATTCTTTATTTGACCAATTTGGTCAAAAAAGGTCAACACACCAATTTGGGCCGAGTCCACGAAAAATGTCTTTTCCGTGTATTTAATTATTTAGTCCAACTAAACAATTAATCCACATATCAAATTAAATAGCCCAATCCACTATTTAATTATAATTGAGGTGCAACGACGAGAAACCTATATGCTATATTAGGAGCCACGTCGGGGACCATGGACCCATATTCAGTAGCTACAATAAATCGAATAAAAATTATTCATCAGACAGAATAATTATATCCAACCTATTAATTCCGGGATTACACCACCATAAACCCGAAACTGAACTCTATCGAATATAGATAACTTACACTCAATTTATGAGTCGAAAGCGTCCACTGATATAATCATTACATACGGATAAATCCTCCATAGACTGTCCATTCTGAGTGGGAAGTCTCCGTGAACCCGACTCAGAATATCTTATCCTTATTCACCATTAACCCCCCCAGTGATCAATTAGTTCACATATCTGACTAGTAGCTAATTAGTCTAAATATGAACTCGGCCGATCGATCATTTTCTCGTGGCTAACAAATAAGGGATTGTCTTTCTACTTCCCGAGGAAGGAATGGATTCCATATTCGTGATAGCACGTACTACTCACTCATCCCGTGAATAGAGCCAACGAGAAGTGTTGGACCACATACTTCGAAGTGATCCTTACTAACACATCAAACTCTACCCTAGTCTAAGCAGTTGTCTGTGATCACCTCCGGATTAAGATTAATCCATATATGATCATCTTGTGATTCGATAAGACTTATCGATTACGGAATTATATCGAGAACTCAAATCAAATCGGTCCAGCCCTATATGATTATCATCATATATAAATGCCCCACTAGGTACCCTATTACCGACAAAGTCCGGATAAGACCGTCACACCTAAAGTGTTTCGGGCGCATTAATAGCAAATTAATCATGAGACCCATACTCGATTAATAAACGCTACGGACTAAGTTAATTTTAAGTACATCTCACTAACTCAATCCTCTTGTGTATAGCCATACACCGAGTTATGTGATTACATAAACGAGGTACTTAGGGTTTTCGTAGTGTCTTAATTATAAGCATAAATGCATATAATAAGATGAATTATTAATTCCGTCCTAAAACAATTAGATAATTGTCTTTCGGGCACTACACCTTACAATCTCCCACTTGCACGAAAGGCAAGTGGATTAATTGTTTTAGAGCACACCCTTATTTATCTATATCTACAACATTCTCCCACTTGCTCAAAACAAGTGAGACGTATCCCTCAAATCGTACCCTCCAAGCGCATCTTAGTAATTCATCCTTCCAAGCACGACCGGAGTGTGCCGCCGCAGGTAGGTCGCTGACCCGGCGCGTACTTAGAATCCGAATACCATGTGACTCGGTACACTGATCAGGTAGGTTGGCGGCTTGAGTCAATCTTTGGGATCGAAACGTCGCCTTTCCATCTAATCCGGTGGTACGATTTCAATATGCCTTTGATTCAACACTGAGGACGAAATCGACTTAACGATCATCCTTAATCTGACCTAAAGTCAGAATCAGTGTCATCACTTATATTCTAGTTTGCACCTGAATATACTAGCATATTATTCCTCATTCTCCCGAAGATACTTGAGGATTCACTAAACATCCCATTTCGTATTCATCCGCAGTTTAGATAATCATTCCCGAGAGGTAGGGTAGACTACATCGTTGAATGTTGCATAAATGCAAGAATATCTTAACCAGGTGAATGGGTGGGATTGCCAATGATCGATTCTCGTGGATTTGGCGAATCAAATCCTTTAGAATGAATCCCGATGGCATGTCGACTCGACTTCGTATAACACACCCATGTTGTTTCCAACTGTTTCGTTGTTACCATTCACAAACACTAATCTACATACTACTTTACTAATATTGATGCCCGCCTACGAAAGACTTATCAACATTCTCGGTCAAGTCCACATATTAAAATATATGACTTTGAAATGACCTAGAGGTTTGCTTTAATCCCCAAAGGATATAAGCTATGGCAGCATCCCGCCAAAGGTTCTTTCGAATAAATTAAGATACCGTTAGTCTCGCAAAAAGGTCCGAGGGAATCACCCCTATTTTCTCGCTTTGTAACGAATCCGCCATTTGTTCTTAGCTAAAAACCTTCTTCGTTCGAATGAATTCGATTCCGTTGTTCGACAAGGAAGTCTTAGTGGAATCACCCCTATTTCCTGCTTTCTGACGAAATCAAGCAAGACCGAGTGGTAAGAGAGATCACGGTCTGGTTAACTCTCTACCTTTTAGGGAATCACCCCTAAATTACTCAACTTTGCGTTGAAAGTTAAACTTTCCTATTCATTCGACTCTTCTCCGTGTAGTTCCAATTTCTCCCATTGGGCCTGAGATACTCAGGTGGTTCTACAAGAGTTTCAAATGTAATTGGAGTATCAAACTCCATTCACTGTGGTTATGGCTTTTAAACCAACCTCTATGATCGGGATCCTATACAAAGTCCACGAAGGACTATAGGTCATCAATCTACCCTATAGACCATAAGGTCCCGCAATGGGTAATGGACAAACCATACTCCCCTACCGCGTTCGGGGTGGAGTGATATACCGATCTAGTTTAGTAGTTTTTATTAGTGTTATCACCAACGCCGGTGTTGGATGTGGACCGAACAAATCGCTAGTAACATCTTGAGTACAAATACTTCAAGATCTAAGGTTGTTATTTATAGACTCTATCGACCGAGTTTGACAAGATTACCGTCATTCTCTCGATTTTACGAGTTTAATAACCAACCTTTACTCAATGCATTAAGATATTTCACGACCCGAACGTGTACGCAAAATTGCCGTCCTACCTTCAAGCACTCGGTGCTAAATGCCTCTATTTACGGAAGTGGGGTGAACCGAATTCACTTCTTATCCACAAATGCGTAGGCATCTTTCGGGTAGACTTCTCGGTTTTTCAATACAACCGTTATTTTGCAACCAATATCTTAAATGAGTTCAAAGCCGTATCGTAGCACATCAATAATATAAGGCAAATTTGTGGTGTATCCCTTAGTGAAAACATTTCACCGGGAGGTGTGCCGAGCATCGTCCCGAAGACTATGCAATAACCTATTTCGAGTATGGAATACTCTATCTCTCGGTGAAATCGTAGATTTCCTCCAAATATTTTGGATAAACTTACGGAGTTTCGAGTAGTTATCGACAACATGTCACTACTCGAAGCTCCCACTAGCTTGTATCTTTCATATGACCCCGAAGGTCGATATGAACAGGCTATGTAACTTCTTTAAATCTATTACCCTTTCCCGATTGAAAGGAAACTTAGGCATTGTTCCTTTGAGACATGGTTCCTTTGACTGGGAGATAGGAATCACCCTAAGCCAGTCTGCAGATCTTATCGTTGGGGAATATGCACTAATTAATAGTATATAAAGAAGTGTTTATCTAAATACGGAAACCATTTGCGTTTATATAGTTTTAAGATGCGTTACTAATACCTTTTCAAAGAATGCTTAGTGGTTCGACTTTATCAAACAAAAGTCCGAGTCTTGGATTCGCGCTACGAATGTTATATTCATCGTCAATAAGACAAACAAATTACCCTATTGAAAATGAATACGTTCGTTCCAACGAATCCGAAAACGTAAAATGAATTTTTCGTGATACTCAAGAATTGAATCCGAGATTCATTTCCTTATATCACTCCCACTAGTCTATCTGAAATAACTGCCCGTTGTCTATTTTATTTATCATTTAATGCAAAGCTACCTAGTTCTTCCAAAGAACTTTAGCTTTCGAGAAAATTACTAAGGATGCATTGGTCAGTAATCCGAAATCACTTTCCTTATCCTCTAATTTCCAATTTATTAATTTTCCGGTTTAGCCTTAAAACTACGTAGTTTAGACGACTAACACGTATAAACGTTCTTTCCCATTCTCGACTTTCCTTAAATGGAAACAAGCCTTGAACTAGCAAAGCTCGTTTGAGTAGTCACTACTCTTGAATTGTGGGATGTTTAAGTGTTACTTGCTTGGACTATCGATTTTTCTAATCGTCAAATCATAAGACCAAAGCTCCCACTAGTCTATCGGTTCCAAATACCGTCTAACTAGCAATACTTTGTATTTATGATTTTTTCAAATATTAGAACATCACCTAGAACTAAGCTCCCACTAGTTTATCGGGCTCCAAATACCGTCTAACTAGCAATGCCGTGTTCATGATGTTTCAAAGATTATAAAATCTCCGTAACTAAGCTCCCACTAGTTTATCGGGCTCCAAATACCGTCTAACTAGTAACGCTTTATTCTTGTTTTTCCAATGAATGGAAAACTCTAGTGTGTATTCCATTACACATTTCTAATGATTCGTAAAAACAACAAATCATAAGTCTAAGGCTCCCACTAGTTTATCGGTTCCAAATACCGTCTAACTAGCAACGCCTTATGTATATGATTTTCCAATTTTTCAATTTAGAAATTTGTTGTGTAATTACACTTTTAAAATTCACTAAATGAATTTTATATGATAGTCCTATGTCATCTTTTGTAAACTAAGTATGGTCGTCTCTCGTTCAACACGAGTGACACCCGTGACATACCTGTACTATGTCACTTAAGTTTTTAAAGGCTCAAGAGAAAAATCTCTTCCGAAAAGTTAATCGCATTTATTGATAATTACAACGTACTTGTTACTCTCCACATTTTTAATGAAGTCCTATTACTAACAGTTTAGTAGCCTAGAGATTAGAGTTGTAAAATGAACATGACAGAAAGTTAAATTCAAAAAAATAAATTATCACTACTAGATTTTTATTTTAGGAATAATAAACTATAAAAAGTTTATCCTACCATTCCAAGGATTTAACCTCGTATAGTACTGTCCGAGAGGGTCGATATCAGTACTATGACGGTTAAACTGAGACAATGTCTCTCAATGATTAAGCTTCGAGAATCGAACATCTCACGGGAATCAGACATCCCGGACATTTAATCATTGATTACCTTCCTTTTTCTAGCCTAGATATTTCGAAAATATCCACAAAGAGTGTGATCTACTATATCGATCTCGCAGTACGCCCCGAGTATGCCTACGGGGGCGGGTCGCTGACCCGGCGAGTACCCGATATCCTATCCTTTCGGAGACCAAGCCTTGAATTTTGATAGCGGTGAACACCATCCGAAGGGGGCCGAAATCAAAGCGGCACGAGGTGTCACCATTCTCTCACGTGCTTGCATCTATAGTAGAGGCCGTGGGGTTGGCTGTCGCCTTCCCCGCTCCCACTCAATATTTTGAAAAAGTGGTGGGTTTACTAATTACGGTTTTGGCCTTGACATAAGAAACAATGAATCAAAGTACTCCGAATAGGGTCGGTTATGTAGGCAAGCCTACACCGTCTTATTCGTTGGAACATATGTGACAGCTCGGTGCCAATCCAAAAGAGAAGCCCCGTTTAGCCCGAAGGCTTATCGGCTATGCTAAGTCCCGTCGAACCGCCGTAACGTACATCACACGTGGAGGGGAGTCGATTGAGCCGAAGCTCGGTTGAACTCGCCCAACCATGGTTAGACCATTTCCGAACCCATGTACTAAGATTCTCCGATTTCTAAGTTGTCACCCAAAGCGTAATCTCGTTTTTTTGTTTAAGGTGGGTTCACCGAGAAGCCATCACCGAAAAGCTCAACGATTTATCCAAGTGGGATTCACCGAGAATCCATCACTAAAATCGTAAACGATTGACATAAACCCGGGTCCTCGGTTTTTATAATTAGCTACTTATTATTTAACTACCACATATTAAATTAATAAGCATTTATACTAATTATTCGAGTTATACACGTCTATTTTAATTCGAAATTAAAAACTACATGTATGCATTGGAGTGGAATCATGAAGATGCAAGTCATGGCAATTTTCCGGTTATATCATACAATTTTCGATCATACACGAAAAAATAACGGAAAAAATAAACACCGAGATGGATCGTTGGTACCCCCGTATCTAACCTATTAAAAAAAAAACACAAACCCTAACTAGGGTTTACTATTTTCTAATCTGCTGCTGCTGCGTATTATCGATGATCGGAAATCCAAACGAACCTTGATCGTCATGAAACTTTATGGATCTGTTCTTCACTCCGCCTAATTCAATCTGAACGGTTGGATCTTTGTTTCAATGGTCCAATTTTCTCCAGCAATCCGCCGATCTAACTGCTGCATCTGTTTATAACTGCGGCGCAACAGTGTCTTCCCGGGGACGATCGGGCATCGAGACAAATCCCGATCGACCTGAAATTTTAGGGCTTGTTCATAACTCCATGGTAGTCGATCTGAACGGTCGGATCTTCGTTTCAACGGTCCAATCTCTTCCAGAAATTCGACGAACTCACAGCTAGGGTTTTAATGCCTGCTGTGCTTTTCTGTTACAGCAGCAACTTTATAGCAGCGATCGGACATCGAGATCGACTCCGATCGTCACGAAATTTTGAGGACATGTTCTTCAACTTTTATTCTTCATTCTGACCGGAGGGATTGTCGTTTCAACGGCTCAAACTCCGGGAAAAAATAAAAAACGGAACAGAAACAAAACAGATCTACTTCTAGGAAATTAAAATTACAAAATTTCCTATACTCATATAAACGAATTTATATGAGTTTACAATAGATCTAACGAGTAAACAATACCAACCCCAATCCATCTCTTCAACCACAACATATCAAAGCATTCATCATCATGATTTTCGAAAAAAAAAAAAAACAATGCAATCTAAACATGCAATTTCCACTCCTAGATCTAAAATTCATATACTTTGATCGTTAGATCAAAGGCTCTGATACCACTTGTTAGAAGTAATATCGTCGGATCAATCATGGATTGACCCGATTACGCAGCGGAAGTATCGGATCTAGATCTAAACGAAACAAAGAACATAAATTAAAGATCTAAACCTACAAGGGGGTTTAGGAGCCAACCTTTTTATGGTGCTTAACGCAAGAACGATATTTTGAGAAGCCACAGCCTTCCAACGTGTGTCTCCCAGCAACACCAGGTGGATGGTGTTTCCCGCCGCCGGACCTCCTTGATATGCTACCGGAAAAATCCCGAAGATTATTCCAACTCGAAACCCGAAGAACTATAGCCGAAAATTCCAAGCTATATTCATACACTAATGGCGTGATGTTTTTTTTTGTGTCAAAAGGCTTGGAAGAACTCTCTTTATATAGGAGAGTAAAACTTAACCTCCAAGGATTAAATAATTAAGAGATAATTATTACATTAATCCTTTTTCCAAATAAAAGATAAATAAAATGATTATCCCAAACAAATTAGATAAATCATATTATTATCTAATATTCCATGAATTATCATTTAACAAATAAAAGATAAATCACATGTCAAATAATTATCCAAGAAAACTAATTTCTTAATAATTATTAACATCAACTTGCGCCACCTTTGACTAAAATAAAAGGTCACACGCACATTCTTTATTTGACCAATTTGGTCAAAAAAGGTCAACACACCAATTTGGGCCGAGTCCACGAAAAATGTCTTTTCCGTGTATTTAATTATTTAGTCCAACTAAACAATTAATCCACATATCAAATTAAATAGCCCAATCCACTATTTAATTATAATTGAGGTGCAACGACGAGAAACCTATATGCTATATTAGGAGCCACGTCGGGGACCATGGACCCATATTCGTAGCTACAATAAATTAAATAAAATTATTCGTCAGACAGAATAATTATATCCAACCTATTAATTCCGGGATTACACCACCATAAACCCGAAACTGAACTCTATCGAATATAGATAACTTACACTCAATTTATGAGTCGAAAGCGTCCACTGATATAATCATTACATACGGATAAATCCTCCATAGACTGTCCATTCTGAGTGGGAAGTCTCCGTGAACCCGACTCAGAATATCTTATCCTTATTCACCATTAACCCCCCAAGTGATCAATTAGTTCACATATCTGACTAGTAGCTAATTAGTCTAAATATGAACTCGGCCGATCGATCATTTTCTCAGGGCTAACAAATAAGGGGACTGTCTCTCTACTTCCAGAGGGAAGGAATGGATTCCATATTCGTGATAGCACGACTACTCACTCATCCCGAATAGAGCCAACGAGAAGTGTTGGACCACATACTTCGAAGTGATCCTTACTAACACATCAAACTCTACCCTAGTCTAAGTAGCTTGTCGTGATCACCTCCGGATTAAGATTAATCCATATATGATCATCTTGTGATTCGATAAGACTTATCGATTACGGAATTATATCGAGAACTCAAATCAAATCGGTCCAGCCCTATATGATTATCATCATATATAAATGCCCCACTAGGTACCCTATTACCGACAAGTCCGGATAAGATCGTCACACCTAAAGTGTTTCGGGCGCATTAATAGCAAATTAATCATGAGACCCATACTCGATTAATAAACGCTACGGACTAAGTTAATTTTAAGTACATCTCACTAACTCAATCCTCTTGTGTATAGCCATACACTGAGTTATGTGATTACATAAACGAGGTACTTAGTGGTTTTCGTAGTGTCTTAATATAAGCATAACTGCATATAATTAAGATGAATTATTTATTCTGTCCTACAACAATTAGATAATTGTCTTTCGGGCACCACACCTTACATCTTCAGCCTTGGAATGTTCCACATTCCCGAAGAAGTCTTGAACTCTATTTCTTCTCAACCTCGTATACCAGTCAATCGGTGGTGCTTGCTCGAAAACCGGCCTAACTGGTGGGGCTTGCGGATAAACTGGAGGGTATCCATAGGGTATCTCTTGCTGCTGGTACTGGTGTTGGTGGAAACCGTAGGGTGGGTAGCCAAAGCCTTGATGATGGTCAAAACGGGGTGAATGTGGTACAGTAGGTCGAGGAGTATGACCCACTGGAGGAGGGTAAAAGGTCTGATGTTGCTGATGATGGAAAACTGGTGGTGAGGGGTGGCTCACCGGTGGAGAGTAAACACTCACTGGAGGTGGATAAATACTAGTTGCTGGGGGTACGTAGACTGGTGGAATGTCTCCCACTACAGTGACTCGGATAGGTGCTTCTCCTGGTTCTCCATAGATGTAGTTATACCTCGGTGGAGGGTAGCTCACTGGTGGCGGTACTAAACCCGCTGGAACGTCACTTATCAACGAAAACTGAACCGAATTTCCCACATGCCATTGTGGGCGTTGCTCCTGATGAGGTCGCGGTGACAAACTCCACTGAGACCTTGGTGTACGGGTTGCAGTATGAGGGGGTGGAGTGGGGCTCAGATGTGGTGAAGGATTCTGCCTCACAAAACCGCCTCTAACAACTGGTGTCGGACTTTCTCGTCGAACTCCTGATGCTTCAGCACCTGCTCCAGTTCTCGTGAACACCATCCTGATGATCAAAGAAAACCAGAACGATACTAACAGATCTAAAGGAAACTTATCTTAAAAGAAGGGAAGCCTAAAAGACGTTTTTTCTCTGATACCAACTGTAACGCCCCATTCCCGGACACCGAGTCCTTATCCGGAAATCGAAACGTTCGGCACGCATAATATTAAATAAATAATATTACACGTAAGCCTCTACTACGTCGTATCAAATTAAAGCAAACGGAAGCTAAAAGACTCGGGTAATTTTTTTCCAAATAACCAAGAATAGAAACAAAGAACTAAAGAGGTAATGTAATATTATTACATTCGAAACGAAACCAATGAATCCAAAATGTACAAATTCCAAAGTACTATAAGTAAAATACAGAATCCCAAAAGTAATCCAAGTCTATGAAATAAATGAATAAACAAGGTCTTCAAGTCCGGCATCCTCAAACGTCGTCATCAAAGTCCTCCTCGAACTCCTCATTTACCTGTTCGTCTTCTCTCCCCCAAACACATAAATAAACATGCATTTGAGGTAAGTACATTTGTACAAAGTAAGAAGTAGAAACTACAATTCAATTAAGGTTATTATTAAAGATATTATCTTAGTGAGACCGACTCAATTTAGGGTTCATTCCATGCCCATCGACACGTCATGACTATACGTTTCTAGCTTAGCTTATCTATGTTACATCATTACTCAAGGACACAATGCATGGTGAAAATTCCACCACGAGATATACTTGCCAACTACGGTGATTAGCACCGGTAGTCCGGGATCTCCACGGTATGCATATACGTTCGATGGATTTCCTCCACTACCCTTCAGCCTTTTGAGCCAGTAGCATTGTCCATCTTTTATGAACGTATCACATCGCCGATTTCAATCAGTGCCTAACCAAGAATAGATGACGTTTTAGTGTTTACTACACTTATGTAATCATTATTGTGAATTAACTAGTCACCTAAATGTTTTCAGAATAATACTCACCTTATCAACTCTACTCCCTCACTTAGACAACTAGACATCACATCCTATCAATTACACAGACATTGATGAACCCTAGTTCATCAAAGCACAAGCCCTTTCATGCCCTTCCGACGGATCCGAACTTCAACTCCCTTTAAGAGTACATTCGGTGTTTTAACTGAACGAATCATAAGTTCAATCGAAGCTTGTTCAACTTAATTAATGTTAACATATCAGGATTAAGGGTTTAAAACAGTGAAAACGCGATTATGAAGCCAAACACCAAGCTAAGATGCTAGAATAGTGAAAACAAGGTAAAACAGGTCAAACGCCCGTCTGACATCCTATGGACGCCCGTCCGTAATCAAACGCCCGTCCACTAACCTCGGACGCCCGTCCGTAAAAAACAGCTACATCCTGAATCAAAAATCTGACCTCAAACGCCCGTCTGCCTAGTGCAGACGCCCGTTTGAGTTACTAGGGTCTCAGACGCCCGTCCGCCTAATGCAGACGCCCGTCCGACTGGGTTTTCCCCAAAATGCTAAAATCTTCACAACTCAATTTCTAAATCGTTTCTAACCTAATTAACCTCGTTTTCAGCACAATAAAACGTAGAAAACATATCTAAACGTCTATGATCCTTTGATCAACGAAAAAGCACAACTTTCTTGCATCTACGCATCAAAAATCTTGATCTAAACCTCAATAACAATAATTGGAATTGTAGGAAGAGCCTCTTACCTTTTAAGCAGCAAATTACAACTCCAAACCAGAGAAAACAGTAGCAAAACTGATCCTTTTCTGCAGGAAAACATGTGTGATAAATCCAAACTTAGATTAGATTCAATCACACGCTTCTAAATGACAAAACTACGAATTGATGAGTTTGAATCCATCAAACTCGAAGAAGAACAAAGCTAAGGTTTAATCATACCTTATCAAGGCTTCAACTTTTTGATGTCACAACGTTGCTCTCTTCACAACGATTCCGGTGCTCGACTCTGATCTGAAAACCGACAAGGATTGAATTAACAACTGATGAAAATTCCCTTAGCCCTAATCTCCTTGCTTACACACGCAGAGAGTAAATTTGGAGGTGGAAAATCTGATTAAAACATTAAGGGGCTGATTAGGTTGATTTTCCCTTAAATAGGAAAAATCCCAATATTACCTAATTGCACTGATTTTCCTCAATCACCCTTATTAAACTAGATTTTCTTCCTTAAATATTTACATATATATATATATATCTCGAAAATATACATATAAATACCAAAAATATTAAACTCGTAATAAAAGGAACCGAACCCAATATTTCGTTTTCGCAAAATGACACGTCTGCCCTTTCCCGAAAATCGGAATATTACTTTGAAAGCCCTGTTCGGTGGTAAGATGGCGCTCGGGACTGCTGTAGGGTCGCACGTGCTAAGGATGATTGGGTATATAGAGAGGCTTGAGAAGCTTGGCCACAAGTTGGAACGCGAGTTGAGTATTGACTTAATCTTGCAATCTCTACCTGATTCATACTCACAGTTTGTGATGAACTATCACATGAACAAGATAGATTCCTCCCTTGCGGATTTATTGAACATTTTGAAAACTGCTGAGGGTACCGTGCAAAAGGGCAAGCAAGTGTTGCTCGTCACTTCATCAAAGGGCAAAAGTAGGGCCCAAAAGAAGTCCAAGAAGGCGAAGGTTGCCCCTAAGCCAACGCCTAAGATAGCTAAAGACAAGTCAAAGGATGCTTGCTTCCATTGCGGTGAGACTGGTCATTGGAGGCGCAACTGCAAGGCTTTCTTGGGCACGAAGAAGAGGCATACATATGCTTCAACTTCAGATATGTTTATGATTGAGATCAATATTGCTTCTTCTATGTCTAACCACTGGGTATTAGATACTGGTTTTGGTTCTCATAATTGCATGAATATACATGCACTAAGAAGGACTAGAGATCTAAAGAAATGAGAGGTGCACCTACGTGTTGGGAATGTAGCAAGTGTTGCTGCATTAGCCGTAGGAGTTTATTTTCTTTCGTTGCCCAGTGGGCTAGTACTAGAGCTTAATAACTGTTATTTTGTTCCTGCTCTTACGAAGAGCATTATTTCCATTTCTGCATTAGATGTTGAAGGATTTTCTTTTACGTTTGAGAATAAATGTTGTTCTTTTTCACGTGATGAAATGTTTTATGGTACTGGCATACTTAGTAATGGTCTCTTCATTTTAGATGTGAATGTTGATGTGCTTAATATAAACAATAAGAAAGCTAAAACAAGTGACTTGAATGAATCCTACTTATGGCACTGTAGACTTGGCCATATAAATAAGAATCGCATTTCCAAACTCCATAAAGATGGATTATTGGATCAATTCAATTATGAATCGTTTGATACATGCAAGGCTTGTTTATTTGGCAAGATGACAAAGTCACCATTCAGTGGAAAAGGGATAAGATCCAATGAATTTCTTGAGCTCATACATATTGATGTGTGCGGCCCAATGTCAATTCAAGCCAAATGAGGATACTCTTACTTTATCACCTTCACTGATGACCATTCTTGTTATGGTTATATATACTTAATGAAGTATAAGTCTGAGGCCTTTGAAATGTTCAAGGAATTCAGAAGTGAAGTTGAGAAACAACTAGGTAAAGAGATTAAAACACTTCGATCCGATCGTGGTGGTGAATACCTAGATGGAGAGTTTTAAGATTACTTAAAGGAGAATGGGATTCTACCTGAATGGGCCCCTCCAGGGATGCCACTGATGAATGGCATATCCAAGAGGAGGAACCGCACCTTGTTAGACATGGTGCGATCCATGATGAGCTGTGCAGTTCTTCCGAAATCGTTTTGGGGGTATGCTCTCGAAACAGCATCCTATGTACTTAACCGTACTCCATCAAAGACGGTTGATTCCACGCCATATGAGGTATGGACCAAGAAGAAACCGAATCTGGCATATCTTAAACCTTGGGGTTGTCCGACTTATGTGAAGCGGATGATGCCTGACAAACTAGAAGCCAGATCTGATAAATGTCTATTTGTGGGCTATCCTAGAGAAACTAGAGGATACTGGTTTTACCACCCTGGAGAACAAAATGTGTTTGTTGCCAGGACTGGCCACTTCCTAGAGAAAGAGTTTATTCTGGAAAGGGCCAGTGGGAGTAAAATTGATCTTGAAGAAATTCAAGAACCACTTACAGACAATAATCGTTGATGGAGGTAGAGCAGCACCACCTAACGAGGTGGCGCACCACCTCGAAGATCCACCAGGGAATGCCATGAATCCGATAGGTACACGGACGTATACCTCATGGAAGATGAGGACCCTAAAACTTACGAGGAGGTGCAAATAAGGCCTGACAAAGAGAAATGGATAGAAGCCATGAATTCTGAAATGGAGTCCATGAAAGACAACGAAGTTTGGAACTTAGTTGATGCACCTGAAGGAATGGTTCCTATAGGGTGTAAATGGGTCTTTAAGATAAAGACCGACATGGATGGTAACGTAGACACTTACAAGGCTATGTTAGTGGCAAAATGTTATAAGCAAACCTTTTCGCCCGTTGCCATGTTAAAGTCCATTAAAATTCTGCTTGCTATTGCAGCATACCATGATTACCAAATCTGGCAGATGGATGTGAAAACAATTTTTCTTAATAGGAATCTGTCTGAGGAGGTGTACATGACACAGCCTGACGGTTTCACAACCAATGACACTAGGATGGTGTGCAAGCTGCAAAGGTCTATTTATGGACTGAAGCAAGCTTCTCGGAGTTGAAATCTTCGCTTTGATGAGACAATCAAACAGTTTGATTTTATCAAGACCGAAGATGAGCCTTGTGTTTACAAGAAGGTTAGTGGGAGTGCAGTCATTTTCTTGGTGCTTTACGTAGATGACATACTGCTGATAGGGAATGATGTACCCATGTTATAGTCGGTTAAGGTTTGGTTATCCAAGAACTTCTCTATGAAGGACTTGGGAGAAGTAGCTTATATTTTGGGGATCAAGATCTATAGATATAGGTCTAAAATGTTGCTTGGTTTGTCACAATCCACATATATAGAAAAGATGCTGAAAATGTTCAGCATGGAGCAATCCAAGAGAGGGTTGCTGCCCATGTCACATGGGGTCTATCTGTCAAAGAAAATGTGTCATAAGACAGAGGAGGAAATGGCACGCATGTCCAATGTCCCTTATGCTTCGGCTATAGGGTCTATCATGTATGCCATGTTGTGTACAAGACCAGATGTCTTATATCCTCTTAATATGACTAGTAGGTACCAGGCAAATCCAGGTGATGGTCACTGGGTTGCTGTCAATGTTCAAGGTTAAATTGTATGATTTTTAGAGATATATTTTATATCAATTTCCCCCATATTCTTATGTTTTTCATAGAAATCGAGCTTTATATTGAAATATTGAGTAAATGATGTTTTTATTAGTTAAATTGCGAAACGTAACGAATTATGTGCTTAAATGATGATTTTATATGATTTTGGAATTGTGTTACGCTTTGGTATGTTTTCGCTTAATTGTAGATACTCATTGATGATGGAAAAAATGATTTTAGAGAGCCAAATTCGAAGTTGGAAAGGAATCAATCCCATTTATGGAAGAATAGAAGATTTAAGGAAAGAAATCAAGTTGATTGATCCAGCCGAACTGGCATCCAGAAGATTGGACGAGCGTCCATGGTGGACGAGCGTTTGAAAAGCTGGACGGGCGTCCAGAAGAGGAAAAGTGATTCAGAGATTTTGGACGTTGTTTGGACGAGCGTCTGCCCTTGAGTCCAAAGCAGGTGGACGGGCGTCCACCCAAAACGGACGGGCGTCCACCGCCGACTTAGCCTAGCCGACTTATTTTCCTATTTAAGCAGCTGCGCCCCAAACCCTAAATCATACCTTTTCATACATAATTTCTCATACACTAAAACCTAGAGGAGCAGCCGCACTTTGGGAGTCTCAAGGCCGGTCACCCGAGCCTTGTGCTCGGGTGATCCGGGTTAGATTAGGATCGTTTATTTTCGTTTGTTGATTCATGGAGATCAACCGTTGTATAAACTATGTGAGTTCATCTTTTTGATTTATTCAATCTTCGTTTATTTTCATGATCTTCATTTATTTTGTATTTTTCTATGCAATTTAAGATGCCATGTGAATTAGATCGAGCGATCAGTTTGCTATTGATGTTTTACATACGGAAGTTGCGTAAACTAGATCACCATAGAAAGATAGGATCTTTAATCGTTAATTCGTGACAAATTAATTGGTTAATTATCTAGGTTGTTAGATTCTAAAATACGAGAGTTAACTTGAATCTACACCTTCGTTTTGTATGGAAATTGGTCTCAACATTCGGAAGAGGAGAGATCGATAATTGAATTCACTAAGGAATTAGGAATTCATAGCTTGAGAGACGGATTCACTAAGGAATTAGGAGTTTGTATCTCGGGTAAAGGTGAAACAACAATATTGAATTAAAATCATGAGATGAACTAGGATTGAGATCACTTGGTTTGTATATTGTTTGATCCCATGTGTCTTTGTTTTATGTTCTTTTCGTTTATAGTTTCATTTATTAATTTTCGCTTTTATCCTTCCTGACTTTGGATTTACAATCCTCTGTCCAGTTTATTTTCCGTTTTAGCTTAGGTTTAGTAATAAATGGTTGTAACAATTTAAGGAATTAATAAGATTAGATTCAACATCCCAATTCCCTGTGGATCGATACCCGTACTTACCCTACTATGCTAGCAATTACCCGATATTCGGTCGGTTAGGAGTTAGTTTGCATGTTAGGTATAGGTTTATAAATTAGTTTTTTGTTTAGTGATGCAAAATCCTCCGAACAGTCAACAATATCCTGAAGTACATGAAGCGTACTAGGGATATGTTCTTAGTCTTTGGGAACGATGATTTGGTATTATGAGGTTATACAGATGCCAGTTTTCAGATTGACGTGGATGACTTTAAGTCACAATCTGGATTTGTTTTACGCTTAACGGCGGAGCACTGAGCTGGAAGAGTTCCAAGCAAGAGACTACTACAGATTCTACAACGGAAGCCAAGTACATAGCAGCCTCGGAGGCGGCAAAGGAAGCAGTTTGGATGAAGAAGTTCATTACTGAACTTGGTGTAGTTCCCTCCATTGAAGGTCCAGTTCCACTGTACTGCGACAATAATGGGGCAATTGCTCAGTCAAAGGAACCAAGGTCTCATTAGAAGTCCAAACATGTATTACGGTGCTATCACCTGTTTAGAGAGATAGTTGATAGATGAGATGTAAGGATAGAGAAAGTCCACATGGATGATAACACAGTTGATCCGTTGACCAAGGCATTGTCACAAGCCAAACATGAGAAACATGTTCACATGTATGGGCTTAGGCATATGGGTGATTGGCTTTAGGCCAAGTGGGAGATTGTTGAATAGGTGTCCTAAACCCAATCGGGTTGGACCGGATCCGACCGGGTCGGGTCAATTACAGTCTATTTAAGTTCATGTAATTACTTTATTATGAGTAATAAAAGCACTTTTGTTATTATATAATTTGTTTATTTATTAGACCAATTAGTGATATTGTGTTTATCATAACACCCTTAGTATTAAACTGTGATAAAGAAACCATGATAGTGATTATGGTTGACGAGATATCTAATCACTTTAATAAGTTTGATACTTAAATTCCTCTAGGCTGATGTACTGTTGAATAGGGGTTTGACAGTGCGAACATGCTAGCACGTATTAGATGTCTTCTATCTTTAAGGGCAGGGATAGATCTCGTCTATCAAAGTGTAGAGACATTTGGACTGTACGTGGACGTGTATTAGAGAATGCATATGTTAGACTAACCCACTTACACTGTTAAGTGTTACACTATGTGACAGTTGTGTAATTATCCTTTGGACCAGAGTCTACATGGCATCACGGTATGGATTGTCATGCTTTGACACTATTGAGGTTTCCCCTAACCATGGGGCGATCATGCGGTAGTGATAGGGTATGATACTGAAGCATGCGGAGAATACATGTTAGGTTGTCTGGGAATCGCGTACCCTAAGAGTAGGAGTAAATATCCGAAAGGGCCTTCCCGTAAGGAATGTCTAGTTCTTGTGAATCTTTGCAAAGTGGGATTAAATGAGTTATTCCGAGAGAGCTTGATATCCGGATTATGGGATACTATCAAGTTACGATCGTATAGATATTACTACAGCGATAGGATTCTATTTATACGCTAACCTTGCGTATTGACTCTTCCGATGATTGAGGGTCATGGACGTGTTGCTAGACGCTATCCATGATCGTTAGAGGTAAAAGGGCATTTTCATAATTTGCACCTTATGTCTACGGCCAACATATTCGGAAGCCTATCGGGTCACACACATATGAATGTCGAGTTGGATTAAAATGCGGTTATAGTTGATGACCAAATAAGGAAAGATTTATCTCGAGACTATAAAGGTTATAGTGGTAAATTAATATGGTGGTATTTATTTATTATGAATAAATTAAATACAAGATATTAATCACATTATTAATTAAAGAATATTTCGGAAGCCAATTAATTGGCAAAAAGGGCGCAGGTCACAAGTGTGTTAGACACACTTGGATTATGCAATTTAATTAATAAGATTACCATAATATTAATATTGGTTATTGATTGATTTTTGGAAAATAGAATTATGGTAATAAGATAAATAGATTCAATATAAGATATTGACAATATTTCGTTTTATTTAATATAAGATATTAAAATAAAAGAGATAAATCAATTTTGGAGATTTTCATTATTTTATTAGGAAAATATTTTCTTTCTCCTTAATCTACACAAGACTTAATCCCAAGGATTTTCTCCTGTGACATGCACCCCAATGCCCTATAAATAAGAGGGATTGGCTAGCTCTTTTGTACACCATTATTCCAAGAACTAATTGTTCTTGAGAAAAATAGAGAGCTACTTTGTGAGAGTTTTGTGAGATGGAAACGGATGACCTAGCAGTCGAGTTTTTCTAATAGCAATCCGGGGAGGATTTTGGCAAGGCGTTCGTGTGGATAACTGATAGAGGCCGGACGTTTGGACGGCTTAGGTACATCTACTTCTACCGGACGGTCAAAGCTTCGATCTATATAGATCAGAAAGGTATAATCTTTGTCCTCCTCTTATATGTTTATAGCTTAAACGAAGTCAATCCTTGGATCGGAAATCAAATTTTAATTTTCCGCTGCGCTACTAGTTTGATTTCCTAACACCTGTTTCAGTCCATAGAGTGCTTTATTCAGTCTGAAAACTTTATTAGCTTGATCATTAACCTCAAATCCAGGTGGTTGTTGCACATATACTTCTTCTTCGAGTACCCCATTCAAAAATGTGCTTTTGACATCCATTTGATAAACTTTGAACTTCTTGTGTGCTGCAAAGGTAGGAAATAATCTGATTGCTTCTAACCTTGCTACTGGAGCATAAGTTTCATCAAAGCCTATTCCTTCTGCTTGTGAGTATCCTTTAGCTATGAGTGTAGCCTTATTTCTAACAATATTTCCATCTTCATCAAGTTTATTTCTGAATACCCACTTGGTGACAATGACATTTGCATGATCTGGTCGTTCCACCAAATCCCATACTTGATTTCTTTCTAATTCATTGAGTTCTTCTTGCATGGCTAGTATCCAAGCTGGATCTTTTAAAGCTTCTTCTATCTCTTTTGGTTCAGATTGAGATAAAAAGAATGCTACCATAGCATCTAACTGATTTCTTGTGCGAACTCCTTATTGAAAATCACCAATCACCTGTTCCTCAGGATGATCTCTCATCCTTTGATGCACTGGGGGTTGCCTTATGGGATCTTCATTTTGCTGAACTGGTTCTTCATGAAATTCAGCTTCTAGAATCTGATATGCGTGAGCTTCAATTTCTTGAGCTGGATCAGTTTCATGTTGTTCAACTGTAGCTTCAGCTGTTGGAAACTGAGACTGGTCTTGATCTGAAGATTCTGATAATCTTAACCTTCCCATATCAACAAAAACTAATTCTGGAGATTTCTGTGACTGAGACTGAGAAACTGGTTCTTCTTTGTCTTCGATTGTATCTCCAGTGAAGTTTGGTTCATCAAAAACCACATGTATTGATTCCTCATGCTTGAGTGTTCTTTTGTTTAACACTCTGAATGCTTTAGTAACACTTGAATATCCTAAGAATATTCCTTCATCATCTTTAGGTTGAAAAGTCTTGAGCTGATCCTTTCCATTATTGTGTATGTAGCATTTGCTTTCAAAGGCATGAAAATATGTGACATTTGGTTTCCTACCATTCCATATCTGATAGGGTGTTTTCTCCAACCTTTTGTTCATAAGGGCTCTGTTCTGAGTGTAGCAAGTTGTATTCACTGCTTCTGCCAATATCTTTCAGGTAGCTTAGATTCACAGATCATTGTTCTTCCTACTTCCTTGAGGATTCTATTTTTTCTTTCAGCTACTCCATTCAGCTAAGGTGTTGTTGTAGCTGCAAGTTGATGTAATACTCCATTTTCTTCATAGTATTCAATGATCACATTATTGAGAAATTCAGTTCTTTTGTTAGATCTTATCTCGACAACTGTAACACCTTTCTGATTTTGATGTTTCTTTAGAAGTTCTGTGAGTTTTTGCCTGGTCTCACTCTTTTTTTGTCATGAAAATTACCCATGTGTATCTTGAGTAATCATCAACTACCACCAATGTATATTTCTTTCCACTGACACTGATAGGTGTAACTGGTCCAAACAAATCCATATGCAAAAGTTCTAGGACCCTTGTTGTTGAGTGCTGAGACTTGGTCTTGAAGCTTGCTTTTACTTGCTTCCGTTTTTGACAAGTATCACATAAGCTATCCTTTTTGTATGAAATCTCTGGTAGTCCAATCACTAATTCTTTCTTGACCAGTAGATTGATGTCATCAAAATTGAGATGACTCAGTTTCTTGTGCCATAGCCAGCTGATATCTGATTTGGTATGCACAAGTAAACATGTCTTTGAAATTGTTCTTGTCCAATCCATAACATACATATTGTATTTTGTTTTTCCGGCAAGAACTACTTGATATGCTGTTACACTAACAACAATGCAAAACTCTTTGTCAAAAGTAACTTTGTATCCCACGTCACAAAATTGACTAGTGCTGAGAAGATTGTAGTGGAGTCCTTCACATATGATACATTCTTGATCGTGAGTCCATTTTTCACCAACTTCCCATATCCTATTGTATATCCAGGTCTATCCTTGCTTTCAAAGTTGACTTTTGGTCCATTTTTGGCAACAAAATCAATCAGACAGTCTTTTCTCCTTGTCATGTGTCTTGAGCAACCATTGTCAAAGTACCATATATCCTGCAAGACAGATTAATGAGTTTTAGGTACCCAACTCTTTTTGGGTCCGTAAGGGTCAGTTGTGAGTACAACATTTGGGATATTTCCATAGGGTCTCCTTTGGAAATTGTTGCACTTGTTCTCATATATATAAGCCACATTCCCACTGTATCTATTTCTAGATTGTGTCTTATTTATATGCTCTCTCAAGTCTTTTGGTCTACACTGACTTCCATGTTGCTTTCTATTGTAAAAAGCTGAGTAGTAACCATCATTCTGTTTATACTGAGGTCTGAAATGATTTATGTATTGAGGTTTTTGCTGAGATCTCGAGTAAGTTCTCTGCTGAATCCTTGACTTGTAGTAAGTCTTCTATCTTGAATGATTGTTCTCTTCAGTTTTAGTAATAGGTTCAGAGAAGTTCCAATCATCATCAGTGGGAAATAATCTGCCTTTCCCCCTGAATTTGTGAATCTTTGAATGATTAACATTTTTGGATTTACTTTGATTGAATTTTTTCTGGTTCTTGGCATGGTTGGTTTTTGTAGATCTGGCATATGATCTATCATCTTTAACTTTGAGGTACAGCTGATCTACCTTTACATTTACCTTTGTTATTTGGTGCAACTGACTTCTTAGAAAACTGATGTTGAAAATGAGTTGATTCATGTTGAGCTTATTTGACTGGTTCAACATGCTTCTCAGTTTGAGGAATTTGTTTAGCCACAAACTTAATGCCAATTTTGACATTAGGTTCACCAGCTTTACTAGTTCCTTCCTTTGAAGTTTGCTGTGTATGAAATCCTAAGCCAGTTCTGTCACCGTAGGGCTTTCCTGATTTGAATCCAGTTGCAGAACTTGACTGAGCTAAAGATTCAGCTGCTCCTACTGACGTAGTAGGCTGATGCTGATTCTTTGCCTTGTCAGATCTTGTCAGCTTTAACATGTTCAGTTCAGTTTTTAATCTTTCGACTTCCAAAATTCAAGATTCTTTCTCTGCTTTGATTGACTCATAACTAGCTTGTATTGCTACTAGCTGATTCATCAATTCATCAAGAGTTTCCTCTAATTCAGGATTAGAACCAGTTGTTGAAGAACAAGCATTCTGTATGGAAATCTGTGCTAAAGTATACTTAGAATTGGATTCACATACCTCATTTGAATATTCCATGTGAGACATTAAAGCTGTGTTGTCTGAGAGTCTTTCAGTGCCTGCTTCATAGCCTGACTCATCACCAGCTAACAATGCTCTTCTTCCAGTTCTTCTTTGCTGAGTTCTTTTGTTGGTCAGTTCTGGACATTCAGCCTTGTAATGTCCATGCCTTTTGCAGTTGAAACACAAATAATCATCATCTTTCTTTCTTTCAAGAGTTTTCTTGATGTATTTTTGAGTTACTGGCTGGCCACTCTTCATTCTTCGAATTCTGTTCATCATTAGTGCCATCTGTTCCTCTATTTCATCCAATTGTTGAAGATTACTATTTGATATTTCTAGGTTATGATTAGCTGCTGCAAGATCTGTAGTCTTTGGATCTTTAAGTGCTTTTATTGCAGTTGAGACAACTGTGAAATCTTCACTGAACTCATAGGCTTTCAAATCTGAAAAGATCTTGAATGTGTCTTCTTTATCAAGTTTTCTTGATTCTTCCATGGTTGTAACCTTCATTTTCCAGCATAAGGGTAAAAATTTGAGAATCCTGGTATTGACTTTCTTCTTGGTGTATTGTATCTTGAGCAGTGCCAGTTCATCCATTATTGCACTGAATCATGTCTCCATTTGTTCAATGGTTTCTCCAGGTTTCATTTTGAAATCATGAAACTTTTGTTTTGCGACCGAGATTTTGTTCTCCTTGATAGAATCAGTTCCTTCACATTCCATCTGTAGTTTCTCCCGCATTTCTTTGGCAGTTGTACATTCTTTGACTTTCAGGTACATGTTGCAATCCAAAGTTCTGAGAATAATGTCCATTCCAACATTGTTGAGATTGTTTTATTCCATTCACTTTTAGGCTTGTGAACTCTAACTTGAGCACCTCCTTCAACTGTTTGCATGTGAGTGATCTGAATTGGTCCATCAGTAAGTACATCCATCATCTCATCATGTGTAGCAAGAAGAAAAGTCTGCAACCAACGTCTATACTCATCAAAATGATCTATGTTACACATAAGCATTTGTCTAGTATACTGATTGTTGTCCATAATGCAAGATTGTGAAAAGTGAGTTATGCAAAGACTGGAAATTGGGAAACTGAGCTTTCTCAGATGATCAAATAGAGGAAATTATCAGAACAAGTTCTTGTTCAAGAACACTGCTCCGATACCAATTGTTGGTCCCATGAAAAGGCTGACACAAGTTTAGAGGGGGGGAGGGGTGAATAAACTTGTCACCAAAAACTGGATCTTAAAATAAATCAGGTTCAGTTTTAAACTTGTGTGGAGTTGATCTGACTAAGCTGAGTATAAGTCAAACAGACTTATGCTGAAACTGAGTCAACTGGCAGCGGATATAAGTTTGAGCCTTTAATTGATCTTGTTGTTGCTTGATATACAGAAACCCGAATCCGGATACGATCCATAATTGGATCGTCAGATCTGATTCTCAGCACCGATCGAGACCCTCGATCATGCACAACGGAAGCTACGAATTAGATTCGTTTACTATTTTACCACGATATGATTCGCATAATAAATTAATCTACAAGAAGGTTAATAGATTTACCCTAACCGGAGAGAAATAGGTAATCGACCAAAGGTAGAAGCCGTGATCTTCTGGATTTTATCTCCAAGCGACGACTGGTGGACGTCGATCCTCACCGTAGAACCTCCTCGAACATGCCCAAGAAAAACCCTAGTTTTTCTGCTCTTAATGACTAAGGCAAGAAACTAATTTTTCTTCCTTTTTATTGTGATGGTGGCGCCAATTTGTGATGATTATTGTGCTAGGAGGAACTCTCTTTTATATAAGAAAATAACTAGTCAAGAGAGAGTTATCTTTTTTACACCACAATTACCTATTCCCTTAAGGAAAAGATATTTTCCATAAGATAAGAGATAATTCCAAAAAATCAATCTCTTTATCTCTTTTCCATTAATTATCTAACAAATAAATAATTAATTAATTACACATGTGACATAATCTAGAAAATTTCTTTTCCTAATTATCTCAACATGGGGCGCCACCTTTTAAGCCATTTTAATAGAAAATGTCTTTTCTATTTTAAATATTATTTCCCAAATAAATAATATTGCATATTCATTAAATAGACCAACTATTTAATTAATTCTCGAGGTTCCACAAAAAGAGAAAACACTCACGTGTTAGGAGCCAACCCGGGGACCATGGACGTATAACTAGTAACTCTAATAAGTTGAATAAAATATTCATCGAACAAAATATTTCTACTCAAATTATTAATTTCGGAACTAAGCCACCATAAATCCGAAACTGGACTCTATCGATTATAGATATAACTTATTCTCAAAACGTCGAGTCGATAAGTGTCCATTGATATAATCATTACATACATACTAACCCTCCATAGACCATCCGTAACGAAGCATGAATATTTCCGTAAACCTTCTTCAATACAACTTATCCTTATTTACCATTAAACCACTAGTGATCAATTAGTTCATAACCAATACGAACTCCCGGGATCGATTAGTTTCTAGGATTAACAAATAAGGGGATTGTCTTTCTACTTCCCTCAGGAAGGAATGGATTCCATATCTGTGAGACACACACTTCTCATTCATTCCAGTATAGTGCCAATGTGAAAGTGATTCGGACCGCGCCTCTTAGCGATCCTTAACGAACACATCAAACCCAATCCTGAAACAAGTAGGAGTCTGTAATCACTTCAGGATTAAGGTTAATCCATATATGATCATCTTGTGATTTAATAAGATTTCTCAATCACAGAATTATAAGAGAAATGCAGATTAAATCGGTCCAGTCCTATATGACATCATATATAAATGCCCCACTTAGACAACCAATGTCGACGATCCGGATAAGACGGTCACACCATAAAGTGTTCTGGGTGCATTAATGGTGGTTTAATCAATAGACCCCATACTTTGATTAACTTCACCACGGACTAACATTTCAAGTGTATCACGATAAACTTATTCCTCATGTGTGACACACACTAAGTTGTATGGCTAAATTTGATACGACTTGGGGTTTTCAGTAGTGTATAACTTACAAGCACCAAGCAAGTAATAATATGAGAATAAATCTGTCATTTATTAATTCTAAAAACAATTAGATAAATTGTCTTTCGGGCGCTACTTCCCACAATCTCCCACTTGCCCGTATAGACAAGCAACAATTGTCTTTCGGGAACATTATATCTAACAATCTCCCACTTGCCCGTAAAGACCAGCAATGATTGTTTTTAGAGCACCACACCCTTATTCTATCTTTGCACAACATTCTCTCACTTGATCTAAAGGAACTGATCAGCTAGGTTGTCGGTTTTAAGGCGATCTTTAGGACCAAAACGCCGCCTCTCTACATGATCTGTCTGAACAGGTGGTACTCTTTCTCAATATGCTTTTGACCTCTTGTGACTGCGAAGATCATTTACATGAGCAACCTCTCAACTGTTTTCACAGTAAAATGGTATCGGCTCATCGAGACCTGGAATCACTTCCCGGTCCAACAAAGAACTTCTCAAGCCACACTGCCTATTTAGCGGCTCTTAAAGCTGCTATGTATTCGACTATCAGAGTCAAATTACTGAGCTGGATTGCTCCAGACTATAGCTCCATCACTATGAGAAAACACTAAGCCCGAGATCAATTAACGATTATCCTTAATTTGACTGTAAGTCAGAATCAGTGTAGTCAACAATACTCAGGTATGCGCCTGAATATAGACGCATATTACTCCTCGTTCACCGGAGATACTTGAGGATACACTATATTGCTATTCAACGTCCGAATCCAAGATTCAACTTTAATCGTCTTTTAATAACCTGACTTTCTCTATCCAAAAGTGGATTTATCCTATTTTCTCTAAATCCAAAGATTGAGAGAATTATTCCGTGAGGGGTTGGTTAGGAAACCTCTCGTTGAATTTTGCATAGGAAAATGCATTATCATCTTAACCAATAAGATGCTTGGGACATTGCCAACAACTTGTTCTCATGAATTCACCCGAATCAAATTCTAAGAATATAATCCACTTCTCTGATTCAGAGAATCTTGGCTCGTCAGTTTCTGACTTCAGATAACACACTCATGTTGCTTACAACTGTTGCCGTGTCACCTTTTGTTAACACTAGCGTTTACTACTTTACCAATATTGATTCTCTAGTCTACAAAAGACTCATCAATATTCTAGTCAAGCCCACACATTTCAAAACATGTGACTTTGAATGACCTAGAGGTTTGCTTTCATCCACCAATGAATATAAGCATTTGTCATTGTCTTTAAGCTAAAACCCCTACGTTCCGAATGAATTCAAGATCTTTTATTCAGCGAGAAAGTTTCAGGGCATCACCTCTGGTAATCTTCCTGCTTTTCAAGAAGTCAAGCAAGGCTGAGTGGCGAGAGAGTTTCAGGGCATCACCCCTGGTTAACTTTTACTTCTTAGGGAATTACCCCTACACCACTTAGTTTTGCATTGAAAAGATAAACTTTCTTATTCATTCGACTACTTTCCATGTAGATCCAATTACTCCCACTGGGCCTAAGACACTCAGGTGGTTCTACAAGAGTGTGAACAGCCATAGAGTATCAAAACTCCATTTTCAGGCATTATGGCTTTAAACCAACCTCTTTTATCAAAATCCTATACAGTCCTTGCAAAAGACCATAGGTTATCAATCACCCCAGCAGACTGTAGAGACTGCATAATCATAGTGGGTCAACGGTTAAACCATACTCCCACTGCACTTGGGTGGATTGACATTCTGATCTGGTTCAATAGTATTTATCAACGTAACCCCCAACAACAAATGTTGGATGTGGTCTGATTAAATCAGATATTAAATCCTTCAGTAAATGTACTTCAAGGTGTAAGGGTGTTATTTAAACATTCTTTTAGAAAAAAGTTGTAACAATGTAACTGTCACCATCCGATCTTAAGAATCCTATAACCAACCTCCACTCATTGTATTAAGATATTTCACGATCAGTCACCATCTGAATGTGTATGCAAAATCTCCAGTCCTACCTTCAAGCATAAATGCTAAATGCCTCTATTTGCAGAAGTGGAATAAATTTACTTCACTCATTATCCACAAATTCATAAGCATCTTCTAGGTAGACTTCTCTGTATTGCATAAAAATGTAAACCATTATTTTGCAATCAAAATCTTAATTGAGCTAAGCAGTGTAATATAGCACATCAATAACTATACAAGACAATACATGGTTTATCCTTTCAGTGAAATCCTTTCACTCGGAGGTAGGCCGAGCATCAGTTCCAAATACTTTTCTATGGAATATATCTGAGCATGAAATACTCTTTTCTCTAGTAATATCAGAGATTCCTCCAAATATTTAGATGAACTATTCGGCATTTCGAATAGACTTTAGACAAAATTTCTATTACTAAAAAAACTCCCACTAGCGAGGATCATTCATAAGACCCCGAAGGTCAATATGAACAAGCTATGATACTTCTTTAGTTCTATTACCCTTTCCTAATTGAAAGGTTACTTAGTCATTTTTCCTTTGAGATAGTGTTCTTAGACTGGGAGATAGGAATCACCCTTAGCCAGTCTTACGATCTTATCTTTAGGATATATGCACTAGTTAATAGATGTTGAAGAATCGTTTATCAAAATACTGAAACCATTAGGCTTAATAGTTTATGATGTGTTAAATATACCTTTTCAGCATTACTTAGTGGTTCTGACTCTATCGAACACAAGTCCGAGTCTCAGAATCGGATTCAAATGTCATATTCACTTTCTTTAAGGCAACTATATTATCAATTTGAAAGTTAATCCATTTGTTCCAACGAATCTGAAAAAGCAGAAATTAGATTTCTGCGATATTCAAGGATTAAAATTCAAAAATTTATTTCCTTATATCACTCACACTATCTTAGCTGAAATAACTGCCTGTTGTCTACTCTTCATCATGAATGCCCAGCTACCTTGTTCTTACAAAAGAACTTTAGCTTCTGAGTCAAATTACTCGGTTAAGAAAGTCTCTAAGGATTCATAGGTTAGTGATCCGAAATCACTTTCCTTATCCTATATTTCTCTTATTAATATTTCGGTTTAGCGTTTAAATATATTTCGTTTTGATGATTTGCACTTGTAGACATTTACCTTCCCATTCTTGGCTTTCTATAAAGGAAATGGCTGTGAACTAGCAGTTCATTTGAGTAGACACTACTCGTAAACTGTGGGATGTCTAGTGAGATTGATACCAAATCATTCTCGTCATCTTTGAACTAATTTTGTTTTGTCTCTCGTTCAACACAAGTGACAGCAGTGACATTTTTATCAATGTCACTTAAGTTTGAAGGCTTAAGAGGAACATCCCCTTCCGAAAAATTAATTTGCAATTTCCATTACTGAGTTCAACGTTCTTGTTACTCTTCCACTTTTACGAAGTCATCATCAGTCAATTTGTCGTGTTTAGCAGTTTAGATACCTTGAGATGATATGTAGTTGTAAAATAATTTATGACAGAATTATAAATCAAATCATACACCACAACAAATAATTATTTTAGGAATTAAAAACGTGACATCATGCATGCGATTTATCCTACCATTCCAAGGATTTAATCTCACCTCGGTGCCGCCGTAGGTAGGTCAAAGAGATGACAAAGAGATTAAATTGAGACAATCTCTCTCTCTTAACAATCGAAATAAAGAGCTACAAAAGTCGATGCCATATCCCGGCCCGCCCCCAGTTTGCGTGATAGGGTACATAGCATGGCCTCCTTAAACCCTATGTGTGGCAAACCCAAAGTGTAGGAAAATCCACCACATAGGGAAGAGTACTCGCTCTATGTACCCCCAAAAAAGTCCCTAGCCAAAAAGTAATTACACCGGTGAAATGCAAAAGAGTACAAAAGCGCCGTCATGGTCAAGCTTGCCCTCGACCGCCGTGCCTCCGAGAGGTCTTGGATCGGTGATGCTTGCCGTCGTCCTCAAGAAGAGCCGCCACGTCCTTCCGAAATTGCTTTCAAGTGCAAGCGTTCGTATTCCAATCCGTAAACGGAGGGATCAAGAGTAGATGAAGTCATACGCCAATATATAAATAAGCAAAGCATTGTGTGAAGATGAATGAAACAAAAACACCTGGATTGCACCCCTAGCATTGTGATAGGGGTGCGTCCAATAGTAAGCATCCAATGGCCGCCGTCATGCGTGAACTTCAAGAAGCCGAAGAAAGTGGTCCGTACGCCACACAAACATACCATGGGTGAGGTAAACAACAAGTATACACTAGACGAAGTAGGGATGAGGAATAAAAACACTGGTTTGCACCCCATCAAAATGAGGGGGTGCGTCCAATTAGTATGATGTTGTCCGGTCATTGATACGGCGGACATGAGGCGGGCCAAAAAGATCATCGTGCATTAGACTCCGAATATGTGGTGGGACTTCCGCTTGATTGTAGAAGAGCTGATCATTTCCATCGAGGGCCGCCAGTGCGTCGGCAACTCTATTGCACTCTCTATATATGTTGAGGGGCCGCCCGCATCCTGTGTGGTATTCTGGGATGGACCATTGGCGGGCTTCCTGCGTGTATTAGCTGGTGGAGGGTTCTTCCTTAAGCACTTATCCTCTGCATGCCCAATCCGATGACAAAAGGTACAGTAGTCCGGCCAGTATTCAGCATGGACTTCCTGCCAATGGCCCTTGTGCACATCCTCACCTAACCATATTCGAGTACAACGTGGTTTTTGAATATCCACTTCAACCAAAGTGCCCAGCAACGAACACGGTCTTCTCATATCCGCGGTGGCTGCATCCGTCTGAAGCGGTCTACCAATAAGGCCACCAATTTTACTAACATACTTAGGATTAAAGTATGGCAGAGGCAATCCAGGAAACTCAAACCAGATAGGTACCAAAGAACAGTCCGCATTGCCGTGAAAATCCACCGTCCACTTGGACAATTCAAATCTACTGGGACCCATATTCCACTCTCTTCGAGTAAAGAGACGATTATAGTCTTCTTGGCAACCGGGGTGGACAAGAACATGCTTAGTATCAAGCAAACCAACTTTACATGCGCCTTTAAATCAAGTCGAACAAAGAACTTACTGTGGTCCCAAAAGACGAATCGATGTGGCCATGATTATCCAAATTACGAATGTCATCGATGCGAGGCCGATAGTCTAGGAAGCGAGCTACCAAAGCATTTTCAAACGGTTTGGCTAGAATTTCTAGCTCGGCTCTCGAAACAAAAAAAAGCCGGTTCACCCTTACACAAGCCGTATGTGCCAAAGTCCGGAACGTCGACCTTGTGGTTAGCGTAGCCGCCGCATAAGACCGTGGAGGCGGCATAGGGGAGAGGCGTGGGGGTCGGCCACCGGTGAGACCCCCGGTGGGTCCACCATGCCCACAGAGAAACTTGTTGCACACGAAAACCCTAACCGAAGAGAAGCACCCAGAAGTTGCCAACCGCTGAAAGAGCTGGGGTGACCGCTGTTGGTGATGCTTGCAAATAGCTGAAGGTGCTGAACGACGTGGAAGAAAGCACGGCCAAGGAGGAGACTAGCCGGAGAAGGTAGCACGGCCTAGGAGGAGACCCACTGCCACCAACGGGAAACCCTCTCCCAAGACCGCAAAGAGCACAACCCAAAGCATTTTCGTCCCATGCAGGGACCAAATTAGACGAAAAAAGCACCAAGAAATTCAGCGAAATGAATGCAAGTTGTTAGGACGAGTGATTTGTAATAAATGATTGTGAAAAAGAATCAAAAGAACGCATTGAATGCGAGCCTAGTAGATCGAAATTGGCAAGATGGAAACCCTAGTCGCCCAAATCGCTAACGAGAGCTTCTCTCTCTAAATTTAAGGTCCAAAGAGAGGAGGTGGGCGTGGTTGAAGCCGGAGGAGAGGAGGAGGAGAGGAGGTGGTGTGCGGAGGAGGAGGAGGAGGAGACCGAAAAATTCGAAATGAAGAAGAAAGGAGAAGAGAGGAGGCGATCCGAAATGCGAGCGATATCCGTCGCATTTTGCGACGGAAACTAATGTCCGTCGCAAACAAAAACCTAATTCTCGTCGCAAACATGTACATACGTAATAATGAAATAATTTATAATAATTTATTAAATATTCCGTCGCAAATGATAAAAATTCCGTCGTGCGACGGAAAAGCCGGCAAAAAACGCTGGCGAAGATCACGACACCGCCGGCCGGAGCCGACGAAAGAAACAAGAACCCGCCGAGAAAACCCTAGTCTCGCCGAGAAAACCTTCCAATCGAATATTTGAATTAGTGCATTGTCTAACAATTAAACCATTTAAGAATCGAACATCTCCTATTAATTGTTGATTACCTTCCATTTTCAGCCAAGATATTTACAAAAATATCCTTGTGAGTGTGACCTACTGTTTCATATTTTTAAGTACGCCCCGAGTATGCCGCCATAGGGTAGGTCAGTGACCCGACGAGTACTCAAAATCCTATCCTTTCGGAAACCAAGCCTTGAATTTTGATAGCGGTGAAGGCTATCCGTAGGGGACTGAAATCAAAGCGGCATGAGGTGTCACCATTCTCTCACGTGCTTTTGTCAACAGTAGAGGCCGTGGGGTCGGTTGTCACCTTCCCGGCTCCCACTCGTTATTTTGAAAATTAGGTAGTCTCTTTTGGATTATAGAATTTTATAATAATACAAAAACAATAGATCGTGAATATTTAATATAATTCTCCCACTAGTTCATCGGTTCCAAATACCGTCTAACTAGTGTTACTATATCCACCATCCTCCAATTTTTATTGTTTAAAATTCCTTTGTGTAGACACTACACAAATAAAATTCCTTTGTGAATTTCGTAATCCTAATACATTAGGACATTTGATTTTTCAATAATTCAAAAAACAATAATCACAAAATTTAAAGCTCCCACTAGTTTATCGGTTCCAAATACCGTCTAACTAGTGACACTATATTCATGATTTTCCAATTTTTTCGATAGAAAATCCTTGTGTAGACACTACACAATTTAAAATTCACTAAAGAATTTTAAAGTCCAAATCTTGTCATGATAAAAATATAGGATCTCAGAATTTTTCAATAATCAAAAAACAATAAATCAGGGAAAGCAATCACCAACTTATCGGTTTCAAATACCGTCTAAAAGTGTCCTATCTTTTCACGATTTTCCAATTTTGATTATCAAAATTCTAATTTATATAGTCACTACATAAATGAAACCCTGAAGGATTAATAATCCCAAATTATGTTTATCATGTGAATTTTATAACCCGATAAAATTCCGTTTCCTTTAATTAATTTAATTTATTTTTTAATCTAAATTAATTATCGTGTTGATACATGTCTAATTAATTTCAACATTAATTTTCTACATGTATGCATATGCTAGGAGTGGAATTCATTAATATGATGCATGACATGGTTATATCACATAAATAATCATACAAGAAAATATATGAGAAAAATAAACCACTGAGATGGACCGTTGGTACCCCCCGTATCTAATCTATAAATAAATAAACCCTAAGCAAAGAATAAAAGTTCATCTACTATATTCTTCAGCCGTTTCAGGTATTCACTTTTCTGCTCTTGTTCCTTTACCAAAATATGCTCCAGCTGAGTCAGTAATAGTCTTTTCTTCCTTCGGCACCACCCGAGTTCGAATCCTTGCAGCAGAATCCTCCACCCCTTTTTTTTTGTTTTTTTTTTGTTTTTCGTTCATACAAAAAAATTTCATTCGTATGTAATTTTTTTTTCTTTTTCGAACCAAAAAGAAAACAAAAATATTATTTCAGAATTAATCCGGCCAAGGGGATTCAAACTCGGGTCTCCAAACCATTGAAGTTGTGACTTGACCACTGCGCCGGCATTCAGTTTTGATGAAGATTGCATCCAGTTTAAATAAATAGGTTTTCGGCCGACAAGAAATAAATAAAATAATTCTAAATTGCAGAAAATTAAATTGCATGATATCCTATACCTGGAAAAACGGGTTTACAATAGATCTAACGGTAAACAGGTACCAACCCCAATCCATCTCGTCAACCAAACATTCAATCGCATAAATTAAATTAAAAGATGCAATTTTATTCTATTCCACTCCCTTTTAATTTATTATGCAATCAAGATCGCAAAAACGCATTAACCTGGCTCCGATACCACATGCTTGATATACAGAAACCCGAATCCGGATCCGATCCATAATTGGATCGTCAGATATGATTCTCAGCACCGATCGAGACGCTCGATTGTGCACAGCGGAAGCTACGAATTAGATTCGTTTACGATTTTACCATGATATGATTCGCATAATAAATTAATCTACAAGAAGGTTAATAGATTTACCCCAACCGGAGAGAAATAGGTAATCGACCAAAGAGAGAAGCCGTGATCTTCTGGATTTTATCTCCAAGCGACGACTGGTGGATGTCGATCCTCGCCGTAGAACCTCCTCGAACATGCCCAAGAAAAACCCTAGTTTTTCTGCTCTTAATGACTAAGGCAAGAAACTAATTTTTCTTCCTTTTTATTCTGATGGTGGCGCCAATTTGTGATGATTATTGTACTAGGAGGAACTCTCTTTATATAGGAAAATAACTAGTCAAGAGAGAGTTATCTTTTTCACACCATAATTAACTATTCCCATAATGAAAAGATATTTGCCATTAGATAAGAGATAATTCCCAAAAAATCAATCTCTTTATCTCTTTTCCATTAATTATCTAACATATAAATAAATAATTAATTACACATGTGACATAATCTAGAAAATTTCTTTCCTAATTATCTCAACATGGGGCGCCACCTTTTAAGCCATTTTAATAGAAAAATGTCTTTTCGATTTTAAATATTATTTACCAAATAAATAATATTGCATATTCATTAAATAGACCAACTATTTAATTTATTCTCGAGGTTCCACAAAACGAGAAAACACTCGCGTGTTAGGAGCCAACCCGGGGACCATGGACGTATAACCAGTAGCTCCAATAAATTGAATAAAATATTCATCGAACAGAATATTTCTACTCAACTTATTTATTCCGGAATTACGCCACCATAAATCCAAAACTGAACTCTATCGATTATAGATATAACTTATTCTCAAAACATCGAGTCGATAAGTGTCCATTGATATAATCATTACATACATAATAACCCTCCATACACTATCTGTAACGAAGCAAGAATATTTCCGTAAACCTTCTTCAGTACAACGTATCCTTATTTACCATTAACCCACTAGTGATCAATTAGTTCATACCCAATACGAACTCCCGGGATCGATCAGTTTCTAGGATTAACAAATAAGGGGATTGTCTTTCTACTTCCCCCAGGAAGGAATGTATTCAATATCTGTGGACACACACTTCTCACTCATTCCAGTATAGTGCCAACGTGAAAGTGATTCGGACCGCGCCTCTTAGCGATCCTTAACGAACACATCAAACTCAATCCTGAAACAAGTAGGAGTTTGTAATCACTTCAGGATTAAGGTTAATCCATCTATGATCATCTTGTGATTTAATAAGATTTCTCAATCACAGAATTATAAGAGAAATGCAGATTAAATCGGTCCAGTCCTATATGACATCATATATAAATGCCCCACTTAGACAACCAATGTCAACGGTCCGGATAAGACGGTCACACCATAAAGTGTTCTGGGCGCATTAATGGTGGTTTAATCAATAGACCCCATACTTTGATTTACTTCACCACGGACTAACATTTCAAGTGTATCACCATAAACTTAATCCTCATGTATGACACACACTAAGTTGTATGGCTACATATGATACGACTTGGGGTTTTCTGTAGTGTATTACTTACAAGCACCAAGCAAGTAATAAGATGAGAATAAATCTGTCATTTATTAATACTAAAAACAATTACATAAATTGCTTTTCAGGCGCTACTTCCCACATTCTCCCACTTGCCCGTATAGACAATCAACAATTGTCTTTCGAGCACACTATATCTAACATTCTCCCACTTGCCCGTAAAGACAAGAAATGATTTTTTTAGAGCACCACACCCTTATTCTATCTTTCCACAACATTCTCTCACTTGTTCTAAAGGAACTGATCAGCTAGGTTGTCGGTTTTGAGGCGATCTTTAGGACCAAAACAATGCCTCTCTACACGATCTGTCTGAACTGGTGGTACTCTTTCTCAATAGGCTTTTGACCTCTTGTGACTGCGAAGATCATTTGCATGAGCTACCTCTCAACTGTTTTCACATTAAAATGGTATCGGCTTATCGAGACCTGGAATCACTTCCCGGTCCAACAAAGAACTTCTCAAGCCACACTGCCTATTTAGCGGCTATGAAAGCTGTTATGTATTCGACTAACAGAGTAAAATTACAGTGCTGGATTGCTCCAGATTATAGCTCCATCATTATGAGAAAACACTGATCCCGAGATCAATTAATGATCATCCTTAATTTGACTGTAAGTCAGAATCAGTGTAGTCAACAATACTTAGGTATGCGCCTGAATATGGACGGATATTACTCCTCGTTCTCCGAAGATACTTGAGGATACACTATACTGCTATTCAACGTCCGAATCCAAGATTCGACTTTAATCGTCTTTTAATAACCCGACTTTCTCTATCCGAAATAGGATTTATCCCATTTTCTCTAAATCCAAAGGTTGAGAGAATTATTCCATGAGGGGTTGGTTAGGAAACCTCTCGTTGAATTTTGCATACGAAAATGCATTATCATCTTAACCAATAAGATGCATGGGACATTGCCAACAACTTGTTCTCATGAATTCAACCGAATCAAATTCTAAGAATATAGTCCACTTCTCTGATTCAGAGAATCTTGGCTCGTCAGTTTTTGACATCAGATAACACACTCATGTTGCTTAAACTGTTGAAGTGTCACCTTTTGTTAACACTAGCGTTTACTACTTTACCAATATTGATTCTATGGTCTACAAAAGACTCGTCAATATTCTGGTCAAGCCCACACATTTCAAAACATATGACTTTGAATGACCTAGAGGTTTGATTTAATCCACCAATGAATATAAGCATCTGTCATTGTCTTTAAGCTAAAAACCCTACGTTCTGAATGAATTCAAGCTCTTTTGTTCGGCGAGAAAGTTTCAGGGCATCACCCCTGGTAATCTTCCTGCTTTCCAAGAAGTCAAGCAAGGCTGAGTGGCGAGAGAGTTTCAGGGCATCACCCCTGGTTAACTCTCTAGTTCTTAGGGAATTACCCCTACACCACTTAGTTTTTCACTGAAAAGATAAACTTTCTTATTCATTCGACTCTTTTCCAAGTAGATCCAATTACTCTCACAGGGCCTGAGACACTCAGGCGGTTCTACAAGAGTGTGAACAGCCATAGAGTATCAAAACTCCATTTTCAGGCATTATGGCTTTAAACCAACCTCTTTTATTAGAATCCTATACAGTCCTTGCAAAATACCATAGGTTATCGATCACCCCCTGCAGACTGTAGAGACTGCATAATCACAGTGGCTCAACGGTTAAACCATACTCCCACTGCACTTGGGTGGATTGACATTCTGATCTGGTTCAGTAGTATTTATCAACGTAACCCCCAACAACCAATGTTGGTTGTGGTCTAATTAAATCAGATAGTAACTCCTTGAGTAAATGTACTTCAAGGTCTAAGGTTGTTATTTAAACATTCTTTTAGAAAAAAGTTGTAACAGTGTAACTGTCACTATCCGATCTTAAGAATCTTATCACCAACCTCCACTCATTGTATTAAGATATTTCACGATCAGTCACCATCTAAATATGTATGCAAAATCTCCAGTCCTACCTTCAAGCATAAATGCTACATGCCTCTATTTCCGGAAGTGGAATAAATTTACTTCACTCATTATCCACAAATTCATAAGCATCTTCTAGGTAGACTTCTCGGTATTGCATAACAATGTAAACCGTTATTTTGCAATCAATATCATAATTGAGCTAAGAAGTGTAATGTAGCATATCAATAACAATACAAGACAATACATGGTTTATCCTTTCAGTGAAATCCTTTCACTCGGAGGTAGGCCAAGCATCAGTTCCAAATACTATGCTATAGCCTGTATCTGAGCATGGAATACTCTTTTCTCTGGTAATATCAGAGATTCCTCCAAATATTTAGATGAAATATTCGGCGTTTTGAGTAGTCTTTAGACAAAATGTCTATTTCTGAAAAAACTCCCACAAGCTTGTATCCTTCATAAGACCCCGAAGGTCAATATGAACAAGCTATGATACTTCTTTAGTTCTATTACCCTTTCCTAATTGAAAGGTTACTTAGTCATTTTTCCTTTGAGATAGTGTTCTTAGACTGGGAGATAGGAATCACCCTTAGCCAGTCTTATGATCTTATCTTTAGGATATATGCACTAATTAATAGATGCTGAAGAATCGTTTATCAAAATACTGAAACCATTTGGCTTAATAGTTTATGATGTGTTACATATACCTTTTCAGCATTACTTAGTGGTTCTGACTCTATCAAACACAAGTCCGAGTCTCAGAATCGTATATAAATGTCATATTCACTTTCTTTAAGGCAACTATATTATCGATTTGAAAGTGAATCCATTTGTTCCAACGATTCTGAAAAACGGAAATTAGATTTCTACGATATTCAAGGATTAAAATTCAAAAATTTATTTCCTTATATCACTCACACTATCTTAGCTGAAATAACTGCACGTTGTCTACTCTTCATCATGAATGCCTAGCTACCTTGTTCTTACAAAAGAACTTTAGCTTCTGAGTCAAATTACTCGGTTAAGAAAGTCTCTAAGGATTCATAGGTTAGTGATCCGAAATCACTTTCCTTATCCTATATTTCTCTTATTAATATTTCGGTTTAGCCTTTAACTTATTTAGTTTAGATGACTTGCACTTGTAGACATTTACCTTCCCATTCTTGACTTTCTATAAAGGAAATGGCCGTGAACTAGCAGTTCATTTGAGTAGACACTACTCGTAAACTGTGGGATGTCTAGTGTGATTGATACCAAATCATTCTCGTCATCTTTGAACTAATTTTGTTTTGTCTCTCATTCAACACAAGTGACCGCAGTGACATTTTTATCAATGTCACTTAAGTTTGAAGGCTTAAGAGGAACATCCTCTTCCGAAAAATTAATTTTCAATTTCCATTATTGAGTTCAACGTTCTTGTTACTTTTCCACTTTTACGAAGTCATCATCAGTCAATTTATCGTGTTTAGCAGTTTAGATACCTTGAGATGATATGTAGTTGTAAAATAATTTATGACAGAATTATAAATCAAATCACACACCACAACAAATAATTATTTTAGGAATTAAAAACGTGACATCATGCATGCAGTTTATCCTACCATTGCAAGGATTTAATCTCACACCTCAGTGCCGCCGTAGGGTAGGTCAAAGAGATGACGATTAAACCATTTAAGAATCGAACATCTCCTATTAATTGTTGATTACCTTCCATTTTCAGCCAAGATATTTATAAAAATTTCCTTTTGAGTGTGACCAACTGTTTCATATTTTTAAGTACGCCCCGAGTATGCCGCCATAGGGTAGGTCCGTGACCCGACGAGTACTGAAAATCCTATCCTTTCGGAAACCAAGCCTTGAATTTTGATAGCGGTGAAGGCTATCCGTAGGGGGCCGAAATCAAAGCGGCATGAGGTGTCACCATTCTCTCACGTGCTTGTGTCAACAGTAGAGGCCGTGGGGTCGGTTGCCACCTTCCCCGCTCCCACTCATTATTTTGAAAATTAGGTAGTCTCTTTAGGATTTTAGAATTTTATAATAATACAAAAACAATAGATCGTGAATATTTAATATAATCCTCCCACTAGTTCATCGGTTCCAAATACCGTCTAACTAGTTTCACTATATCCACGATCCTCCAATTTTTATTGATTAAAATTCCTTTGTGTAGGCACTACACAAATAAAATTCCTTTGTCAATTTCGTAATCCTAAAACATTAGGACATTTGATTTTTCAATAATTCGAAAAACAATAAATCACAAAATTTAAAGCTCCCACTAGTTTATCGGTTCCAAATACCGTCTAACTAGCGACACTATATTCATGATTTTCCAATTTTTTCGCTAGAAAATGCTTGTGTAGACACTACACAATTTAAAATTCACTAAAGAATTTTAAAGTCCTAATCTTGTCATGATAAAAATTTAGGATCTCAGAATTTTTCCAATAATCGAAAAACAATAAATCATGGAAAGCAATCACCAACTTATCGGTTTTAAATACCGTCTAGTTAGTGTCCTATCTTTTCACGATTTTCCAATTTTGATTATCAAAATTATAATTTAAGTAGTCAATACATAAATAAAACCCCGAACGATTAATAATCCCAAATTATGTTTATCATGTGAATTTTATATCCCGATAAAATTCCGTTTCCTTTAATTAATTTAATTTATTTTTTAATTTAAATTAATTATCGTGTTGATACATGTCTAATTAATTTCAATATTAATTTTCTACATGTATGCATATGCTAGGAGTGGAATTCATGAATATGATGCATAGCATGGTTATATCACATAAATAATCATACAAGAAAATAAATGCGAAAAATAAACCACTGAGATGAACCGTTGGTACCCCCGTATCTAATCTATAAATAAATAAACCCCAAGCATATAATAAAAGTTAATCTACTATATTCTTCAGCCGTTTCAGATATTTACTTTTCTGCTCTTGTTCCTTTACCAAAATATGCTCCAGTTGAGTCGGTAAGAGTCTTTTCTTTCTTCATCACCACCCGAGTTCGAATCCTTGCAGCAGAATCCGCTCCCCCTTTTTTGTTTTTGTTTTTTTTTTCCGTTCGTAAAAAAAAATTTGTTCGTATGTATTTTTTTTCTTTTTCGAACCAAAAACAAAATAAAAAATATATTTCAGAATTAATCCGGCCAATGGGAGTCGAACTCGGGTCTCCAAACCATTAAAGCTGTGACTTGACCACTGCGCGGGCGTTCATATTTGATGAAGATTGCATCCGGTTTAAATAAATAGGTTTTCGGCCGACAAGAAATAAATAAAACAATTCTAAATTGCAGAAAATTAAATTGCATGATATCCTATACCTGGAAAAACAGGTTTACCATATATCTAACGGCAAATAGGTACCAACCCCAATCCATCTCGTCAACCAAACATTCAATCGCATAAATTAAATTAAAAGATGCAATTTTATTCTATTCCACTCCCTATTAATTAATTATGCAATCAAGATCGCAAAAACGCTTTAACCTGGCTCCGATACCACATGCTTGATATACAGAAACCCGAATCCGGATCCGATCCATAATTGGATCGTCAGATCTGATTCTCAGCACCGATCGAGACGCTCGATCATGCACAGCGGAAGCTATGAATTAGATTCGTTTACGATTTTGCCACGATATGATCCGCATAATAAATTAATCTACAAGAAGGTTAATAGATTTACCCCAACCGGAGAGAAATAGGTAATCGACCAAAGGGAGAAGCTGTGATCTTCTGGATTTTATCTCCAAACGACGGCTGGTTGACGTCGATCGTCGCCATAGAACCTCCTCGAACATGCCCAAGAAAAACCCTAGTTTTTCTGTTCTTAATGACTAAGGCAAGAAACTTATTTTTCTTCATTTTTTTGTGATGGTGGCGCCAATTTGTGATGATTATTGTGTTAGGAGGAACTCTCTTTATATAGGAAAATAACTAGTCAAGAGAGAGTTATCTTTTTCACACCACAATTACCTATTCCCATAAGGAAAAGATATTTTTCATAAGATAAGAGATAATTCCCAAAAAATCAATCTCTTTATCTCTTTTCCATTAATTATCTAACAAATAAATAAATAATTAATTACACATGTGACATAATCTTGAAAATTTCTTTTCCTAATTATCTCAACATGGGGTGCCACCTTTTAAGCCATTTTAATAGAAAAATGTCTTTTCTATTTTAAATATTATTTACCAAATAAATAATATTGCATATTCATTAAATATACCAACTATTTAATTAATTCTCGAGGTTCCACAAAACGAGAAAACACTCGCGTGTTAGGAGCCAACCCGGGGACCATGGACGTATAACCAGTAGCTCCAATAAATTGAATAAAATATTAATCAAACAGAATATTTCTACTCAACTTATTAATTCCGGAATTACGCCACCATAAATTCGAAACTGAACTCTATCGATTATAGATATAACTTATTCTCAAAACGTCGAGTCGATAAGTGTCCATTGATATAATCATTACATACATACTAACCCTCCATAGACTATCCGTAACGAAGCAAGAATATTTCCGTAAACCTTCTTCAATACAACTTATCCTTATTTACCATTAACCCACTAGTGATCAATTAGTTCATAACCAATACGAACTCCCGGGATCGATCAGTTTCTAATATTAAAAAATAAGGGGATTGTCTTTCTACATCCCTTGGGAAGGAATGGATTCCATATCTGTGAGACACACACTTCTCTCTCATTCCAGTATAGTGCCAACGTGAAAGTGATTCGGACCGCGCCTCTTAGCGATCCTTAACGAACACATCAAACCCAATCGTAAAACAAGTAGGAGACTGTAATCACTTCAGGATTAATGTTAATCCATATATGATCATCTTGTGATTTAATAAGATTTCTCAATCACAGAATTATAAGAGAAATGCAGATTAAATCGGTCCAGACCTATATGACATCATATATAAATGCCCCACTTAGACAACCAATGTCGACGGTCTGGATAAGACGGTCACACCATAAGGTGTTCTGGGCGTATTAATGGTGGTTTAATCAATAGACCCCATACTTTGATTAACTTCACCACGGACTAACATTTCAAGTGTATCACCATAAACTTAATCCTCATATGTGACACAAACTAAGTTGTATGGCTATATATGATACGACTTGGGGTTTTCAGTAGTGTATTACTTACAAGCACCAAGCAAGTAATAAGATGAGAATAAATCTGTCATTTATTAATTCTAAAAACAATTACATAAATTGTCTTTAGAGCGCTACTTCCCACAATCTCCCACTTGCCCATATAGACAAGCAACAATTGTCTTTCGGGCACACTATATCTAACAATCTCCCACTTGCCCGTAAAGACAAGCAATGATTGTTTTTAGAGCACCACACCCTTATTCTATCTTTCCACAACATTCTCTCACATGCTCTAAAGGAACTGATCAGCTAGGTTGTCGGTTTTGAGGCGATCTTTAGGACCAAAACACCGCCTCTCTACACGATCTGTCTGAACACGTGGTACTCTTTCTCAATATGCTTTTGACCTTTTGTGACTGTGAAGATCATTTGCATGAGCTACCTCTCAACTGTTTTCACAGTAAAATGGTATCGGCTCATCGAGACCTGCAATCACTTCCCGGTCCAACAAAGAACTTCTCAAGCCACACTGCCTATTTAGCGGCTCTGAAAGCTGCTATGTATTCAACTAACAGAGTCAAATTACAGTGCTGGATTGCTCTAGACTATAGCTTCATCACTATGAGAAAACACTGAGCCCGAGATCAATTAACGATCATCCTCAATTTGACTGTAAGTCAGAATCAGTGTAGTCAAGAATACTCAGGTATGCGCCTGAATATAGACGCATATTACTCCTCATTCTCCGAAGATACATGAGGATACACTATACTGCTATTCAACATCCGAATCCAAGATTCGACTTTAATCGTCTTTTAATAACCTGACTTTCTCTATCCAAAAGAGGATTTATCCCATTTTCTCTAAATCCAAAGATTGAGAGAATTATTCCGTGAGGGATTGGTTAGGAAACCTCTCGTTGAATTTTGCATACGAAAATGCATTATCGTCTTAACCAATAAGATGAATGGGACATTGCCAACACCTTGTTCTCATGAATTTGACCGAATCAAATTCTAAGAAGATAGTCCATTTCTCTGATTCAGTGAATCTTGGCTCGTCAGTTTCTGACTTCAGATAACACACTCATGTTGCTTAAAACTGTTGCAGTGTCACCTTTTTTTAACACTAGCGTTTACTACTTTACCAATATTGATTCTCTGGTCTACAAAAGACTCATCAATATTCTGGTCAAGCCCACACATTTAAAAACATGTGAATTTGAATGACCTAGAGGTTTGTTTTAATCCACCAATGAATATAAGCATCTGTCATTGTCTTTAAGCTAAAACCCTACGTTCTGAATGAATTCAAGCTCTTTTGTTCGGCGAGAAAGTTTCAGGGCATCACCCCTGGCAATCTTCCTTCTTTCCATGAAGTCAAGCAAGGCTGAGTGGCGAGAGAGTTTCAGGGCATCACCCCTGGTTAACTCTCTACTTCTTAGGGAATTACCCCTACACCACTTAGTTTTGCATTGAAAAGATAAACTTTCTTATTTATTCGACTCTTTTCCATGTAGATCCAATTACTCTCACTGGGCCTGAGACACTCAGGCGGTTCTACAAGAGTGTGAACAACCATAGAGTATCAAAACTCCATTTTCAGGCATTATGGCTTTAAACCAAACTCTTTTATCAGAATCCTATACAGTCATTGCAAAAGACCATAGGTTATCGATCACCCCCTGCAGACTGTAGAGACTGCATAATCACAGTGGCTCAACGGTTAAACCATACTCCCACTGCACTTGGGTGGATTGACATTCTGATCTAGTTTAGTAGTATTTATCAATGTAACCCCCAACAACCAATGTTGGATGTGGTCTGATTAAATCAGATAGTAACTCCTTGAGTAAATGTACTTCAAGGTCTAAGGTTGTTATTTAAACATTCTTTTAGATAAAAGTTGTAAAAGTGTAACTGTCACCATCCGATCTTAAGAATCTTATAACCAACCTCAACTCATTGTATTATGATATTTCACGATTAGTCACCATCTGAATGTGTATGTAAATAGCCAGTCCTACCTTCAAGCATAAATGCTCAATGGCTCTATTTGCGGAAGTGGAATAAATTTACTTCACTCATTATCCACAAATTCATAAGCATCTTCTAGGTAGACTTCTCGTTATTGCATAACAACGAAAACCGTTATTTTGCAATCAATATCTTAATTGAGCTAAGAAGTGTAATGTAACATATCAATAATTATACAAGACAATACATGGTTTATCCTTTCAGTTCCAAATACTATGCTATGGCCTGTATCTGAGCATGGAATACTCTTTTCTCTGGTAATATCAAAGATTCCTCCAAATATTTAGATGAACTATTCGGAGTTTCGAGTAGTCTTTAGACAAAATGTCTAATACTCAAAAAACTCCCACTAGCTTGTATCCTTCATAAGACCCCGAAGGTCAATATGAACAAGCTATGATACATCTTTAGTTCTATTACCCTTTCCTAATTGAATGGTTACTTAGTCATTTTTCCTTTGAGATAGTGTTCTTAGACTGGGAGATAGGAATCACCCTTAGCCAGTCTTAAGATCTTATCTTTAGGATATATGCACTAATTAATAGATGCTGAAGAATCGTTTATCAAAATACTGAAACCTTTTGGCTTAATAGTTTATGATGTGTTACATATACCTTTTCAGCATTACTTAGTGGTTCTGACTCTATCAAACACAATTCCGAGTCTCAGTATCGTATACAAATGTCATATTCACTTTATTTAAGGCAACTATATTATCGATTTGATAGTGAATCCATTTGTTCCAACGAATCTGAAAGAAAAAAAACAGAAATTAGATTTCTGCGATATTCGAGGATTAAAATTCAAAAATTTATTTCCTTATATCACTCACACTATCTTAGCTGAAATAACTACCCGTTGTCTACTTTTCATCATGAATGCCCAGCTACCTTGTTCTTACAAAAGAACTTTAGCTTCTGAGTCAAATTACTCGGTTAAGAAAGTCTCTTAGGATTCATAGGTTAGTGATCCGAAATCACTTTCCTTATCCTATATTTCTCTTATTAATATTTCGGTTTAGCCTTTGACTTATTTTGTTTAGATGACTTGCACTTGTAGACATTAACCTTCCCATTCTTGGCTTTCTATAAAGGAAATGGACGTGAACTAGCAGTTCATTTGAGTGGACACTACTCGTAAATTGTGGGATGTCTAGTGAGATTGATACAAAATAATTCTCGTCATCTTTGAACTATTTTTGTTTTGTCTCTCGTTCAATACAAGTGACAGCAGTGACATTTTTATCAATGTCACTTAAGTTTGAAGGCTTAATAGGAACATCCTCTTCCGAAAAATTAATTTGCAATTTCCATTATTGAGTTCAACGTTCTTGTTACTTTTCCACTTTTACGAAGTCATCATCAGTCAATTTATCGTGTTTAGCAGTTTAGATACCTTGAGATGATATGTAGTTGTAAAATAATTTATGACAAAATTATAAATCTAATCATACACCACAACAAATAATTATTTTGGAATTATAAACATGCAATCATGCATGTAGTTTATCCTACCATTCCAAGGATTTAATCTCACACCTCAGTGCCGCCGTAGGGTAGGTCAAAGAGATGACGATTAAATTGAGACAATCTCTCTCAACAATTATATCATTTCATAATCGAACATCTCTTATTAATTGTTGATTACCTTCCATTTTCAGCCAAGATATTTACAAAAATATCCTTGTGAGTGTGACCTATTGTTTCATATTTTTAAGTATGCCCCGAGTATGCCGCCATAGGGTAGGTTAGTGACCCGACGAGTACTCAAAACCTATCCTTTCTGAAACCAAGCCTTGAATTTTGATAGCGGAGAAGGCTATCCGTAGGGTGCTGAAATCAAAGCGGCATGAGGTGTCACTATTCTCTCACGTGCTTGTGTCAACAGTAGAGGCCGTGGGGTCGGTTGTCACCTTCCCCGCTCCCACTCGTTATTTTGAAAATTAGGTAGTCTACTTAGGGTTTTAGAATTTTATAATAATACAAAAACAATAGATCGTGAATATTTAAAATCTTCCCACTAGTTCATCGGTTCCAAATACCGTCTAACTAGTGTCACTATATAAACGATCCTCCAATTTTTATTGATTAAAATTCCTTTGTGTAGACCCTACACAAATAAAATTCCTTTGTGAATTTCGTAATCCAAATACATTAGGACATTTGATTTTTCAATAATTCGAAAAACAATAAATCACAAAATTTAAAGCTCCCACTAGTTTATCGGTTCCAAATACCGTCTAACTAGCGACACTATATTCATGATTTTCCAATTTTTTCGATAGAAAATCCTTGTGTAGACACTACACAATATAAAAATAACTAAAGAATTTTAAAGTCCTAATCTTGTCATGATAAAAATTTAAGATCTCAGAATTTTTCCAATAATCGAAAAACAATAAATCATGGAAAGCAATCACCAACTTATCGGTTTCAAATACCGTCTAGTTAGTGTCCTATCTTTTCACGATTTTCCAATTTTGATTATCAAAATTATAATTTAAGTAGTCAATACATAAATAAAACCCCGAAGGATTAATAATCCCAAATTATGTTTATCATGTGAATTTTATATCCCGATAAAATTACGTTTCCTTTAATTAATATAATTTATTTTTTAATCTAAATTAATTATCGTGTTGATACATGTCTAATTAATTTCAATATTAATTTTCTACATGTATGCATATGCTAGGAGTGGAATTCATGAATATGATGCATGGCATGGTTATATCACATAAATAATCATACAAGAAAATAAATGCGAAAAATAAACCACTGAGATGAACCGTTGGTACCCCCGTATCTAATCTATAAATAAATAAACCCCAAGCATAGAATAAAAGTTAATCTACTATATTCTTCAGCCGTTTCAGGTAATTACATTTCTGCTCTTGTTCCTTTACCAAAATATGCTCCAGTTGAGTCGGTAAGAGTCTTTTCTTGCTTCATCACCACCTGAGTTCGAATCCTTGCAGCAGAATCCGCCCCCTCTTTTTTTTTGTTTTTGTTTTTTTTCGTTTGTAAAAGAAATTTCCGTTCGTATAAAAAATTTTCGTTCGTATGTATTTTTTTTTCTTTTTCGAACCAAAAAGAAAACCAAAATAAATATTACAGAATTAATCCGGCCAAGGGGATTCGAACTCGGGTATCCAAACTATTGAAGCTGTGACTTAACCACTGTGCCGGCGTTCAAATTTGATGAAGATTGCATCCGGTTTAAATAAATAGGTTTTCGGCCGACAAGAAATAAATAAAATAATTCTAAATTGCAGAAAATTAAATAGCATGATATCATATACCTGGAAAAACGGGTTTACAATAGATCTAACGGTAAACAGGTACCAACCCAATCCATCTCGTCAACCAAACATTCAATCGTCAACCAAACATTCAATCGCATAAATTAAATTAAAAGATGCAATTTTATTCTATTCCACTCCCTATTAATTAATTATGCAATCAAGATCGCAAAAATGCTTTAACCTGGCTCCGATACCACATGCTTGATATACAGAAACCCGAATCTGGATCCAATCCATAATTGGATCGTCAGATCTGATTCTCAGCACCGATCGAGATGCTCGATCATGCACAGCGGAAGCTACGAATTAGATTCGTTTACGATTTTACCACGATATGATTCGCATAATAAATTAATCTACAAGAAGGTTAATAGATTTACCCCAACCGGAGAGAAATAGGTAATAGACCAAAGGGAGAAGCCGTGATCTTCTGGATTTTATCTCCAAGCGACGACTGGTGGACGTCGATCCTCGCCGTAGAACCTCCTCAAACATGCCCAAGAAAAACCCTAGTTTTTCTGCTCTTAATGACTAAGGCAGGAAACAAATTTTTCTTCCTTTTTATTGTGATGGTGGCACCAATTTTTGATGATTATTGTGCTAGGAGGAACACTCTTTATATAGGAGAATAACTACTCAAGAGAGAGTTATCTTTTTCACACCACAATTACCTATTCCCATAAGGAAAAGATATTTGTCAAAAGATAAGAGATAATTCCCAAAAAATCAATCTCTTTATCTCTTTTCCATTAATTATCTAACAAATAAATAATTAATTAATTACACATTTGACATAATCTAGAAAATTTCTTTTCCTAATTATCTCAACATGGGGCGCCAAATTTTAAGCCATTTTAATAGAAAAATGTCTTTTCTATTTTAAATATTATTTACCAAATAAATTATATTGCATATTCATTAAATAGACCAACTATTTAATTAATTTTCGAGGTTCCACAAAACGAGAAAACACTCGCGTGTTATGAGCCAACCCGGGGACCATGGACGTATAACCAGTAGCTTCAATAAATTGAATAAAATATTCATCGAATAGAATATTTCTACTCAACTTATTAATTCCGGAATTACGCCACCATAAATCCGAAACTGAACTCTATCGATTTTAGATATAACTTATTCTCAAGTTGAGTCGATTAGTGTCCATTGATATAATCATTACATACATACTAACCCTCCATAGACTATCCGTAACGAAGCAGGAATATTTCCATAAACCTTCTTCAATACAACTTATCCTTATTTACCATTAACCCACTAGTGATCAATTAGTTCATAACCAATACGAACTCCCGGGATCGATCAGTTTCTAGGATTAAGAAATAAGGGGATTGTCTTTCTACTTCCCTCATGAAGGAATGTATATATATCTGTGTGACACACACTTCTCACTCATTCCAGTATAGTGCCAACGTGAAAGTGATTCGGACCGTGCCTCTTATCGATCCTTAACGAACACATCAAACCCAATCCTGAAACAAGTAGGAGTCTGTAATCACTTCAGGATTAAGGTTAATCCATATATGATCATCTTGTGATTTAATAAGATTTCTCAATCATAGAATTATAAGAGAAATACCGATTAAATCGGTCCAGTCCTATATGACATCATATATAAATGCCCTACTTAGACAACCAATGTCGACGGTCCGGATAAGACGGTCATACCATAAAGTGTTCTGGGCGCATTACCGGAGGTTTAATCAATAGAACCCATACTTTGATTAACTTCACCACGGACTAACATTTCGAGTGTATCACCATAAACTTAATCCTCGTGTGTGACACACACTAAGTTGTATGGCTACATATGATACTACTTGGGGTTTTCAGTAGTGTATTACTTACAAGCACCAAGCAAGTAATAAGATGGGAATAATCTGTCATTTATTCATTCTAAAAACAATTACATAAATTGCCTTTCGGGCGCTACTTCCCACAATCTCCCACTTGCCCGTATAGACAAGCAACAATTGTCTTTCGGACACACTATATCTAACAATCTCCCACTTGCCCGAAAAGACAAGCAATGATTTTTTTAGAGCACCACATGTTTACGGTGATTTTTACTATTTATATTACATTATTTCGTAACAATATCCTTTGTATTTTATTAATTTTTTTAGAAAATTAAGTGTTTAATGGATTTATTGAAAGAATGAAGTCGGAAAGTATTAGAGTGCAAAGTCGGGTTATTTACGTGATTTTATTAGCAATTATCTATTTATATATGTGATGTTACACTTTGCACGTTTTTATTATTGTAGGTACAACGAGCATACCGTGGACGAATCGAAGAGTTGAAGGAGTTCGAGCAGCAATTTATTTGAAGATTAAGGAGAAGGATAAAATAGGAAGTATCGTATATTTTTATATTAGGGTTTAGATTTCTTTTACCCTAATCTCGAAGACAAGCATTATAAAAGGACGGAGTCATCAGCATTCAGAAAAGACATAGCTTTTCCTAAAGAACAAAACGCGGCAAAAAATCCTAGGCATTTGGTGGGTTCGGTCGACCGAACCTCCTCACTCGGTCGACCGAGTGTTTTTTTTTTTTTTTAAATTTATTTTATTCCGTCTAGTACTAGCTATGGTGAGAGGTGAAGCAGATGGAACAAGCGTTGTGAAGCCATTCTATCAACGATTTGATTTCTCGTTGGATTATCTTGTGAGTTTTTGTTAAAAGTTGTATCTTTATTATGTTTTACTTGTTTTTATGCAATTTAATCGATAGATACCTTGCATGCTTGATGTTTAATGTTTGATGAAAATCGTTATTAAACCCTAGACCACCGTAATAAAGATTAGATCTTTAATCTAATTAACGAGAGTTGTTAGGTTGAATTTCTAGATTAGAGATTGAGAAATTTCACACCTTTGATATTAAAAGCGTTAATCTTTAGGATCGAAAGATAAGAGATTGATAGACGAGTTTTCTACGAGATTAGAAATTCATACCTTTGATAGGTAAATCACAACTTTTGATTAATCATCACTAGATAATCTAGAGAAGAAATTGAATGTTATAGAATTGGTGGATCAATTGCTTGTTCGTTGTTTAAATTATTGATAAATCGTGTGTGTTTGATTCGCTTAGCAAAGTTACAATTTTTATTGCATGTTTAGGTTATAAAGTAGAATTAGTTTAGTTATTTGGTTCGTAATCATATTTCCTGGCTTTAGATTTTTAATCTTCTGTCCAGTTTAACTTTATTGTTTTCATTACTAGTTCATTTTGTTTTGTTATTAAATTGTTTAGGATAGGACGTTTTTACTTCTCGTGACAACTTTAGGAAAATTAATCAAACTGGACAAAGACGATTCCCTGTGAGTTCGACTCCGGTTTTAATCATTATACCACGATCCCTGCACTTGGGGTAAACCGGATTTATTTTATTACTTGTTATATTTCGTTTAGCATAAAATCCGAGACAAGTTTTTGGCGCCGTTGCCGGGGAATCGGTACGGTTTTCTGGTTTTTATTAATTTTTCCGTTTCTGTTTTGATTTTTCGTAGGCAGGTGCTCTTAGTTTCTCTGTTTACATAAAAAAAAAATTTGGTTCGGTCGACCGAACACCACCACTCGGTCGACCGAGTGTTATTTTATTTTATTTTAATTTTTTTTTTCTGTTCTCTGTTATATTCTGTATTAGTATTCTGTTTCTGTTTTTTTCGAACCTGTTTCGAGTCTGTTTTAGTTAAATTTTTATTTAGTGAGTATACTTTAAGGTTTCTAATTGTTTATTATTGTTTTTATCTTGCAAATAAAAATAGTAAATAAATAATAAATAAAAAAAAACTCGGAGCAATTCGTGCGGACAGCTTGATTTTGGTTGTGGTTTATGCAAACTCGGAGTCAGAAAGGCCCACTGCTTTACACCCCTGACCTCGAACGAACCATAGTCAGACCAAACAGGCGAAGAGTCCGTCCTGCGGTTGTTCCTGACGAAGGGAGTACGGCCGATCAAGATCTCGAACGAAATCTTGCAATAGAAATTGAAGAAATCGTCATTATGGCTGCAGACGATAGACGTACGTTGGCTGACTACGCCATGCCTGGTGAAGTCAAGGTCAACCCGGCAATTGTTTTACCCGCCATTAATGCACCAAATTTTGAACTCAAACCCGGTCTTATCCAAATGATGCAACACGCATCAATCTTTCATGGTTTCTAATTTGAGAATCCTCACACTCATGTACACACATTTTTGGAAATATGTGGTACAACTCGCATACAAGGGGTAAATGAGGATGCAATAAAATTGAAGCTATTTCCGTTTTCCTTGAAAGGGGAGGCGAAAGAGTGGTACAACTCTCTGCCTGCCGAGTCAATTACCACCTGGGCCGAACTCGAGAAAGAGTTCCTGAGTCAATATTTCCCACCATCCAAAACAGCCCAGTGCCTAAGTGAAATTTTCACTTTCTATCAAAAGGAAAATGAGTCTTTCTTCGACTGTTGGAAGAGGTTAAAAGCTCTCCTTCGAAGATGCCCCCATCATGGTTTGGACTTGCGAGAGGCAAGTCAACACGTTTTTCGGTGGATTGACCGAACTCACTAAGGGTATGGTCAATAGTTCTTACGGAGGGGCATTCTTGAGGAAAACACTGCGAGAGGGGTGGGCATTATTTGAGGATATTGCCAAATACAACTATGCCCCCTCGTCTCATGCTATCCAGCACCTCCTCCTCCTCCTCCTAGGATCGAGGAGGTAAATATGCAAAATCAGATTTCCATGCTGCAACAGCAGGTGGCTGCTCTTTCAATGTCTCCAAATCCAACGAATTAGAATCTATCATTCCCGCAGAACTCTCAAGTTCTGTTTTGCGAAAATTGTTGTCAAACTGGCCATATGGTTGGCCAGTGTCAATTTATTTCCCCTTAAACCTAACAAGTCAATGCTGTCCAGAATCAGGGACAATACAATCCAGTCACATGCCAGGCATGTGATAATGTGGGGCACACTGCTCGTTTCTGTCCTATGGTTGGACAGAACGCTGAAGTCAATGCGTTCAGTGGCCAGCAAAATCAGAGATTCAACAATTAGTTCTCTGGCCAAAGCAATTTTCAAAATCAAGGTTTCAATCAAAACCCGAATTTCAATCAGAACCGTAATATGAATTTTTCCAATCAAAATCAGAGGTTCAACCAGAACTGGCCGAACAATCCAAATCCGATGTTTCAAAGTCGGTCTAGCCAATCTTTCCCACAAAACTTCTAGAACTCTCAAGGCCCCTCTCAATCTAGTGATCTTGAAAGCAAATTGGACTCCTATCAAAAGGAGCAGAATAATAATTTCCAATTCCTTCTTAGCACAATTAAGAATCTTGAGAGGCAGCTCGGGCAAGTAGCTCACCAAAGAGCTTCTAGACCCTCGGGGCAGTTACCTAGCATTACTGAGAAGAACCCCAAGGGTGGTCAAGTGGCTCAGACCGAGTTAAATCAAAGCCAATGCACTGATCTAGTTCCCACAGTTCCTTATGGTAGAGAAGAGGCCAGTACTATGAATTTGAGATCCGGCACTCAGCTTAGTGGTCCCCCGAACTAGGGAAACCACTAACCCCTCCTGCCAATGATGAGACAGGAGGGGAAGTCGAGCACCCATGTTTCCCTGTCCTGGATGAGAGTACTCAGGTGGCTGATCCCCTGAGAAATAAAGAGTTTGATAGTACTCAGGAGGCTGATCCCCTGACTGGTAAGAAAGGTGAAAATGTGGTGAGGTGGAAAGATTTGGAAGATAAAGCTGTTAGTTCATCCTCAAAGAAAGTGTTTTCTGAGAGTGATTTAAAGAAACTTCCGTTTCCACCTAGAAAAAGCAACATCTCCTTGCATGAAGACAAAAAGTATGAAAAAGTGCTTAATCTTCTTAAAAATACTCAGGTAAATCTTCCACTATCTGATGTTTTGGTTGAGATGCCTAAGTATACAAAGTTCATCAAGGATGTTGTTTCCTCCAAAAAGAAGCTCGAAGACATGGATCAGTTGATTGGTGAGAATTGCTCTATGATTAGTTATGATGAGTTGCCAATCAAGAGGGTTGACCCTGGGAAATTTGTGCTCACATTGTTGATGGGAGGCTTAGTCTTTCCAAATTCTTTATGTGACCTAGGTGCATCCATTAGTCTGATGCCATTGTCTGTTTGTAAACAGCTTGGACTAGATGGTCTTTTAGAACCCACAACCTTGAATCTTCAATTCGCTGATAGATCTTCCAAAAAAGCTGTTGGGATATTAAAGGATGTTTTAGTTCAAATTGATAGATTCACTTTCCCAGTTGACTGGTATGTCCTGGACATTGGGAAGGATGAGAACGTCCCTTTAATACTAGGCAGACCTTTTCTTTCTACAGCCCGAGCCCTCATTGATTGTGATGGTGGCAAAGTGACTATACGAGTTGGTGATCAGGAGGTGAGCTACAATGTCTCTAAAGCTATTCAGAGACCCTCTGATTATCCAACCGGCTTCTCCATTGAAGACATGTCAGATGACTTTAAGGACTACATGGAAAAGCAAGTCATGGCTGTTGAGACTGAATATGAGCGATTAGTAGAGAATCTGAATAATCATGGTTGGGTGAGTCTAGAACAACTAGGAGCTGAATTTGATGAAGGTTCGTTGAAAGGAGAAGCTTTGGCAGTAGGACCACTGAGTAAACTCAGTGATGTTGAGTTGAAAAGTGGGGAGCTTAAATCTAGTTTAGAAGAACCACCTGCAGATTTGGTACTAAAGCCATTGCCTAAGCATCTGAAATACGTGTTCTTGAGAGAAGATGACAAGCTTCCATTAATTATCTCTGCCAAGTTATCCCGGTTAGAAGAGATGAAGTTGTTGAATGTGTTAAGAAAGAATGAGAAAGCCTTTGGATGACAAGTGGGAGACATCAGAGGGATATCTCCTGACATATGCATGCACAAAATAAAGACTGAAGAGGGTGCTAAGTGTGTTAGACAGCCCTAGAGGAGGCTCAACCCTCACATGCAAGAAGTAGTTAAGAAAGAGATTATCAAGCTTTTGGACATGGGTATTATTTTTGCGATTGCTGACAGTGAATGGGTGTCCCCTACTCAAGTAGTTCCTAAGAAAGGAGGAATTACTATCGAGAAGAATGAAAAGGGTGAAGAAATAGCATTGAGGCTAGTGACGGGTTATAGAGTTTGTATTGACTACAAAAAACTCAATGAAGTCACGAAAAAAGATCTTTTCCCCCTCCCTTTCATTGACCAGATGCTTGAGCGTCTGGCAGGACATGCATTCTACTATTTTCTTGATGGTTATTCGGGATATTTCCAGATACCCATAGACCCAGTCGACCAAGAAAAGACAACTTTTACATGCCCTTATGGTACATTCGCTTACAGGCTAATGCCATTCGGTCTCTGCAATGCCCCAGCTACATTCCAAAGATGTATGCTGGCAATCTTTGATGGGCTTGTCGAGAAGTGTATGGAGATATTCATGGACGATTTCTCAGTCTTTGGTCAATCCTTCGATCACTGTCTTGCTAATCTTGATCGAGTATTATCCCGCTGTGTGGAAAAGAACTTAGTCCTAAAGCGGGAAAAATGCCACTTTATGGTAGACGAAGGAATAGTTCTTGGCCACAAGATATCAGAAAGAGGAATAGAAGTAGATAGGGCAAAAGTTGAAGCTATAGAGAAGATGAATTTCCTTAAAAATGTGCGTGAAGTAAGAGGTTTCCTTGGACATGTTGGTTTTATAGGAGGTTCATTAAGGATTTTTCCAAGATAGCTAAGCCCCTTTCTACTTTACTTAGAAAAGATGTCGCTTTCAATTTTGATGACAGTTGCAAGCATGCGTTTGATGAGCTTAAGAGTCAATTGATTTCCGCCCCGATCCTTATCTCTCCTGACTGGAACCTACCCTTTGAACTCATGTGTGATGCATCCAACTATGCTGTTGGTGCAGTCTTAGGTCAGCGTATTAAGGGAAAATTACAGCCCATCTCTTATGCCAGTCACACACTGAACCCCACACAAGTAAACTACACGACCACTGAAAAGGAATTATTGGTTGTAGTCTTTGCAATGGACAAATTTCGTAGTTACTTGTTGGGCGCCGCAGTCACTGTTTGGACTGACCACACTTCTCTGCGCTATCTCATGACGAAGAAAGATGCTAAACCGCGCCTACTACGTTGGATACTGATCCTGCAAGAATTTGATGTTCAAATTAAGGATAAAAATGGCAGTGAAAACGTAGTAGCTGATCATGTTTCGAGAATGCAGAATGAAGTAGAGAAAGAGCCTGAAGACATAGACCTTTACTTTCCACTCGAAAATGTTATGCATGTAGACGAGTGCACTCCAGATGTTCCGTGGTATTCCTCTATCGTCAACTACCTGCATTCCCAGTACTTAAATCCAGAATTTTCTTATCAGCAGAAGAAGAAATTTTTCTCTGATTTGAAAACCTTTGTGTGGGATGAACCTTACCTCTTTAAAATCTGTAAAGATGGATTGTTGAGAAGGTGTGTTCCCGAATCGAGCAACGAGATATCATTGAACAGTGCCACGGTGGGCCTACTGGTGGCCACTTTGGTCCCTGGAAAACCGTTGCTAAAATCTTTCAGTCCGGTTTCTATTGGCCCACGATCTTCAAGGATTCAGAAGCTTTCTGCAAGGCTTGTGATAGGTGCCAATGAACCGGAGCTTTAACTAGGCGTTTCGACATGCCATTGAAGCCCATTTTAGAGTGTGAAGTCTTTGATGTATGGGGTATTGATTTTATGGGCCCGTTTCCATCTTCCTGTGGATACAAATACATCCTAGTCTGCGTTGACTATGTATCAAAATGGGTGGAGGCTCAAGCCATTTCTCGCAATGACCACAAAACGGTCATGAGCTTTACGAAGAAAAATATTTTCGTGAGATTTGGATGTCCCCGCGCCTGAATCAGTGATGAGGGAACGCACTTCTGCAACCGGCCATTAGAAAAAGTCCTTGAGAAATATGGTGTCCGGCACAAAATTGGCACACCATATCATCCTATGACTAGTGGCCAGGTTGAGAGAAGTAATCAAAGTTTGAAGAAGATCCTGGAAAAAGTTGTGAACAGTCATAGAAAGGACTGGAGTCTCAAACTGGATGATGTACTATGGGCATACCGTACTGCTTATAAAACTCCTATGGGTACATCTCCCTATCAGATGGTGTATGGAAAACCGTGCCACTTGCCAGTCGAATTAGAGCATAAAGCATATTGGGCCATTAAGTTCTTGAACTTTGATGCCCAGTCATGTGGTGAGCATCGACTGATGCAGTTGCATGAATTGGATGAGTTTAGACTCCAGGCCTACGAGAGTGCCAGGATTAGCAAGGACAGAATGAAACTCCTTCATGATGCTAAAATCAAGAAGCGAGAATTTCAAGTTGGGGAGCAAGTCTTACTTTATAATTCCGGGTTACATCTGTTTCCTGGGAAGTTGAGGACGCGTTGGTCCGGCCCCTTTGAAATTCTTCAAATTATTCCCGGAGGTGTTTTAGAGCTGAGAGGTCATGGTGACCAGCCATTTAGAGTAAATGATCAAAGGTGCAAGCACTATATTGGTCAAACTAAAGAAAAACCTTTGATTATTCATTTCCTCGACATCCTCGGGTGTGGTATGACTGAAGTCAATGAGCTTGAAGAATTCTTGCCCGACTTGTTTTCCGAGGATGACGGCAGTGGCTTGGTCGAGCAAGTTATGGCCGGGAGTTGGGACATGGAAGAGTATGAAAGGGAGGCCAAGTTAAAGAGGAAACTAAAGAAGAAAAGGTCGACAATGGGGAAGATTAAGAGCGTTTGGAAAGCAGTAAGGAACCTAACCCCATGTGTTAGATGCTGTTTTTGTGGCCACACGAATTATCAGAGCTTACACGAAGTAGTGGCCAGAAGGAAGGTTAAATGGCCCGACCCGGGCTGAATAAGAAGATTGTCGAGCCAACGACATAAACCAACAGCGCCACTAGGGGGCATCCTAGATATCTATATATATATTAGTCATTTTTCAATTACTCTTTTGTCTTTGGTTTATGTGTTTTAGTTTTAAGTCTAATAAGAGTGTTGTATGAATCTGCTTCAGTTCGGCTTTGTTTTGAAATGTATTACGGAGTTCCCCCGCATGAGATCCCATTCATTCATAGGATCCGCCATATAACTCTAGATGATGGACCTGGATGAACACTTATCCTTGACGTTGATTACCATATCATCACGCGCGTCAGGACCATTACTTATGTTTTCATTGTACCCCACACTGTGGATGGTGGAGAGTTTAGTACTGAGGACCTTCAACGTGCGTTAGGACGGCCGTATACGATTCTAAATGACCCGATGCTTACTGATTTGTTGCTGGTACTCCGTGATGAACATTTTAAAGGAGTAGCTGTTGCGGGAGAAGATTGGAACTTGCAAGATGAATATGACATCCCTCCTACGGTCGATATGCTTCGTCGCCTAATCCGGATTGTAGATTGGGGCGACATCTATGAAGATTAGCTTGGGCTAGTGTTTTATGTTTCTATTTTCTTCGTGTATCCCAGTATTCTTTGCATTATTAGTATATTTGCATATCATTTTGTAGCATTATGTTTATGTGTCTGTTGTCATTTTGTTGCATCTAGCCCTGCTACTCTATAGTATCCTCTATCGTTGCTTTTGCGTGACGTATTATATTCCCCTGTGTTCCCCGAGATATTTCCGTGTTTCTCAAGTAGTGCAGGTACATTTTTAGCTGTTTTGTCAAGCTAGTATTGAAGTTGTTGCTGGAAAAGGACTACATATGGCATCTCCAACGTTGGCCTTTTCATGCTTGTGCCTGACCAATGGGTCGACTTTCTATACCAAATCAGCTAAGTACTTTATTTCTTCTTAAATTCTGCACAACATGAGGACATGTTGTTGTTTAAGTGTGGGGGAGGGGTTGTATGTACCTACAATTGTGCTTAATCTATTACCATGCTTAGAAAGAGCTGAAAACTTGAAAATTATTTTAAAAAAAATTGTTTTTGTTCCGAGCAAGTTCATATTTTGTTTGGCTTACTACTGTTGTGGTTTCCAACCGTGGCATATTATAGTCATTGATTCTTTATACTGTATGTTTAGTAGGTCAGATGTCTCACCCGACATACATTCACGTAGCCATGTTAAATGACGAGCTATAAATTATAAAGCTGTACCCATTTAGATTAGTAACATTTGATCATCTTCTAAGTATTCTATGCTTAGTGCTAATGTACGTGTCATGGGAATTATAATAGTTTGTATTTAGAATCAGAGTATGACATACTGTGAATGTCCTAGGTTTGAATGTGATAAGTGAAACGTAAGTACTGTGTTTGGGAAGTTGGTGTTAAAATAATGAAAAAATTGGGTGTGTCGGAAGCTGGTCGATGATTGGAGTGAGGTAGGGCGTACCACGAATGTCCTATACCACTATGATGACCAAAAGCTCACGACAGTCAGAAGAAGCTGCCTTATGATTTGAGTAAGGTAGGGCATATCCCGAATGTCCTATTCTACTATGATGGGCAATAGCTCATTCTGATGTGCGTTTATATGTGAAAGTTAATTGAATCAACTTATGTAAGGAAAGTGGTATGAATAAGTGGAAGACTTAGTTATTGCCTATCTTATCCCCAGTATAAACCGACAGCATGTTGTAGGGAATATCCTCTGAGTATGTCAGAAAGATCCTAAACACATTCTATCATCCTTTTCAGGACTCGTTACGTTTTGTAGGGCACATGTTATAAGTATCATCATCTTTTTCTAGTTTAGATGGGTATTTGCTATTTGCTTGGAAAGTTTCAAGTTTGGACTTAGTGGAAATTTTATATGGCTCTGCACACACACTGGGGTGAACCTCTAACTTATTAAATACACTGTATACTTGCTGAAGATGTCTATATTTATTCTTTTTGGTTGGAACTTTGTGGTACTAAGTAAATCTAAGCCTTGGTCTTGTTTTGTCTTGCTCGGGACGAGCAAAAGCTAAGTGTGGGGGAGTTGTTTACGGTGATTTTTACGATTTATATTACATTACTTCGTAACAATATCCTTTGTATTTTATTAATTTTTATAGAAAATTAAGTTTTTAATGGATTTATTGAAAGAATGAAGTCGGAAAGTATTAGAGTGCAAAGTCGGGTTATTTACGTGATTTTATTAGCAATTATCTATTTATATATGTGATGTTACACTTTGCACGTTTTTATTATTGTAGGTACAACGAGCATACCGTGGACGAATCGAAGAGTTGAAGGAGTTCGAGCAGCAATTTATTTGAAGATTAAGGAGAAGGATAAAATACGAAGTATCGTATATTTTTATATTAGGGTTTATATTTCATTTACCCTAATCTCAAAGACAAGCATTACAAAAGGACGGAGTCATCAGCATTCAGAAAAGACATAGCTTTTCCTGAAGAACAAAACGCGGCACAAAACCCTAGGCATTTGGTGGGTTCGGTCGACCGAACCTCCTCACTCGGTCGACCGAGTGTTTTTCTTTTTTTTATTTATTTTATTCCGTCTGGTACTAGCTATGGTGAGAGGCTGAAGCAGATGGAACAAGCGTTGTGAAGCCATTCTATCAATGATTTGATTTCTCGTTGGATTATCTTGTGAGTTTTTGTTAAAAGTTGTATCTTTATTATGTTTTACTTGTTGTTATGCAATTTAATCGATAGATACCTTGCATGCTTGATGTTTAATGTTTGATGAAAATCGTTATTAAACCCTAGATCACCGTAATAAAGATTAGATCTTTAATCTAATTAACGAGAGTTATTAGGTTGAATTTCTAGATTAGAGATTGAGAAATTTCACACCTTTGATATTAAAAGTGTTAATCTTTAGGATCGAAAGATAAGAGATTGATAGACGAGTTTTCTAAGAGATTAGAAATTCATACCTTTGATAGGTGAATCACAACTTTTGATTAATCATCACTAGATAATCTAGAGAAGAAATTGAATGTTATAGAATTGGTGGATCAATTGCTTGTTCGTTGTTTAAATTATTGATAAATCGTTTGTGTTTGATTCGCTTAGCAAAGTTACAATTTTTATTGCATGTTTAGGTTATAAAGTAGAATTAGTTTAGTTATTTGGTTCGTAATCATATTTCCGGCTTTAGATTTTTAATCTTCTGTCCAGTTTAACTTTATTGTTTTCATTACTAGTTCATTTTGTTTTGTTATTAAATTGTTTAGGATAGGACGTTTTTACTTCTCGTGACAACTTTAGGAAAATTAATCAAACTAGACAAAGACGATTCCCTGTGAGTTCGACTCCGGTTTTAATCATTATACTACGATCCCTGCACTTGGGGTAAACCGGATTTATTTTATTACTTGTTATATTTCGTTTAGCATAAAATCCGAGACACCACACCCTTATTCTATCTTTCCACAACATTCTCTCACTTGCTCTAAAGGAACTGATCAGCTAGGTTGTCGGTTTTGAGGCGATCTTTAGGACCAAAACGCCACCTCTGTACACGATCTGTCTGAACAGGTGGTACTCTTTCTCAATATGCTTTTGACCTATTGTGACTGCGAAGATTATTTGCATGAGCTACCTCTCAACTGTTTTCACAGTAAAATGGTATCGGCTCATCGAGACCTGGAATCACTTCCCGGTCCAACAAAGAACTTCTCAAGCCATACTGCCTATTTAGCGGCTCAGAAAGCTGCTATGTATTCGACAAACAGAGTCAAATTAAAGTGCTGGATTGCTCCAGACTATAGCTCCATCACTATGAGAAAACAATGAGCCCGAGATCAATTAATGATCATCCTTAATTTGACTGTAAGTCAGAATCAGTGTAGTCAACCATACTCAGGTATGCGCCTGAAGATACTTGAGGATACACTATACTGCTATTCAACGTCCGAATCCATGATTCGACTTTAATCGTCTTTTATTAACCTGACTTTCTCTATCCCAAAGTGGATTTATCCTATTTTCTCTAAATCCAAAGATTGAGAGAATTATTCCGTGAGGGGTTGGTTAGGAAACCTCTCGTTGAATTTTGCATACGAAAATGCATTATCATCTTAACCAATAAGATGCATGGGACATTGCCAACAACTTCTTCTCATGAATTCGACCGAATCAAATTCTAAGAATATTGTCCACTTCTCTGATTCAAAGAATCTTAGCTCGTTAGTTTCTGACTTCAGATAACACGCTCATGTTGCTTACAACTGTTGCTGTGTCACCTTTTGTTAACACTAGCGTTTACTACTTTACCAATATTGATTCTCTGGTCTACAAAAGACTCATCAATATTCTGGTCAAGCCCACACATTTCAAAACATGTGACTTTGAATGACCTAGAGGTTTGCTTTGATCCACCAATGAATATAAGCATCTGTCATTGTCTTTAAGCTAAAACCCCTACGTTCCGAATGAATTCAAGCTCTTTTGTTCGGCGAGAAAGTTTCAGGGCATCACCCTTAGTAATCTTCCTGCTTTCCAAGAAGTCAAGCAAGGCTGAGTGGCGAGAGAGTTTCAGGGCATCACCCCTGGTTAACTCTCTACTTCTTAGGGAATTACCCCTACACCACTTAGTTTTGCATTGAAAAGATAAACTTTCTTATTCATTCGACTCTTTTCCATGTAGATCCAATTACTCCCACTGGGCCTAAGACACTCAGGCGGTTCTACAAGAGTGTGAACAGCCATAGAGTATCAAAACACCATTTTCAGGCATTATGGCTTTAAACCAACCTCTTTTATCAGAATCCTATACAGTCCTTGCAAAAGACCATAGGTTATCGATCACCCACAGCAGACTGTAGAGACTGCATAATCACAGTGGGTCAACGGTTAAACCATACTCCCACTGCACTTGGGTGGATTGACATTCTGATCTAGTTCAGTAGTATTTATCAACGTAACCCCCAACAACCAATGTTGGATGTGGTCTGATTAAATCAGATAGTAACTCCTTGAGTAAATATACTTCAAGGTCTAAGGTTGTTATTTAATTGTGGTGGATTTTGTAAATGAAACAAAAAGACAAGAAATAAAAATCCGGTTAGTCGCTCCAAGTGCAAAGCTTGTAGTAAAGCGGTTATTCCGGGTCGATCCCACGAGGAACGTAGGGTTGAATGTGTTTTTAAGTTTAAACTAAACGTGTCACGAATTAACAATTTAAGGTTTACCAAATAATGGGGAGAAAGGCAGACGAACAAGGATTCACAATTCAAGAAAGCAATAAAGGCATCTAATTTCCTACGCATGCAAATCAACTAAAGGCTAAGATTAACCTATACCCAATGCAAATTACTAATTTCTTAGATAATTTGTTTATCAACTTTTATCAAAGATTGATTCTTCAAGCACGATAGGCATAAATTCTTTCAAATCTATTATCTAGGTTAACAATTTGATAACTTTCGTTTTAGACAAATTGATTAAACTGAATACTATTGCGGTGATCTAGAGTCCATTCAACTATCGTCAAACGAATATCATAGGCTTTATCTATCGATATCAAGCACAAAATAAACGCAATAGAAATCTAACCTTTTGTTGATTGCAAACGCAGAAAAATAAGAAAAACCCAAACACTTCTTGAATTGCTTCACCCGTTCGTCCAACCCAAGAGTTTAGCTACTCATAATAATCTTCAAATCAAAAAGGTGTTTTGATTGCATAAAAAAACGAAAAAGAAAGAACAAAGCTGCTGCTATGAAGTTCGGCTGTCAAAAATTGTATATCCTAGGGTTTGGGGCGCTGCTGCTTAAATAGGAAAATAAGTCGGCTAGGTCAAAACTAGGTCGGTTGCTCGTTCAGTCGGCGCTGGACGCCCGTCCAGTCTGCCTGGACGCCCGTTCCATATGCCTTAGACGCTAGCAAGACGCTCGTCCAGATGCCGTCCAAACTCTCTGTTCAACTTTTCTTCCATGGACGCTCGTTTACTTTTTCAGACGCCTGTTCTGATCTGGACGCTCGTCCACCCTATCTGGACGCCAGTCCACTGTCGAAATCTTGATATTTCCATCTTTATCTTCTTTTCTTCTCTATCCAATTCACCATTATCTCTTTTAACTTGAATTAGCTCGAAATTCATCAACATTTGATCATCAATTGAGCCACATAATTGTACCTACATGACATCAAAAACACCGCAAAGCATAACATAACTCCAATAAACATAAAATCATAATTAAAACATATAAATTCACCAACTTTGCGATTAACTCATTAAAAATGTCATTTGCTCAATAATTCCATCTAAACACGTGATTTCCATGCAATTCATACGAATGTGGGGGAAAACATTATAAAATATAGCGTTATAAAACACGTAAATTCACCCTTAACAACTCCCCCACACTTAGCTTTTGCACGTCCCGAGCAAAACAAAACAAGAACATACTATCAAGAATCCACATAACCTGACACGAGATATAGTCAAAATCATGACAAGCTAGTATTCAGCAAATCGACCTCACTCGGTGATGTGTGTGCTGAACCTACTAAACTTCCACCGATCCTCTCTTGATATAATACATCGAGCACTAACAGTTATCCGGTCAACTAAACGGAAACTTCATTCTATCTACAGCACTTACCTAACAAAAACTAATTACCAAGAACATAGTAACCAACTCACAACTAAATTCCTTTACTTAGTACCAAGAAAATACCTTTCGGGTCTCTCGGGTTTAGATCAACTTGACTTAGAATTCCAAAAAAAAAAGCGTATATTTTATATTTCCTATCGTCGCGTCTCAAAAGTATAACACACTCCCCTACATTAGAGGCAGTCACCCTGAGATCACTCAATCCCTTACTGTCCAAGGTAAACCACACTCCCCATTTGGGGCAGTATCCAAATGGACTCGAGGTGATAGATATAAACAAAATTCCCGCAAAGAAATTTTATTCATTTATTATTTATAGATATATATATATTTATATTTTTCAAACTCTTTGGAAACTCTCGGTCAAATATATTTCTAACACATTCAAGACTCTCAAAGTTTTCAAAACACTAAGGTGCGAGATTCTAAGCGTGAGTATAGCACTAGTTCTTAACTTTCATTAATGCTAAATAAGTGTTATCTGTATCAAGAATTAACTTTCCTTTAACTAACCGGAAACTATTCTATATTTGGCTCTTCATCTAATAGGTTCGTGAAATGAAGTTCAAGTGAGTATCGACTTACCAAATCTATTCTCAGAACATGATATGACTACTGATAACAACTAAAGGTGCCAGATTATAAAGCTAGCATGCCAGTGAAATGTTACTCAGGACTAAACAAAAAATTTTGAAAATTGAAGCACTTTTCATAGAAAATTAAAACTAATATGAGCAAATCAAAGTAGATACATAAATCATCTATCCCCTCCCCCACACTTAAACCACAACATGTCCTCAGGTTGTGCAGAATTAAAAGGAAAGGATAAAAGAACTTAGGCGATTGTAATTCGAATGGGGAAATTCGGAAGTATTGCAACTCAAATCCGAGTTGCCGACGAAATCGATGAGCTCGTGGACCATCCACCGGAAAAGCGATATCCACGAAACTCACAATTACTATCGCAACTATCCTGCACACTTGAAAAACAAGACAAGATCTCGGGGAACATAGGGGGACATAACATGGCCCAATGAAGATAAAGAGAATGATAAAGTGAAATCGAATCAACCGACAAGTAGAGTCAACAATTACCCTAATTAGACCTAAACGAAAACAAAAAGAACAAAGAAAAGAACAAAACGAAAATAACTAAAACAAATAAGGATATCTAGGTTGCCCCCTAGTGGCGCTTTTGGTTAATGTCGTTGGCTCGACATTCAATTCTTGTTTAACCCGGGTCGGGCCACTTTGGCTTTTTGCCGGTCATCCTATCGACAGAATTCTTAACAAAATTATGACTACGAAACAGCAGTGCAAACTCGGGATCCGACCCACCCATTTTTCCCAGGCCTGTTTGATCTTCTTTCTGACTGTGGCTCTTTTCCGTGCTTTATTCTTCTTCAAAGCCACTTCCTTCCAATATTGTTCCATGTCCCAGCTTCCGGCAAAAACTTCAGCTGGTGATTCAGCAGTAGCATCGAAAATAGGTGCGGGGAGAACTCGTCGCAATCATCGACTCCTGACGTGATACAACCAAGCAAATCAAGGAATTTAACTATCTCGGGTGATTCCTTCGGTTGGCCAATGTAGTGTTTGCATCGTTGACCATTTACCTTGAAAGGCTGATCACCAATCCCCTTAAGTTCCAAAACGCCGCTAGGAAAAACAGACAGGACCTCAAATGGACCGGACCAACGCGTCCTTAGCTTTCAGGGAAAAGATGCGACTGGAATTGTATAACGATACCGGCTCGCCCGCATGAAACTCCCTTTTCTTGATCTTTTTATCATGAAGGAATTTCATCCTTTCCTTGCTTATCCGTGAACTCTCATAAGCTTGGAGCCCGAACTCGTCTAATTCATGTATCTGCTGGAGCCTACGTTCTCCACAAGCTTGGGAGTCGAAGTTTAGGAACTTAGTTGCCCAATAAGCTCTATGCTCTAATTCTACTGGCAAATGACAGGGCTTTCCATAAACCATTTGGTATGGTGATGTACCCATAGGATTTTTGTATGCGGTCCTGTAAGCCCACAGTACATCATCCAGCTTCAGACTCCAATCCTTTCGATGGGAGTTGACCGTTTTCTCGAGGATTTTCTTTATACTCTGATTACTACGCTCAACTTGCCCACTGGTCATAGGGTGATATGGTGTGCCACTCTTATGCTTAACACCATACTTAGCTAACAGGCTATCCAGGGGTTTATTAATGAAGTGTGACCCTTCATCGCTGATCAGAGCTCGAGGGCAGCCGAACCTCGTGAAAATGTTCCTCTTCAGAAATTTCATTACCGTTTTATGATCATTCAGTGGAGTTGCGACAGCTTCTACCCATTTAGATACGTAGTCGACACAGACCAGAATGTATTTATTTCCGCAGGAAGATGGAAATGGTCCCATAAAGTCAATGCCCCATACGTCAAACACTTCACACTCCAAAATGGGTTTAAGCGGCATATCATACCGCCTGGTCAAAGTGCCGGTCCTCTGGCACCTATCACAACCTTTGCAGAAAGCTTCAGTATCTTTAAAGATTCTGGGCCAGTAAAAACCACATTGAAATATTTTGGCAACGGTTTTCCACGGATTGAAATGGCCACCAGTGGGACCACTATGACATTGCTCAATAATATCCCGTTGCTCGGATTCAGGGACACACCGGCGAAGCAACCCATCCTTGCAGATCTTGAACAGATATGGTTCTTCCCAGACATAGTACTTTAGATCAGAGAAGAACTTCTTCTTCTCCTGGTAAGAGAATTCAGGGTTCAGATAGCCAGAGTGAAGATAATTGACAATCGAAGCATACCAAGGAGGGTCGGGAGTGTGGACATCCATATTCATAACGCTCTCGAAGGGATAATAAAGATCAATGTCCTGGGGATCTTCCTCAGCTACTGGCAATACTCTCGAAATATGGTCCGCTACGGTGTTCTCACTACCCCGTATATCCTTGATGTGAACATCGAATTCTTGTAGTGTAAGAATCCACCTCAGCAGTCTCGGTTTAGCATCCTTCTTGTTCATCAAGTAACGCAAAGCCGCATGATCAGTCCAAACAATCACCTTGGCACCAAGCAAATAGCTGCGGAACTTATCCATGGAAAACACAACCGCTAACAGTTCCTTTTCCGTAGTGGTATAGTTTGCTTGGGCTGGATTCAAGGTATGACTTGCGTAGGAAATAGGTTGGAATTTACCATTAATCCTTTGCCCCAATACAGCACCAACAGCGTAATTGGAGGCATCACACATTAGTTCAAATGGTATGTTCCAATCCGGAGAGATCAGGATAGGGGCAGAGGTCAAACGTTGTTTAAGCTCTTTAAAGGCACTTTGACAGTCATTATCGAAATTGAAAGTGACGTCATCTTTCAGTAAGGTTGATAAAGGTTTAGATATTTTTGAAAAATCTTTTATAAATCTCCTATAGAACCCCACATGACCAAGGAAACTTCTTACTTCTTTCGTGTTTCTGGGGTAATTCATCTTTTCAATAGCTTCTATCTTAGCTTTATCAACCTCTATGCCTTTAGCGGAAATCTTGTGACCTAAAACGATCCCTTCGGTCACCATAAGATGGCACTTCTCCCAATTGAGAATCAAGTTCTTCTCCACACACCTCTGCAGTGCTTTGTCTAGATTTTCAAGACAGTCCGTAAACGATGTGCCAAACACCGAGAAGTCGTCCATGAATACCTCCATGCATTTCTCTATAAGTCCATCAAAGATAGCCAACATACATCTCTGAAATGTAGCTGGCGCATTGCAAAGTCCGAAGGGCATTCGCCTATAAGCGAAAGTACCATAGGGGCAGGTGAAGGTTGTTTTCTCTTGATCTACTGGGTCAATAGGGATTTGGAAATAACCTGAATAACCGTCCAGAAAACAGTAGAAAGCATGCCCCGCCAAACGTTCCAACATTTGGTCTATGAAGGGGAGAGGGAAATGGTCTTTTAAGGTCACCTCATTTAGCTTCCTATAGTCTATACAGACTCTGTACCCAGTGACTAATCTGACAGCTACCTCCTCACCTTTGTCATTCTTTTCAATGGTAGTACCTCCCTTTTTAGGTACTACCCGAGTGGGGACACCCAATCGCTATCGCCTATCGCATAAATGATCCCCATATCCAAGCGGCTTAATGATCTCTTTCTTCACCACTTCCCGCATGTGTGGGTTTAAACGTCTCGTGGTTGTCTTATACTCTTTGCACCTTCTTCGGTTCTAATCTTATGCATACGGACGTACGGAGATATTCCTCTTATATCACCTACCCGCCAACCGAAGGCTTTCTCATTTTTCTTCGAACGTCTACCAACTCGGCTTCTTCTTCTACCGACGACGGTGTAGAGGAGATAATCGAGGTAAGCGCTCACCTTCTCTCAAGAAGATATACTTCGAATCTTTGAGGTAGAGGTTTTAGAACAAGGTCCTCGGGAGGCTCCTCTAAAGCGGTTTTGGCTTCTCCTTGTTTTAGATCTTCCTCGCCGATAGGGTCAAAAACTCTTGCCTCAAGCAAATCGACTTCTTCGAGGGGGAAAGAGTTCTTTCGCAGAGCACTGTGTCCTCTTCAACAAGCTCTTCTCCATAAGCAGCCTCTAGCTCGTCCAAAGTGTAGTCTGTGAAATCGTCTGACGTCTCAATCACAAAGCCTGAGGGATTTTCAGAAGGTGCTCTGAGAGCTTTAACTACATTGTAGCGTACTTCCTCATCCCCAACACGTAAAGTGACAAATCCTGCGTCGCAATCTATAGAGGCTCTGGCAGTGGATAGGAAAGGTCGTCCCAGGAGGAGGGGGGTATCTTCTTCTTTAGTGTCCAAGACGTACCAATCCACAGGAAATGTAAATTTGTCTACTTGGACCAGAAGGTCTCTAAGCACTCCTTCGGCTCTCTTGAAAGATCTGTCTGCAAGCTTGATACTTATGGGGGTACGCTCCAATAGATGGTCAAGGTGTAGTCTCTTGCAGACAGATAGAGACATCAGACTAATGGATGCTCCTAAATCACACAGAGAGTTTGGGAAACTTAAATCCTTGATCTGCAGAGTTAAGACAAACTTTCCCGGATCGCTGCGCTTCTTAGGAATTTCTCCGTCATTGATAGCGGAGCATTCCTCTCCCAATTTTTTCTCCATTTCACCCAACTTCTTCTTTGAAGAAACAACATCCTTCACAAACTTGGCGTACTTAGGCATCTCAACCAACACTTCAGATAAAGGCAAATTTACTTGGGTGTTTCTTAGTAGGTTGAGTACCTTCTCGTACTTCTTGTCTTCAGATAATGAAATGTTTTGCTTTCTTGGCGGAAATGGGAGCTTATTCAGTTATTCTTCGGAAAAGACTCTCCTGGGCGAGGAAGCTCTTATAGCTTTGTCCTCAAGATCCTTCCACCTCACCATCTTTTTTCGTCTTTTTACTCGTCGGAGGATCATTCGCCCGAGTGACTTTCTCCGGTTCATCATTTTGGTTTTCAATCACCCGAGATCTCTTTCCTGCTTCAATCTCATTTTCATCTTTCTCTTCATCCAGGTCAGGGGACTGCGATTCTTCCCCTCCTACCGAATCAGGGGTAGGAGGGTTTACTCGTTTCCCTGGTTCTGTCTGTAACCAGGGTGTTGTTGCAATTGTGTACCGGATCTCAGATTCATAGCATTTGACTCCTCTTGTCCATAGGGAGTAATGGGTGCGAGCTCGGCACAGTGGTTTGTTCCTGCTTCCGCCTGGGCTGCATGCCCACTTTTAGGGTTTTTTTTCTGTAAAACTAGGTAGCTGACCTTGAGGTCTGGCAGCTAATTGTTCAGCCAGTTGTCCTAACTGTCTTTCTAAGTTCTTCATCGTCCTCTGTTGCTCTTCATACTCTGCCCTTGTAGGGGTAGTACCATAAGTTGAGGAGTCCTGAGTAGGGCGGTTCTGCTGTGAGTTTTGATTAGCGGGCCAGGTTGGATTTGTTTTTGGTTGAGAATTTGAACTTTGACTCGAGTTGGGGTTCTGGTAATAGGCATTGCGAGTGGTATTCTGTCCCGAATTTTGATTGCGGTTTTGGTCATAACCTTGATTTTGAACATAGTTTCTATTCTGGTTGTAGTTCTGACCTTGAGAGTTATTCTGGTTTGAAAATCTCTGGTTCTGCGGGCCAGAAGAATTGTTTCTCTCATTTCCACCATTCAAGGGGCATGTTGCAGAAATGTGACCTCTAAGCCCACAGGTATAGCAGTTCACCGAATCATACTGCCTCGTTTGTTGGGCAGCATTGGCTTGAAAGGTGGGGATAGGAATGTACCGACAATGGTCACTGATGTGACCAGTCTGATAACAGTTATCACAAGAGAATACTTGTGCATTCTGTTGGAGAGAGGGCTGATTTTGATTTTTATTCATGGTCAAAGCAGAAAGTTGAGCCTGCAGGGCTGCAATCATTTGACCATGATTCTGGTTGTTGACTTCCTCGATTTTAGGTGCAGCATGGACCGTTGGTGATTGATATGTAGGTGCATAGTTGTACCTAGCTATATCTTCAAATAACTCCCACCCTTTGTGGGGTTTTCTTCAAGAAGACTCCTCAGGATGAGGAGTTGACCATTCCTTTAGTGGACTCATTCAGACCACTGAAGAAAATATGGACCTTTCTCTGCAAATCCATTCCATGATGGGGGCACTTGTTCAACAAAATTTTGAAACGCTTCCATGCTTCAAAGAAAGATTCATCACTCAGTTGATGAAAATTTGAGATCTCGTTAAGACATTGAGCTGTCTTAGATGGAGGAAAATATTGGGCCAAAAATTGACTTTCGAAATTTGGGCCCAAGTTTGGATAGATTCGAAGGAAGAGATTTAAACCATTCCATTGCTTCTCCACGGAGTGAAAATGGAAATAGTTTCGACTTAATGATGTCTTGATCGACATCCTTGATGCGAGTAGTATCGCATATACCCGAAATACATAAAGATGCGTATAGGGGTTCTCATATTGATACCCATAGAAAGTTGATGCATGCCGCACCATCCGGATGAGGGTGGTCTTATCTCAAACGGAAATTTGTAGTGGTAGGAATAACCACAGCCGAGCGAATGTTCACATCACCGGGGGTGGCATAGTCTGCCAGGGTGCGGTTGGCTTGAGCCATCGAAACAGTAGTTTCTTCCTCAAAGAAAAGGTTGGAGAAGAAATTATCCTCAGAAGAGTTTTCACTCGAACTCTCTTCGACTTCCTCTTCGGGAATCGAAATGGGCTCGGGAACTTTTCGTTTACGGTTTACTCGAACTACGTCTCGTTCAAGCTCAGGTTCAAAATTAACTGTCCTTGTTTACTTCGTGTTTGCATACGACGAACTAAAACTAAGGAGAGAAAAGAAGAAAGGAGTCAGGAAAACAGACGGGCGTCCAAGGTCCTGGACGGGCGTCTGCCTAGAAATTGAGCTAAACGGGCGTCTACAAGTCCAAACGCTCGTCCGGTTAGTCGAAGAACTGGACGGACGTCCATAGTGGATGGACGCTCGTTCGATTCAGTGACGAATGATCTAAGCCTATGCTAAAAACACATAAAACCGTGCCAGTTCCCCGGCAACGGCGCCAAAAACTTGTGGTGGATTTTGTAAATGAAACAAAAAGACAAGAAATAAAAATCCGGTTAGTCGCTCCAAGTGCAAAGCTTGTAGTAAAGCGGTTATTCCGGGTCGATCCCACGAGGAACGTAGGGTTGAATGTGTTTTTAAGTTTAAACTAAACGTGTCACGAATTAACAATTTAAGGTTTACCAAATAATGGGGAGAAAGGCAGACGAACAAGGATTCACAATTCAAGAAAGCAATAAAGGCATCTAATTTCCTACGCATGCAAAATCAACTAAAGGCTAAGATTAACCTATACCCAATGCAAATTACTAATTTCTTAGATAATTTGTTTATCAACTTTTATCAAAGATTGATTCTTCAAGCACGATAGGCATAAATTCTTTCAAATCTATTATCTAGGTTAACAATTTGATAACTTTCGTTTTAGACAAATTGATTAAACTGAATACTATTGCGGTGATCTAGAGTCCATTCAACTATCGTCAAACGAATATCATAGGCTTTATCTATCGATATCAAGCACAAAATAAACGCAATAGAAATCTAACCTTTTGTTGATTGCAAACGCAGAAAAATAAGAAAAACCCAAACACTTCTTGAATTGCTTCACCCGTTCGTCCAACCCAAGAGTTTAGCTACTCATAATAATCTTCAAATCAAAAAGGTGTTTTGATTGCATAAAAAAAACGAAAAAGAAAGAACAAAGCTGCTGCTATGAAGTTCGGCTGTCAAAAATTGTATATCCTAGGGTTTGGGGCGCTGCTGCTTAAATAGGAAAATAAGTCGGCTAGGTCAAAACTAGGTCGGTTGCTCGTTCAGTCGGCGCTGGACGCCCGTCCAGTCTTCCTGGACGCCCGTTCCATATGCCTTAGACGCTAGCAAGACGCTCGTCCAGATGCCGTCCAAACTCTCTGTTCAACTTTTCTTCCCGGACGCTCGTTTACTTTTTCGGACGCCCGTTCGATCCGGACGCTCGTCCACCCTATCCGGACGCCACGATCCACTTTGTCGAAATCTTGATATTTCCATCTTTATCTTCTTTTCTTCTCTATCCAATTCACCATTATCTCTTTTAACTTGAAATAGCTCGAAATTCATCAACATTTGATCATCAATTGAGCCACATAATTGTACCTACATGACATCAAAAACACCGCAAAGCATAACATAACTCCAATAAACATAAAATCATAATTAAAACATATAAATTCACCAACTTTGCGATTAACTCATTAAAAATGTCATTTGCTCAATAATTCCATCTAAACACGTGATTTCCATGCAATTCATACGAATGTGGGGGAAAACATTATAAAATATAGCGTTATAAAACACGTAAATTCACCCTTAACATTAATCATTCTATTAGAAAAAAGTTGTAACTGTGTAACTGCCACCATCCGATCTTAAGAATCTTATAACCAACCTCCACTCATTGTATTAAGATATTTCACGATCAGTCACCATCTGAATGTGTATGCAAAATCTCCAGTCCTACCTTCAAGCATAAATGCTAAATGCCTCTATTTGCGGAAGTGGAATAAATTTACTTCACTCATTATCTACAAATTCATAAGCATATTCTAGGTAGACTTCCTGGTATTGCATAACAATGTAAACCTTTATTTTGCAATCAATATCTTAATTGAGCTAATCAGTGTAATGTAGCATATCAATAACTATACAAGACAATACATGGTTTATCCTTTCAGTGAAATCCTTTGACTCGGAGGTAGGCTGAGCATCAGTTCCAAATACTATGCTATGGTCTGCATCTGAGCATGGAATACTCTTTTCTCTGGTAATATCAGAGATTCCTCCAAATATTTAGATGAACTATTCGGCGTTTCGAGTAGTCTTTAGACAAAATGACTATTACTAAAAAAACTCCCACTAGCTTGTATCCTTCATAAGACCCCGAAGGTCAATATGAACAAGCTATGATACTTCTTTAGTTCTATTACCCTTTCCTAATTGAAAGGTTACTTAGTCATTTTTCCTTTGAGATAGTGTTCTTAGACTGGGAGATAGGAATCACCCTTAGCCAGTCTTAAGAGCTTATCTTTAGGATATATGCATTAATTAATAGATGCTGAAGAATTGTTTATCAAAATACTGAAACCAGTTGGCTTAATAGTTTATGATGTGTTACATATATCTTTTCAGCATTACTTAGTGGTTCTGACTCTATCAAACACAAGTCCGAGTCTCAGAATCGTATACAAATGTCATATTCACTTTCTTTAAGGCAACTATATTATCGCTTTGAAAGTGAATCCATTTGTTCCAACGAATCTGAAAAAATAGAAATTAGATTTCTGCGATATTCAAGGATTAAAATTCAAAAATTTATTTCCTTATATCACTCACACTATCTTAGCTGAAATAACTGCCCATTGTCTACTCTTCATCATGAATGCCCAGCTACCTTGTTCTTACAAAAGAACTTTAGCTTCTGAGTCAAATTACTCGGTTAAGAAAGTCTCTAAGGATTCATAGGTTAGTGATCCGAAATCACTTTCCTTATCCTATATTTCTCTTATTAATATTTCGGTTTAGCCTTTAACTTATTTAGTTTAGATGACTTGCACTTGTAGACATTTACCTTCCCATTCTTGGCTTTCTATAAAGGAAATGGCCGTGAACTAGCAGTTCATTTGAGTAGACACTACTCGTAAACTGTGGGATGTCTAGTGAGATTGATACCAAATCATTCTCGTCATCTTTGAACTAATTTTGTTTTGTCTCTCGTTCAACACAAGTGATGAGCGGATGACATTTTTATCAATGTCACTTAAGTTTGAAGGCTTAAGAGGAACATCCTCTTCCGAAAAATTAATTTGCAATTTCCATTATTGAGTTCAACGTTCTTGTTACTTTTCCACTTTTACGAAGTCATCATCAGTCAATTTATCGTGTTTAGCAGTTTAGATACCTTGAGATGATATGTAGTTGTAAAATAATTTATGACAGAATTGTAAATCAAATCATACACCACAAAAAATAATTATTTTAGGAATTATAAACGTGACATCATGCATGTAGTTTATCCTACCATTCCAAGGATTTAATCTCACACCTCAGTGCCGTTGTAGGGTAGGTCAAAAAGATGACTAAATTGAGACAATCTCTCTCAACAATTAAACCATTTAAGAATCGAACATCTCCTATTAATTGTTGATTACCTTCCATTTTCAGCCAAGATATTTACAAAAATATCCTTGTGAGTGTGACCTACTGTTTCATATTTTTAAGTACGCCCCGAGTATGCCGCCATAGGGTAGGTCAGTGACCCGACTGTAGGATGTAATATCGTCGGATGGATCAAGATCCACCCGATTACGCAGCGGAAAGTACAAGATCTAGATCTAACAACCAAAATACATAAATAAATAGATTTAACCTAAAAGGGGTTAGATCGCTTACCGGTTTATTGCGAATAAACGTCTAGAACAATCTTCAATCCAATCCGAGCTAGTTGAGATCCTAGTTGAGAAGCCAAAGTCTTCCAACGTGTATCTCCAAGCACCACCAGGTGGATGGTGCTTCAAGCCGCCGGACCACCTCGATATGCTACCTTAGAAAAACCCGAAGTTTTCCTAAAACTCGAACCCTCAGTAAAATAGCCGAAAATTCTAAGCTATTTTACTCCCAAATTTCGTGCATTATGTCATGTGTATTGGCTTGGGAGAATTCTCTTTATATAGGAGAGAAATCCCAGCCTCAAAGACATTATTTAATTAATACAAAATCAATCAAAATAATCATTTTCCTTAAAAATATAAATCTAAAATATTCCTAAATTAATTAGGATATACAAAAGATTTTTGTTTTCCTTAAATTATTTAACACATAAATAATTTAATCACACGTTTTATTATTTATTAATAAAACTAATTTCCCAATAAATAACAATTAAAAAATGCGCCCCACCCTAAAACAAATTTAGGGCACACGCATGTTTCATTATTTTGGGCCGAGTCCACGAAAAATTTCTTTTCCATGTATTTAATTATCTAGTCCAACTAAACAATTAATCCACATATCAATTAAATAGTCCAATCCAACTATTTAATTATAATTGAGGTGAAACGACGAGAAAACCAATATGCTATATTAGGAGCCACGTCGGGGGACCATGGACCCATATTCAGTAGTTACAATAAATTAAATAAAATTATTCGTCAGACCGAACAATTATATTCAATCTATTAATCCGGGATTACACCACCATAAACCCGACACTAAACTCTGCCGAATATAGATAACTTACACTCAACAATGAGTTGATAAGCGTCCACTGATATAATCATTACATACAGATAAATCCTCCATAGATTGTTCATTTCGAGTCGGGATATTTCCGTAAACCCTTCTCGAAACATATTATCCTTATTTACCATTAACCCCCTAGTGATCAATTAGTTCACATACCGGACTAGTAGCTAATTAGTCTAACATGAACTCCCGAGATCGATCATTTTCTTAGGGCTAACAAATAAGGGAAGCTGTACGTGTACTTCCCGAGGAAGGAATGGATTCCATATACGTGATAGCACGACTACTCACTCATCCCGAATATAGCCAACGAGAAGTGTTGGACCACATACTACGAAGTGATCCTTACTAACGCATCAAACCCTACCCTAGTCTAAGCGGTTATGTCAGCGTGATCACCTCGGGATTGAGATTAATCCATATATGATCATCTTGTGATTCGACAAGACTTCTCGATTACGGAATTATATCGAGAACTCAAATCAAATCGGTCCCCCACTATATGATTATCATCATATATAAATGCCCCACTAGGTACCCAATTACCGACAGTCCGGATAAGACTGTCACACCGTGAAGTGTTCTGGGCACATTATTAGCATATTAATCATGAGACCCGTACTCATATTAATCAACGTTACGGACTAAGTTAATTTTAAGTACATCTCACTAACTCAATCCTTTTGTGTATAGCCATACACTGAGTTATGTGATTACATAAACGAGGTACTTAGGGTTTTCAGTAGTGTCTTAATTATAAACATACATGCATATAATAAGATGAATTATTAATTCTATCCTAAAACATTTACATAATTGTCTTTCGGGCACTACACCTAACAATCTCCCACTTGCTCGAAAGGCTAGTGGATTAATTGTTTTAGAGCACACCCTTTATATCTATATCTACATCATTCTCCCACTTGCTCAAAACAAGTGAGACGTATCCCTCAAATCTGTACCCTCCAAGCGCATCTTAGCAATTCATCCTTCCAAGCACGACCGGAGTGTGCCGCCGCAGGGTAGGTCAGTGACCCGGCGCGTACTTAGAATCCGAATACCATGTGACTTGGTACACTGATCAGGTAGGTTGGCGGCTTGAGTCAATCTTTGGGATCGAAACATCGCTTTTCCATCTAATCCGGTGGTACGATTTCAATATGCCTTTGATTCAACACTGAGGACGAAATCGACTTAGCGATCATCCTTAATCTGACCCAAAGTCAGAATCAGTGTCATCACTTATATTCTAGTTTGCACTTGAATATACTAGCATATTATTCCTCATTCTCCCGAAGAGACTTGAGGGTTGACTAAACATCTCATTTTGTATTCATCTGCAGGTTTAGATAACCATTCCTGAGAGGTAGGGTAGACTACATCGTTGAATGTTGCATAAATGCAAGAATATCTCAACCAGGTGAATGGATGGGATTTCCAATGATCGATTCTCGAGAATTTGAGCGAATCAAATCCTTTAGAATGAATCCCGATGGCATGTCAGACTCTGACTTTAGATATCACACCCATGTTGATTCCAACTGTTTCAGTGTTACCATTCACAAACACTAATCTACATACTACTTTACTAATATTGATGCCAAGTCTACAAGAGACTTATCAACATTTTGGTCAAGTCCACATATTAAAATATATGACTTTGGAATGACCTAGAGGGTTGCTTTAATCCCCAAAGGATATAAGCTATGGCAGGTATCCTGCCAAAGGTTCTTTCTGAATAAATTAAGATACCGTTAGTCTCGCAAAAAAGTCCGAGGGAATAACCCCTATTTTCTACTTTGTAACAAATGATTTTGTTGTTCGGCAAGGAAGTCTTAGGGAATCACCCATATTTCTCGCTTTCTGACGAAATCAAGCAAGACTGAGTGGTAAGAGAGATCACGGTCTGGTTAACTCTCTACCTTTTAGGGAATCACCCCTAAATTTCTCAGTTTTGCGTTTGAAAGTTAAACTTTCCTATTCATTTGACTCTTTTCCGTGTAGTTCCAATTACTCCCATTGGGCCTGAGATGCTCAGGTGGTTCTACAAGAGTTTGAACAGAACTGGAGTATCAAACTCCATTCACAGGGTTATGGCTTTTAAACCAACCTCTATGATCAGGATCCTATACAGTCCACGAAGGACTATAGGTCATCAATCTACCCTATAGACCATAGGGTCCTGCAATGGGTAATGGACAAACCAAGCTCCTACTGCGTTCGGGGTGGATTGATATACTGATATAGTTTATTAGTTTTTATTAGTGTTATCACCAACTGCCGGTGTTGGATGTGGACTGAACAAATCAGTTAGTAACATCTTGAGTACAAATACTTCAAGATCTAAGTTTGTTATTTATAGACTCTATCAGACCGAATTTGACAGTATAACCGTCATTCTCTGATTTTACGAGTTTTATAACCAACCTTTACTCAATGCATTAAGATATTTCACGACCTGAACGTGTATGCAAAATTTCCAGTCCTACCTTCAAGCACTCGGTGTTAAATGCCTCTATTTATAGAAGTGGGGTGAACCGAATTTACTCCATATCCACAAATGCGTAGGCATCTTTTAGGTAGACTTCTCGGTTTTTCATTACAACGTAAACCGTTATTTTGCAACCAATATCTTAAATGAGTTCAGTAGCGTATCGTAGCACATCAATAACTATGTAAGGCAAATTTATGGTGTATCCCTTAGTGAAAACATTCCACTGGGAGGCAGGCCGAGCATCAGTCCCGAAGACTACGCAACAACATATTTCTGAGTATGGAATACTCTATCTTTGGTGAAATCAGAGATTCCTCCAAATATTTTTGATAAACTTACCGGAGTTTCGAGTAGTTATCAAACAATATGTCACCACTCAGAAGCTCCCACTAGCTTGTATCTTTCATATGACCCCGAAGGTCGATATGAACAAGCTATGTAACTTCTTTAAATCTATTACCCTTTCCCGATTGAAAGGAACCTTAGGCATTGTTCCTTTGAGACAGGGTTCCTTTGACTGGGAAGTAGGAATCACCCTAAGCCAGTCTTCAGATCTTGTCTTTATGGAATATGCACTAATTAATAGAATAGAAAGAAGCGTTTATCGAAATACGGAAACCGTTTGCGTTTATATATTTTAAGATGTGTTATTAATACCTATTCAGCATTTCTTAGTGGTTCTGACTTTATCAAACAAAAGTCCGAGTCTTGGGTTCGTGCTACGAATGTTATATTTATCGTCAATAAGACAAACAAATTATCCTATTGAAAATGAATACGTTCGTTCCAACAAATCCGAAACCAGAAAATGAATTTTCTGTGATACTCAAGAATTGAATGCGAGATTCATTTCCTTATATTACTCCCACTAGTCTATCTGAAATAACTACCCGTTGTCTATTTTATTTATCGTTTAATGCAAAGCTACCTGGTTCTTCCAAAGAACTTTAGCTTTCGAGAAAATTGCTAAGGATGCATTGGTCAGTGATCCGAAATCACTTTCCTTATCCTCTAATTTTGAATTAATTTTCCGGTTTAGCCTTAAAACTACTTAGTTTAGATGACTAACACGTATAAACATTCTGTCCCATTCTCGACTTTCCTTAGATGGAAACAGTCTTGAACAAGCAGTTCGTTTGAGTAGACACTACTCTTGAACTGTGGGATGTTCAGTGTTACTTGCTTGGACTATCGATTTTTCTAATCGTCAAATCATAAGACCAAAGCTCCCACTAGTTTATCGGTTCCAAATACCGTCTAACTAGCAACACTTTGTTCGAATGGTTTGAGAGATCATAATAAAGCTCTCACTAGTTTATCGGTTCCAAATACCGTCTAACTAGAAACACTTTATTCTTGTTTTTACAATAAATGGAGAAACTCCTGTGCATCTATTACACATTTCTAATGATTCATAAAAACAACAAATCATAAGACAAAGGCTCCCACTAGTTTATCGGTTCCAAATACCGTCTAACTAGCAACGCCTTATGTATATGATTTTCCAATTTTTCAATTTAGAAATTTGTTGTGTAATTACACTTTTAAAATTCACTAAATGAATCTTATATGATAGTCCTATGTCATCTTTTGTAAACTAAGTATAGTCGTCTCTCGTTTTACACGAGCGATATCCGTGACATGCCTATACTATGTCACTTAAGTTTTCAAAGGCTCAAGGGAAAAATCTCTTCGGAAAAATTAACTGCATTTGTTGATAATTACAACGTACTTGTTACTCTCCACATTTTTAATGAAGTCCTATTACTAACAGTTTAGTAGCCTATAGATTTAGTTGTAAATCGAATGACAGAAAGTTAAATTCAAAAAATAAATTTTCACTACTAGATTTTTATTTTAGGAATAATAAACTTGTTTAAACTCTATCCTACCATTCCAAGGATTTAACCTTGCATCGTACCGCCGCCTTTAGGGTCGGTATCAGCACGATGACGGTTAAACTGAGACAATCTCTCTCAATGATTAAGCTTCGAGAATCAAACATCCCACGGGAATCAGACATCCCGGTCTTTAATCATTGATTACCTTCCTTTTTCTAGCCTAGATATTGCGAAAATATCCATAAAGAGAATGACCTACTATATCAGATCTCAAAGTACGCCCCGAGTATGCCGCCTTTAGGGTCGGACAGTGACCCAACGAGTACCCGAAATCCTATCCTTTCGGAGACCAAGCCTTGAATTTTGATAGGGGTGAACACCATCCTTAGGGGGCCAGAATCAAAGCGGCACGAGGCATCACCCTTCTCTCACGTGCTTGCATCTATAGTAGAGGCCGTGGGGTTGGCTGTCGCCTTCCCGGCTCCCACTCAATATTTTGAAAAAGTGGTGGGTTTACTAATTACGGTTTCGGTCTTGACAATAAGAAACAATAAATTAAAGTACTCCGAACAGGGTTGGTTATGTAGGCAAGCCTACGCCGTCTTATTCGTTGGAACATATGTGACAGTTCAGGCTGATCCGGCAAGAGAAGCCCCGTTTACCCGAAGGCTTATCGGCTATGCTAAGTCCTGTCGAACTACTGTAACGTACATCACACGTGGAGGGGAGTCGATTGAGCCGAAGCTCTGTTGAACTCGCCCATCCATGGTTAGACCATTTTCGAACCCGTGTACATTGATTTTCCGATTTCTAAATTATCAACCAAAGCGCAATCTCGTTTCTGTTTAAGGTGGGTTCACCGAAAACTCAACGATTTATCTAAGTGGGATTCACCGAGAATCCATCACTAAATTCATAACGATTGACAAAACCTGGCTCCTCGGTTTTTATAATTAGTTACTTATTTATTAACTACCACATATTAATTAAATAAGCCTTTAAACTAATTATACGAGTTATACGTGTCTAATTTATTCGAAATAAACTAGCTACATGTATGCATTGGAGTGGAATCATGATATGATGCATGTCATGGCAATTTTCCTGTCTATCACATAATTAAACACCGAGATGGATCGTTGGTACCCTGATGTATGACAAAAATATGATTATATTATAAGACTTTTTATTATAGGTTTTTGTCCAAAAGGACAAACTAATACATTTATTAGGCCACAAGTACATTGATGATTAGAAAGGACAAAACGTAGTTAACATTACCAAAATACCCTTTTGCTAATTAAACCTAATTTATCTTTCCCTCATCCATCATCGTTAAAAAATGCAGGAATTCCACCCATAAACCACCGTGCGTCGCGTCAGACGGAGACCTCTGCTCAATGCTCAGCCCCTCGCCCATTTTCTTCATCTAAATGAATAAGACGATGATGATTATTGCTTCCCGACAGCAATTCAAAGAGCACAAAATTTTTGTTCTATCTCCTCTTTCTCACCTCTCTCGCATATGTCCTTTTAATTCCCAATTTCCCCTTTTACTTTGCAGATTAAATTCTTCATTGATTGTGCCTTTTTGCTTCAATAGCTTACAATTTTTCTAATGGGCTAGCAAATTTGGAATTGCGAAAAAACCCAACCGGACGATCAAGAGAAACGGGACGATAAAAATTGCAGCAACACCGATCAAAGTTAACGATCAACAGCAGCAACTCCTACAAGAATTTGCGGCTTGATATCCGATCAGAAGATGGGTGGACTCGACGGAAATGTCTCCTTGATTGGTGGTGATGATTCCCGGAGGGAGCTGCAATTGGCGGTGGTTTCTAATTCTTTGAATGGAAGGGAGCAGCCTGTCGGATTTGTTTCTAATTTTGGGATTTTTTTTTTGACCTAGATGGCGGCGGCGATAATTGATGGCCGGCTGAGTTGCTGCCATAGATGGCCGGCCGCTGCTTCATCTGCAAAAAAATCCGGCTGCTGCTTCATCTCCTACGGGCTGTGCCGCCGGCTGCTGCCATGGTTGCCGTCTGTATTTTATTTTTTTTTGAAAAATTTTAGGGTTGTTACTTTGTAATTTTTTAACGTTATTACATTTTTGGGACGGTTACTACTTGTTTATGGGATGTTACGACTTGTTTATGAGATGTTACAACTTGTTTTTTTGACTGTTACGAATTGTTCACGGGATGTTACGACTTGTTTCTGGGACGTTACTACTTGTTTATTGGCCGTTGCTATTTTTTACGGGCTGTTACTACTTTTTTTTAGGCTGTTACTACTGTTTATTGGCTGTTACTACTTTTCCATTGGATGATACGACATTTTATGGGCTGTTACTATTTGTTTCTTGACTGTTACGACATTTTATGGGCTGTTACTTCTTGTTTTTAGGCTGTTGCTATATTTTCATTGGATTTTACGACATTTTATGGGTTGTTACTGCTAGTTCCTTGGCTGTTACTATTAAAATTATAAAGGGGCATTTTTGTCACTATATTAGCAATTTGTCCTTACTAATATCTGATTTTGAAATTTGTCCTTCTGGACCCATTTATCATTTTTTTTGTCCTTGTAGCCCCTTCCCCCTTTTTATTATTATTTTTATGATATTTTAGTATAATTTCATATAAATGCATTGAAAACTTATAAAAATCATAGTTAGTTATAATTAAATGCATAAGTTATAAAAACGATATAAATAAGGGTTTTAGTGTCAGATTTACGTTTGGTGTTTTGTTGCTCTTATTGAAGGATTATACGTTTATCGAGATCTCAAGAAAGGACATGTTTTGGAGCCTAAATCATATCTTTTAAGGGATAAAAGATTATGCCATAAGCGAACGAGATCGAACGGATCAGCGTCCTTAGTATTTCTACCGTAACTCATCTTCAACGGACATTTGACCTAACTTAGAGGCATTTTCAGAGAAAAAGTCCTTGATGAAAGTTGTAGATCTTCAAGAGAGCTTTCCAACGAATATTAAATCATGTCAATCGAGGTCTACAGCTCGAGATAGGTTTCTACGAACATCTGATATGTTGCATGGCCGGCACGCGCCGGAGAAGGCCGGATCTTGCAGAAATATCTCTGACACTGGCACGTGGGTCTGACAACAAGAGAATATATACTATTTAGCCGGCACGTGCCGGTGGTGCTCCGGCACGCGCCGGCCTTGTGGTATGGCCTATAAATAGAAGCTCATTGCAAGCTTGGGGAGTTGCACCTATCTTTATATCTCTCTTATATAGATCTCTATCGTCTCTTTTGTTGTTTTTTAGTTAAATAAATGCGTAAACGGCACTCGCCGGAATAATGCGATGTAATGTTGTAATATAAGCACCGTTATGATGCTTGGAAAGATTACGGGAGGCTCGTTGTTGTAGAGGAGTTGTTATTTCCGGGGAATACGACTCTAACGCTACAATTGTAATCTAAAGATGAGCGGCTAAGGTCTCGAGGCTAGAACCACCGTTGTGAAGCCACCATCACCGGAATAAACAAGGATTTCGTTTTCATTTGTTCTAGTGAGTTTCTTGTTCTTCCTTCATGTTTGAATTGTTTATGTGAAATTCGTATGATCTATACTTATGTTGCATGCTAATCGAATTTAGATACGATAGTTGATAAATTCGTAGATTACCGTTAGGATTTATATCCATATCTTTGATCGTAAATGCTTTAGTTGTACCGAGAGTGGTGAACTAATTAAAAGGCGATGAACCGAAAGGGAAAATGCCTCTTTAGCGAATAATAATCCAAGAACTTACGAATGAATATGTGTCTTTCTTGTTATTTTCGGTGGGGTGGTGGATCAACGGTGTGTTCTAGTTGTTTTAATCTTTCTTTAAACAAATTTTCACGTATCGTCTTTCTTTTCACGTTTGCTACCTTAGTTTGTTAATTGAAAATCCGAGATCATAATCATCAATTTTAAGAAAGAAATCGAAGGCAAAGACTCTTTTTCGTACAAGTCCCTGCGGATACGATCCGGTTTCACCACTATGGCTGCGAGCCTTCGCACTTGGGGCTGACATCGGTTTTATTTTATTACTTGTTATCTTTTGCTTTGCATAAAACCGCGAACATACCCCGTATCTAACCTATTAAAAAAACACAAACAAACCCTAACTAGGGTTTACAATTTTTTGATCTGCTGCTGCTGCGTTTTATCGATGATCGGACATCCAAAAGAACTTTGATCGTCATGAAAATTTATGGACCTGTTTTTCACTCCTCCCACTTGAATATGGACGGTTGGATCTGAGTTTTGACAGCCCAATTGATCCCAGCAAGCCGCCGATCCAACTGCTGCATCTGTTTATAACTGCGGCGCAGCAGTGTCTTCCCGGGGCCGATCGGGCATCGAGACAAAACCCGATCAACCTGAAATTTTTAGGGCTTGTTTATAACTCCATGATAGTCAATATGAACGGTAGGATCATTGTTTCAACGTTCAAAACTCTTCCAGAAATTCAACGAACTCACAGCTAGGAATTTTACGGCTGCTGTGCTTTTCTGTTACAGCAGTAACATTATTGCACCAATATGATATTGAGACGGACTCCGATCGACACAAAATTTTGAGGGATTGATCATCAACTGTTATTATTCATTCTGACCGGAGGGATTGTCGTTTCAACGGCTCAATATTAGGAAATAAATAAAAAACGAACAGAGACAAAACAGATCTACTTTTTGGAAACTAAAATTACAAAATTTCCTATACTCATATAAACGAATTTATATGAGTTTACAATAGATCTAACGAGTAAACAATAGCAACCCCAATCCATCTCTTCAACCACAACATATCAAAGCATTCATCATCATGATTTTCGAATTTTTAAAAACGAAAAAAAAAACAATGCAATCTAAACATGCAATTTCCCCTCCTAGATCTAAAATTCACATACTTTGATTGATAGATCAAAGGCTCTGATACCACTTGTAGGATGTAATATCGTCGGATGGATCAAGATCCACCCGATTACGCAGCGGAAAATACAAGATCTAGATCTAACAACCAAAATACTTAAATAAATAGATCTAACCTACGAGGGGGTTAGATCGCTTACCGGTTTATTGTGAATAAATGTCTAGAACAATCTTCAATCCAATCCGAGCTAGTTGAGATCCTAGTTGAGAAGCCAAAGTCTTCCAACGTGTATCTCCAAGCACCACCAGGTGGATGGTGTTTCAAGCCGCCGGACCTCCTCGATATGCTACCTTAGAAAAACCCGAAGTTTTCCTAAAACTCGAACCCTCAATAAAATAGCCGAAAATTCTAAATTTTACTCCCAAATTTCGTGCATTATGTCATGTGTATTGGCTTGGGAGAACTCTCTTTATATAGGAGAGAAATCCTAGCCTCCAAGACATTATTTAATTAATACAAAATCAATCAAAATAATCATTTTCCTTAAAAAGATAAATCTAAAATATTCCTAAATTAATTAGGATATACAAAAGATTTTTTTTCCTTAAATTTACTAACACATAAATAATTTAATCACATGTCTTATTATTTATTAAGAAAACTAATTTCCCAATAAATAACAATTAAAAAATGCGCCCCACCCTAAAACAAATTTAGGACCCATATTCAGTAGCTACAATAAATTAAATTAAAATTATTCGTCAGACCGAACACTTATATTCAATCTATTAATTCCGGGATTACAGCACCATAAACCCGAAACTGAACTCTGCCGAATATAGATAACTTACACTCAACCATGAGTTGATAAGCATCCACTGATATAATCATTACATACGGATAAATCCTCCATAGACTGTTCATTTCGAGTCGGGATATTTCCGTAAACCCTTCTCGAAACATATTATCCTTATGTACCATTAACACCCTAGTGATCAATTAGTTCACATACCGGACTAGTAGCTAATTAGTCTAACATGAACTCCCGGGATCGATCATTTTCTTAGGGCTAACAAATAAGAGAACTGTCTGTCTACTTCCCAAGGAAGGAATGGATTCCATATCTGTGATAGCACAGAATACTCACTCATCCCAGAATAGAGCCAATGAGAAGTGTTGGACCACATACTACGAAGTGATCCTTACTAACACATCAAACCCTACCCTAGTCTAAGCAGTTGTCTGTGATCACCTCAGGATTGTGATTAATCCATATATGATCATCTTGTGATTCGACAAGACTTCTCGATTACGGAATTATATCGAGAACTCAAATCAAATCGGTCCAGCCCTATATGATTATCATCATATATAAATGCCCCACTAGGTACCTTATTACCGACAGTCCGGATAAGACTGTCACACCGTAAAATGTTCTGGGCATATTATTAGCATAACAATCATGAGACCCGTACTCAGATTAATCATCGCTACGGACTATGTTAATTTTAAGTACATCTCACTAACTCAATCCTCTTATGTATAGCCATATACTGAGTTATGTGATTACATAAACGAGGTACTTAGGGTTTTCAGTAGTGTCTTAATTATAAACATACATGCATATAATAAGATGAATTATTAATTCTGTCCTAAAACAATTACATAATTGTCTTTCGGGCACTACACCTAACACCGACGAGTACTCAAAATCCTATCCTTTCGGAAACCAAGTCTTGAATTTTGATAGCGGTGAAGGCTATCCGTAGGGCGCCGAAATCAAAGCGGCATGAGGTGTCACCATTCTCTCACGTGCTTGTGTCAACAGTAGAGGCCGTGGAGTCGGTTGTCACCTTCCCCGCTCCCACTCGTTATTTTAAAATTTAGGTAGTCTCTTTAGGATTTTAGAATTTTATAATAATCCAAAAACAATAGATCGTGAATATTTAATATAATCCTCCAACTAGTTCCTCGGTTCCAAATACCGTCTAACTAGTGTCACTATTGTTAGGTGTAATGCCCGAAAGACAATTTTGTAATTGTTTTATTTAATAAATGAAATGATATTATTATTCATATTTATTATTCTCATATTCACCGATGTGACAATAGTACTTACACTACAGAAAACCCTAAAGTATATCGTTTATGTAATCACTTAACTCAGTGTATGGGATATACACGAGAGGATTGAGTTAGTGAAGATGTACTTAAAATACAATTAGCCTGTAGTGAAGTTAATCGAGAGTATCGGGTCTCTCCTTTAACGTGCTATTAATACGCCCAGAACACAATAGGTGTGATTGTCTTATCCGGACTTTCGGTTAAGAGAACCTAGTGGGGCAATTATATATGATAGATATATCATATAGGGTTGGACCGATTTGATTAGAGTTCACGATATAATTCTGTAATCGAGAAGTCTTATCGAATCAATCGATGATCATATTTATGGATATATCTTAATCCTGAGGTGATGACAGTCAACTGCTTGAATCAGTATGAGGTTTGACTTGACGGTAAGGATTACACTGAGTCTGTGATCTGAATTACCCCATCTGGCATTGTACTGGATTGAGTGAGTAGTCTGTGTTATCACAGATACGGAATCCATTAATTCCATTTATGGAAGTAGATAGACAGTTCCCATATTTGTTAATCCTAAAAACGATCGATCGTACGAGTTCATATTACACTGATTAGCTAACAGTGAGTTGTATGAATTAATTGATCATTAGGGGCTTAATGGTAAATAAGGATAAAAGGTTCTAAAAAGGGTTAACGGTAACTTCCCGATTTAGAATGAACAGTCTATGAAGGATTAATCTATATGTAATGATTATATCAATGGACGCTTATTATCATTCTCGTGGGGAGATAAATATAATCTCATAATCGGAGGAGTGCAGTCACGGGATTATGGTGGCATATTCCTGTGATTGATTTATCGAATATAATTATTCTGTTCGTAAGATACTTATTTATTTGATTTATCGGAGCCGCTGATTATTAGTCCATGGTCCCGACGTGCCTCCAATATAGCATAGCTATCCTGATAATATTAATTTAGTTCTTATTAGAATTTAATTAAAACAATATGTGAATTAATTGTTTAGTGGACTATTAAATTAGTTGGGCTAAATAATTAAATATGTGAAAAAGACATTTTTCATAATCTTGGCAAAATTAGTGTTATGGCCGAAAATAATATTGACTAGGTCAATAATCAATTTTCGGCCAAGGCATGTTTATGGAACAAGAAATTGTTTTCTTGTGTATTAATAAGACATGTGCACAAAATATTTATTGGATAAATATTTATGGTAAGAAATAAAGATAAAGATTATTTCTAGATTTGTTCTAGAATATTTTGGAATTATCTTTTATTAATTGGATTTATTTATTTGCAAAATAAAATCCTTGGAGGACAAGGATTACTCTCCTATATAAAGAGAGTTCTCCTAAGCCTAACACACACTACAAATTTCGACTTCTATCTCTTAGAGAGAAAAAGCCAAAAATTCGGCCAAGGGGAGTAAGGGAAAATCTTGGAGGTTTTTCCGGGTAGCATATCGGAAGGATTCGAGTCGAGGATTTCCTTCCACCGGGAGTTGCTTGGATCACACGTGCGGAAGATCGTGGTGCTCTTCAAACCATCCTTTGTTCTTTCTTATTGCGGTTCTTCTACTTGGATTTTGAGATCCAAGAGGTATGTTCTACAACCCCCTTGTAGATGTAGATCTAGTTATTTTATTACGTGTAAATTATAGATCTAGATCCTTAAATCGCTTACATTGCGGATGGTATTACAAACAACTATATGCACGATCCTCCAATTTTTATTGATTAAAATTCCTTTGTGTAGACACTACACAAATAAAATTCCTTTGTGAATTTCGTAATCCTAATACATTAGGACTTATGATTTTTCAATAATTCGAAAAACAATAAATCACAAAATTTAAAACTCCCACTAGTTTATCGGTTCCAAATACCATTTAACTAGCAACACTATATTCATGATTTTCCAATTTTTTCAATAGAAAATCCTTGTGTAGACACTACACAATTTAAATTCACTAAAGAATTTTAAAGTCCTAATCTTGTCATGATAAAAATTTAGGATCTCAGAATTTTTCCAATAATCGAAAAACAATAAATCATGAAAAGCAATCACCAACTTATCGGTTTCAAATACCGTATAGTTAGTGTCCTATCTTTTCACGATTTTCCAATTTTGATAATCAAAATTCTAATTTATGTAGTCACTACATAAATAAAACCCCGAAGGATTAATAATCCCAAATTATGTTTATCATGTGAATTTTATATCCCGATAAAATTCCGTTTCCTTTAATTAATTTAATTTATTTTTTAATCTAATGTAATTATCGTGTTGATACATGTCTAATTAATTTCAATATTAATTTTCTACATGACATATCACATAAATAATCATACAAGAAAATAAATGCGAAAAATAAACCACTGAGATGGACCGTTGCTACCCCGTATCTAATCTATAAATAAACCCTAAAAGTTAATCTACTATATTTTCCAGCCGTTTCAGGTATTTACTTTTCTGCTCTTGTTCATTTACCAAAAAAATGCTCCAACTGAGTTGGTATGAGTCTTTTCTTCCTTCATCACCACCCGAGTTCGAATCCTTGCAGAATCCGCCCCCCCCCCCCACCCACATTTTTTTTTGTTTTCGTTCGTAAAAAAAATTTGTTCGTATAAAAAAATTTCGTTTGTATGTTTTTTTTCCTTTTTCGAACCAAAAATAAAACAAAAAAAAATATTTCAGAATTAATCCAGCCAAGGGGATTCAAACTCAGGTCTCCAAACCATCGAAACTGTGACTTGACCACTGCTCCGGCGTTCAGATTTGTTGAAGATTGCATCCGGTTTAAATAAATATGTTTTCGGCCGAAAAGAAATAAATAAATAAAATAATTCTAAATTGCAGAAAATTAAATTGCATGATATCCTATACCTGGAAAAACGGGTTTACAATAGATCTAACGGTAAACAGGTACTGTTGGAAATGTTATTTATGTTTTGATGATGATTCGTCACATAATTAGACAAATCACTTACAACCCATGATGATGAAGTCATAACTAACTGTTATAGTGCATAATGGAAGAAGAATCAAGAAATGGTCTAGGGAAAATGTATAAGTTCTATCTAGAGTCTGAACCTTGTATAGGTTGTTTCAGACAAGCATTGTAATAGAATAGGAACTAGGCGAACAGCTGAATCACAACAAGAAAACTGAGTATGCACATGAAGAACTGATGGTTCAAACTCAGTTATGAAATAACTGAAGAAGATAAGTTCGCTGAGGAACATAGACTCAGTTGGCTTATCTATGAAGACAGAAGAACTGAGGGTCACAAACTCAGTTATTGAAGATTGAAGAACTGAGGGTTCAAACTCAGTTAGAAGCTGATTAAGTTGTGACTATAAGTCAGGATTCAGGCAAGTCTGTGGTGACCTGGAACTGAACTATAGATCATGTAAAACTGAATAATCTTAAGGACAATGATCATCAGTTGACAGGATAAGAAGAAACTGAATGGAGTACTCTGATTTAGTCAATTAAAGTTAGATATCAAGTATACAAGGTACTCATTTTTTAAGAAGAGTAGAAAACTAAGTCAAGGCCTTGTTGAATTTAAACTGACAATACGAAAAAGATCGTACATATGAACGTTGGCTAAACGAAAAGTGTAACGGCTACAAGAGCTAGTGACCATTACATCACCCCTATAAATACACAAGAGAATCACTTGAAGAAGAGAGAGAAGGATCAGAAAAAGAGCTTTACAAGCACATACCCAAAGATCCAGATCCAGAAAATCAGATCATATATATCTAGAAAAGGGGAAGCCAACAGAATTTCCTTGAAGATTTCAAAGAAAGATCCAGTAACCCATTAAGGGGGACAAAAGTCATCTTGGAGCTAATAAGCTAGATCCAGAAGAACCAGACAGCTTACTAAATTAATCATTGATTAATTCGAAACCTAACCTTTGTGAAAAAGGGTTGGCTGTGCATAGTTTGAAGAGAGCAATTCCATCTTTCTTCATACGGTTGCAACTTGGTTGCCACAGCTGTTGGTGCAGTCTACGGACTGTGTTTGTGATAGTGGTGAGCTGGTGAAAGAGTCATTCCAACTCCGAAGGATCAGTGTAAAGAATGAAGGGAGCAATCTCACCTTTCTTCATTTTGTGTAGACAGTGAAACTAGGGTGTCGTGAAGGACTGTCATAGTGCTAGAATTTTGTAACGGATATCTCAGATTCTAGTTCTACCTCCTACACCACAGGAGAAGGGGAGACGTACGGGATTACACCACCCGGAACTTCCATAAACAAATCTTGTGTTGATTTACTTTATGTACTTATGTTCATTTTATTTGTTGCATTATCACTCAGCAAACACTAGACACTGAGTCAGCATTGAACTGATACATAGAAGGTCTAGACTCTTATTGACACATCTATTGCACTAAAGGCTAGTTTTATCCGCTGCCAGTTAACAGGACTAAATATAAGTCAGCATTGACTTATACTCAGTTGATTTAGCTGAACTCCACACAAGTTTCAGGACAGGAACAATACTGAGCTGAGGATCAGTTTGAGTTTGACAGAAACTCAGTTCCTGGGGCTTCTCCAGTTTCGGAAAAGTTTTTGGTGACAAGTTTATTCACCCCCCCCCCCTCTAAACTTGTGTTAGCTTTTCCAAGGGACCAACAATTGGTATCAGAGCAGTTCTTCCATTCGGAAGTGATCCATATGATATCTTTTTTAACTAGTTGTTGAAAATCCCTCACTGTTTCAGTTGTATAATCACTTAGTTTGATGACTACATCTAGAATTAAGAGTTGGCTTACTCACCACCTGACGAACTGTTTGCAAAATGTATCTGATTTTCAGGATCAAATAGTTGAAAGGTTCAGTGTGACAAATTTGCATACAAATCCAGAACCTCAACTCAGTGATGATGTGGATACAAACTTCAATGCTTATATAGACAAATCTAGAGGAGTTCCATCACAAAGAAATCTCTCAGAAGAAGAAGAAAAGAAGTTGTTGCAAGTTACCATTGATATAGAGGATTCATTAGAGCAACAAAAGGATGTACACCCGGATCTTGAAACTGTATCAAATCATCAAGAAAAGGTACATTCTTCAACTCAGTTATCATTCGCTGAACTCAGTCAGAGAAACTCTGATCTTGTCAAGTTAACTGAAAAACATACGTTGAAGCTGAAATTAAAAGACAGAGAACTTGACAAAGCAAAAGATTGGAATGAGTTTCTTGAAACTGAGATGTCAAATCTTGCTGAAAGATTATTGTCTAGTAAATTTGACAAAAGCAATGATAATCCCCCACCCCTACTCAGTCTTGAGACTTCAAAGAGTATAAACTCTAAACGTCAATATACTGGAAGACCTAGTAGATTGCACAAAGAAAACAACGATGTAAGATCTAAAAGAATCCTTGTGAAATCAACTAAGGTTGAACGTAATGGTTTATCTAGAAAGGAGATGAGAAAGCTTAATTCTCTCATCGAAGAAACTGAAAATAACACTTCAGTAACTAATCCACCCGGACCCAAAAAGTTATGGGTACCGAAGAAAACTTAAAACTATTTTGCAGGTTGAGTCAGTTCTCAAAGCTGAATCCTGAGAAAACTAACCTCTAAACAAAAGCTGATGAAGGACAAAATGGTCAAAAACTAAAGACATTACAGCTATCGGCTGACGCTTTGGTTGATATGACAAATCACTCGAAGCCACGTGTCAATCTGGGAGAAGAAGTAGATGTACATACCTACAAAATCCCATTGATTGTGACACGACTCTTATTTGAAAATGATTGCAAAACGAAATCTTGACGAAATCCTGCTCATCCAAATTGAAAGCATTCAAGATTTTCAAAAAGGATCCCTAATTCAAAAATCATGGAACGATACAACATCGACGAAGGAATCACCACGAGCCTGGATAATTTCTGTCAAAGATTCTCACACTCCACTCTCTCAACTCGAATTGTTAGCAAAATCAAAAAGATTCGGGGACTGGAAAATCTGTTTGATACAAATGTGGATGTTTTATGCCCAGAAACCATCAGAGACTTCTACAAGAATGCAGTAATCACCAATGAGGGAAAAAGCTTCAGGACAACTTTTCAAGATAAAAGCTTCACCGTTGATGAACAACTGCTTTCCCTGGTGTTTGGTCTAGACATAACTAGACGCTCTTCATCCCTCACCTTTGGAAATAAAGAAAAGAACAAACTTTGGGACGTCACTGCAATCAACAAGAATGAGAAGAACCTTAGTGGATCAATCTATCAGCAGAAACGAGAATTTTCATTTTTGACGATTCTTCTGACCAAGAATGTCATTGGTCATGCTCGGAATTTCTACACTCTTTCGACTGATAAACTAAAGCTGATCTACGCTATTTGGTTTGAGGAGAAATTGGATTGGAACAAGTTTGTTCTCAATCAATTGATAAAGCAAATCTCAGACGAAAAGGAGAGAGCCAAATAAAGAAACGCTACTGGAGAAAAGCTTTTATTGAAAAAGGGCTTCACTTATCTAGTCCAAAGGATACTAGATCATTTCTCCATTTCAAAATCCACACAAACAGAAGTGGAACACAAGCCAGTGTCCACAGGAGTGAAGAAAAGGAAGATTGTTGTAGAAGAATAATGTGAAATTTAGATTCTAGTTCAAGTGAGACTGAAAGATTGGATGATAGAACTCTGAGAAGACAGAAAAGGATGTGGAACAAGCTTCAAGCAAAGAAAACTAAAACTGAGAATGTAATTCAAATTGAGGATGAAACTGAAGAGAGTGAACAGAATAAATCTGAAGAAAGTGAACGTGAAGAAACTGAAGAGAGTGAATTTTCAACTGAAACGTTTGTAGAGTACACTGAAGAGAAAAGAGAAGCTGTGGAGGACGCTGAATTTTGCGAAGCTGAGTATGAAAAGGAACTGACAAGTCATAATGTTCATTTTTATTATCCCATGGCCAGTTCCTCATCTCAAGTTCATGAGGCATTTACAAGCAAATCGGCAACTGAAGGATCTCAGCATCAAGAAACTAAAGATAAACTGAAAGGTTGGGAAGAGATCATTGAAAGTGTGATGCAAACTCTACAGCAGCAGCTCTTCAACTTACATGATTTCATTGGAAGAACACATTACTCAGGCTTATACCAATATTCCAACATCATCACATTACTTAAATTATTTGAAGAAAGCTTTCACATATCTTCAATTAAGGGGGAAGAGAAAATTAAAGGTGATACTGGCAATGAAGAGAAAATTGAAGGTGATACTGGCAATGAAAAGAAAATTGAAGGTGTTGCTGGTAAAGCTGACAAAGAGAAAGCTGACGAAGAGAAAGCTGAAGAGGCCTATGCCAAACGTCTGATTGAAGAACAAGATGAACAAATAGATACTGATCTACAGACTATTGATCTACTATCTATTCAACGGAATGAAGAAGCAATTGACATTCTGATCGAGGAGATGGTCAAAGAAGAAACCTTCACAGAAACGAGAACTGAAAAAGATGAAGAAACCTCAGTTAAATCCGTGCTGAGTATCAGGAAGAAACTTGCAATCTGTGTCAGATTGAAAGCTTCTCTAAAAGCAGCAAAAGATGCATGGGCAAGAACTGAGGGGGAGAAAGACCAAAGGGAAGGAATCTAGTCTTATTTCGGAAGAAGAAGAGAAGGTGATGAGTGAAGAAATCAAAGAGATCTTGATAAAGTTTAAAGCTGGTAACAATGAAGAGGCAAATCAGTTGCAAAATGAATATTTAGAGATCAAACCTAGAGATGGTGAAACAGAAGAAGAAGGAAAGGCAAGAAGACTCCTGGAGACAAAAAGGAGTATCTTTGTTGGAGAAAAATTGTTGAATTTGGAAAAAGGAAATCTGTAATCTTTTGTGTAACTCAGTTTATCGTGACTTAATGAACTCAGCTGTTCTAGTTTGTTATCCTAATTTGATTTGTTATGATTTCTTGCATTATTCTTTTATTACTGCTTTTAGGGAGGGTTATGATACATCATCAAAAAGGGGGAAATTGTTGGAAATATTATTTATGTTATGATGATGATTCGTCACATAATTAGACAAATCACTTACAACCCATGATGATGAAGTCATAACTAACTGTTATAGTGCATAATGGAAGAAGAATCAAGAAATGGTCTAGAGAAAATGTATAAGTTCTATGTAGAGTCTGAACCTTGTATAGGTTGTTTCAGACAAGCATTGTAATAGAATAGGAATTAGGTGAACAGCTGAATCACAACAAGAAAACTGAGTATGCACATGAAGAACTGAGGGTTCAAACTCAGTTATGAAATAACTGAAGAAGATAAGTTCGCTGAGGGACACAGACTCAGTTGGCTTATCTATGAAGACTGAAGAACTGAGGGTCACAGATTCAGTTATTGAAGATTGAAGAACTGAGGGTTCAAACTCGTTAGAAGGTGATTAAGTCGTGACTATAAGTCAGGATTCAGGCAAGTCTGTGGTGACCTGGAACTGAACTATAGATCATGTAAAACTGAATAATCTTAAGGACAATGATCATCAGTTGACAGGATAAGAAGAAACTGAATGGTGTACTCTGATTTAGTCAATTAAAGTCAGATATCAAGTATACAAGGTACTCAGTTTTGAAGAAGAGTAGAAAACTGAGTCAAGGCCTTGTTGAATTTAAACTGACAATACGACAAAGATCGTACATATGAACGTTGGCTAAACGACAAGTGTAACGGCTACAAGAGCTAGTGACCGTTACATCACCCCTATAAATACACAAGAGAATCACTTGAAGAAGAGAGAGAGAAGGATCAGAAAAAGATCTTTACAAGCACATACCCAAAGATCCAGATCCAGAAAATCAGATCATATATATTAGAAAAGGGGAAGCCAACAGAATTTCCTTGAAGATTTCAAAGAATGATCCAGTAACCCATTAAGGGGGACATAAGTCATCTTGGAGCTAAAAAGCTAGATCCAGAAGAACCAGACAGCTCACTGAATTAATCCTTGATTAATTCGAAACCTAACCTTTGTGAAAAAGGGTTGGCTGTGCATAGTTTGAAGAGAGCAATTCCATCTTTCTTCATACGGTTGCAACTTGGTTGCCACAGTTGTTGGTGCAGTCTACGGACTGTGTTTGTGATAGTGGTGAGCTGGTGAAGGAGTCATTCCACTCCGAAGGATTAGTGTGCAGAATGAAGGGAGCAATCTCACCTTTCTTCATTTTGTGTAGACAGTGAAACTAGGGTGTCGTGAAGGACTGTCATAGTGCTAGGATTTTGTAACGGTTATCTCAGATTCTGGTGATACCTCCTTCACCACAGGAGAAGGGGAGACGTACATGATTACACCACCCGGAACTTCCATAAACAAATCTTGTGTTGATTTACTTTATGTACTTATGTTTGTTTTATTTGTTGCATTATCACTCAGCAAACACTAGACACTGAGTCAGCATTGAACTGATACATAGAAGTTCTAGACTCTTATTGACACATCTATTGCACTAAAGGCTAGTTTTATCTGCTGCCAGTTAACAAGACTAAATATAAGTTAGCATTGACTTATACTCAGTTGAGTTAGCTGAACTCCGCACAAGTTTCAGGACAGGAACAAGACTGAGCTGAGTATCAGTTTGAGTTTGACAGAAACTCAGTTCCTGGGGCTTCTCCAGTTTGGGAAAAGTTTTTGGTGACAAGTTTATTCAACCCCCCCCTCTAAACTTGTGTTAGCCTTTCCAAGGGACCAACAGGTACCAACCCCAATCCATCTCGTCAACCAAAACATTCAATCGCATAAATTAAATTAAAAGATGCAATTTTATTCTATTCCACTCCCTATTAATTAATTATACAATCAAGATCGCAAAAACACTTTAACCCCCGAATCCGGATCCGATCCATAATTGGATCGTCAGATCTGATTCTCAGCACCGATCGAGAAGCTCGATCATGCACAGCGGAAGCTACGAATTAGATTCATTTACGATTTTACCATGATATGATTCGCATAATAAATTAATCTACAAGAAGGTTAGTAGATTTACCCTAACCAGAGAGAAATAGGTAATCGACCAAAGGGAGAAGCCGTGATCTTCTGGATTGTATTTTCAAGCGACGACCGGTGGACGTCGATCCTCGCCATAGAACCTCCTCGAACATGCCCAAGAAAAACCTTAGTTTTTCTCCTCTTAATGACTAAGGCAAGAAACTAATTTTTCTACCTTTTTATTGTGATGGTGGCGCCAATTTGTGATGGTTATTGTGCTAGGAGGAACTCTCTTTATATAGGAAAATAACTAGTCAAGATAGAGTTATCCTTTTCACACCACAATTACCTATTCCTATAAGGAAAATATATTTGCCATAAGATAAGAGATAATTTCCAAAAAATCAATCTCTTTATCTCTTTTCCATTAATTATCTAACAAATAAATAATTAATTAATTACACATGTGACATAATCAAGAAAATTACTTTTCCTAATTATCTCAACATGGGGCGCCACCTTTTAAGCCATTTTTAATAGAAAATGTCTTTTCTTTTTTAAATATTATTTACCAAATAAATAATATTACATATTCATTAAATAGAACAACTATTTAATTGAGGTTCCACAAAATGAGAAAACACTCGCGTGTTAGGAGCCACCCCGGGGACCAAGGACGTATAACCAGTAGCTCCAATAAATTGAATAAAATATTCATCGAACAGAATATTTCTACTCGACTTATTAATTCCGGAATTACGCCACCATAAATCCGAAACTGAACTTTATCGATTATAGATATAACTTATTCTCAAAACGTCGAGTCGATAAGTGTCCATTGATATAATCATTATATACATACTAACCCTCCATAGACTATCCGTAACGAAGCAGGATTATTTCCGTAAACCTTCTTCAATACAACTTATCCTTATTTACCATTAACCCACTAGTGATCAATTAGTTCATAACCAATACGAACTCCCGGGATCGATCCGTTTCTAGGATTAACTAATAAGGGGATTGTCTTTCTACTTCCCGTAGGAAGGAATGTATTCTATATCTTGATGATGCAAAAATCATCACGGTTGTTTTTAGTAGTGTTTGAGATGTGGATATCTGGCTTATTAGTTAGTGATCGAGTGTGTGCTAGCCAGAGATGTGCGGCGGCGATGGGAGGAGGAAGAGAGGTTCTATTTTCACAGAACTGTGGGCTGATTTTTGTATTAGAATGTATATATGATTCAGGTTACACAAGACTTCCTTTTATAGGAAGAGAAATCTTAAGAGCCAAGTAATAGGCAAGTGCTGCGAAGTAGCTTAGTGACTAGTCTTACTTAATAGTTAAGCAAACACTAAATATCTAACCACAAGTGGGTAAAGTATCTAGCAGCAAGTGGATATAATATCTGGGCAGCGACCCTTTGGGATCCCTAGGGCTGCCAGCGCTGTTCTTTGCCTTTGCTCCCTGTTTCTTCTCAAGTCTTATGCGGCCCTTTAAGGGCCATTGATCCAAGGCCTCGATCCGGCCCCTAGCTCTGGCGACGCTCTAGGAGGGGTTGATGGTAGCGGCCTTTACTGGATATCATTGGCGTCGCCGTTGACGTGGTCGCGGACCTGCCTTAGGCGTGGTGAACCATAGGCTATTTCCGGGACTAGACGGTGGCGATATTATTTGTATCATCAATGGCCCCCTACTCCAGGTCTTGGTCATTTTTCAAGAAAATGTCGAGCATGGAGTAAGGAACTCAGGGACAATGTTTTCGCGACCTCGTCGTCTGATGCGACTTGTTCACTAAGGACGGTGCTTTCAAAGCAAGCGGCCTTCGAAGCAACTCCGGGCCTGTTTTTGCGACCTCGTCGTCTGATGCGACTTGTTCACTAAGGATCGTGCTTTCAAAGCAAGCGGCCTTCGAAGCATCTCCGGGCCTGTTTTTGCGACCTCGTCGTCTGATGCGACTTGTTCACTAAGGACCGTGCTTTCAAAGCAAGCGGCCTTCGAAGCAACTCCGGGCCTATTTTTGCGACCTCGTCGTCTGATGCGAGGTCATCTGCTCGTTCATGGGTTAGCGGGGTAGTTTAATAGTCAGATCGTGGATGACGTTGGCTCTCTCGATAACCGCAATTACGTGGGTGATGATGCCCTTGGTAACCGCCCAAGCAGGCACGTGGGCATCGATTAGCCTCCATAATGATTGCGGTTTTTGAATTTCGGAATTTGAATCGACCGCGCAAATCTCAACCGTTGGATGGATCAACTCCCAGCCGCACGATTGAGTTTCCATTGCCTATATAAGGTTGGCACTCCTCACACCTTCTCACTTTTACTCTTTTCTCTTCCCACACTTTTTCCTCTAGTGCTCTCTTCTCCTTTTCTGCAGGGAATTAGCGAGGGTTTCCGGCGAAGGTTTGCGGAGGACTTGGTGGTGGCTGTAGCGAGTTTGAGGTTTCCGGTGAGGGTTTAAATATTCCGACGCGTTTTCGTTGCATTTTGTTCCAGCTTCCTCCCAAAAACAGGTAAATTCTTCCTCCATTACCCCTATTTTCATGCTTTTTCTTGCTGGATTTCCTGCTTTTTAGTGGCATTGATTCATTGTATGGGAATGTATCCATATACAAGATGTTTTTCAGGAAAAAGTCGAGGCTTTCTGGGTTGGTGTTCTTGTGGGGGTGGTTTTTTTGGGAATGTCGATAAGGGAGGAGGGTTAGCCCAGAATAATTGTCTTCCCTGGGCTTGCCTCTATTCGTGTGTGTGTTTTCTTTTCCTTGATAATTTGCTTTCCATATCTCCTGTAAAAATGGAGGGGAAGGCGTCGAGATGGGTGCGATTACCTTCCTGGCTTAATTCTTATTATCCCAGGTCTGAAAGCTCCACCTTTTCCTCTTGTTTTTGCAGGATGTCCGACGGAGAAAATTCTTTGAGAGGCGATTCTGACGAAGGTCCGGAGGCTTTCGATTACGCACAGAAGGAAGAGGATGGCTACCCCTCTAGTCCTGACGTGTCCGCTAGGGACGATCTGCTTGAAGAGGTAACAGGTGGGGAGGCCGTAGCTCGAGTAGGCGATGATCCCTTCGACTTCAATTCTGTGTTTCCTGACCCCGTCCCGTGACGTAGGAAAAGTCGCAAAGAAACGGCACGAGCCCATGGGGTGAGCACTAGCAGGGCTGGTGAAAGAGGGATGTCTGATGCTGAAGAACAGGCCGCCGATCCTAGCCCCAGTGGCGCCGCTTATCATGACGAGGCGTATATTGAGGACGTCACACTTCATGAGCTAATGGGGTCGAGTGAGGATGAGAACGCCCCCTACCCCGCAAGGTTGTCTGGGAGCTTCCCAAGAAACCGAAGAGGAAAAGGGATCCAAAAATAACCATTGGGGAGGCCGCTGCCAAAGCAAAGAAACCAACACCCAATAATCCCGAGGCACTGAGAGAGTTCGCCATCCTGGCGGAGTATGAGAAGGCGTTGGAGAAAAAGTGGGCGAAGCTTTGTGACAGCGATGATCTCAACAAATTCATCCGGTGCCGATTTAAAATTGACACCAGTATATACAGGTTCTCTCTGCTAGATTATACGAGGGAGGAGGATAAGCTTAAGCCTGGAGACCGCGAGGATTATGTCTGTGCTCGCCGCCCGGATGATACCCTAATCCTACACTTCGATCACTTTTACGCAGGGCTCAGGCCTCCATTCGACCCTTTTTTTGTCAAGATTTGCAAGCTGATGGGAGCTCTGCCCTCTGATTTTGCTGTTGGGGCCGTCATTCAAATCATGGCCTTCATTGTGATGTGTCGGACGATGAAGATAGAACCCACTCTCACTTTGTTGGGACAGTTTCACTTGTTTTGTGGCACGGCTCTGCCGGGGCAAATATCCTTAAGGACCAAGTCGCCTCGCTTGCTGTTTTCATTGCCAAATAAAATTCATAGATGGCAAGAGCGGATCCTTAAGGTGGAGTCCAAGGTTGGCTGGCCATTTCCTAAGGCCGAAAAGCGCATGGGGAAGTCCACCCTTTCAATTGATGAGCCTTTAATTTCAGAGCGGCGTCTTGTCAAAGGACTCATGGCGCTCATACAATCGGATGGGGTCGAAGCCTCTTTAAGAAATGTTTCTTGGGTCGATCTTCTTGATCAGGCTCTTCCATTAGCGCGCATGGCTGGCCTCGCGGGTCCGGGTAAAGCGAAGCCATTGGTTGCTATAGTTCCTGAGGAGAGTGACCCCGATTGGGTAGGAGATTGCCATTTAGGCAAATGTTTTCCTTCTAAGTGTCCTGTTTGCGGAGGCTACCCAAGTGAAAGACCGTCTTGTAAAACTCCTCGCTTTTTATTTGCTCATTTCATAAGTTGCTCTATTCTTTTGGATCCGTTTTTAACGAACCCTTTTTGCAGGTATGGATGCCACCGAACGCAGAGCTCAAAAGCAAAGGCTCGCTGAAGAGCAAGCTAAGGCCCGGCAGGCGGCCTTGAAGCAAGTTCTGGGGAAGGTTCCCCGCACTGTGGATGCCTCGATTATCGATGAGGCTTATGATCCTACCAAGGTCGCGGCGGCGCCCCAATCTGCGAGCTCAAGCCAGGTGGTTCCCCAAAAAATACCGCAAGCTGATGAGCCTGTAAGAGAGACCTAAGGCCAGAAGCGTTCCCGGGCCGAGAAGTCCAAGACCGCAGGCGGTGCTGGCAAAGGATCTGATCGCACTGAGAATCGATCCACCGAGGCTATTATTGAAGAGGTCCCCGAGGGGGTGGAGCTGCTGCCGACTGGGACATTGCCCCGTGGCTACAAGGGGAAGGAGGCTGTGTGGTTGGATGCCAATTTCATCCAAGGCCTCGACATGAATAAGGCGAGCCAAATTAGGGAGGCTATTGCTGATGTCATTCCCTTAGGTCGACTTGCATGGGAATCGCTGCCCGGGGTTCAAATAGAGATCGGGAGGGGAATCACTGCTCGCGTCGTGGTTCAAGATGATGCCCCTGCTGGAGATGAGGTCGCCGAGCTGAAAGATTTGTCCGGCCAATTTGGAATTGCTGCCTCAATAGTGAGGTTTTACTTATCTTGAATCTTTTCATCTTTTCATCTCATATTTTGCGTATCTGGCTAGCTTATAACTCTTGTCTCTCTTTCATCTTGGGAAGCGCCGAGAAGCGCAAGGCGATAGAGGCCGCCGAGAAGCGCAAAGCTGAGCTGAAGAAAGTAACGGCGGCCCTTGGGGCCTCAGAGAAAGCCAGGGTTACCTCTGAAAACAAAAGCTCGGCGGCGTTGACTGAGGTTGAGCGGATGAAGAAAGCCATGGCGGAGAGTGCTAAGCTAGATGTAGAGTTGCAGAAGAAGGTGTCGGCTCTGAAAGAAGAAGCTTGTAAATCTGCCGAAGGGTTAGTGGCCGCGCATAAGGAGATCGCAAGTCTGAAGGAACAACTCGCTGCGGCGAATAAGGCCACTGAGGAGGCGGGTCTGGCGGCTGTGGAAACCTTCAAGCGCTCTGAAGAGTTTTGCGACTATCAGGAGGCGAGTTTTGACCAAGGTTTTAACCACCTCGCTCGCTGTCTCTGGGCTTATCATGGCCGGGAGAGCATTACCTTCGAGGAAATGCTCCAATGGGTCAACATGTCTCAGCGATCTCCCGACCTGCTGGCCATTCACCCGGATATCCCTTATGCAGCAGATCACATCGTCGACATTCAAACTAATCAGATAGAGTGCGGTGACCCAGTGTTGGACCCTCCTCCAGTCAATCCTGTCAACTTTGCGATTTTGAAGAATCCTCCCGCGAATGATCAACCCGGCGATGAGTACATTGACACTCCCCCGGCTCCGTTTGAATGATTTTGTTTTTTTTATGAAACATTTTACTTTCCTGCGATCTTGTAATAACTTTGCTTCCACTTCTCTTTTGAACTATTTGGCGTTCTCAATTTGATGATTGTAATAATTTAGTATTTTACTTTTCGCACTGATATTGTGGCCGTCCTTGTTGGATCTGGTTGGTGGCCGCTTTTGTCCTCTTAATTTATGTCTTGCACTTGTTTCTTTCAATCTTCCTTCCTGTATCGTGTATGTATGTGTATGCGGCCCCCTTTATTTGGATCAAGGATGACAGCGAACCATATTGCTCATTCGTCGTTTAAAATTTTCCCATCCCCCCTTGTTTTGGGCGGGGCCAGAAAGGTCTCCGGAGAAACCATTTTGCATAACTCTTTGGTCGCTGTGGACTTGTGGCAAATAACAAATTCGCTGGAGGCGCACCGCAGTTTGCTTAATTTGTTTGTCTTGAAATTTTCTCACTGCGGCCCCCTAAGTTTGAGGCGAGGCTTGTGTTCGCCTATAACTTGAGAACTGAATCGATTGGACTGAACTGACCTTTCTCGACTGCCGTGTCACCGGGAATCCAGGGATCTGAACTGATTTGACAGTTCATTGGCAGCGCATGCGCGGTCAATGTGGCCTATAACCTCGGGCTAATAACTGTTGCGTGAATATAGGCTAGAATCTTGCCCTTATATCTGACATGCATTAAATGCGCCTTTTGAATTTCAAATCTTGGATAAACCGCGTGAAGGGAGGCCGTAGGATTCGGCTGATCGTGGCCGTTCCTTTGGCTAACCTCTGCTATAAAAGGAGGAGGCAGGGTTGATTTCATCTTCACTCCTCTTTTCGATATTCGTTGTTGTGAGAGCCATGTCTTTTCCCTCTGAAGAGGGTAGAGTGCGAGTGTATAAAGCTCGTCCGGTGCGTGATGTATCTCATTTCTTCCTTACTGCCTCTCCTGTTGCCAAAGATCACTTCTGGCGCTATTTTGATGTGGTTAAGTTTGCAAGGGAGAGGGGTCTAAATTAGAGCAAGGTTGAGGGTGATGGCTCTCTGTTACGGGTGCGGCTCTCTGGGCGGACAGATTTTGTCTCACCACCCTCGATTTCTAATTTTACAATGGTGAGGGAGTTTTACTCCATTTTATCTAAAGTTTCCTCCGAAAGGGTAGTTAGCTGTGTTACCCTACATGGTGTTGTGGTGACCTTTACGCCAGAGGCTATCAATGGTGCACTTGGTATACCTGCTATCGATCCTTCCTCTCACTACGAGGTTGCTTGGCATCTTGGCGGTGAGTCGAGTAAACAAGCTCGCTTACGTCGGGCCCTCCGCGAGCTTTTTCCCGATTCCGAACGGCCTCGAGTGCTAGGGCCTTTATCTGACTTATCTCGCAGCAATCGTGAGTGGAAAAGGTTTATTAACTCATGCGCCCTTCCGAGCATGGATCCCTAGGTTGTTAATGAGGCCGAGGCTCTTCTTTGGCATGCTATTCGCGACCCCCAGGTTGACATTGATTGGGGGATCTTGATTCACCGCGAGGCAGTTGACTTTGCCATTTCAATGGATCGAGATCGTCGTATCCCATTCTCTTCGTTGATATAGATTATGTAGTTCAGCTAGGGTGCCGAGGCACTCCTTGGATCTTGGAGGGTTCGCCTGATTGTACGAAGGAGCTATATATATATTTTTTTGGCGGTCCCCTTCTTTTTGGTTAAATCGAAGGTCGTTGTAGGCCGCAGATTTGTTGGAAACGATTGTACTTCCCTTTTGTGAATAAAGATGTTCCTTTTTATTTTGATTTCATTTCTTGCATACATTGTTTGTACGCGGCAGGTGTACCTTCTACATATAATATTTTTCCAAATTGTCTGCGTACCAAGGTCGGTTGTACTCACGACCTTGGTTATCACTTAGCACATACGTCCCCTTCTTGACTATCCGAGCGATCCTCACTGGGCCCTCCCAGCTCTCCGATAGTTTTCCTTTCTTGGCCTCGTGGCCCGTGGCTTGTCTTTTTCGCAAAACATAATCTCCAATGGCGAAGTGATGATTACGAATGTGCTTGTAATGGTGACGTTTGGCAGCCTGTTTGCAATTGAGCAAACGACCATATGCCTCAATCCGTCGCCCTCTCCTAAATCGAGATCGAGTTCCCTAGTGAGCGGATTGTCGGTCTCACTGAATTGAGCGACCCTTAAACTTGGTAGGGCCATCTCTACCGGGCCATAGCCTCTGATCCGTATGTTAAAGCGAAAGGAGTTTCCCCTGTAGTTGTTTTTCGCGACGTTCTGAGTGCCCATACGGCCGCGGGGAGGTGGTCAGGCCATTTGCCTGCCTTATCGCCCAAGCTCTTTTTCAGCACGCATAGTACTTGCTTGTTTGCGTTCTCGGCCTGACCATTTCTTTGCGGATAGCATACTGACGACTGCCAATGTTTGACGTTATTCTCTCCGCAGAACGTGTCGAACTCCTCTCTGAATTGAGGTCCATGGTCTGACACTATTACCCTGGGAACGCCGAATCTAGTCCACACATGATCAAGTAAAAAATAGATTATATCTCTGGTGTGGATTTTTACCAGGGCTTTGGCTTCGATCCATTTGGTGAAATAGTCGACGGCGACCACCACGTACTCGTATCCGGAGCGGCCCTTTTTCAAGGGTCCAATGAGATCGATGGCCCACATGTCGAACGGCCAAGCGGCGACGACGATGCTTTGCTCGACTGAAGGCAGCCTAGGAATATCCGATAATTTTTGACATACGTCGCACGCCCTGGCGTGTGCCTTGGCGTCCTCTGCAAGTTTCGGCCAGTAATATCCGGCCAATAAGACCTTCTGAGCAAGGGTGCGGCTAGCTGGGTGGCCGCCGCATATCCCTTCATACAGCTCTAGAGGATTCCCTCGACTTCTTCAAGTCGCACGCACCTTAGTAAGGGCTTAGAGAACGATCGTCAATATAAAATGTCGCTTAAGATAGTGTATCTGGCGGCTCTTCTGATCATGGATTTTGCCTCGTTTGGATCTTCGGGGAGCTTTCCAGAGTCGATATAAACCCTCATGATATCCACCCAACAAGAGTTGGTGGATTGCAAGTCCATTATTTCGGCCCTGTTGATAGCGGGCCCTGACAGATATTCCACCATGATTGAGGGGTTGCTTATTTCGTCCTCGCTAGTTAGTTTGGACAAGTAATCTGCTCTGTCATTGGCCTCTCGTTGGATGTTGGTAAATTTGCAGTATTTGAAGCTGCTCTCGAGTTTTCTAACGAGGTTGATATATTTTTGCAAAATTTCGCAGTGGATGCCGAAAGATCCGGTCACTTGATTGACCACCAACTGGGAATCGTAGAAAACCTGCACATTTTCGACTTTTATGGCCCTGGCGAGCTCAAGTCCTGTGATGACAGCCTCGTACTCGGCTTGGTTGTTAGACGCAGTGAAGTTAAATCTTAGGGCCTTTTCGATTTCCTCCGAAGTTCCGGGCTCTAGCAAGATGATCCCCGCACCGCAACCTTTGAGGTTGGCGGCGCCATCGACAAAGAGTTGCCAACAGTGACTTGGCCGCTGAGGCTCGTCCGCTGTGGTATTCTTGTTGGGGCTGTGCTCTGCGTTTGTATGCTCCAGGATTCCTTCGTTGAAGCTCGTTTCTGTGATGAAATCGGGCAGGGCTTGAGCTTTGATAGCTTTTCGCGGTTCGTAACGAATGTCGAATTCGGTGAGCTCGATGGCCCAATGTAGCAAACACCCTGACAAATCCGGCTTGTGGAGGACCTGCCGTAGCGGCGCGTCTGACAGTACTATAATCGAATGCGATGAAAAGTAAGCCCTTAAGTTTTGGGCGGCTATAACAACGCAGTAGGCCAACTTTTTGATATTAAAATAGCGACTTTCTACGGGGCTTAAAGCCTTAGAAACATAATAAATAGGCTTTTGCGAGATACCCTCCTCCTTGATAAGTGCTGCGGCGACGGCCCTATCCGAGGCAGCTAGGTACAGTAGCAAAACATCTCCGATCACTGGACTAGTTAGCAGTGGCGGTCTTGAGAGGTAGGCTTTTAGCTCTTGGAAAGCCTGCGAGCATTCCTCTGTCCACAAAAAGGTTTTACTCCCTTTTAGGATTTTGAAGAAGGGTAGGCTTTTTTCGGCCGATTTTGAGATAAATCTTCCGAGGGCTATCACTCTTCCATTCAACCTTTGTACTTCCTTGATGCTAGTTGGCTCGCTCATGTTTATTAGCACCTCAATCTTCTCAGGGTTTGCCTCGATCCCCCTTTGACTCACCATGAAGCCCAAAAATTTCCCTGCCTGGACCCTAAAAGTGCATTTCGCGGGGTTTAGCTTCATTGAGTGGCTTTTGATGTTAGCGAGGGTTTCGTGAAGGTCCACCAGGTGATCCTGGAGACTTGATTTCATGACCATATCATTGATGTAGGCCTCTATGTTCTTGCCTATCTGCGTGCCAAAAACCCTGTTCACCATCCTTTGATAGGTTGAACCTGCGTTCTTTAGACCGAATGGCATCATTTCATAGTAATAGAGCCCGCCAGCGGCCCTGAAGGCCGTCAGCTCTTTGTCTTCATCCGCCATTTTGACCTTATCCGACAAATTTGATATGAATTTGTGACGATTGTTTACGATAAAATTGTGACAAAATTTTAGTGATTATTATGTGATGAATTCATGTGACAATTTTGGTACCAAATTTAGTGATAAAAATGTGACAATTATTCCATACACTTTTGCATTAATTTTGCAATGACTTTGTAACAAAATTTATATTTTACATTTTTACTATATTTATTATTTACAAAAATTATATTCAATAATATAAATGTTCTCTTAAAAAAACGTTTCATTGGCATAAATAATCAAAACACTTCCATGATCATGAAAATGAAGCAAATCATATTATTCATAATTGAGTCAAATAGCATTTCAAAACATGAAATCAATATTATTCATGGTCAACGGACAAATACAAGAGACTATTGGTTTTATCACCGAAAACATCTCAATCTTGTGAACGAGCAATCGTCTCTAAAAGTGTCTTGAGTTTTGCATCCCACTCAGATTCTTGACGATGTTGTTAAACATCATGAAGAACTTGTTTGAAATCATGATGATCTCACTTGCACTGCTGGTACATGTCCACTGTGGCCTCTTTCAGCATATCATCCGGAATCCGGGTACCTTTGTTCCTAAGATATAATAGGACACCTGTCACTGCTTCTTTAAACCTCGACGCCTTGGCCACCCAAAAGTAACTCCATCAAGAACATTCTCTCGCAACAAAGTACACCGACCAAAGTAGGTAATCTTCAAATGTCAGAATTTAGCAAAAACAAAAGAGGGAAGCTAAAAGAAAAGAAAAGGACGGTACTTGGAAATGAATGGTATCATTGGGAAACTCAACAAACTAGGATAAAGGAGAGAAAACACTAACAATTTAATAAAAGAGTTATAGAAAGGAACATGTACCTCTCAGGGAACTGTAAAACAATGCCAACCCTTTCTGAGAATAATAATTCAGAGGTTCCACATGGAACTATGAGTCCCACGGATATTTGAGATCCCACAATCATAGTTTCATGGGAAGAAATCGATGTCATATTCTTGACAAACAAAGGGGCCAAATATCTCAGCCTAAGAAGAAGACACATGTACACAAGAAAGCAAAGAATGAAAAATTCGTGACTTCTTCAAATTAAGTGTAGTGATCATTTCTAAAGACACTCAATGCATTTTGAATCAAACCAACTTATGCAGCACTCTTACAAAACCAAAGAAACAGTCGAAGTGTTCACTTAGAGTGGTTATGGTAATTGCTAAAATTTAATGTCTCCTTAGGACCTTAGCTTTCGGACTCGACTTCGCACGGTAAAAAGAGTCATACGAACACTCGGAAAAAAGATATTCACATAATCAATAGCATTTCATGTTATTACTACATGTCCAAGCTTCATAATAGATATTAAAAGGTCCTAAGGAGAAGCATTAAAGTGATATTAGTAGTAGACAAAGATTTCTTAAACCAACTTGGACAATTCTCCTTCACAGCCATTGATCTCTACCCGGTACCCTCGACGTCAAAACTGTTGAATTTCTCCTGAAAAAAGCTGAATTGGTCACAAGGTCCTCGTATATAGCTTCCACGAGTTCAAATTAGAGCTTCTATTAAATCCTTAAAATAACTTAGAGCACGGTTCTTAAACAAGGCTGAAGAGAGAGAGAGAGAGACTTAACCAAACAACATTATAATGCACCAAGCTGTCCTATAGGTCATGGACATACCGGAAAAGTCTAAACATGTCCGGGACATACGGACTGACCTCATCCAGATCAAACAAATGTAGCAGGGCTGGACATCAAGCATGACCTAAAGACAGATCTAAAGTAAGACCTGGACACAAGGAATGACAAGCATATGTCTGAACCAGACTGTGTTGATGACTTTAATCTTACCTATCAGGCTTAATAATTTGATTTCTTCCTTTTGCTAAAAAAATTCAAACGAAACTTAAAATGTTGATGATACTACCACCATTTACAAAGGATACGATGTAGGTAAGGGGTAAAGTGGACATGCAACAAAGAAACGTGTATCATGTATAAAAGTATCACCTTGTGTACACAAAATAAACAGCAACTACTCTTCAGATAAACACATGGCTGCAAATTTAGTATGATGTCCATGAACTATTCTTTTAATCCAATATTGAGTATAATCGTTGGTTTGAAAAAACCACAAAAACAAAGCATAACCATTTTAAAGAAGAAAAAAACAAAGTAGAAAACAATTTTACTGTAAAATTCTAAATGCATGCAAGAGAACCGAACACTTTGAAAGAAAACCTATAAATAAAAAAATATTAAGTAGAATGCATGCATCTGTATACCATGACTTACTACTTTTATAGAAAATATGCATCTGCAATAGACTACATGTGTCTATTAAGCTTGAAAGGAAAACAACGCATATAATGAAATAAGTAACATTGAAGCAACAAAAAAAAACAGCCTGACAGAAAAACGGATACCTGAAATAAAAGTCTGATCATTTGTTGTACCAACGCATGTACATTGTCTGAAGATATTCAGCACATCAATATTTGACACTGCATAGATTTGATAGTGAATGGTTTTACAACTGATACCAATTTTTAACTACTCCAAATAAGTCAATAATTCAGATGAGTGTTTTTTACAAGCTTAAACAAAACAAACAACAACACACAAATGCTACTATAGCAGTTAAATGACAACCAAAATAAACAGATATTCAACTAGGAAAACAAACAGTAAGCCCAACCACTTACCATATCCACACCGGAAGCAGCTTTAACCATTCACTTAAACCTCCTAAGCCTCTTACTCATCATCCTCATAATCATACCCATCTTCATCTGCCGTCGCGTCTTGATAATGCTGATAACCCGCGAACAAAAAGTTCATATTACTCTCAACTTCAGTTGATCAACTCCATTCCGTCCATACTTTCACCGGTATACCAATGAAGAAACACCCTGTAAACTGCTCGCTCACACGGCAAAACATTTCTTGTACATGTATCACTCTTGAATGTTTAGATAGGCAGCAAGATCTCAACAGCATCTGCACACACCTATCTATTAACCCTTTTCTGCTTTTCATACCATGCTTCTCAATATTGATGCATTTGAAAAATCAGCAATAACATGTCTAATAAAGCTGTATTTGATATTGAAAAACATTAACAAGTAAATTAAAAACTTAAAAATGTTAGAAGGAAAATATGCACAAACACTAAACTGAAATAAAATAGTGTTACAAAACATAGGGCATTTCACGAACTCGGGAGCCTAATTCAAACACCTCTTTACAAACAACATAGAGTGATTCATTTGCTATGTAATTATCATTTACCACGATTTATAGCATCGATTTATTCGACGATTTTGAAACAAGTGGATTGTCGATTCTACCGATCCCATTGGCGTCAATCAGAGTTTATTGATCTCAAATCCTGTCAAAACCCGACCCTAGTAGAAATTGCGAAATACTCACCGGTAAGGGTCTCAAACTCAACCCGACACCATCATCGTAATACATCTCAAACCCATAGCCGCCCTCTCCCCTCAACCATCAGGGGTCCCTAGAAGACTATGACTAGATTAAGAGGAGAATGCCTAATATATAACGTCCTACGTAAAGTTACACAAATTGTTATCTTCTAGGTTAAATTTTATCATCCAATTAACCCAACAAGCGACTAATACTTGGTGGTTAAGTACACAACTAGTACTGACTGTTTATATTACATCACCTCTGCTTTTTCATAAAGAATGTGCTTTTCTTCATCTGCATCCATGCTAACAGTCAAATTAGGTTTATTTCCCACGCCATTCTGACACAAAGGCAGGAATAAAAATCAGAATTCTATATGAAACAACCAAAATCGCAACTCGTTTCTTCCTTGAACTAAACGGCTCAAAACACACAAAACATGAAAAAATCTGAAAACCATAGAATTGAAAATACAGAAGCATTAATTGATCTAACTTGCCAACAAGAATAAAGCTCCTCTGTCCACTGCCGACCGGTGTTCAGACTTAAACCACGCTTGTCTTTGAGAGAAAGACCCTCGATGCCCACCACGGGACAACATTGTCGATTATACTTTTGTGACGTCTCTTCAAGAGAGCCTAAGCTTGGAACCGGTTCCGTCTCAGTAGAAATTGGTTTCAGTCATCGATTCATGACATCCGCCTTAGGTATAATAAGGAATGAAGGAGCGGAGGAGCGGAGGAGCAACGGGAACAACAAAACAGAGAAACGGCGGAAGAGGGTGCTTAATTTAGGTTTTGAGTTTAGGTTTTGAGAGATACAGAACATATGGAGGATTTTCTTTATTATTGATATATGTTTTTATTAAAAAAGAAATGTTTGGGTAGATATTAGGACAAACATTATAAAAATAAAAAATGAAATAATGACAGGATTTTTTTAATTTATTTATAATGAGAGGAATTTTGCATCAACAATGATAGGAAATAGTAGTCGGTCATCAAAATTGTCCTCCTCTCATTAAAACTATCATTTAATGACGGATTTACCCTCCCGTCATCCAATTTTTGTCATTGAAACACAGTTTTCTTGTAGTGGAACCCCGGGTTTCAAATCATTAACTCACTAACGAACCTAGGGTTTCAACTCATTAACTCATGCCTAGCTAACTAATGAACCTCGGGTTTCATATCATGAACTCAAGAACGAATCTCGAGTTTCGAATCACTAACTCACTAACACACCTCAAGTTTCAAATCATTAACTCTTGACTAACTAATGAACCTCAGGCTTCGAATCATTAACTCACTAACGAACATTGGGTTTCACATCATAAACTCACTAATGAACCTCAGGTTTTAACCGAATAAATAACGAACCCCGGGTTTGAAATTACTACTCAATAACGAACCTTGAGTTTGAATCACAACTCAATATTGAACCTCGGGATTGAACTTCGGTAAGCTAAAGACCCACAATGGGCTTGTACTGATCTGGCCCGCATGACCATTTTGACCCTCTTTTGGCCCAAAACGTGTACGAGCTTGTACTGATTTGGCCCTTTTGACCATTTTGACCCGAATTCGGCCCAAACATCCAATGTCGATAATCTTTGGGTTATACCCAAGTCAATTTTTGTACATTATATGTATTTGAAATTCAAAATTAAGTTCATTATATATTTATATAATATACGAAGAAGTATAACACTGGTCTTTTGTCATGTATATATTTTGTCACAATACCGTCGCAATTCTTTTATAAAAATAATCTTTTTATGTTTTTTCACTAATTTGTAGCAATGATGTCGCGAATTAGTGACAAACCATTTTAATCACAAATTTTCATCACAAACCCGGGAAATTTGTAGCTATATTGTCGAAGATATGTGACAATTTTGCGATGTGGACAGATATGACGGTTAGCGTCAGATTAGTAACGAAGACTTTTATGACCAAGCCAATTTGTCACATAATTCTCATAAATTATGGCGCCCGAATTTGGCGCGAAGATTTGTGACAAAACAAATCACATACATTTTTCCACGTATTCGGTGATAGCCGGAGTATGCATCAAAAAAAAAAAAAATTATGTGGTTTGAAAACTTAGCGTTTCGAAACCGGCGATACCATCGACCATTTTATCAATTCGGGGCAGCGCGTAAGGATCTTTGGGGCAAGTTTTGTTCAAATCAGTGAAGTCGACACACATCTTCCACTTTCCGTTGTGTTTCTTTACCATTACCACGTTCGCCAACCAAGTGGGATACTGAAGCTCCTTGACTATGCCCGCTGCTAGAAGTTTTTCGACCTCACTTTTTATTGCGACCTCCTTTTCTGCAGAGAATTGGCGCGCTCTTTGTTGAATCGGCCTGAATTTGGGATCGACACTTAGATAGTGCAAGGCGACCTCCGACTCCACACCTCTCATATCTGTCACTTCCCGAGGCGAAGGCATCCAAGTTGGCTTTTAGAAGCTCGATCAATCCTTCCCTTTCTTTCTCGGTGGTCTGCGACCCCATTTTTATCCTCTGGTCGGGATATTTGTCGTTTATGATGACCTCGACCAGCTCGTCCTCTGCGGTGAAATCAGGATCGTCCCAAATTTGCAACGTTTCAACTTCTACTGCTCCCTCCGGAACCTCTTTTACCGTGGCGATCTGATCTGGAGCCATGTTAAATCCCTCCACCCTGGGTCGCTTGGAATCGACTCTATTCTTGGTCATATAATCGAGGAAAAATCCGGGTCGGCTAGTGGCGACCCCAATTTCGTCCTCTATGTGAAACTTGACCCTTTGGTGAGGAACTGATGCCACCATTTGAAATTTTTTCATAGCCGGAATCCCCAAAATCATGTTGTAGTATGAGGGGAGATCGATGACCAAGAATGTGATTATCTCAGTTCTACATGGCTCATAGTCGCCCAAAGTGATGTTGAGGTCGACTGTGCCTTTAACCCGTACTGTGTCGTTAGTAAAGCCCTCGAGCAACCCGAGGTAGGGTTTCAACTTAGCCTCTCCCAATCCAATCTGTTTTAAACAGTCGAAATAGATGACGTCGTGGCCAGCCCCGGTGTCAACCATTACTCTGTTGACGCCATGCTTGTCGTTCACCCCGACTTTAAGAATGAGGGGTATTTCCATGGGGCCGTCGACTGTGGTCAACTCACTTTTAGTGAACATGATTCCTTTCTTGTTTTCCCCCAACACTATCTGTTTTTCAAAGCCGCGCGTATTGATATGGTGTATTTGGGATTTCAGCTGATTGTTGCCGGGAATATTCCCGTGGATAACTTGAACTTCCCTCTGATAGACGCGGGGTTGGCGACCCTGACTGGGACCAGTGTTCCCATCTCGTTTATACTTAGTCGCTGGACCCTCGCGGATTAATCTCTCTATTTATCGCCTCAATGTGAAGCATTCATCCGTGACATGGCCGTGATCTTTGTGATAGTCACAGTATTTCGATTTATCACGACTGTCGGGGTCGCCCCTCGTGGGTTTGGGCTTGTCAAAATGCTCGCGGATTTCAAACAATATTTGGGATGCTTTGGTGTTGAGCGGGGTAAAATTATCCTCGCTGAATTTGTAAGGCTTCTTTACCTCGCGATCGTGGTTAGCATCTCGCCCCTTTTCCCTCTTGCGATCCTCCGTGCGATCCTCTTTCTGTGAATGTTGCTCTGTTTTGGGCTTTGCTCTCCCGGAGGATGGCGCTTCGCTGAATCCCATCATTCGGGCCCTCTCCAGCATTTCCCTGAGACCCGCTTTAGGGTGCCGCAGGTTAAATTCTGTCTTCATCGGACCTTTGGCGATCCCCGTGAGAAAACATGTGACCACTGCATCATCCGGAATGTTTCTTGTCTGATCGTATATTCTGATGAACTGCTCGTAATATTCTTTTCCGGACTCATGTCCTCCCATGCGAACTTCGTATAGGTCCTCTATGGTTTTCTTCGGTCTGCTTGCCGATTCAAACTCTCTCACGAATTTTTCAGAAAGATCTTCCCAGCTTTTAACTGAGCCGCGGGGGAGTCCGCGTATCCCGGACGCAGCCCTATCTTGCATGCTACCGACTAAAGCGATGCACCAGGCGGATTTATTTTGGGTTGCTAGGGTGATGCGGCCTTGCAAAGCGGTGAGCCAGTCGTTCGGACAAGAATTCCCGTTGTAGTAATTATAGCTGGGGTAGCTAACCTTTTCATTGCTGGCAGGCAACGTTTCTGTGATTCTCTTGGCGAGCACGTCGATTCCTGAGATCGGTGCGGCCCTCTCGGCTGGTCTTGACTTTTTCAACTCTGCGAGTTCATTTTTCATTATTTCCATCTGTTCAGCCAAGACAGGGTCGAACCTGGGTCGTGATAGTGCCTACGTATCAACCCGTTCCGGCCTGCGCTCTGATTCCCCGTAGTCTTGCGATCCCTCATGACGAGCTCTTTTCTCCCGTATGATCACGCGAGCATCCTGTGCGTTTCTATCTTGTCGGGGGGGTATTCCTCCCCCTGGAAGGCTGAGACGACTTGGGGCCGAGGCCTTGTCCTTCTCACCCAGCCTTTTGAAGGCTGAACCTTTTTCGAGTGTCTTTCCTTTCTGATGATCGCGATCTGGGAGAACCGAGGTCTGCACAATGTCTTTCCTGGGTCCCTTGCGACCTGATGAGCGCAAACTCTCCTCTATCTCAATCCCGTGAGTCTGGCTCTGGCGACCCTTATCTATGGCCGTGGGAGCGATTTCATTTCCGGGAGGCTTCGGGGGTCGTATTGACATTGGGGCGTGGCCCTTTGCCACCAGGCGAGAATTAGTTAGGTACATAGTTTCCGCATATCTTGCATATTCCCTCATTTCTGTGATCTCAGGATCCTCTAGAAAGCCTGGTCTTGCCTCGGGGGTCGACCATTGGCTTTGTTGTGACCCTGCTCTTTCTTTGCGAGCCCCATCTAAAGCAGCGATGGCCTCCTTCGACTTAGCTTTTTGGTTAATGACATTCAGGGCGTCGCTAGGTGCTAGGACTCCTCTCTGCGACCCTTCTCCTTCTACGGGGAGATTGTCGAGTGTTTCTCCTACGCCCTCTCCACGGGCCTGATGCTGCATGCCCCCCTTTGCAGGGGTTTTGGGCGTCAACTGTCCTTTACTTCCTGCCATCACTATAGGGTGGCATTCAGGGGGTAGTGGTGATTTGTACGCAATAACCCTGGAAGAGAGTGACTATTTTTAGGAGTGTGTTTTGTATTGGTGAGGGTTTTTCTGGGTATATGCTTTTGAGGTATAAAAGGTGACCTTTTGATGGTTCTCTTCATTAGGGGAAGGAAACAAAGGCAGTTTTGAGGGTTTTCTTTGTAAGATTACCTCCTTTTTTCGGCGTAAACTTAGACGAGAGGACACAACCAGACGCCACAGAATCAGCTGAAGAGATTCCTTCGAGTTGGTGTCTGTTTCTATCTTTTAGATGACTTTTCGCTTTGGAACGAGCGCATGTTGTTCAGCTATTTCCCGGTAACAAAGCCAACTGATGATGCATAAATCATCACGGTTGTTTTTAGTAGTGTTTGAGCTGTGGATATCTGGCTTATTAGTTAGTGATCGAGTGTGTGCTAGCCGGAGATGTATGGCGGCGATGGGAGGGGGAAGAGAGGTTCTATTTTCACAGAGCTGTGGCCTGCTTTTTGTATTAGAATGTATATGTGATTCAGGTTACACAAGACTTCCTTTTATAGGAAGAGAAATCTTAAGAGCCAAGTAGTAGGCAAGTGCTGCGAAGCAGCTTAGTCACTAGTCTTACTTAATAGTTAAGCAAACACTAAATATCTAACCACAAGTGGGTAAAGTATCTAGCAGCAAGTGGATATAATATCTGGGCGGCGACCCTTTGGGATCCCTAGGGCCGCCAACGCTGTTCTTTGCCTTTGCTCTCTGTTTCTTCTCAAGTCTTATGCGGCTCTTTAAGGGCAATTGATCCAAGGCCTCGATCCGGCCCCTAGCTCTGGCGACGCTCTAGGAGGGGTTGATGGTAGCGGCCTTTACTGGATATCATTGGCGTCGCCGTTGATGTGGTCGCGGACCTGCCTCAGGCGTGGTGAACCATAGGCTATTTCCGGGACTAGACGGTGGCGATATTATTTGTATCATCATATCTGTGAGACACACACTTCTCACTCATTCCAGAATAGTGCCAACGTGAAAGTGATTCGGACTGCGCCTCTTAGCGATCCTTAACGAACACATCAAACCCTATCCTGAAACAAGTAGGAGCCTGTAATCACTTCAGATTAAGGTTAATCCATATATGATCATCTTGTGATTTAATAAGATTTCTCAATCATGGAATTATAAGAGAAATGCTGATTAAATCGGTCCAGTCCTATATGACTACATCATATATAGATGCCCCACTTAGACAACCAATGTCGACGGTCCGGATAAGACGGTCACACCATAAAGTGTTCTGGGCGCATTAATGGTGGTTTAATCAATAGACCTCATACCTTGATTAACTTAACCATGGACTAACATTTCAAGTGTATCACCATAAACTTAATCCTCATATGTGACACACACTAAGTTGTATGGCTACATATGATACAACTTGGGGTTTTCAGTAGTGTATTACTTATAAGCACGAAGAAAGTAATAAGATGAGAATAAATCTGTCATTTATTAATTCTAGAAACAATTACAAAAATTGTCTTTCTGGCGCTACTTCCTACAGTTGTATCTTTGAAAATGCTGAGTATGCAAAACTGAATTCTGGTGAATGTTAGTTTGTGAACTGTGTGTGTTTGTAACAATCAGGTTCTGTATGCTTGAACAAACTGTATGAAAAAATCACAAATACTGAAAACTAAATAACAGTAAGTAAATGCGTAAAATAAAGTGAGCAAGAATTATAGAGGTTCCAGGTGATGTAATCATGTCAGTCCTCTCTTCCCCTGTGATGCGGAGGAAAATTCCACTAGAACTCTTTGAGGTATCCGGTTACAAAAAGTCCTAAACTGATAGTATTTGACTAATCATAGCTTCACTATCTAAACAATCAAAAAACAGGTTGGATTGCTACTCCCCAACTGCTTGCACACTGGTCCTTAGGGGTTTGTATTGCCTCTTCTCCTGCTACCACCACAAACTCAGTCTACCCTGACTGCAAATACAACAGTCCTTGGCAAATTTTTGACCGGATTGCTTCACAGTATAAACCTTTGATAAAAATCAAAGTTGGGCTGAGAATCAAAACTTTGATTATTGATTGTGGTTCTTCAAAGTGTTGTATTCTTGATGTATTCTTTGAAGTTTGAACACTTGGAAGAAATCTTGATCGTTCTTGGTAAGCACAAAGGTGATAGCAATTCAGATGAGCAGAGCTTGGTCTCAAAATGCTTGCAAACTTGTATTTGTTGGAAAGGTGTCCTAAACCCAATCGGGTTGGACCGGATCCGTTCATGTAATAACTTTATATGATTAATAAAAGCACTTATGTTATTATATATTGTTTATCTTCATGTTATTTGTTGTATATATATAGTAACGTCCCTAGGATCAATCTGTGATAGAGAAACCATGATAGTGATTATGGTTGATGAGATCTCTAATCACTATAACAAGATTGGTACTTAAATGTCTCTAGTCTTATGTATTATCAAATGGGACAATGATAGCATAATTAGACTAGAACGTATTAGATATCTTCTATCTTTTAGAAGATTGGGATAGATCTCGTCTATCGAAGTGTAGAGACACTTCGACTGTACCTGGACGTGTATTAGAGAATGCGTACGTTAGACTGACCCACTTACATTAAGTGTCACACTATGTGGCAGTTGTGTAATTATCCTTTTGACCGGAGTCTTCATGGCATCACGGTGTGGATTGTCATGCTTTGACACTATTGAGATTTCTCTTAACCACGGAGTGATCATGCGGTAGTGATTGGGTGTGATATTGAAGCATGCGGAGTATACATGATTGGTCGCCTGGGAATCGCGTATCCTATGATTGGGATCGAATATCCGAAATGGCCTTCTTATAAGGAGTGTCTAGCTCTCGAGAATCTTTGCAAAGTGGGAGTAAATATGTTATTCCGAGAGAGCATGATATCTAGATTATAAGATACGATCGTTAATGTATTGACACTCGCGATACGATCGTATGGATATTATTACAGCGATAGGATTGTAAGTTACACAGTAACTGCTTCACGTGAAAGGTAGTAGTCATTGCTTTTGACTCTTCCGATGATTGGGGGTCACGGTGTGTTGCTAGACGCTATCCCGTGATCGTTAGGCAAGAAGGGCATTTTAGTAAATTGCACTTTGTGTCTACGGCCAACATATTCGGAAGCCTATCGGGTCACACACATATGAACATCGAGTCGGATTAAAATGCGGTTATAGTTGATGACCAAATAAAGAAAGTTTGTCTCTAGACTATAAAGGTTATAGTGGTAAATTAATATGGTGGTATTTATTTATTATGAATAAATAAAATACAAGATATTAATTATATACAAATTATATTAGTTAAAGAATATTCCGGAAGTCAATCTTTTGACTATTGGGGCGCCACAATTGAGTGTATAAGATACACTTGTATTGTGCACTTTAATTAATGAGATTACCATAATATTAATATAAGATATTAATTGATTTTGGAAAAATAGATTTATGGTAATAAGATAATTATATTCAATATAAGATATTGGCAAAATTAATTATCATTAAAGAGATAAATCAATCTAGAAGATTTTCCTTATTTTATTGGGAAAAGGTTTTCTTCTCCTACACACATATGGGGCGCCACTTTTGACTATAAATAAGAGGTGGGTGTCAAGCTCTTTTCTACATCACAATTGCAAGAGTTCATAGTTCTTGTGTAAAATAGAGAGCAACCTATAGTGAGTTTGTGAGAGAGTTAAAAGGCCGGTCTAGCAACCGGAGTTTTCCAATAGCAATCCAAGGAGGATTCCGGCAAGGGGTTTGTGTGGATTAGCGATAGAGGCCGGACGCGTGGACGGCTTACGCACTGAACTACTCTCCGTTGACGGTCAAAGCGACGATCTTATAGATCATCTAAGGTATAACCGTCAAACTACTAAACGTGTTTATTGCATTAAACGAAGAACGATCTAGTAAAAGGAAATCAAATTTTAAATTCCGCTGCGTTAAACTAGTGATTTCTAAACAGTATTCAATTCGACGTTCTGTGTTTTTGATCTTTGATGCCAAGTCCCCTATTTATTGTGTGAGGTCCAACGTTCATCTTGTTCGAAAATTGAATCCTTTAGCTATCTAACGGTTGTATGTCAGATGTCAGTGACCATTCTGACATGACAGTCCTTCATCCAATAAGAATGCTTGATTTGTTACGTTCGGATTCTCATTCAGCTTTCCTTACTTTACTTCAGCTTGAAACTGAGTTAACAGGGATTTTTCAGTTTTCTGTTTAAGAGAATTAACTTTGTTTTTACTCTTCTTCAAATCTTAGTACTCTTACTCCCATCTGATTATAATTGACTTAATCAGAGTAAACCATTTCTTATAAATCATCTAAGATATCATTGTCCTTATGTGTCTTAGGCCTTGATTCAAGATCCATAAAGTCAGTTCAAGTCATCACAGTCTTGCCTGAATTCCAACTTTACAGTCTCGGCTTTAATCTTCATAAAGTGAGTTTGATCCCTCAGTTCTTCATTCTTCATTAACTGAGTCTGTGTCCCTCAGCCTTCATTAACTGAGTTTGTCCCTTCAGCCTTCAGCTTCTAGATAAGCCAATTGAGTCTGTGTCCCTCAGCGAGCTTACCTTCTTCAGTTCTGAGTAAATCTCAGTTCTTGGCTTGAGTAACACTTTCAGTTTTGTACTATAAGTTTGTGTGATATTCAGTTTTCATAATGATTTCCAGTTCTCAATTTTACGACTCTCTAACTATTACAGTGCTTGTCTAATTCAACCTATACAAAGATCAGACTCTAATAAATCTGATTCATTCTTTTCTAGACATCTTTTAGCTTTTCACTATAACAGCTAGTTTCAACACTTCATCAATGGGGTGTAAACAAACAAACAAACAAACAAATAAAGATGAATCATTGATGCGAATCAACTTTATGACATTTTCTATATAAATTTACCCCCGAAATTGGACTTAAACATGATTAATTCATGATAAACTATACATAAAAGTGCTTAATTTGATTGGAAGTTGCGTATGAGCTTTTATCGTGATTATTTCAAATTTTTATCTTATTTCTATATCGAATTATATTACTACACGTTTTATGGTTCTTTGACGGAATAATCCGAGCCGAAGAGGATTTGAGCCGAAACATGTAAAAAAATCGAGATCGAACCGGAGGAGAATCAAGTCACGGTGTGTTGCTAGACGCAATCCCGTGATCGTTAGGAATGAAGGACATTTTAGTAAATTGCACTTTGTGTCTACGGCCAACATATTCGGAAGCCTATCGGGTCACACACATATGAACATCAAGTCGGATTAAAATGCGGTTATAGTTGATAACCAAATAAGGAAAGTTTGTCTCTAGACTATAAAGGTTATAGTGGTAAATTAATATGGTGGTATTTATTTATTATTAATAAAAAAAATACAAGATATTAATTATATACAAATTATATTAGTTAAAGAATATTCCGGAAGTCAATCTTTTGACTATTGAGGCGCCACAATTGAGTGTATAAGATACACTTGGATTGTGTACTTTAATTAATGAGATTACCATAATATTTATATAAGATATTAATTGACTTTGGAAAATAGATTTATGGTAATAAGATAATTATATTCAATATTAGATATTGGCAAAATTAATTATCATTAAAGAGATAAATCAATCTAGAAGATTTTCCTTATTTTATTGGGAAAAGGTTTTCTTCTCCTACACACATTTGGGGCGCCACTTTTGACTATAAATAAGAGGCGGGTGTCAAACTCTTTTGTACATCACAATTGCAAGAGCTTATAGTTCTTGTGTAAAATAGAGAGCAACCTATAGTGAGTTTGTGAGAGAGGAAAAAGGCCGGTCTAGAAACCGGAGTTTTCCAATAGCAATCCAAGGAGGATTCCGGCAAGGGGTTCGTTTGGATTAGCGATAGAGGCCGGATGCGTGGACGGCTTGCGCACTGAACTACTCTCCGTTGACGGTCAAAGCGATGATCTTATAGACCATCTAAGGTATAACCGTCAAACTACTTAACGTGTTTATTGCATTAAACGAAGAACGATCAAGTAAAAGGAAATCAAATTTTAAATTCCGCTGCGTTAAACTAGTGATTTCCTAACAGTGGTATCAGAGACAGACTTCGAGCTTAAGCAATAAGCATAATTTAATTGCGTAGTATTTAATCAATAGATGCAAGATTTAAATCACGAGACGTTAAAACAAAAAAAATAAGGTTTATGGGGGGCTCGGCCGACTGGCGGCGGTCCCCTCCTCTGCGGCGGCGGCGGCCTTATGGCTGCCATCCGTCGGCTGTCCTCTTCCAATGGGGGTGATCGACCCTTTTCATTTTGTGATATTTATTGTGCATTGATATCTCGTTTGTTTAGTTGTGTCATATGGCCAACCAATGGTTCAAATAGTTTGGGCCATTGGGAAACCATATGGCATGTTGGCCTTTCCAAATTTTGATTTGGAATAGGCCTAGGCCCTTTTCAAATATTTGATTTGTAAAAGGCCTAGGCCTAGGCCACTTTCAAAATTTTGATTTTGGAAAGTGGCCAGGCCTAAACCAAAATTATTTGGCCTTTCCAAATATTTGATTTGGAATAGGCATAGGCCATTTTCAAATATTTGATTTGTAAAAGGCCTAGGCCATTTCCAAAATTTTGATTTTGAAAAGTGGCCAGGCCTAAGCCAAATTTAGTTTTGAAAAGGAAACAAATAGGAGACTTTATAATTTTAATTTATTTTGAAAAGTTCAAATTTAATTGAAATTAAATGTTAATTTTAATTTTCGATTAAGTCATATAATTAATTAATTGTTATTTAATTATTTGACGTGATAAAATAAAGACACATAAGTAGTTAAAAAATTAGAATTTAATCTTTTTCATAAGATAAAATTGTATGGATTAGATGTGTAGATATAATGTGATTATATGGAGTCCGATTGATCATGGACTCGACCAATAGGATAGATGGGAATGTTTTCTTTATGTTGGTTTTTTGAAAAATTGTCCTAGGCCGTTATGAAGAACGTGACATAGTTTACTTTTTTCATTTATCCCATTCCCGTTAGCTCCCCCCCCGTGTGCGACGGGTGTAATTATTTATTATGTAACAAGAATGGAGCAAGAAGTTGAAGACCAAGGATAGATACAAAACCCATTGGCATACAACAATAAAGATCCTATTGGCGGTTGCAGATACCCTTAGTTTGTGACCCGCGGTTTCGTCAGTTTGTATTCGAAACCGCACCTAGGAAAAGTCCATGATCATACCGGCAATTTTGTGCGCGGAATGTTGTGTATGTTTTACTTTATATGATATAGTAGTAATATGCACATAGTAGATGAGACCATAATTAAACCAAATTAATTAAGTGAATTAATTTTAAAATTTTCCCCACGCCAAAAAATCGAGCCAAAATTGTCTCCCAATATTATAATGACGGTGAAAAGCCTTTGTTCGGATCCAACTGATCGGCCCTCGTCGGGAGTTGACCTACCACGGGTATATCGTTATTATTGAGATATGATCGTTACGAGATATCATGAATATTGGGTTATGACTCGACTAGAATCTTGTGGTGATTGCCTGATTGGCCCTCGTCAGGACCGTCTGATTTTAGAGACAAGGGGTTGACTATCACATAGAGATGTGAAACGTCAAAGAGTTGACTAGTCAGCCACTGGGAGTCGCATGCGATGCGGCGGTAGGAGTACCTACCTGTCGAAATTATCTCGGTTGATCGGCCCTCGTGGGGAATCGAGGTAACTAGATGGGATCCCAGCCACTAAAGAATTAATTAAATTCTTGAAAGCCAAGTGGGAATAGTTGGCTAGTGGGAGTAAAACCTTATAAAATTTTAAGTGCAAATTTAGGGTTTTTTTTTATACATGAGCTTTTACTTATTCTATCTTTATTTATTGTTGTAGAAAAAAGTCAAATAAATTGAACCTTCATTTTATCATCGAAAACAAGCTTGACGAAACTAATTTTCTCGATTGGGAAAGGAACCTCAAAATCGTTTTGAGGCACGAGAAGATTGGCTATTTCTTGGATGAGGCCCTACCGGAAAAGCCCGCTGAGGGTTCGGCTGCGGATGCTGTCGAGAAGTATAACAAGCACTGTTCTGACAGTATTGATGCTAAATGTATCATGCTTGCTTCTATGACACATGGACTGCAGAAATAGCATGAGTCTATGGACGCCTACACAATCATGGTCCACCTAAAGGAACTCTATGCTTCTCAGTCTCGCACTGAGAGGTACGAGGTCTCGAAGGCCCTGTTTGGTTGTAAGATGGCATCTGGAACTGATGTGGGGTCACACGTGCTTAAAATGATCGGGTACATAGAGAGGCTTGGGAAGCTGGGCCACAAGTTGGAACGAGAATTGAATATTGACTTGATTCTACAATCTCTACATGATTCATTCTCGCAGTTCGTGATGAATTATCACATGAACAAGATAGATTGTTCCCTTGCGGAGTTATTGAACATGTTGAAGACTGCTGAGGGCACTGTGGGGAAGGGAAAGCAAGTGTTGCTGGTCACTTCGAGCAAGGGCAAGGCAAAAGCCCAGAAAAATTCCAAGAAGGCGAAGGCTGCACCTAAGCCAACGCCTAAGATAGCAAAAGACAAATCCAATGATGCTTGCTTCCATTGCGGTGAGACCGGACATTGGAGGAGAAACTGCAAAGGCTTCTTGAGTACCAAGAAAAAGCATTCTGATGCTTCGACTTCAGGTATATTTATGATTGAGATCAACATTACTTCTTCTAAGTCAAACCACTAGGTATTAGATACTGGTTGTGGTTCTCATATTTGTACGAATATGCAGGGACTAAGAAGAACTAGAGATCTGAAGAAAGGAGAGGTGGACCTACGCGTTGGAAATAGAGCAAGTGTTCGTTCGCATTTTGGTTGTAGGAGTTTATTTTCTTTCATTGCCCGGTGGGCTAGTACTTGAACTTAGTAAGCTCGTTATTTTGTTCCTGCTCTTACGAAGAGCATTATTTCCATTTCCGCATTAGATGTTGATGGTTTTTCATTTACGTTTGAGAATAAATGTTGTTCTTTTTCACGTGATGGAATCTTTTATGGTACTGGCATACTTAGCAATGGTCCCTACATATTAGATATGAATGTTGACGTACTTAATATATATAACCAGAAAGCCAAGACAAATGACTTGAATGAATCCTACTTATGGCATTGTAGACTTGGCCATATAAATAAGAATCGCATATCCAAACTCCATAAAAATGGAATGTTGGATCAATTCGATTACGAATCGTTTGATACATGTGAAGCTTGTTTACTTGGCAAGATGACAAAGTCACCTTTTAGTGGCAAAGGGATAAGCTCAAATGAATTGCTTGAGCTCATACATACTGATATGTGTGGCCCAATGTCAAATCAAGCCAAAGGATGATACTCTTATTTTATCACTTTCACTGATGACCATTCTCTCTATGGTTATATATACTTAATGAAGTATAAGTCTGAAGCCTTAGAAAAGTTTAAGGAATTCAGAAGTGAAGTGGAAAAACAACTAGGTAAAGAAATCAAGACGCTTCGATCCGATCGAGGTGGAGAATACTTAGATGGAGAGTTTCAAGACTATTTAAAGGAGAATAGGATTCTACCTGAATGGACACCTCCAAGCACGCCTCAGATGAATGGCGTATCTGAGAGGAGGAACCGTACCTTGTTAGACATGGTATGATCCATGATGAGCTACGCAGTTCTCCCAAAATCATTTTGGGGGTATGCTCTAGAAACCGCATCCTATACACTGAACCGAGTTCCTTCAAAGACGGTTGAATCCACACCATACGATGTATGGCATAAGAGGAAACCGAGTCTAGCATATCTTAAACCTTGGGGTTGTCCGACTTACGTGAAGCGGATGATGCCTGACAAATTAGAAGATAGATCTGACAAATGTCTGTTTGTGGGATATCCTAGAGAAACTAGAGGATACCAATTTTACCATCCTGAGGAACAAAAGGTGTTTGTTGCCGGGACTGGCCACTTTCTAGAGAAAGAGTTTATTCTGGATAGGGTCAGTGGGAGTAAGATTGATCTTGAAGAAATTCGATAACCACTTACGGATGACAGTCAGTTGATGGAAGTAGAGGAGACACCACATATAGATGTGATGCCAGCCTCTACCGTTGACACACTAGCACCTTGAAGATCCACCAGGGAACGCCGTGAACCTGAAAGGTACACTGGCGTGTATCTCATGGAAGATGAGGACCCTAGAACTTATGAGGAAGTGCTATTAAGGCATGACAAAGAGAAATGGCTGGAAGCCATGAATTCTGAAATGGAATCCATGAAAGACAACCAAGTTTGGAAATTGGTTGATCCACCAGAAGGAATAGTTCCTATAGGGTGTAAATGGGTCTTTAAGAGAAAGACCGACATGGACGGTAACGTAACTACCTATAAGGCTAGGTTAGTGGCAAAAGGTTATAAGCAAAGACAAGAAGTTGACTATGACGAAACCTTTTCGCCTGTTGCCAAGTTAAAATCCATTAGAATTTTTCTCGCTATTGCAGCATACCATGATTACGAAATCTGGCAGATGGATGTGAAAATAGCTTTCCTTAATGGGAACCTGTCTGAGGAAGTGTATATGACACAGCTTGAGGGTTTCACAACCAATGATGCCAGGATGGTGTGTAAACTGCAAAGATCCATTTATGGATTAAAGCAAGCTTCTCGGAGTTGGAATCTTCACTTTGATGAGATAATCAAACAGTTTGATTTCATCAAGAACGAAGATGAGCCCGTGTTTACAAGAAGGTTAGTGGGAGTGCCATTGTGTTCTTAGTGCTTTATGTAGATGACATATTGCTCATAGGGAATGATGTGCCTATGTTACAATCGAGTCAAAGCTTGGTTATCCAAGAACTTCTCAATGAAGGACTTGGGTGATGCAGCCTATATTCTAGGAATAAAGATCTATAGAGATAGATCTAAAAGGTTGCTTGGTCTGTCGCAATCCACCTACATAGACAAGATGCTAAAGAGATTTAGCATGGAGCAGTCCAAGAGAGGATTGCTGCCCATGTCACATGGGGTCTACCTGTCAAAGGGAATGAGTCCTAAGACATAGGAGGAATGGGCACAAATGAGTAAAGTCCCTCATGCTTCGGCAATCGGGTCTATCATGTATGCCATGTTGTGCAAGAGACCAAATGTCTCGTACCCTCTTAGTATGACTAGTAGGTACCAGTCCGATCCAGGTGATGGTCACTGGATTGCTGTCAAGAATATCCTTAAGTATATGAGACGTACTAGGGATGTGTTCCTGGTTTTCTGGAACGATGATTTAGTATTACGAGGTTACACAGATGCCAGTTTCCAAACTGACAAGGATGACTTTAAGTCACAATCTGGATTTTTTTTATGCTTAATGGCGGGGCAGTGAGCTGGAAGAGCTCTAAGCAAGAGACTACTGCAGACTCTACAACGGAAGCCGAATACATAGCAGCCTCGGTGGCGGCAAAGAAGCAATTTGGATGAAGAAGTTCATTACTGAACTTGGTGTGGTTCCCTCCATTGAAGGTCTAGTGCCTCTGTACTGTGATAATAATGGAGCGATTTCTCAGTCAAAGGAACCAAGGTCTCATCAGAAGTCCAAACATGTGCTACGGCGCTATCACTTGATTAGAGAGATAGTAGATAGAGGAGATGTAAAGATAGAGAAAGTCCACACGGATGATAACATAGCTGATCCGTTAACCAAGGCATTGGTCTCAAGCAAAGCATGAGAAACATGTTCACTTGCACGGGCTTAGGCATATGGGTGATTGGCTTTAGGCCAAGTGGGAGATTGTTGGAAAGGTGTCCTAAACCCAATCGGGTTGGACCGGATCCGACCGGGTCGGGTCATTTACAGTCTATTTAGTTCATGTAATAAATTTATTATGATTAATAAAAGCACATATGTTATTATATATTGTTTATCTTCATGTTATTTGTTGTATATATATAGTAACGTCCCTAGTATCAATCTGTGATAGAGAAACCATGATAGTGATTATGGTTGATGAGATCTCTAATCACTATAACAAGATTGGTACTTAAATGTCTCTAGTCTTATGTATTATCAAATGGGACATTGATAGCATAATCAGACTAGCACGTATTGGATGTCTTCTATCTTTTAGAAGATAGGGATAGATCTCGTCTATTGAAGTGTAGAGACACTTGGATTGTACGTGGACGTGTATTAGAGAATGTGTACGTTAGACTGACCCACTTACATTAAGTGTCACACTATGTGGCGGTTGTGTAATTATCCTTTTGATCGGAGTCTTCGTGGCATCACGGTGTGGATTGTCATGCTTTGACACTATTGAGATTTATCTTAACCACGGAGCGATAATGCGGTAGTGATTGGGTGTGATATTGAAGCATACGGAGTATACATGATTGGTCGCCCGGGAATCGCGTATCCTATGATTGGGATCGAATATCCGAAATGGCCTTCTTATAAGGAGTGTCTAGCTCTCGAGAATATTTGCAAAGTGGGAGTAAATATGTTATTCCGAGAGAGCATGATATCCAGATTATAAGATACGGTCGTTAATGTATTGACACTCGAGATACGATCGCATGGATATTATTACAGCGTTAGGATTGTTAGTTACACGGTAACTGCTTCACATGAAAGGTAGTAGTCATTGCTTTTGACTCTTCCGATGATTGGGTGTCACGGTGTGTTGCTAGACGCTATCCCGTGATCGTTAGGAATGAAGGGCATTTTAGTAAATTGCACTTTGTGTCTACAACCAACATATTCGGAAGCCTATCGGGTCACACACATATGAACATCGAGTCGGATTAAAATGCGGTTATAGTTGATGACCAAATAAGGAAAGTTTGTCTCTAGACTATAAAGGTTATAGTGGTAAATTAATATGGTGGTATTTATTTATTATGAATAAATAAAATACAAGATATTAATTATATACAAATTATATTAGTTAACGAATATTCCGGAAGTCAATCTTTTGACTATTGGGGCGCCGCAATTGAGTGTATAAGATACACTTGGATTGTGCACTTTAATTAATGAGATTACCATGATATTAATATAAGATATTAATTGATTTTGGAAAAATAGATTTATGGTAATAAGATAATTATATTCAATATAAGATAATGACAAAATTAATTATCATTAAAGAGATAAATCAATCTAGAAGATTTTTCTTATTTTATTGGAAAAAGGTTTTCTTCTCCTACACACATATGGGGCGCCACTTTTGACTATAAATAAGAGGTGGGTGTCAAGATCTTTTGTACATCACAATTGCAAGAACTCATAGTTCTTGTGTAAAATAGAGAGCAACCTATAGTGAGTTTGTGAGAGAGGAAAAAGGCCGGTCTAGCAACCGGAGTTTTCCAATAGCAATCCAATGAGGATTCCGGCAAAGGGTTCGTGTGGATTAGTGATAGAGGCCGGACGCATGGACGGCTTGCGCACTAAACTACTCTCCGTTGACGGTCAAAGCGACGATCTTATAGATCATCTAAGGTATAACCGTCAAACTACTTAACGTGTTTATTGCATTAAACGAAGAACGATCTAGTAAAAGGAAATCAAATTTTAAATTCCAATGCGTTAAACTAGTGATTTCTTAACAGTATTCAATTCGACGTTCTGTGTTTTTGATCCTTGATGCCAAGTCCCCTATTTATAGTGTGAGGTCCAACGTTCATCTTGTTTGAAATTTGAATCCTTTAGCTATCTAACGGTTGTATGTCAGATGTCAGTGACCATTCTGACATGACCGTCCTTCATCCAAAAGAATGCTTGATTTGTTATGTTCGGATTCTCATTCATCTTTCTTTACTTTACTTCAGCTTGAAACTGAGTTAACTGGGATTTTTCAGTTTTCTGTTTAAGAGAATTAACTGAGTTTTTACTCTTCTTCAAAACTTAGTACTCTTACTCCCATCTGATTATAATTGACTTAATCAGAGTACACCATTTCTTATAAATCATCTAAGATATCATTGTCCTCATGTATCTTAGGCCTTGATTCAAGATCCATAAAGTCAGTTCAGGTCATCATAGTCTTGCCTGAATTCCAACTTTACTGTCTCGGCTTTAATCTTCATAAACTGAGTTTGATCCCTCAGTTCTTCATTCTTCATTAACTGAGTCTGTGTCCCTCAGCCTTCATTAACTGAGTTTGTCCCTTCGGCCTTCAGCTTCTAGATAAGCCAACTGAGTTTGTGTCCCTCAGCGAGCTTACCTTCTTCAGGTCTGAGTAAATCTCAGTTCTTGGCTTGAGTAACACTTTCAGTTTTGTACTATAAGTTTGTGTGATATTCAGTTTTCATAATGATTTCCAATTCTCAATTTTACGACTCTCAAACTATTACAGTGCTTGTCTGATTCAACCTATACAAAGATCAGACTCTAATAAATTTGATTCATTCTTTTCTAGACATCTTTTAGCTTTTCACTATAACAGCTAGTTTCAGCACTTCATCAATGGGGTGTAAACAAACAAACAATCAAACAAACAAATAAAGATGAATCATTGATGCGAATCAACTTTATGACATTTTCTATATCAATTTACACCCGAAATTGGACTTAAACATGATTAATTCATGATAAACTATACATAAAAGTGCTTAATTTGATTGGAAGTTGCGTATGAGCTTTTATCGTGATTATTTCATATTTTTATCTTATTTCTATATCGAATTATATTACTACACGTTTTATGGTTCTTTGTAGGAATAATCCGAGCCGAAGAGGATTTGAGCCGAAACATGTAGAAAAATCGAGATCGAACCGGAGGAGAATCAAGTCGAGTTGTTGGACAAGTCAAAGATCAGTCCTGGACAAGCCCTAGACATGTCTAAGATTAGCCCAGGACATGACCAGGACAAGCCCAAACAAGCCCAGACATGCCCAGGACAGGCCCAGGCAGAGCCCAGGATGCTGAACCGAGAACAGTGCTCGGTAAAGTGACCCAGGTGTCTAGGACATGCCCCAGACAAGCCTAGGATGCGTCTGGACATGTCCAGGGATAGCCCAGGACGCTGAACCGAGAGCCTAGGGCGGTTCAGCGAGCCGACTTAGCCCTAAAACTTCCAGATTTACCATTTTTAGCCCTAGGTTGGTTTATTTACTATAAATAAGATGTAATACATCAGAGTATACACGATATTCAGAGAAATAAACTATGTAGAAAATTTATCAATAAAAGTTCTTGTTTTCTCCATTGTTTAAGAGTTTTTTTAGCCTTTTCTTGCTTGTATGCCTGGTGATTCATTATGGAGGAGTTTGCTAGAAATTTGGTCTCATGTTTCTAGGTAATCATGTCGATTCTTTCTTCTATATTTTATGAATTTGTGATGATTATTGTTGGTACAAGCATGTTAGGTTAATTAACTTGTAGATCGAATTGAATAATGTTAATTTGCACCTAATAGTGATTTATATTGATTCATACATGAGAAGCGCCCGGTCTCAGGGAAAAGACTTTGCTTTGGAAGAGTACCCAACGGTCTATATTGGGGAAAATCCTTAACGATTTAGTTTCCCCGAACGAATTGTTTCGATTACTTCTATTGTTTCGTTTTAACTTACGTGTTTAGAAATTGGCCACTTCTTTGCATGTTTTCGTAAATTACATTCGAAGGAACTAAGGTTGAAGATACTAATTGGACAAGAAACAATTAGATTGTTATTAGTAAACTAGCCCGTGCACGGTGGTTACATAGAGAGGTTTACGGTATTTATTATCGGTATTTCCTTGTTGTTAATTCGTGTTTAATTAATATTGTTCTAGCTCGTGCAATGGAATTAAACCTACCCCACTTACCATCATAACCTGCACAGCGGTTCAATAGATCAGTAGACGTTTAGCAATTCATAAGTATCTAGAGTCCTCGCACGATCTATGAACCACTTTAGGGAGATACACCAGTAATTGACTCGATTATTGGAACTTTATTGATGAAAGTGTATGAATCAATATAGAAAATGATTAGGGAATAATTAATTAGCTCAGTTCGATCTACTCTCTTAAACGTGGTTAGAACTTGTTGAGTCGATAATACTTAATCTTTACTTTATTTTCCGCATTTATATTGGTCAAAGACCACCAACCTTCATAGTCTCGGATTTTTGTAATAAAGCTTGCATAATTATCGAACAAGTCCCTGTGGAATCGACCTTGCTCACGAATTGAGCTATACAACATCTGACCTAGTCTGCTTGCTAGTGTAGTTATGATTTTTGCGAACAATCATCATCAAAACTCAAATTTTATTTCTAACGAAAAGTTTCAAGCTGACAATTAATCGTAAAAAATACTTTGGTAAACTGACTTTCCAACTGAGTCAACAGAAGTCAAAAAGGTGAAGTGAATGTATAGAACAAGAGTAACATCACATTTATTACCTCCGTAATTGTATGTACTCACTACAAGACAAATAGTACATGCATTGGATATACAATCGATCAGAAGTGGAAGTTCAAACACACGATCAAATCTTTTACGGATTGTGGAGAAAAACCGTTTTACACTCTATATAACTCAGTTTTTGTCAAGGTTTATCTAACAAAAATCCTCTCAAAATATTTATATCTCAACAAACATGTCAAAAGGTTTTTCATCAAGAATGACAAGATGGATAGACGAAGGCATGTCAAAATCGCTGAGTTATTATTGATGACGGTCAACTTGATATCATATTTTACCATCAACTTACCCCGGATTTGTGTTCTCAACGGGGATAATATGTATGAAATCATGGGTTAATTATCTAAATGTGATTAAGCCATGTCCGGGGTGACTAAATTGGTATTATGTGTATTAGCCGTGTATTTTATGTGTTATTTGCTAGAAATAGAAGCTATTATGTGTGCTATGATTTTATTTATAGATGAACGAGTATATGGAGCATCATTTGGGCTGAATATAAGAGTCAATCAATAAAGAACAGAACAGAGCTGAAGGCTGAAGTGTTTCGAGCGGAGATTGGACCCGAGAATCTGATTGGTGATTTTGCAACGCAGTTTCTGAAGCCTTACAAGATATATTGGGCTTGGACTTCTACATGAAAGTTGTAGGTCTTAAAACTAGGATTCCATCGCACTTCGAATCACTTAAATCAGATTTACTTAGGTCAATTATGGTCCAAATACCAAAGCTGATAAAAGGATTGGGCCTAGGATATTCCAGAACCTTCCAAGTTAAGTTGGCAGAAGAAAAATGACAAAAATACCCTCGATTAATCACGAGAAGACACCGACTAATGGAGCCGTAGAATCTTCCAAAAACATGTTTTCTTGTCCTCCACGGATTAGGTTTTACACTAAGTCGGTTTATACACCTATATAAGCCATCAGAGCTGCGGATCTGTAATAATCATTCATTCATCTATGCAATCATTATTCTTATTCTTTATTTCATCAACTTGATACAATGTTGTATTTTGGTGAATAAAGTCTAATTTTATTTTCTCCTTGCAAATAAGTCACGAGTCTTTCATTATTGAATTGTGCTTGGTTTATATTCGTCAAGGATCGATTCGAATCTCCGGAGAGAGATAGTATTGAGGATAGATCTATTATTCATTATGGGTAAGATCTATTACAATATTTTATTTCGTATCTTAGATTCGATCTTGTTCTCGTGATAGATCTAGATTATGCTTGCATCTAATCAACTATGAATTAATTAAATTAATCTTAATCTTTATTATTTGATTCGTTAATATTAAACGCAGAATTATGGGTTGCGTTCTCTCGATTTAGTGATGGTCTTTATCGACTAATCGAGACACCTAGTAAATCCTAATTCTATGGTTTGGCGTCAGCTATGTTGATCGATAGATCTAATTTATATGTTTTTAGCCTGATCACCTAATTGCATGTCATCGTAAATTAACATGAAGGACTGTTAGTGAAGTGTTAATCCGGACATTGTCTCGATGGATCCTTAGGAACGTGCTAGTCATAGTCGATAGCTGCTTAGGGAGGTTCATTGACTTGAGCCGGCACTCTATAGAACTTATTGCATGTGGGTTAATACAACCAAGTAAGACGGTTAACTGCACATAGATTGTCTTCCGTCCTTACAGTGGAAGTAGATAGGGTTAGGAGACTACACCCATAGCTTAATTACAAATATGGTTCAGATAAGGATTAAGGGGAGATTAGTTATGAATAGTTTCATTAATTCATTTTCAATATATGATTGACTATTGGTTTATTCGCATCTCTTTTATTTACTGTTTATTTATGTTGGTCAATGACCACCCTATACGGTTGACCTATAAATTGTGGTGGTGTTTAACGTAATTAAATAATAGTCTCTGTGGGATCGACCTTGACTCGCTTTCGCTATACTACGATTGACCTAGTCCTCTTGCTAGTATTAAGCGACTTACACGTGATCAAGTTTTTGGCGCCGTTGCCGGGAACTATTTATTTAATTGTTAGGCATAGCCACTATTTTATAGTTAACCTTTTTTTTAATTTTCTTTTCTTTTCTTTTCGGTAATTGAATAAAAGTGTGAAGGTTTTTTTTCACCGCCGTGTTCCCAAGGCTTTTGAGCAAAAGATGTGCGGGAGTTTTTTTACTTCGCATGATTATTTGATTATTATTTTGAGTCTTGAGTCTTTTTATTTTTATTTGGAGTCTTGTAATAGTTTGTTGTGTTTTAGTAATTAAGTTGTTATGTATTAGCTTAAATTGTTTATTGCACTTCTTATTTTTAGTTGTGCTATTTATTGCCACATGACATTATTTTTTTGTTACTTATTCGCGTCTCGTGGTACTAATGGTCTTTGTGCAAGAATCTTTTTTATTAGTTGACCTAGTGTAGATTAGTCATTGGGATAAGACAACTTTGGTTCAGTTCACTGATATGATTTGCTCCAAACAGTTAGCCGAGTTCTTCTATTTTTCAAAGCTAAGTGTTCTTTTTCTTCATACTTTTTTTTTGCTTTACTTTCCACATTGGGGACAATGTTGAGTTTAAAATGGGGGTAGGCATAACACTTAGTTTGAAAAAAATTGAGAGACATTTATACACTTACTTTTGTGAATTTTGATGCAATGAATTGAATGAAATAGAGTTCATAAACCGTTGAAACTGCTTAATTACATACTCAATTCATTAATGATGTATAAGGCGTTTGTCAACTACTTGAAGTAGTGCTTTGTTAATCATCTATCTCGTTGTGGAATCAACCTTTTTAAGCACGTATAACTCACTTCTTCAGTATGTAGTATAGGTGATGCATTATTCAATTTCGTATGAAAGAATGAACATGCGTTATGTTGCATGAAGTAGTGACTTATTAATTGTTATTTTACTATTTCATTTGGTTTTTGAACACGTAATCTGAGTTAGAAGTATTTGGATAAGATGAAGAGTTATCTTAGACCGGGAATCGATATTTATCGGTGGATATACTTTAACCAAATGTTGTAGGATGATGGTAGCAACAATGAGGCCACAAAAGGTAAAATGGGATACAACGGGCTTGCGAGAGTGAGAGAAAAAAAGTGAGAAATCTGCCAAGCGAAGCTGATGGAGCATAAAACGCATGGCTATTGCATAAAAAAAAAGAAAAATAATATATAAAATAATAAAGGCAGTCAGGGAAGCGAACTCGTAGCAAAAAGGGTACGACCCTCGCATAAAAATAAAACAAATGAGGACCTAAGAGTAGTACTCGGTCCCTAAGTCTGCCCGGCCCAAGTAAGGTTTCATGTTGATTGCCTGGGTCTGAAGGCAAGAGGAGTGAGTGTGCACATTGATAAGTAAAGGTTGTGGGGTCGCTATAACTTCACTATTTTCCTGAATGCACTATCACGAAAGATTTATCACACGACACATTGATGCATTTGTAGGTGATGATTAATGGGGAACTTATGGATGTGTGTATGATGCATGAAATCCTTATTGATATAATGTGATTCTGTCTGTGTCACTGTTGTAGAGTTATTCACACACACGTCGGTTCTACTATGAGATAGTGCTTAATGAATTACTGATGGATATGTGTTGACCCCCATCTTATTTAGAATTCATGAACGAGTCTATTCCTAATTAGTTTGTAATTGTTTATAGAGTTTTCTTGATTTGGTTTTTTTTGCTCGGGACGATCAAAAGCTAAGTAGGGGGTAGTTGATGACGGTCAACTTGTTATCATATTTTACCATCAACCTACCCCATATTTGTGTTCTCAATAGGGATAATATGTATGAAATCATGAGTTAATTAGCTAAATGTGATTAAGCCACGTCTGGGGTGACTAAATTGGTATTATGCGTATTAACTGTATATTTTATATGTTATTTGCTAGAAATAGAAGCTACTATGTGTGCTACGATTTTATTGATAGATGAACAAGTATATGTAGCATCATTTGGGCTGAATATAAGATTCAATAGATAAATAAATGAACGGAGTTGAAGGTTGAAGTGTTTCGAGCAGAGATTCAACCCAAGAATTTGATTGGTGATCTTTCAACTCAGTTTCCAAAGCCTTAAAAGACAAATTGGGCTTATACTTCTACATGAATGTTGTAGGTCTTGAAACGAGGATTCCATCACACTTTGAATCACTTAATTCAGAGTTACACAGGTCAAGTTATGGTCCAAATACCGAAGCTGATGAAAGGATTGGGCCTAGGGTATTCCAGAACATTCCAAGTTAAGTCGGCAGATGAAAAAGGACAAAAATACCCTCGATTAATTGAGAGTAGACACCGACTAATCAAGCCCCAGAATCTTCCAGAAAGCATATTCTTGTCCTCCACGGATTAGGTTTTACCCTAAGTCGGTTTATACACCTATATAAGGCCATCAGAGCTGCGGATTTGTAATAATCATTCATTCATCTATGCCATCATTATTCTTATTCTTTCTTTCATCAACTAGATACAATGTAGTCTTTTGGTGAATAAAGTCTTCTTTTATTTTCTTCTTGCAAATAAGTCATGAGTCTTTCATTATTGAATTGTGCTTGGTATATATTCGATTCGAATCACCGGAGAGAGATAGGATGGAGGATAGATCTATTCTTCGTTATGGGTAAGATCTATTCCAATATTTTATTTCATATCTTAGATTTGATATTATTCTTGTGATAGATCTAGATTATGCTTGCATCTAATCAACTATGAATTAATTAAATGAACCTTAATCTTTATTATTCGAGTTGTTAGTATTAAACGCAGAATTATGGGTTGCGTTCTCTCGATTCTGCGACAGTCTTTATCGACTAATCGAGACACCTTGTAAATCCTAATTCTGTGGTTCGGCGTCAGCTACCTTGATCGATATTTCTAATTTACATGTTTTTAGCCTGAACACCTAATTGCATGTCATCGTAAATTAACATGAAGGACTGTTAGTGAAGTGTTAGTTCGGACATTGTCTCGATGGATCCTTAGGAACGTGCTAGTCATAGTCCATAGCTGCTTAAGAAGGTTCTCGGTCTTGAGCCGGCACATTATAGAACTTATTGCGTGTGGGTTAATACAACAAAGTAAGGAGGTTAACTTCACATAGATTTTATGTTGTCCTTACAGTGGAAGTATATAGTGTTAGGAGACTACACCCGTAGCTTAATTACAAATATGGATCGGATAAGGATTAAGGGGAGATTAGTTATGAATAGTTTGGTTAATGACTTTTCAAGTATTTGATTGACTATTGGTTTATTCACATTTCTTTTATTTACTGTTTATTTATGTTGGTCAATGACCACCCTATCCGGTTGACTTATAAATTGCGGTGGTGTTTAACGTAATTAAATAATAGTCTCTGTGGGATCGACCTTGACTGCCCTTGCTATACTATGATTGACCTAGTCCTCTTTCTTGTATTAAGCGACTTACACGTGAACAATCATGAACAAGAATGCCCTGGTAGTTTGCTTTCAAGCGTAATTTCTTAAAAGATTCAACAAACTCAAGGATTGGAAGATTTTCTGAACATCAAATTGGAGAAGGAATTGGATTATAAAGCCCTAATAAAATTCTGGGAGAATATGAAGATGGATAAATATCATCTTAGAACAACAGTTTATGGAGAGAAATCAACCTTAACGCGCCAAACATTAGGAGCTTATTCAATTTCAAGGCCCCCAAGGACAAATCAATCAATATACTCAATTTAAAGCTCAGGCGAGAAGAATTTCTTTCAAGAATCTCATTTGTAGATAAGCCAGTTCAAGTTAAATCAAGCTTGAAGGAGTTGAAGCAAGAGTTTGCTATTTTGAATAAATGGATAGCAAGAAGCGTATTTGGAAACATCAAGGTTTGGATGTTCTATCTGAATAAATATTTGACTTGATGAACATCATTTGGGATCAAATAGATTTCAATTGGGCTGGATTTATCTTCAATCAAATGGTGAGACAACATCAAGAAGAAATCAAATGAATGAAGAAAGCCAGAGCTGAAGGATCAAAATACAAGGAAAGACTTCATTTGATGAAATCATTTGGTCTACTGATTCAACACTATTTGGAAGTGGTCAGTCATGGAAAAAGGACCAAAGAAGCTGAAAGGTTGACTACAAGAAAACCAATTGCAGCTGTTGTAAGTTCAAAACCAATTGCAACAGTTGTGAGTTCAAAAGAAGAACTGTCAAAAGAAGCAGGAAATAAGACAGTTTTAGAGCAAATAGCGGAATAGAAAGGAGTCAAGCAAAAAATTGACTCAGAAGCTAAAAGATCCGTGGAAAGAACATTGTTCCTCGATTCACCAGTTAAGGGAACTGAAACAAGCAAAGAAGCTACAACTAAGGGGGAATGACAACTGAGGACAACCAAAACATACTCTTCTACAAAGTCAATTTCTGAAAATGTAAAGTCAGCTGAAGGTGAAACTCTCAAGAAGCAAAAGATAGCAGAGAAACAAGTTTCTCCTATAGATATTGAGACTCAGCTGACAAAAAAAGAAGTTTCCATAGAACTAAAAATGATTATCAAGCTTATGAAATGGAAACTGGATGTGACAAGGGATCAAGAGCTGCTCACGATAGATATGGAAGAAGAAGAACAATGCTTTCAAGGAATTTTGGAGTAACTACTCTGTATGAGTTATTTCCAATGAATGAATTTTTGACCATTTGTGACAGAATTCTTCAAGATAAGGCAAAGAAAGAATCATCTGACAAAGAGAAGAAGAAATAGAAGAAGAAGAAAGATGATGATGATCTAATTGATAATCAAAAGAGAAGGAAAACTCAAGATACTAAATTTTGCCAGGAACTAATGTGGAAGAAATATTGACTGAAACTGAACCTAAGAAGGACTTAGTTCAACAACCTAACAAGCAAAGTAAGTCAGTTGATGAAGCTGAAATGGCAGCTGGGTCACATACAGCTGACATTCAACCAACAGAAGAAGACAATAGCAAAGTACTTGTGATTGTGGATGCTAAAACTCAATCCACTATTAGAGTTGATGATGATCCCATTGAGTTTCTGACAGCAGATGCTATGTCAAAGTTCCAAAAATCACTTGACATCTTGCTCAGTCAGAGGTATGACCATGAAGATATATTCACAAAGATGTACAAGTACTTGGTAACGAGATCAAAGACAGATAATGATGTTACTCAACACTTGGAACAAATCACTCAAACTACAACTGATTTAGCCTTAGAAATTAGTCAGTTGAATGACCAATTGGAAGTATTTTCAACCAAAGACATAGAAACATATACCAATCTTCAATGGCATTTGGATTAGAAAATTTATCATTTCGATAATCAGCTCAAGGAAGTTCAATCTTCTCAAACTGACATCCGGTAGCAAAAAAAGCTGACTTATGAATTGCTAGTCAAACTGGATGATGCCAAAAAGGGGGAAGATGCAAAAGCTGAAAAGAAAAGGTTGGAATATGACTTGGAGATCGAGAAGATGAAGAATCAGATCGCCAGTTTGAAATCAAGTGAACCTTTATACTCTGTGAGACCAGAACTGACAATAGCTCAGTTATTTGAAAAATATGTCAAACCTGCTTAAGGAAGAATAACTATCACAACAGAGTTATGGGATGAATTCAGGAAGGTTTACAATTATATCAAAGAAAAGTACAAGGACAAGAGTTATGAAGAAGCCGTGAATTACTTTTTGACAACAAGTATCACAATCAGAAAGTGAAGGAATACAGGAAGGCTAATAGAGTCAATCAGATACAACTTGCCATCAAGGATAAGAAGAAGAAAATGGAAGCTGATATTGAAGAGTTTGGAAAGTGTTATTTGGAGAACACTCATGTACCAAAGCTCTATTTATGGAAGGAGTGGAAAGACTCAAGCCAAGTGGACTACAAGAACCTATTCTTTAAGGAAGATGAAGAGAAATGCAAAGAGTATTGATTATTTGATGAGAAACGCTTGCTGAAGAAGACTATTCAATTACTTGGACAAGAAACGCAGAAGAAAAGTGAACAGAATGCTTAGATAGCATTAGACAGTTTTTGATTAGTCAGTCTTATATTTTGTAAACATTTTGTAACTGACTATTGGATCATTTGTGATAAGGTTGAAGTTTTGAAAGTTTTAATGGTTTATCTAGTTTTGTGTTTATGTTTTATCTTTAAGATTTTCTTTTAAGGAGTGTTTTGGCATCATCAAAAAGAGGGTAATTGTTAGAAATAAATTTATGTTTTGATGATGATTCATCAATTGTTTATTTATTTGTTTTAACCCCATTGATTGAGTACTGAACAAGCTGTTATAGTAAAAAGCTAAAAGATGTTTAGAACCAAATGTATAGGTTTACTAGAGTCTGATTATTGTATAGGTTATATCAGACAAGCATTACAACAGATATGAATCAAAACTGAAAAACTAATCACAATCAAAACTGAAACTAATCCTAATCAAAACTGAAATCAGAAGTCAATCAATAACTGAAGACCAAAACTGAAAAAGGTTAGTTCGCCAAGGGAACCGACTCAGTTGGCTTATCTATAGCTGAGGGATCAAACTCAGTAATGAAGGCTGAGGGACACAGACTCAGTTATTGAAGGTTGAAGAACTGAGGGTTGAACTCATTTTATGAAGACTAAAGTGGAGACTGTAAATTTAGAATTCAGGTAAGTTTGTGATATCCTGAACTGACTTTATAGATCTTGTATGAAGACCTAAGATACATAAGGATGATGATATCATAGAAGATATGAACTTATATGGTGTATTATGATCAAGTAAATTATGATCAGATGAATTAAGACTAAGTTTTGAAGAAGAGTAAAAACCCAATTAAAGCTCTAAGAACTGAAAAACTCAGTTATGACATACCCCAAAAGCTCAGTTTCAAGCTGAAGTCATCCAAGAACTGAAGAAAATCGGAACGTTGGAAAGCAAGTATTTTTATTGGTTGAATGTTTGACATGTCAGAAGGAAACTGACATATCTGACATATGACAGCATATTCCGGAGAATCCAATGTAACGTTCAAAAATTCAAACAAGATAATCGTTGGATTTCACACTATAAATACAGGACTTTGATCACACACACAAGACATCGGATTTACTAAGAATTAACAAGTTACGCAAGCATTTTCTGTGATCAAAATTGTAAGTAAATCGCTATCATTTTGAGCTAACAAGTTATCGATCTAAAAATCTTCTAAGTGTTCAAGCTACCAAGACTTATCAAGACAAGAAAGAACCACTTACTTGATTTGAAGCCCAACTTTGATTTTATCAAAGGTTGTGACTGTGAAGCAATCCGGTCGAGGATTTGCCAAGGATAGTTGTTTTTAGCAGTCTGGGTGACTATGTTTGTGGTGGAGCTGGAGAAGAGGCAATACAACCCTCTACGAACCAGTGAAGTAGTTGCAGAGCAGCCAATCTACATATTCTTTAGTTGCTTAAATAGTGAAGCTAGGGATTAGCCAATGACTATCAGTTTAGGACTTTTGTAACCGATCTACCTCAAGAGTTCTAGTGGAATTTTCCTCCTATATCGCATGGGAAGAGATGACTGACAAGATTACACTACCTGGAACCTCTATAATTTCTTGCCTTACTTACTTATTTATTTTACGCTCTTTACTTACAGTTATTTAAATTCCAGTTTTTGTGATTGTTCATGCATTGATCTATCAAGCATATAAACTGATTGAAACACACACAGAACACAAACTGACATTCACCAGAATTCAAATCAGCACTCATGCATTTTCATAGATACAACAAGATCATTTAAAGAGGCTAAAACTTAATTCGCTGCCGGTTAACTCAGTTTGAGAAAAAGTCAGTTGACCTTTACTCAGCTGAGTTAGCTTAACTTCATACAAGTTTTTAACTGAACCCAGTTTTGTTCAAGTCTTAAGTTTTTAGGGACAAGTTTAGTCACCCCACTCTAAACTTGTGTCTTGCCTTTTCACGGGACCAACATAGCCCGAGACAATTTAAGATTAGCCCATAAAATGAACTATCTATGCTATTGGGCTTGATGATCATACTATTGCGCTTGAGAAGATCAATTAGGGTCATTTTATCTATTGTTTGGTGTTAATAAGGCCAAGCCGATCAGTAAGGGGTACCACTTTGTCAGATTGAAGAGTTATTGGACCTATATTCATGTTATTTCATTAGTTTATCATTAATAAGTGTCATATTGGGCCCAAGTGAGGTATGGGAGCCCAATAGGTCTTTTTAGGCAAAATTTGCTAGTTGATTAGTTATCCCACATTGCTTTAGTTTTCTTTTATTAGTATGATTGTAGCCTACAAAGGCAAACTAGTAGCACATTATTGAGACAGTTAAATTTTGATTGAAATATATTTATATGAGTTCTTTGAACTTGTGAGTATTCTACATAGATTATTCCAACCCAAATTTATCAAGGTCGTGAGCATTCTTTCTGGCGTTCACAAACCAAGGTTCTTAGCTACAAGGATATCTAGGGGCGAGGTCCTAATCCAAGGTTCTTAGATACACGGATATCTAGGGGTGGCGGAGCTCACTTTCTTTGTTTCTACAATCAAATCCTTAGGCAATATTTGAGCTATACATTCACGGTTCACTTCATATAGCTCTATATTCTGCCTTTAAAGAACTTTTAGCTACAGTTGTTGATACCGTCAAAATTACCATGGTGGCGGTAACAGATGTTTTGTAAGGATATCTGGTTGCTTATATGTGATTTCAATGATGATACGTTATGGGGATCGTGCAATAAAGCGGATGGACCTGAATGTCGCGCTATAATACGGACGGTCTTAGGTGCTACGCTATGAAGTAGACAGTCTTTAGATGCTGTACTATGAAACGGATAGTCTTTAGATGCTGCACTATGAAGCATACAGTCTTAAGGCGGAGCCGGTTTAAACTCTGATGGCTACAAAGGTTGGGAATAATATCCGAAGGGTTTCCTGGGCTTCGTGAACTGACGTGACGGCTGATGTGAAATGCCGCAAACCCTGATTGGATGTGGCTGTCTCGATAACTGTGCCCTGCCATAACTACATTTGAAATTTGAATTTATGAGGCGACGTTTCCGTGTGGCCTATTAAAGGAGGACTCCTCTTACACTTATACACTTTGCAAATTTTGATATTCACTTGCCAAGAAATTCCAGCGAGGCTTAGAAGTTTCCAGCAAAAACATGAGTTTTCCGGTGAGGTACTTTGAAGATTCCGATGAGCTATTTGAGGTTACCGATGAAATCTTGAAGTTTCCGGCTAGGTGTAGCAGTTTCCGGCCGACATTCAAACATTCAAACTCACAATCTGCAAATTTCCAGGTAAATTTTCCGTTTTCAATTCAATTTCCCGATTTTTGTTGCTTAGAACACGTTTAGATGTGACCAAATCAAATGATTTCGAAGGATGACCTGTCTATGCATGTTCCTTCTATTTTCAACGTGAATCGTCGTGCTTCCTCTTTGAATCAATATTTTTGTTTTCTTGGTTTGCTTAGAAACCAGTGTTCTAAAAATCGGCCAACTCGGCCGCCAAGGTGCTGGGTGGCCACCAACCGACCCAAATATTACACTACTCGGCCCTGTCTAGGCAGGCAGGTCTCTAGGCGGGTGGAAGTCGGACTAGGCGTGTATAAGGCGGGAAACTCGGCCAAACTCGGCCCAACTCAGTCAAAGCTGGTCTGTATATTTTTATTTTATTTTTTTATTACAAAAGTTGTTCTTTTTTTACATATAGATACATACATACATGTATATATATATATATATATATATATATATATATATATATATATATATATATATATATATATATATATATATATATATATATTTAGAAATATATTTGGTATTTATATTTTTGCCAAATATTATTTGGAAGCCCAAATTTAATTTTAAAAAATCATTTCCATTTCTTCCAAGTTGCATTCTTTCCCCCTCAATTCGCAAGCAGCCCCAGCCCCAGCCTCATGGCGAATTGCTCCGGCCACCCTCCAGCTAATTTTATATCCGATGGGACGGAGGATGAGAGTGATGATGATGAAGAGCTTGATCTTGAGTTGGATAAAGAGCTTGATGTTGAAGTAGGAGTTGGAAATAAGGACTTAGAGAATGAAAATTGAGAATTTATTTGACTTTTGTTGTGTCACGCCTTTAGTGTAAATTTAACTTGAGTATGTGACTTTGAATGTGTTTATTTTGGAGTTTAGACGTATCACGTATATTTTTATGTGTTTATTTTGTGACTTGAATTTTTAGAGTTATGATATGTTAGTACTTAGTATTACTAGAGTAGTAGTATCATTATATTTTGGGGTTTGTAGTAGAATTTTGTTTTTTCGTTTTGTCAAGTCCAATATTATTAATATTATTAATAGAATAACTAAAAAAAATTCCACATCCTCATAGCCCCGACTAGTCCCCTGCCTATCCAATTACTCCCAACTCCCCACCCGGCCGCCCAACTAGCGCCTATCAACTTTTTGATTGCTAGAAACGTAGTATTTCTCCGATATCCCTTCATTCCCTGAGGATCTAGCGTGACTCTCTTTAGACTTTTGCCCTATTTTTCTTTTAAGGGTTTTGTCCTCTGTCTTTGTAGGAAGAACGGAGGGGCGAGGCGTCGATATGGGTGCACCCGCTCGTCTCGGCCCGACTTTCGAGTCTAGGTGACTAATGATCCACCTCACCCTTTTGTTTTCCAGGATGTCTTTAGAGCACACTTTGAGCAACAAAGATGATCTGGAGGCTCAAGGCTATGGGCCTGATGAAGAGATCGAAACGGGGGAATCAGATTCTGGTCGGCCGGTCAAGGTCGGGCCGAGCAAGCCGATCAGCCAGAAAATAAAGAAAAGAAACCAAGGCCACCGAAGCAGTACACCGATGAGGGGCTTCACAAGTTGGGCCTTCAAAAGTCTTTTTACAAGGCGGTGGAGGCCCAATAGAAATAATTCTGTGCTAACGGCAATTATACTCTTTCCTTGGCCGCATATCACATCCCGCAATACTATCGTTTCGTCAGCTTTAACAAGAACAAGGATAAGTCCCGGTTCTGCGGCCGGCCAAAGTGGGATTATATATGGCTCCACGATGATCACCTCATGGCCGGGCTCAGGGCCCCTTTCGATCCGTTTTTCGTCAAGTTTTTGTCAGAAATAAAAGCTCTACCTTGCGACCTCACCCTTGGGGCGGTGAGAATTTTGATTGGATTCATTATCATAAGTCGGATATTTGGTAAAGATCCATCCATACCGGTGCTTGTATACTTCTTTTTATTTTTCAAGACGAGGCACGTATGGGTAGATCAGGTGCAGGAGGCTGTGATGTCAACTTTTCTTGGACCTCCCTAACAAGGTCGATTTGTGGAGAAAACGATGCATGCGAGTTGAATCACGGATTGGCTGGCGGTTCGAGAGTTTTCTTGCAGGCTCGACGACCACTAAAGACTTGAAGGAAGCATGAGGAGCAGAAGGATGACGAGACCTTCATTGCTTGAATCAAGGAGATACTCGGTTTTGTCTAGGATCCCCTTTCATAAGAAAGGAATTTTAATCTGTGAGCCCTTCTCGATGTTGTCGAGTCCTACTGCCAGGCCGCTGGGATCATTGGACCAGAAAACAGAGATATGCTCGTCGAAGTCGAGCCGATGTATTGCGATCCAGATTGGTACGGAGAGTTCCATTATGGAATATGCCTGCCCTCAGAGTGTGAGGTTTGTGGAGGCGATCCCGATAAGAGAGAAGATCTGGGTAACCGCTTTATTTTTCATACTTAGCCTTTTTTCTGCTTGTTCTTCATTATTTTTCCTGTTTGTTTTGCTCCGTACTAATGAGTTTGATTTTTGATTATATGGTGAACATAACTAGCATGTGCAATGAGCATACCCAACAAAGGCTGATCGATGAGGCCGTAAGAACTAAAAGGTTGCGGAGACCGGGGAGAATGAATTGCCTACTGTGATGCTGCCCTCTTCCTATGGAGCCGTGCCTTCGAAGGCGAAAGGAAAGAACACCAATGTTCAACTGCCAACAATGACTCGGCCATAGCGGCACAAACACTGTTGGAATGTTGGACTCCGTGATGGGTTGTGAACTAGGCTGTTCAATGCTGAAGCTTATCTCTTCTATGAAGTCAGGTAATGCTTGTGCCTTGATTGCTTTTCTTGGTTGGTAGCAGACATCAAACTCGGTCAACTCGATTGCCCAACAATGCAGTCGACCTGAAAGCTCGGGATTGTGTAGAACTTTGCAGAGGGGACTGTCTGATAGTACATTAATTGTATGTTATGAAAAATAAGACCTTAATTTATAGGAGGCTATAACAAGCGAGTAAGATAAATTCTCTATATTAAAATAATGACTCTCCACCGGACTGAGAGCCTTGCTTACATAATAAACAGGATTTTGGAGGGTTCCGGCCTCTTTTACAAGAATGGCGGCTACAACCCTGTCTGAGGCCGCCAAGTACAAAAACAACTCATCCCCAATGAGCGGACTAACCAGTAGTTGTGGCTCCCCCAGACAAGTTTTTAGAGCTTGAAAAGCTTGGGAGCAATCTTCAGTCCAAATGAATGTTTTGTCTCCTTTGAGAGTTTTAAATAACATAAGGCACTTATATGCATATTTGATATGAATCGGCCCAGAGCTATGATTCTGCCATTTTGCCTTTGCACTTATTTAATGCATTTTGGATCCTTCATATTCAAAAGTGCCTCTATCTTTTATGGATTGGCCTCGATCCCATGCTGACTGAGCATAAACCCTAAGAACTTCCATGCATGGACACGAACCATGCATTTGGCCGGATTGAGTTTCATGGAGTGTTTCCGGACATTGTCAAATGTTTCTTGGAGATCGACAAAGTGTTCTTGGCGAGCGGACTTGATGACCATGTCGTCGATATATGCATCCATATTTTTGTTGATTTACGAGCCGAATACCTTGTTGACCATTCTCTGATAGGTTGAACCTGCATTCCTCAGCCCGTATGGCATCATTTCATAGTAGTAAATGCCTCTGGTAACTCTGAAGGCGGTAAAATCCTTGTCGCAATTTTCCATTTTAACCTGATGATAACTAGAGTATGCATCAAGAAACTCAATACTTAGAACCCAACAATGGACTCAACCATTCTATTGATCCTAGGTAGAGTAGGGATTTTTAGGTCCTACCTTATTCAGGTCTGTGAAATCCACACACATCCTTCATTAACCATTGTGCTTTTTTACCATAACGACATTGGCCAGCCATGTTGGATATGTGATTTCCTATACTATGCCCACTTGCTTAAGCTTATCAACTTTGACCTTAATGGTGAGCTCCTTCTCGTGAGAGAATTGACGAGATCGTTGTTGAATCGTCTTGAAGGTAGAGTCGACGTCAAGATGATGTAGAGCGACCTCAGGTTCAACACCCTTCATATCTATCACAACCCAAGCGAACACTTCTAGGTTTGCCTTGAGTTGAGAAACTAGATGCTCTCATTCCTCTCCGGTCAAATAGGCTCTAATTTTGATTTTTTGATCGGGGTAGGCCTCATTCACTACGTCCACGATCAACTCATCATGAGCAATGAAATCGGATCTTCCTTCATTTGAAATGTTTCTCATTCGACCTCCGAGGAGAGGACTTTCTGACCATGTTTACATGACTTGGACTTGCTACGAGATCAGGTTGATCAACCATGGGCCTTTTATTGCCGGTCCAGAAATCCCTGATATTTTGAGCAACTTTTGTGGCCGACCGATGGCGAACCTGATTCCATTTTTGGTTTAAAACTTGACACTCTCGTGTGGCACTGAGACGATCATTCAAAATCCTAAGGGCCGGAAGTCCTATAATCATAATATAAAGAGATTAGAGGTCGACCACAAGAAATTTCACCTTTTTTAGTTCGACTTCGCCCGTTGTTGACAATTTCAATGTCCAAATCGATGGTGCCCTTGACATGAACTTTGTCATTGGAGAATCCTTCGTGGGTGCCGTTATAAGGCTTTAATTTGGATTTACCATAACCGAGCATCTTGAAACAGTCGTAATAGATGATGTCTCTACAAGCCCCTGTGTCCACCATGACCCGATTAATGCCAATAGTGACTATGCCTACTTGTATAACTATGGGAACGTCCATAGCCCATGGAGGACCCACCAACTCGCTGTGGTGAATGAGAGAGATTGTTTGGAGTCGCACAATGTAATAGGCTTCTCAAACCTCTGAGTTCAGCGAGTTGATCTGGTTCTGATCTTATTGTTGCTGAGGTAAGACTCAAGGATTCATTGAATCTCATTTATGTATTGTCGGGGCCAGGGATTTCCTCTGTTGGCATCCCTGCCGTCCTTCTTGAATATATCTAAGGACCCTTGGGCAATCATCCTCTCGATCTCCTTCCTTAGGACTCGACACTTATCTGTGGTATCACCGTGATCTTATGATATTTGCAATATTGAGACTCATCACGACTTTTAGGGTTGGCCTTAATCGGGCGTGGATCCGGGAGGCGATCATTGATTTCATGCATTACCTGGGCAGAGGAGGTCTTAAAGGGAGTGTAATCCTCTTCCCTAAAATTATGCAGCTTTTTGAGGTCGCGATCCATTTTCTCAGCCGATCTTCTCTCGGCGGGTTTTGATCCCCTCTTGGTGGATTGGGATTGACATTGGTTTTTCCTCTGCCCATTGACGACGAAGTACCTAGCTTAGATATGCCAAATTTCTAGGCTATGTCGAGCAGATCTTGTAGATTTACGGTGGGCCGCCATGTGAATTCAGTTTTATGTCCGCCCCTGAACAAACCCGTTTGGAAACTAGTAATGACCTATTTGTCTTTAATGCCCCTGGTTTGCTCAAAGAACTTAATAAATTGCTCATAATAGCTTTGATCCAATTTGTTCTCTCCTTATAATTGGCAGACCTCACAAAGGTCGTCAATTACTTTCTTCGGGCTGCCTGCTGATTTGAACTCCTCTACAAACTTAAATTCATAATAAAATCTGGCTCTGACATCCTGGTTGCCCAGGTCTATGTCGATGACATTATCTTTGGTTCCACCAGGAGGATGTAATATCACCGGATGGATCAAAGATCCAACCGATTACACAATGGAAAGTATAAGATCTAGATCTAACAACCAAAATACATGAACAAAATAGATCTAACATACGAGGGGGTTAGATTACCATCCTTTTTATGGTGCAAAACGCCAAGAACAAGGTCAATCCAATCCGAGCTAGTTGAGAGCCTAGTTGAGAAGCCAAAGTCTTCCAACGTGTATCTCCAAGCACCACCAGGTGGATGGAGTTTCAAGCCGCCGGACCTCCTCGATATGCTACCTTAGAAAACCCGAAGTTTTCTAAAACTCAAACCCTAAGCAAGATAGCCGGAAAATCTAAGCTATTTGGCTCCCAATATTTCAAAAATATTGTTGTTATTTTAGGCTTGGGAGAACTCTCTTTATATAGGAGAGTAATCATTGTCTTCCAAGGATTTATTTAATTAATACAAAATCAATTAAAATAATCTTTTCCTAAAAAGATAAATCCAGAATATTCCTAAACCAATTAGGATATATAAAAGATTTTCTTTTCCAATTATTTAACAAATAAATAATTTAATCACATGTCTTATTATTTATTAAAAAAACTAATTCCTCAACAAATAATAAATTAAAATATGCGCCCCAAACCCTAGGACAAAAGGGCTTCACGCATTTTTCATCATCTTGGGCCGAGTCCATGAAAAATATATTTTCATGTATTTAATTATCTAGTCCAACTAAACAATTAATCCACATATCAATTAAATAGTCTAATCCAACTATTTAATTCTAATTGAGGTGAAACGACGAGAAAACATATACTATGTTAGGAGTCACGTCGGGGACCATGGACCCATATTCAGTAGCTACAATAAATTAAATAATATTATCCGTCAGACCGAACAATAATATTCAATCTATTAATTCCAGGATTACACCACCATAAACCCAAAACTGCACTCTGCCGAATATAGATAAATTACACTCAACCATGAGTTGATAAGGTGTCCACTGATATAATCATTACATACGGATAAATCCTCCATAGACTGTTCGTTTCGATTCGGGATATCTCCGTAAACCCTTCTCGAAACCTCTTATCCTTATTTACCATCTAGTGATCAATTAGTTCATAACTAATATAATATGAACTCCGCTGATCGATCAGTTTCTAGGATTAACAAACAAGTGAACTGTCTGTCTACTTCCCGAGAGAAGGAATGGATTGCATATCTGTGATAGCACAGACTACTCACTCATTCCAGAATAGAGCCAACGAGAAGCGTTGGACCACATACTACGAAGTGATCCTTACTAACACATCAAACTCAGGATTGAGATTAATCCCTATATGATCATCTTGTGATTTGATAAGACTTCTCGATTACGGAATTATATCGAGAACTCAAATCAAATCGGTCCAGCCCTATATGATTATCATCATATATAAATGCCCCACTAGGTACCCTATTACCGACAGCCCGGATAAGACTTTCACACCGTTAAGTGTTCTGGGTGCATTATTAGCATATTAATCATGAGACACGTACTCAGATTAATCAATGCTATGGACTAAGTTAATTTTAAGTACATCTCACTAACTCAATCCTCTTGTGTATAGCCATACACTGAGTTATGTGATTACATAAACGAGGTACTTAAGGTTTTAAGTAGTGTCTTAATTATAAGCATACATGCATATAATAAGATGAATTATTAATTCTGTCCTAAAACAATTAGATAATTGTCTTTCGGGCACTACACCTAACACCACCAACCTTGCTCTGTGCACTAAGTTTGAGACATTGATGTCTTCTCAGTTTGAGATGTCAACCATATGAGAATTAAGCTTTTTCCTCAGCTTACAGATCAAACAGACACAGTCCGGCACACACATAAGTTTAAGTTTGACATTTTGAAACCTTCTACGACTCCTATGAGTTCTTCAGTCAAACTTACTCTTGATGAAGATGGTGAAGCATTTGACTCTCCCTTGTATCGATCTATTATCGGTTCTCTTCGATAACTGACTGCAGCAAGACCCGACATTCAGTTTGTCGTAGGACGATATGCACATTTTCAATCAAACCTTAAGATATTGCATTATAAAGGTGTAAAGCAAGTTTTCCGCTATCTCAGGCACACACCCACACTGAGTCTCTAGTACTCTCGAGATTCATCAATTATACTTATTGTTATGAACATTTTATTTGTTTTGATGATGGCCATACTAACTGTTATAGAAAGCCTGAAATAAGTCTAAAGTATCAATAATGTTTGTATAGACTTTACTCAGAAGTCTAACATGTTGTATAAGTTCATTCAGACAAGCACTGTAACAGACTGGTAGGACAACTCAGCAAGATCATTGGAAGAACTCAGTGAATACAGCCAAGGAACTAGCTTAGTGAAGTGAAGACCTATGGACTGACTTACAACTAGGGAAGTCTGTGATGACCTTGGGCAAGTCTAAGACTCTTTGCAAGTGATGGAATCTATTCTTTCAATATGTTGTACACTGATCTCACACAAATCAAGGATCAGTGAAGTATAAGCATACATAGACATTGAAATATCAATGTAGAAAGGAATACAGTAAAACGGCTAAGTGAAGGCTCTACCGGCTGACTATCAAGAAGAATGGTGAAGAGAACCTCAACAACCAAGTAATAGCCTATAAGCAGAATCACTATACCGGTCAAGCAACAACCGAGTTAAGAAACAAGCAAGTGAAGTATTCTATCTGTATTTGATTCTGAACGTTAAATACATGGAGATCAAGCAATTAATGCAGAATCAATCAAGGAAGGATTTTATGATGAACGTTTGAAGAAAATCCGTATCACTTAAATTATGGAGAATCAATCAAGGAAAGATCAAGAAATAAATCAAGGATTATTATCAGCATTAAATAGCCAATGGACGGAATTTCAAATCAAGCAAAATCAAGGCTATAAATAGATGGCATTGACAGACAAGAATAACAACAAGATTGAATACAAAAAGTGCAGAAACTCTGTCAATTTCAAAAGCCTTCTATCTGAACTTGAAAAGAAATATCTAGAGATCAACTCAATATTTAGAGCTACAAATCTACATCAAGCACTGAGATTGATCTAACCCTTGTGAATCTTATTCACACCAGTTTGCAGCAATTGAATCAGATTGTCCGAGAAGGAATTGCACCCTTTGAAGCGATAGATGCTGAAGGCTTTGTTCTCAATGAGTAGTGTGGAAGACTGAGTCACTGAAGATTTTGTAGCCATAGAGTGATAGTCTTGAGATTGTGAATCTTGGGTAGCCAAGGACAATCATACTATTGTATTGGTGAAAGACAATAGTGAATGATGTAAGTCAACTTGATGATGCATTCCACGATGTTTTATCCCTGTTTCTCATGTATTTATTGATGTTTTCATATCAATTCAAGTCATTATTTTCTTTGTTTCATCCAGATGTGTAGATAGTAATTATTATATAAAATATCATATTTTGTTAGTTTTGTACCGGTTATAGCAACCGGAGCGTCGTGTCGGGTTTACGTTTGGTATTTTTTGGGTTGTATTGCAGGATTATAGGTTAACCAAGACCCCGAATTATTCCATGTGTTGAGCTTAGCATCTCTTTTAAGGTCTAGAAGAGTGTACCGGGAGCTAACAAGTCAAACGGATCATTTGTCCTTAGTCTTTCTACTGTGGCCTATCTTCAACGGAAATTTGACCCCATTTAGAGGCATTTCCTGGAGAATACTTCTTAACTAGAGTTGTAGATCGGGAAACAAACTTTCCAACGCATCTTGAATCGCATCAATTGAAGCTCAACAACTCAAGTTATGGCTATTTTACTGAGCTACTATAAAGAATTGGCGCACGCCAACTTATCGTGGCGCGCGCCGAACGTCACTGTAATTGGCGCACGCTAGACCTTTAATGATGCATGCCAAGCGTCAGGAAAAGATATATTCAGCATTTAAACCCCCTTTTTGGATCTAATTTTCCAATCTTATCCAACCATTATCTCATCTTCTTCACCCCACCCCCCCCCCCCCCTTTGGCTCTTGAGGGCAGACCGCCCAAGGGGCTATTCTAGCCAAAAATCTTCTCGATTTTAATCTTTAATCACTTTGTAAACAATATAAAGATTTATGAGTTTGATTTCTAGGTGTACTAGTGGAAGAATTTCATCTTTGTTTGATGTATGGAAGTTGGAGCTCTTGCAATTTGAATGAAATCACCAATTTCGAGTTCATATCTTGTTCTTGGTAAATCTTGATCCTTTACTTTGTGTTTATTGTTCTTATTGATATGAATGCTAACCTTGACATGTTAGGGTTTATACCCATGAGTGGCTAGTTTTCTACTAGCCAAGATAATGTTTTTGTGATAGTTTGATCTCTATTAGTTTTTTTGAATGTTAGTTCATATTTCATAGGTTCATGTGATGTTGTTATCTTTTCCTCTTTTCAATGTATTGCTTGTAGGTGTTGGTTTGATCACCTAGCACTAGCACACACACCTATTTGGGACCGAAAGGAGATGCTTGGAGTGGGAGAAGGGATAGGAGAACCGGAAGGTAAAATCAACCTTAAGTGGAACTCGATTTCTTATCCGGGGAGTATTGACATTGTCATTGCATTCAAGTTCTTATCATGCCAATTCATTAGGTTTAGGACTCCTAGGCCAAGAAGGAGGTATAAAGTATTTTCATACACTCGTACAAGGGGGAATTGCTAGTTTAGGAGTGCACCGGTAACACACACTTGAACACCATTGGAAGGTTGGTAGGAAATTATTCCCATGATCCTAATAGAGGTTTGCTTGATCAATGCATTATCTTGGTTAGATCTTTTATCATTTTAACACCCTTTTAGTAGTAGATTTCTAGAAACATTACCTTCTTGTTAATTTGGGACTTAGATCAAGATAATAATAGCTTTTCGGTGTTAAACCTCACAATCCTCGTGGATACGACCCTGACCACTAGACTTTACTACAATTGACCCGGTACACTTCCGGTTTGATTGGACATCTAGAAAAGTCTGATCAGTGAATTCCTCCAATCATCACAGGAGAAGAGTGGATTAAGGGATTACACCACCCTAAACCATTATAATCTTTGTGTTCATTTACTTACCGCACTTTACTTTACAACATTTCTTTACTGCATTTCATTTATACTCTGCGTGTTTAATCTACTTTGAAACAACTTTTAAGAAGGGACGTATCCGCTGCCCAAAAGCTTTTAAAACAAGAAATTTTTTTTTGAAACTCCAATATAGTCATTCACCACCTCTGACTATATTCTCACCCTTCTCTGGGACCAACAATTGGTAGCAGAGCAGTGTTCCTAGCATCAGAACCTGTTCAAATCTAATTTCTGGTAACAAGGAGATCACATACTTTCAAAGTATTTTTCAAATCTGTGTTTTATATATATACACATTTTGTCCGTGACTATGTGTTGGTCCCTTGGAAAGGCTAACATAAGTTTAGAGGGTGGGTGAATAAACTTGTCACCAAAAACTTATCCTGAGCTGGAAAAGCCCCAGGAACTGAGTTTCTCCAAAACTCAAACTGATCTCCAGTTCAGTTTTGTTCCTATCCCTTAACTTGTGCGGAGTTCAGTTAGCTCAACTGAGTATAAGTCAATGCTGACTTATATTCAGTCTTGTTAATTGGCAGCGGATAAATATTAGCCTTTAACTACTAGTTAACTTAGTTTCAGTATGAAAACCATGAAAATAAGTGAATGCATAAAGTAAATAGACAAGAATTATAGAGGTTCCAGGTGGTGTAATCATGTACGTCCTCTCTTCCCCTGTGATGCGGAGGAAAATTCCACTAGAACTTCTTTGAGATGGCCCGGTTACAAAAAGTTCTAAACTAATAGTCCTTGACTAATCCCTAGCTTCACTATCTAAACACTTGTAGAACAGGTAGGATTGCCGCTCTTCAACTGTTTGAACCACTGGTCCTTGGAGGGTAGAATTGCCTCTTCACCAGCTCATCACAAACACAGTCTTCCTGACTGCACTCAACTGTCCTTCACACCTTCTTGGTGTTTCACAGTCTAAACCTTTGATAAAATCAAAGTTGAGACTTTGAATCAATAACTATGATTCAACTGTGATTTGAGCTTTTCTTCTGGATGATTAATTTAAGCACGGCTCTGTATTTTTTCAAATGAAAGATCTTGAATCTGCTTGAATATGCTTGAACACTTTGAAGAAATTTCTTGATCTTGCAATTAAACACTTAGCAGGTATTCCTTTGAATTTGGCTTTCCCCCTCAATTTGATCTTTCTTGACTAGATAGATTATTTTTAATTTTCTTGATTTTTTATCACATACCTACTCCTTTTATGATGTCGTAGAAGTAATCTATTTATAGGGGTTCATTCAACGTTCATCCTGCTTGAATCTTGCAACGGCTATATTTTATGACCGTTCTAATTTGTCAGTAGTTCATCCAATAAAATTGCTTCCTTTACAACGTTCGACTGTACGATAAGTTTGATGGTTGACTAATATATATAAAACTAAGTTTTTCACTTATCAGTTTCCTAACTGACTTGGAGCATTAACTGACATTTTACTTTTCTTCAAATATCAGTACTCCAGTTTTCATCTGATTATTATTGACTTATTCAGAGTACACCATGACTCATTATTATCTAAGAATTCATTGTCCTTATGATTTTTAGGTCGTCATACAAGATCCATAAAGTCAGTTTAGGTCATCACAATCTTGCCTGAAGTCTAACTTTACAAGTCTCGACTTGTAATCTTCATAACTGAGTTTGAGCCCTCAGTTCTTCAATCTTCAATAACTGAGTCTGTGTCCCTCAGATCTTCATCTTCTAGATAAGCCAACCGAGTATGTGTCCCTCAGCGAGCTTATCTTCTTCAGTCTTCTGCTGGTGTGCTCTATGTTCAGTTTCTTGTAGAATCTCAGTTGGATAAAATCTCAGTTTCTTCATTTCTCAGTTCCAGCCTAGAACTATTACAGTGCTTGTCTGATTTAACTTATACAAATATCAAACTCTAATAAATCCTATACATTGATATCTAGACATCTTTTTGCTTTGCACTATAACAGCTAGTTATGACACTTCATCAATGGGGTTAAGAACAATTAACAAATAAGTGATGAATCATCATTAAAACATAAATTTTATTTCCAACAATTTCCCCTTTTTGATGATGTCAATACCCTCCTTAAAAGCAATGCAAAAAGATAAAGGACAAAATACAGTAAATAACACTATGAACTGAGAAACTGAGAATTTATTTGATAACTGAGTTACAATGTTGGGTAAGTAATAAAATACAACATGATAAAAAGAACTAAAAGATAGTTTCTTTTTTACTTGGCAGATTGAGAAGGTTGATTATCATAGTTTTCCGCAACAGTTCTCATTGCATCATTTGTGGCTGAATGTTCAGTTCCATGAATGCTTGCCCAAATGTTCCATGATTCAGATAAATTGTTTTTCTAGAAAAATTTGCTTTTGAATAGAACTGCAAATGTAAAGACTGATGTCCTTAGTCTTTCATTGGTGGCTGTTCTCAGTAGATTTTTAACAAATTCAGGTTCAGCCTTTTCAACTTTCTATGAAGCTCTATCTAAGGTGCCATCTGCTTCCCATTTCTTCAGTTTATTCCAATAGTACATGAGTATCTTCTGCATGTGTAGAAATGTTTCAAGAGATTCTTCTTTTGATACTCCTTCTTTCTCTGGTAAGTTCTTGAATAGATTGTAGAGACGAGAATCCAGACCAACTCTTTTGTTAGTCGGTTCTGAGTATTTAACAATCGGTTTCATCTCATCATCAGTGAAATCTCCTCTTGCTTTCTTCAGTTCACTCAACTTATCATCAACATTTGTGAGGACTTGTGGCATTTCAGCTGCATGGACGTTTAAGATCTCCAAACTTTCCCCCTTATTGACATCATCTTTATGAATCAGGCTTTTGATGTAAGCATTCAATGTTTGTTGAGTTGGTGCCAATATGGTTTGAGCCACAACTGAGTCCTTTATGCCCTGTTCCATTAAAAACATTCTACTGACTAGATTATTAAGAATACCTTCCCATCTGTCTTGAGTATCATTTATCCTTGTCACATGCTCAGTGGTTGTTTTCCGAAGCTCAAGCAGAGTGGTTTGACAGTTGTCATTCACAGTTTCCTTCTTCTTTTCATGTTTGGTTCGTTCATCTTGACTGGCGTCTAAGGATTTTAAAACTTTTCCGAATAAGCTTCGGTCATCCTTTTGAATTCTGAGTATCTCATTGTGATAATACTTAATGTCAACTTGAGTAGGAACATCTTGTGAATTTCTTGCTTGTTGATCTTTTCCTTTGTTTGTCTCAGCCTCAGTTGGTTTAGCTTGCTTTAGAGGTGAGAGAACAACTTGCTTCAGTTTTTCTTTAAATTCAGTGATTGTCTTTTCTCTTCAAGATTGTTTCTCACTCCTTCCAATCTTGATGAATCAATAACTTTCATAGGTGACAGATGTACTTCAAGTTCATCATCTGATTCTTCTCCAGGCATGTTTGCCAAAGTTCTTGCTATTTCAAGTGTGGATTTATCAGTGGGAGATTGATAACCTCCTTCTGCTTCTTTGTCCAGCTGTGTTTTAGATACACTTTCAGAGCTTGAACTTCCACTGCTTTCTCTAGAACTACTAGAATCATCTTCAGTATTTAGTTCTGTTGCAGTTTCCTTTTCTTGTATAGAGGCAAGAATCCCTTTTTGTAGATCAGGATCTTCCTCAAAATCATCATTATCAACGTTCTTCTTAGAACTTCCAATGGCTATGGCTTCCCTCCAATAGCTATTTCTGATTAGCGCATATCCTTGGTTTAGGAATTCGTCGGTATTGATTATCTCCGTTAAACTAGTAATGTTGTAGATATCGGATACCCATTTCTCAATAAGCTCCATTTCTGCACGCTGACTTCTTTGATTATCAATAGAACTGAACTTCCAAGTTCTATACCTTTGCAATCGCTCATAATCAGCTTTCATAAGTTCTGTATCATCAGATGAGGATTTGAATGGTGTGAGGGTGTCCTCTGATTCTGTTGTGATCTCATGATCTTCTTCTTGAATAGAAACTTCAATTTGCATGGGATCAGTTCTTGCAGTATCATCAGTTTGCATAAGATCGGTTCTGCTGGTTTCTCCCTCAGCAGGAACTGGGACGACTGATGTTTCTTTTTCAGTGACCGAAACTGAGATTGTCTGCTCAGTTTGCAAAACTTTTTCACTTGCAACTTCTTCAGCGACTAGTTTTTCACTAAGCTCAGGTTCCAATTCAACAACTGGAACTTCCATCGTTGTGTGTTCAGTGGGTTCAACTTCATGAACTTGCTCATCCAACTGAATGATCTTGGTTTATTCTGTTTCTGCTTCAGCATCCTTTTCCTCAGTTTGAGGAGCTGAAAATTCTTTAGCAGTTTCCTCATGTTCTAATCTGGGGACAGATTCTTGAGGAGTAGACTTGGATTTTGAAAGCAACATAAGCATGTTCAATGTTGTTTCATCAATCAGTCTTTCATCGCCATCGGATTCTTCATCATCAAGCTCAGTTCTCAGGGTCTGTTCCCTCTGAGTTACAGCTTCTTTCTGCAAATCAGTTTCAACAGTCTGTTCTCTTTTGACAACTTCAGTTTCTTCTACCATTTTCATTTCCTGTGAATGCATAGCTGGTTCTTGAATTGGTAAAACTTCAGTTACCGAAACTGGAATAGATTCGGTAAGATTAACTTTAGTTTGCACTTCTGGTGCTAATCCGTTAGCAACTCCAGGTCTTGCTTCTTGAGTTGATTTCTTAGTCACTTGATCAGTTAAGTCTTTTTTTGATTCTTCCAACTGTTTTCTTCTTTCCTTTAAATCTTCAATTTGTGCCAACACTTCATCTCCAGTTGCAGGTTTTCTTTGATTTCCTGCTTTTCTTCTTCTTGGGTTCAGTCTCAGATTTTTCAGCTTTCCTTTTTCCAGCTTTTTCTTCCTTAACGACAATTTTCCCATCAGCAACTGGTGTTTCTTTCCTCTTAGCAACTCCAAAGTGGTCGAGTATCCTCTGGACTACTAACGCAAGAGTCTTCTTGTGATAAAATCGTCCTTTCTTTTCATCGGTCTTCTTTTTAGGTACGTCAATTGACTGTGCTATCAATTGATCAAATAGATACCTTGCCCAATTGAAATCTTTTTCAAACCAAATCACATATAGCAAATCTAGTTTTGCTCTAGATAGATTGTTGAAGTTTCCAGCATTCCCAATTATGCAATTAGCCAGCATCTTTGAGAGAAAATTAAATTCTGGCTTGAGCAAGCTTGTGCTCCCTGTCTGTAAGACAGCAGATTCTGCAATAAATGCTATATCTTTCCATAACTTCTCCTTCTGTTCCTTAGTCAACTTAATGGCTGCTGCTCCTCCGGATATGTCAAATCCAAAGATTTCTGCAATTAGATCTTCAGTGACTTTGATTTCCTTATCATTGACAGTGGTGATATAGGTTTGTGTGTCTTCTCCTTCTACAGTTGTTCTACCAGATTGATAGAAGTCTCCGATGCTTTCTAAACATACACTTTTCAGATCGATGTTGAATACAGCCTCCAATCCTTTAATTTTTCGGATTTTTGTTGCAATTGAATTGACTAGAGTTTGATCAATATACTTTGAAATATACTAGTCAAGAGAAACGATCATTCCGGGTTCAACAAGAGTGAAAGTCATTTTTCTGGATTTGATTGAGAATTTGAAAATTTGAAATTCAGAGAGTGGATTCAAGGTTTAAGCGTAAGGAATTATGAAAGGAAATACTTGGTATTTATAATTTGTAGCATAGGTAGTTAAGAAGTGAGTGGGACTTTAAAACGTCTTGTCATAAATGTTTTGAGATTGCGAAAAGGTGGGTGAGTGGAAAATATGAACGGTTTAGATTGAGAATGACCACATCTTTCTTGATAACCGTAGCTATATAATAGTAAGTAGAGTAGGTACGGTGTATCAACAGTTGTATACACTCAGTTTTGTCCTTATGCTGAATTTAAAAAAACTCAGTTGTAAATACAACTCAGTTTTGTGAATTGCATTTTTCAGTTTTCAGCTAGTGGTGTTTCTCCTACAATACAAAGTGAGAAATTTTTGGTACCCATATCTGTTTGGGTCCTAACTGATTAGCTTTTGATGGTACAACTTTATTTTTAACTTTATACCTCTCTTGATATTTTGACTGAGTAAAGTCAGTTTTCACAAACTTTTCTTGTTTTGTCATAACAGTTTTAAATTTGTTCAGTTTGTGAAACTGATGTGATGGTTCATTCCAATCTTCATCAGTGGGAAATAAACTTCCTTTCCCTCTGAGTCTATTATTCCTTGAATGATCTTCATTCTTAGATGGATATGATTGAAGATTTTTCTTACTGACTTCGGATCAGTTTTACTGTTTTCAGCCTTCTGAGTCTTCCTGTAAAATCTGTTGGCTTGGTGAATTTTACCAACTGTTTTTTTCAGTTTTATCAGTTTGTGTGTTTGGCTATGCTGAGTATCTATCAGTTCTAATAACTTTATCAATTTTCTGAGTTCTTGACTGTTGAGTAGTCACAAATTTTATTGCAACTGTTCTTGGTCTTAGCTTAGAATTATACTGATTATCAAACCCTAAACCAGATCTATCTCCAAATGGTTTTCCTGGTTTGAATTGAACTTTGGAAATTGGATCAACTGATGATTCGCTGATGTTTATAACTTTCGTTGGTTCATCAGTTGGTCGAATTACCTTGGTTCCATTATTAGTCTTAATTAGATTGATTTCCGCATTCAATCTCGAAATTTCAGTTTTCAATAACTTTTTCTCCCTTTTGACATTCTCATAATTCTTTTGAATGACCTCTAATTCCTTTATAAGTATGTCCAAGGTTTCATTGAAATCTTTATTTCCTTGATTGTTCAGGATAGTGTGAGTTTTGGATGTAGATGCACTTACCTCCTGATGTTTGATAGGTAAACCTTCTGTTGAGGAATCATCACTGATTAGAACATATTTTCATTTATCAATAGCATCTGTCTGTGTAGCTCCTAGCAGTATGATTTCTTCATCGCTTTCACCTCCATGACTCGTAGGTAGAGTCTCATCAATATCTATGGCTTTTGCACTTGATGGATCTCTGGTTAATTTTTCTTCTATAGAATCAGCTACTCGAAGTAACTCTTTTTCTGCTTCTTCTGAAAGATCGCTTAAGGATGGAAATCTTCCGGATTCATCATCCACATTCGTATTCAGCTCCATGTCTTCATCATAACCGAATTGAGGTTCTGGATTTGTGTGAGAGCTTGTAGTACTGAATCTTTCGAATACTTGATCGTGGAAATCATAGAAAACATTCTGCAAATAGTCAGTCAGGGGTTATTTAGCTAATTTCTAATTCTAAATGTATCCTTTAAAAATATTTTTAAGACAGATACAGGAAGGGGTTTTCAACAACTGGTTGCTTTGATCAAAGTAACAGCTCTGATACCAATTGTTGGTATCAGAAACAACTGAACCTTGAAGCGGTAAACGATTTGGATCACCTTCAAAAGAAGGAACTGCTCCGATACCAATTGTTGGTCCCTTGGAAAGGCTAACACAAGTTTAGAGGGGGGAGTGAATAAACTTGTCACCAAAAACTTATCCTGAGCTGGAAAAGCCGCAGGAACTGAGTTTCTCCGAAACTCAAACTGATCTCCAGTTCAGTTTTGTTCCTATCCCTTAACTTGTGCGGAGTTCAGTTAGCTCAACTGAGTATAAGTCAATGCTGACTTATATTCAGTCTTGTTAACTGGCAGCGGATAAATATTAGCTTTTAACTACTAGTTAACTTAGTTTTAGTATGAAAACTATATAAATAAGTGAATGCATAAAGTAAATAGACAAGAATTATAGAGGTTCCAGGTGGTGTAATCCTATACGTCCTCTCTTCCCCTGTGATGCGGAGGAAAATTCCACTAGAACTTCTTTGAGATGGCCCGGTTACAAAAAGTTCTAAACTGATAGTCCTTGACTAATCCCTAGCTTCACTATCTAAACACTTGTAGAACGGGTAGGATTGCCGCTCTTCTTGTTTGAACCACTCGGTCCTTGGAGGGTAGAATTGCCTCTTCACCACTCATCACAAACACAAGTCTTCCCGATCGCACTCAACCGTCCTTCACACCTTCTTGGTGTTTCACGATCTAAACCTTTGATAAAATCAAAGTTGAGACTTTGAATCAATAACTATGATTCAACTGTGATTTGAGCTTTTCTTCTGGATGATTAATTTAAGCACGGCTCTGTATTTTTTCAAATGAAAGATCTTGAATATGCTTGAACACTTTGAAGAAATTTCTTGATCTTGCAATTAAACACTTAGCACGTATTCCTTTGAATTTGGCTTTCCCCCTCAATTTGATCTTTCTTGACTAGATAGATTCTTTTTAATTTTCTTGCTTTGTTATCACATACCTACTCCTTTTATGATGTCATAGAAGTAATCTATTTATAGGGGTTCATTCAACGTTCATCCAACTTGAATCTTGCAACGGCTATATTTTATGACCGTTCTGATTTGTCTGTAGTTCATCCAATAAAATTGCTTCCTTTACAACGTTCGACTGTACGATCAGTTTGATGGATGACTGATATATATAAAACTGAGTTTTTCACTTATCAGTTTCCTAACTGACTTGGAGCATTAACTGACATTTTACTCTTCTTCAAATATCAGTACTCCAGTTTTCATCTAATTATTATTGACTTAATCCGAGTACACAATGACTCATTATTATCTAAGAATTCCTTGTCCTTATGATTCTTAGGTCTTCATACCAGATCCATAAAGTCAGTTCAGGTCATCACAATCTTTCCTGAAGTCTAACTTTACAGTCTCGACTTATAATCTTCATAACTGAGTTTGAGCCCTCAGTTCTTCAATCTTCAATAACTGAGTCTGTGTCCCTCGGTTCTTCGATCTTCTAGATAAGCCAACCGAGTTTGTGTCCCTCGGCGAACTTATCTTCTTCGGTCTTCTCCGCCGTGGTGTGCTCTATGTTCGGTTTCTTGTAGAATATCGTTAGATTAAATCTCGGTTTCTTCATTTCTCGGTTCCAAACCTAGAACTATTACGGTGCTTGTCGATTTAACTTATACAAATATCAGACTCTAATAAATCCTATACATTGATATCTAGACATCTTTTTGCTTTGCACTATAACAGCTAGTTATGACACTTCATCAATGGGGTTAAGAACAATTAACAAATAAGTGAGGAATCATCATTAAAACATAAATTTTATTTCCAACACTATGGATTCTTCAAATTTCATGTCTAAAGTACATGTATTCAATGTCAATAATTTTGATGAATATTAATTAAGAATGTTGTCTCATCTTGCAGCAACCCATGAACAGATGCTGGATGTTATCAACAATGGCCCAATCAAGATCATGACTGTGATATCCATAGGTGCAGATCTAGGAAAAGAAATAGAAAATCCTAAGAATGATTGGACCAAAGATGATAGAAGAAGGGCAAATCTGGATTTTGTTGCAAAAGATATGATCTTGAAGATTCTGGACAGCAACATGTTCATGAGGATTAAAGATTGCAAAACTGCAAAAGCTATATGGGATAAACTGGCCCTTGTCAATGAAGGATCAAAGGAAATCAAAGAAAATAAACTATTTGTTGCAAAACAGAAGTTTGAAAACATCAAAATGAAGACCGGTGAATCTGTGGATCAAATGGATAACAGGTTCTCAAGCATCGTCAGTGAACTGCAACAACTTGGTCATAAATATCTTCAAAAATGAGCATGCTTGAAAATCTTGAGAGGTCTACCTGAAAGATGGAACATCATTGCATCAGTGCTTAAAAGTACATTGGATCTTGCCAACACTGACCTTAATGTCACAATTGAAAGCTCGGGAATTTGAGTTGAACAATAAGAAAGGTGCACCAGTAGAGCCAAACAAGTTCAGTGCACTGGTAGCATCCCAACAAAGCAAATCAGTGGAGTCAACTAGCAAAGAGACTCAAGAACTGAAAGAACAAGTGGCACTGTTGATCAAAAGGTTTGATAGATTCAATACGAGACATGGCAAAGGAAGTTCTTCATCAAATAAGAAGTCAAATTCAAGCAAAGACATGAAGAAAAAAGATGATGAATACAGATGCTTCAACTGCATAAAGAAAGGACACTTCAAAGCTGATTGTCCAGAAGAAAAAGACAAAGATAAAGAAAAGAAGAAATACAAGTCATCAGATTAAAGGAAGAGCAAGAAATCACTAAAAGCTGAAACCTGCAGTGAAAGTGATGAAGGATCATCTGACAATGACACAGACGACAGTGAAGACACTAGCTCAGACAATGACAAAGCATGCCTATGTCTAATGGCTAAGGAAATTGAAGAAAAAACAGTATTGTCTAGTTCATATTCCTCAAATTCATCCACATCTGACACTGCACAATCTTCTATCTTCCCACAAGATTTTGCAAATCTAATTCAAAATCTCATGTGTAGATTCGAAGAAATTCAAACAGCTCATGAAAATCTGGAACAAGAATGCAAGGATTTAAATGAGGAAAATAAAAGATTAAAGAAAGAACTGGAGAAGCTGAAAGCTAAATTAGTTAGTAAGGAAGAACACTTAGAAAGTCAACAAGCATCAGATGATCACTCATCTGAAGCTAACAGACCATCTAAGGAAACTTCCCTACCAGCTGAGACAACCAATGCACCAATTGAAACACCAGCTTACAAACCCCCAAAAAGGTTTGGATCCAGATCTGGTCTTGGCTACAATAGTCAAGATGAGAAAGGAAACAATGGACAACACAATTCTGAACAATGGACCAAAACTGGACCTAAATTCGGAAATGGACAGACCATAGTTTCAACTTCTCATCCTGCACCAGTGAAATCAAAAACCAGTGCAGAGAACCAGCAGAGAAAATCATCTTACCAGCCTACTAAGGGAAAAGGTATAATGAAAGGTAAGGGTAGACTCTACCCTTCAGAAGATGATTGGAATGTTCCACCTCCAAAATACAAGAGAGAACCATTTCATAAATGGCAAAATGTATTTGGGAAAAAACATAATAGGCATGGTCCTGGATTCACAAGGAAACATGAAAATAGGTCTTCTACTGTGGTTAGGAAAGTGAGTCAGGATGCTAAAGCACCAAAAGATAGAGAAATGTATCAGAATACTTTTAGTAAATCTATTAGAAGATATTCTGCCATGCCTTATACATATGAGGTTGTTGACTTGAACCCTCAAAGAAGAAAACCATTTGGATATACACTTGGAGTATGAGGCATGACTGCTAACAGGTAAGGACCCAAACAGTGTTGGGTACCTAAGCTTGCTTAATTTGTTTTGTAGGATGTATGGTACATAGACAGTGGATGTTCCAGACATATGATAGGCAATAAGGATGGCTGACTGACTTCAAAGCTTTTGATGGACCTGAAGTTACCTTTGGAGGCAAAGAAAACCCTAGCAAGATTAAGGAGGAAGGCATCATAGAGAAGAACAATCTGAAGATTCAGAATGTGGCATATGTCAAGGGCTTGAATTTCAACCTTCTAAGCATTAGTCAATTTCGTGACAAAGGCTACAATGCGCTCTTCAACAAAGAATGATGCAAAGTGATTCACAATCAAACCAGCACAGTTGTACTTGCACGAAAAAAAGAAGACAACATGTATGTGGATTGAAAGACAACAAAAGCAGAAACATGTCTACTTGTCAAGAACAAACAATCACCTAGCTGGATTTGGCATAGAAGACTGAATCATTTAAATTTCGAGACCATCAATAAGTTGACAAAGAACAAGTCAGTGGAAGGCTTACCTGGCATCACATTCAAGAAAGAAAGACTCTGTGAAGCATGTCAGAAAGGGAAACAAATCAAGAGTTCTTTCAAGTCAAAGCCACTTCAATCAACAACAAGGATCCTACATCTATTACTTATGGCTCTTTTTGGACCAGTCACACCAGTAGGTGTAGGTGGAAAGAAGTACACTTTGGTAGTGGTTGATTACTTTTCAAAGTTCACCTGGACTGTTTTCATGAACAAGAAAAGAGAAACACTCAAGAAGCTGTCAGACCTACAAAGAAGAATTCAGAATGAAAAGGAGTTGAAGATCATCAAAATAATATCAGACAAAGACACAGAATTTCTGAATAAAGTAATCAGAACTTATTGTGACGAAAATGGTGTACTACATCAACTATCAGCAGTAGGAACTCCACAACAAAATGGAGTAGCAGAAAGAAGAAATAGAACACTCAAGGAAGCTGTCAGAACAATGATAGCAGAAGCCAACTTACCAAACTGATTTTGGGCTGAAGCAGCAAACACAACATGTTATACTCAAAACGGATCCATCATCAATAAACATCAGGGAAAAACACCTTATGAAATATGGAATGAAAAAAAAAAAAAACCTAACATATCTCATTTACACATGTTTGGATCTAAATGTTTTGTTTTGAACAGGAATCAGCTACATCTTTTGATGAAAAAGCTGATGTAGCAATATTCATGGGATATTCAAATACCAGCAAAGCTTTCAGAGTACTAAACAAAAGAACTTTGTTGATTGAAGAATCTATTCAAGTAGTGTTTGATGAACCTAACACTAGTGGTGAAGATTTACACTCATTTGAAGAACAAGCGGCACAAAGACAAGTCTACATGGATACAACAATACCAGCTACAATACTAAATCACTCTTTGGATAATCAAGATGAAATTTCAGCTTCTACAACACCAGAGCCACCAACTCAATCTCAAGAAGTTGATGCACAACAGAAACAGAAGAAAGTACTAGAACAAGCACAACTTCAACCAGATTTAAATTGGCTCAGAGATCATCCAGAAGAACAAGTCATTAGAGATGTTCATACATGTGTTAGAACCAGAAGACAATTGGAAAGCATGCTAACTTGTTTTCTATCACAGGTAAAACCCAAAACAATAGATGATGCAATCCAATATGCTGAATGGATTACATCCATGCAAGAAGAACTCAATGAATTTGAGAGAAATGAAGTCTGGGAACTTATTGATAGACCAGATATGGCCAACATCATTGGAACAAAGTGGGTGTTTAGAAACAAAATGGATGAACAAGGAGCAATCATTAGAAATAAAGCAAGACTGGTTGCAAAAAGGATACTCTCAAGAAGAAGGCATAGATTATGATGAAACCTTTGCACCAATAGAAAGATTGGAAGCAACCAGTCCTGAAAGATTTTGTAAGTTAAGAACTGAGTTAGGAAAGATTCAAATCGATTAAGTTACAAGGAGCAGCTAACTGGAGTAATCAGTTGAGTAACTTCACCAGCTGACTGAACCTTTGCCAATTTGGGTGCGCTCACTTGGTAGGTAAGGCACTGGTACCGGTGAAGTCCACTTCACTGATTGTTAGGAACAATTTTGATGCAGCTGCCCAGTAAATAGGCCACTACACCGGCCTAGTGATCAGTCTAGTCACTCAACCGCTAGATGTTATGGAGAAAATAGCGAAGCATAGTGTGAAATGAATCAATCTTTACACATGGGGAAAATCAGAGATTTATTTTGTGAAGATTACTTACGTGGATTTTTAATCTTACACAATGATTAAATTATAGAGGTTATTATTTGATAGGATAGAATGACGGAAATGCCTCGATTCCTGGGCACTATCATACATGCCTCAATCCTCTCCCCCATTATCCTTGTTAACCTCGATTTTATACACAAAATCATGTCATTACTCCACCAAAATCTCTCCATATTCAACCACGTTCACACTCTCAAAGCTCCACTATATAATCAACACTTTAGAATTTTCACAAACTTTACGCCCTCTTTGAATTTCTTAAACCCTTTTTTCTCAAGAAATTTCAAAGATTTTTCCCAAAAATCTCAAAAATGGCTTCATCCTCGTCAAACATCAAGTCCAACAAACGGTATGAAAAATTGATTGCCACCGGGTCATTCTTTCGACATGAGCCCTAGCTCAAGTTATACGGCAATGATCCACAGGCCCAACGCCTAGCAGATGGATGCAACAATTTAGGTTTAATGACTTTCCTTAACACACCGATCAAAGGAATTTGCTTTGAGAATTTAATCTCTTTTCGCGTAATGCAAAGTTTGCTTCTAGAAAGAAAGGTACACCGGAGTCTATCGTCACAACTGTAAATGAAAAAGAGTTAGTCATTACACCGGGACTTATCAGACACTATCTCAAACTCTCCAGCACCGGACTAGCGCAAGCATGCAATGTGGAGATTGATACTGACTCCTTTTCGTTGGAAATTGGATAGGGTGCTACACCTAAAAACAAAAGACTTAACTACAACAGATCGGCACTCAAAAAGCCGTTTGCTGAATTTGCCCACCTTATCATCAAGAATATAGAAGTTAGATTAGGATCGATGCTTGGGATGACAGAGGTGAGGACAAGACTGATGTCTATCATCTATGAATGAAGGAACTTCAACTGGACCACCTTCATATTCAAATGAATCAAAGAGTAGATTCAGGGTGAAATAGATGATGGGAAACTAGCAGTGAAGAAAGGAGAACAAAAGAAAAGGGAGTTTTGGGTCAAGAAATCTTTTGTCATTCCCTTTCAACATCTGCTTGATTGCATGAAAGTGCCACCCGTTCACTTGCATAAATTGCATGATGCAAAAGTAACGTTTACATATGTTAAGGAATCGAAGAAGTTGTCAGCTAAAGCGGGATAGAAAAGAAAGCAACCTAGGAGCAGCAGTTCTGGGGTCAGAAGGAGAACCAGATCTCAAACCAAGGAAGCTCAATTCAGGATCTTGTCAAGCAATGAAGACAGACCTGTTGTGATCAGTGAAGATGAAGAAGATCTAGAGGAAAAAGTTCATCATCAATCTGATAAAAAACAGGAAAAAGATGAGGAGGCTTACTATCTGACTCCTAGCAAGGATGAAGAAAAAGAGATAGAGAGTGATCATCACAGTGATGATCAAGAAGAAAATATTGATTCTGATGATAATCTAACACTCTAGGATATCATCCAAAGGAGTAAAACTGATAAATAAAAGCAGCTCAGTGGATCAGCTGAAGGAGATCAACCCAAGTGACTCGCCAAGCACCCCCAGAATTGATCAAGGGGGAATGACAGCTGATGAAGTTGAAGAAGCAGCAAATGAAGAAGAATCTAAGTCCTAGCCAGGACTTGGAGAACCTAGAAATTTCCACCAATCTCTGTCTGATGTGGAGACTAAGGATGAAAGTGAAGAAGTTCCCACTGATGCACCTGCATCACCTGCAAGCAGCGGTTTCCATCTGGATATTAGACCTCTAATTGTTGATCTGGAAAAGAAGGGTCCAAGTCTGGAGATTCTGAAAACAACAATGAGGAATACATGCACCTCAATGGATCAAAAAATTGATGATCTACTCAATCACATTGAGCTACAGGATGCTCCCATTGAAAAACAACGAGACTAGATCAGTCAATTGAACTCCCTGGTCACTCAGCATGTCCATTCAAAAATAGAATATCTAGCAGGAGCAAATGAAAAACTCAACCCCATGGTTGACACTCTGAACAATCACACTCTACAGGTTCAGAGTATTGAAGGCACCTTAAATGATGCAACCCAACAGCTTGAAACAATCATAACTGTGTCCGAGGCCACCCACAAGATTCTGGAAAAGAGGCATGATGCTACCAAAAAAGGGGGAAGGTAGTAATAAGCCTGAAAGCTCTAAAGGTAAGGGCACTCGAAGCACAAGTATAGGCATCGGTTTTCAAGAGAAAAAGTACACCGTAATAGTTCTCCTTCTTATGCCTTTGATGGTTATGCCCTTTATGGATGAATAAAATTGTTGAGTTTTATTCTGTTTATCATATGAAATGTTTACTTTGATCAGGCTTATGAGAGTTTTGACATCATCAAAAAGGGGGAAATTGTTAGGAACATTTTATTTATTTTGATGATGACCATACTAACTGTTATAGAAAGCCTGAAATAAGTTTAAAGTATCAGTAATGTTTGTTTAGGCTTTACTCAGAAGTCTGACATGTTGTATAAGTTCAGTCAGACAAGCACTGTAATAGACTGGTAGGACGGCTCAGTAAGATCATTGGAACAGTTCAGTGAAGACAGCCAAGGAACCAGCTCAATCAAGTGAAGACCTATGGACTGACTTACAACCAGGGAAGTCTGTGATGACCTTGGGTAAGTCTAAGACTTTTTGCAAGTGATGGAATCTATTCTTTCAATATGGTGTACACAGATCTCACCCAAATCAAGGATCAATGAAGTACTGTCTACACCTGGTGCATCCAGCAGAGCATATCCCAAATTACAAAACTCTTCCTAATAAAGTGATTCTATGTAGATACGTCCAATAGATACTACTGCATGGAATCACGGGGAACTACAAAGAAGGTGTCAAAATAGTGATTCCCACATCTATGTCCAATAGATACTGATGTAGAAATCCCTACATAAACCAAGTCCCAAAATGGTTCTTGAGGTTCTGGAGAAAAGTGCGGATTGGGGGGGTGCATTAAGCCCCAGAGGCAAAATGCACCAAACCTCCCAACATCACAACTTCAGGTACCACCAAACAACTACAATCTAATCTAGCAATACCGGGGGACCTAATAGCTAAAACAAGTTTGTTGATAGCCAACACACCTAAATTGATTTATCCTCTCACCAAGCAGGGACAGTAATGACTAAGCATTACCCCCACAAGCACAGACTTAGCAAAGGTGAGGAATGGACATAATCAAGTTCAAAGGGCACTAAAACAAACAAAAGAGGGCAAATCTGATAGCCAACACACCTGGACTGGTTCAGCCCCTCACCATGCAGGGAAGAAAATCAATAATTCCCAAGACATTACCAAACCCCACCAGCCCAAACTTAGCAGAGATGAGGGATATAGAATCAGTACAAGGGGCACACATATATGAAAACAAAACTGGGAAAACCTGGGAGCATCCCAGCTAGCTATCTAAGTGCAAAAAGAAAGTAGCCACAAGCTACTGCTCCACCTATCCCAATACCCATACATCAGCAAAATAAATACAAAATAGGGGTACATCAGTCTGGGGGGTGAAGAGAATGCATAATAAAGAAAATATGGATCTTGATATTCTTTACAACTGCAGCCTCAGGGATCCTCGAACCTTCCATAATCTTCTTGTTCCTCATCTTCCAAATATGGTAGCAAGTAGCTGCAACAGCAGGTCTCCTAGCTCTTGACCTGAATCTTGAACCTCTTGCCTCCCTCTTCAACCATGTCAAAGCACTGAAGATGGTAGTCATCTGGCTGCTAATTCCCGGCCAAGCCCTAATCTCATCCCACACCTTGCTAGTCACCCTGCAATCAAAGAAAAGATGGCCAACAGATTTGGGAACATCACTACACAGGCTACAAGTAAGGTCATCATCTAAATAGATCATCATGTCCTTGGTCAACAGTTTCCCCCGAGTTGCAAGACACATAATAAAACAGTGTTTTTGAGTATCCCAACTGTTCCAGACCACATTCACCCACCACACCTTTCTACCCCTAGGCCTGAAGAACTCATAGGCCAGCCTTGGACACACTTTATTACCAACCTTCCAACTTTTCAGCAACAATACAGCCCCCCCTCAGAACCAGCAGACTGAATGAGCCTATCCCTAATATTAAGGAAAGACCCCATTTTTGATTTCTCTTAGGGTGTACCTGTACATACCTTTGGTTAATATAATTTACATTTTAACCAAAAAAAGGATCAGTGAAGTACAAGCATACTTAGACATTGAAATATCAATATAGAAAGGAATACAATAAAATGGCTAAGTGAAGGCTCTACCGGATGACTATAAAGAAGAATGGTGAAGAGAACCTCAACAGCCGAGGAATAGCCTATAAGCAGAATCACTATACCGGTCAAGCAATAGCCGAGTTAAGAAACATGCAAGTGAAGTATGCTATCTGCATTTGATTCTGAACGTTAAATACATGGAAATCAAGCAATTAATGCAGAATCAATCAAGGATGGATTTTATGATGAACGTTTGAAGAAAATCCGGATCACTGAAATTATGGAGAATCAATCAAGGAAAGATCAAGAAATAAATAGAGGAATATTCTCAGCATTAAATAGCCAATGGACAGAATTTCAAATACAAGGAAAATCAAGGCTATAAATAGAAGGCATTGACAGACAAGAATAACAACAAGATTGAATACAAAAAGTGCAGAACTCTGTCAATGTCAAAAGCCTTCTATCTGAACTTGAAAAGAAATATCTAGAGGTCAACTCAGTATTCAGAGCTACAAATCTACATCAAGCACTAGATTGATCTACACTTTGTGAATCTTATTCACACCAGTTTGCAGCAATTGAATCAGATCGTCTGAGAAGGAATTGCACCATTTGAAGTGATAGTTGCTGAAGGATTTGTTCTCACGGAGTAGTGTGGAAGACTGAGTCACTGAAGCTTTTGTAGCCAGGGAGTGATAGTCTTGAGATTGTGAAGTTTGTGTAGCCAAAGACAATCATACTATTGTATTGGTGAAAGACAATAATGAATTCCTCCAATCACCACAGGAGAAGAGTGGATTAAGGGATTACACCACCCTAAACCACTATAACCTTTGTGTTCATTTACTTACCGCACTTTACTTTACATCATTTCTTTACTGCATTTCATTTATACTCTGTGTGTTTAATCTACTTTGAAACAACTTTTAAGAAGGGACTTATCCGCTGCCTAAAAGCTTTTAAAACAAGAAATGTTTTTGAAACTTCAATATAGTCATTCACCCCCCCCCCCTCTGACTACATTCTCACCCTTCTCTGGGACCAACACTTATCGCTTACAGTGATGCTGACTATGGTGGCTATCGTATTGAACGGAAGAGTACTAGTGGTACTTGTCAATTACTTAGGGACCGTCTCATCTCTTGGTTTTCTAAGAAGCAACCCATTTTTGCCCTTAGCACCACTAAGGCTGAGTACATAGCCTTGAGAAATCGATGTGCTCAACTCCTCTGGATCAAGCAACAGTTAGCAGACTTCGGCATGTCTTTAGATTGTGTTCCGGTTTATTGCGGTAGTACCAGTGCAATAGACTTTGCACAGACCACGTGCAAAATGGAACGATATCTATTGAGTTTTTGCCAACTGCGCACCATGTAGCTAATATTTTCACAATGCCTTTACCCCATGCCTCGTTTGAAAAGTTTCATAGTGACTTACATATGGTACCGTTATGATTCCTTTTGCTTAGTTTTCAAACTTATGGGGGAAGTACGTATGTAGGGGAGCGTAAACGTATTTTGAAAATTAATCAAAAGGGGGCGATTCTTGAGTTATGAGCCCCAGTTGCATATATATTTGATTAATTTCCAAAAATACCCCTATATGTGTTTTTATCCCTGCACTAACTAGCCATAAAGCTCTAAAGCTTAAATCATATGGCACAATCTATGTTTAATCTCTTTTTGCAGGATTTATTGGGTATGATAATTAATTATTAAATTATTAATTAAGTTTGTAAAATTAAATTATTAATTTTATGAATTAATTAATCAAATTAAATTAAAATAAATTGGTTATATCCAATTTCTATACAATATATGATCTTCCAGGCCTTTTTCCTTTGATCCGTTGCATCCCCAACCTGGCCCAACTACCAAAAATCCATTTACCCGATCCACTCAGCCAGACCAGACCCCATGTCTACTATAAAATCCTGACACCCCATCTCACCCTAAACCCTATTTCATTTCCTATTGTTTTCTAACCCTAGCCGTCTTCTAAAAATCCTTCCCTCTCCTCTTCATTCAATTGCTACGATTTCCAGAATCCTCCCTTCAATGTTGAGCCTAGAAAATTTGAAAGTGGTTTCCTATAATCCATCATTCCTACTTTCCTTTTCCGAATCAATCCATTTTTCTCTGTGATTTGAGTCTCTTTCTGGGAACCCATTATGATGGAAGGTCAACCGAACAATCACTGCCTCGATTTTTAGTGATTTGTTCTTTCGAAGCAACGCAGAGCATTAATCTATGAAGGCTCATTCAAATCGGAGCAACCACGTGATGAAATATAATTTAAGAAGGCTCCGACAACTTAAAGATTTCATCTTTATTGCAAATCATCATGGATTTGATCTCTGTTGCAACTAAGAACTTACTCTGTGAAGGCTCCATGATTTTCAGTGATTCAAAAATTAAAGGTCGTATCTTTTCTAAGTTAATATATAATTTATTTTTTCTGATTTGAAATTTTCTCTACCTTGACTTGCCATTTTGGCTTTGATTGGCAGAAATACGATTCAGAAACCCGTTTTACACGTGATGGCTGGTCTCGTAGTTGTTAAGGTTGAACCTGCCCCTAAGTCCGTCCAGATACATCAAGATTGAAGTGTTTCTGTACCGAATTCACTGGTGGTTCTCTCTTGAGTATTTTGGCTGCCATGGTTTGGTGAATCTCTACCCAAACCACTCTGGTAAAATGGCTTGACCCCTACTATTGCCCGGTCCTAGGTTAGTTGACGGAGGGATGTACCTAATGAAGTCTAGGTCAAGTCCAATGCTGAGGGTAGTGACCCAATGATGCCCTAAAATCATTTTTAGACTATTTAGCATCATAGATAGTCTTGAATTTGGTTTTAAGAATAAGTCTAGTTCAATTAAGGTAGGTAGATAATATGTCCAATTGAACCAGGACTCGGATGCCTTACATTGTGCTATTACGACATTATTTAGAAAAATCAATCATTATAACAATGACTGTGTGGTTAACCTCATATACCATGGCTCATTGACCAGATATACTTGGTTCATTGACCATAAAACCCAAAAATGGTTGCCATGACATGATAGTAACTTCGGTTTAAGGCGATTGCTTGGTTAACCAACTTAACATAAGATTCATTGACTAGTATTATTCCCTCTACATTTTCTTGACGGCCCCTAAGGGAGTATACTTAGTTCACTGGCCTAGAAATTTGAAAAATAGTTGTTACCAAGGCCGGAAAATCACCCATATAATGTGTCTCGGATTTTATTCTAATTTCTCTAGTTATGTTCACACTTAAGCCTTGAGGTTAATTCATACCTCTAGGGATATAAATAGCCAGTCATATCACATATGATTGCATCAGTTGACAAAACAAGCAATCCCACATTTTCTTCTTTCAAAACTTTCTAAGTTTTTTTGAGTAGTTAAGTCTGTGGCCTAAGAGTTCACATATTTCCCTGAAATATGGTGAACTGGTTGGAATCTTGCTGGAGTGTGTAGTGAGGACTGGAAAATCTATATCCAGGACTCAGGATCAACCTCTTGGTAGGCTAGTTTTGTGTTCTTCTGTGAAGGTACTCATACTCAAATACATTTTACTGTTTTGTAACTGGGTAATTGTTTTTCTACTAGTTTAAACTGTTGTGTTTTTGTTCTAAGATCATTGGCATTGAAGGAATCTCGACTGGAAATTGCCTATGTGAGGATTTGGAAATTCAGAGCTCAGCTTCAATTAACCTTTGATCTTGTGTCAATCAGAAACTTAGTTTATGTCCTGCAGTGTTTGTGCTTTTCCTTAGATTTGTGTCTGCTTGTTTGTGTTTAGACAGCAGTCTGGTGTTCTTTTCATTTGGTGTTTTGAATCCACAGAAAGTTTAGAGAATAGAAACTGTTTTTTGGTGATTTGGTCTGAAGTCCCAAGATCACTGCCTTGTGAATAAGGCACATCAGTTTCTAATATTCACTTAACTGGGTATTGATCATCAAAGTGGAAAGTGTGGTAATCTTTCATTCATTATCAGCTTTCTATTTCTTAAATATTTAGGAACTACTTCAAGGTGTGGTTGGTATGACATACCTCATCACTGCCATGAGTACAAGGCATTGCAGTCAGAATATTATTGGTTTGTGCAAGGTTGTTTCTGAATCAAAGATTGACCCCATATGTTTTTTGTTTATCTCCTAGAAACTATTGGGAAACTCAACAACTTGTTCCTCTGATAAGTATACTGAGTTTTTTTCCCTCTTTTTGTGCACTTTGTTGAAATATGTTGCAAAATCCTTGTACATGTGCTACCTGAAAATTTTGGTTAAGACACGTGCATTCTGTGAACATCCTGTAATAGGACTATAGAACATGCAATAGAAATTTTAGGACCTGCTGGTGATTATGTGATCAACAACATTATTGTCTTGATAATCAACCTTGAGTTGAGACTGTAATTTGAATATTATTTTAGTATTGAAGTTGATTCGTCAGCCTAGTTTTTTGGTCCCTATCTTACTTGTTCACTAGGGTAAGTGTATTCAACCTACACTTCAGTGTTGATAAACTACTCTATTGAGTTTGCTTATCATCCTTAAGGTTCAGCTAATAACTTTATCCTAAGTTGATATGTTGGCTGAACTCTGTATTAGTTTGTTCTTTAAGTCAGATAACCTGCTTGAATCTGTAATAACTGTGGATTCAGTGTTGAACCTACTCTTTGACATCCTCTACTTACTATCTGACCTGAATCTGTTTTTGATAATATATTTTTGATTATCAGTTTGATAACATCTATCTGTTAGTCTGTGTCTTTCTCTGAATTATAATTTGACACTCTAACACAGCTTGTACACTTAGTCTGACTCTAGTAAACCTTTTTAATCATAACATCTCCAGTTGTATTATCTGATCTGTGCTCAAACAGTTTATATCACACTTAGAATTACTTGATCATCTATTCAACCCACCCACTTGTAGAGTGTATTCAGTGCATTATCGATCCAACACGTTTCAACGGCATTGCTAGTTTCAAGATTCATGTTACTGTTCCATCTATTCAGTTCCATTATTAAATGCAAGTTTTGAATTCTGCACATTATGCTATGTTACAGTTTTTTTATCTTTTGATCTTTTGTATATACGATAGTTATATAAGGCTTACGCGTGTATTTGTGCATGCGATATGCACGTGCTGAACGGTCTATGAAAATTTTAACAGTGCCGATTGTTTGGGTCGTTAAAAGAAAACTGATTCTAGACATTATATTTTGATGAAATTTAGCTGGTTCATGAGGCACATTCGCCAGTGGTTGAGAAGATCATTCTACCATGAACTTCATCTTCGGATTGAAAGAGCCATGTTCCAGCATTTTTGGATGAGAGAAATCAGAGGGATGATGTGCTAGATCTAGCTGGATCAGTCTGTAATGGACGGATTTTTTGGTGATAAATATTTCAAAGCACTTATGGATGTCGATGTTAAATTTAAGCCGAGGGTCTCTATGGGATTTCCATATCGTTTGTTGTAACAATAGCAGACTGTGAAACGATTTGCCTTTGATTAATTTTTTTTAGGTTTTAGTTTTGGCTTGAAATTATCATTCTACCACTACCCCTACACACGGTTGCCATGCTGTAAGAACCCTATAGCAGAGGATCCGATCTCCTCTATGGGAGGAAAAAAAGAATTCTAAATATAATGTTCGAAGTAAATGGATAGACATAATTTAAAATAGATTCTTTATATTTTTAGTAAAAAGTTTTGACCAGTGTCCGTTAATATTTCAAGAGTGCATTGTGTTTTTGAAAAGGGGTTGGTATGTCTGACTTTACCTTTCATTCTATATTTTTATTATAAATATATAAATAAATTCTTTTTAGATATATAAAAAACAATACATCAGAAACATTTTACTTTTTGAGTTATTGGACGGTGTAGTTGAGACTGTGCTCGAGCTTTTTCAGAGGTATGAGGACATGTCTGGCCAGGCGATTAATTTTCATAAGTCCAGTCTACTTTTAAGTCAGGGTATCGCGGAAGAGGTGCGAGAACATGTGTTAGCCACACTTCACGTGCCGATGGGTGATGGATCTGGGAAATATTTGGGGCTGCAGTATCTGACTGGTCGCAATAAGCGGCAGGTGTTTGCTTACCTTTGGGAGAAAATATGGAAAAAGCTATCAAGTTGAAATGATAAGCTCCTCTCTCCGTCCAGGAAAGAGGTTATGATCAAGTCCGTTTTGCAGGCTATTCCTACGTTTATCTTGCAGTGCCTTAAAGTTCCTATCACAATCTTGCATGAGCGGGAAAAGGAGATCCAGGGTTTCTTCTGGGGTGATACGGGGCAGCAACGAAAAATTCACTAGAAGAACTGGGAAACGTGTTGTATGCTGAAGACTTCAGGAGGTTTAGGGTTCCAGGACTTGGAGTGTTTTAATCTGGCCCTTTTGGCCAAGCAGGCTTGGCGTGTTCTGTCTTATCCGGGGTCGTTGGTTGGGCGAGTTTTATGGGCAAAGTACATCCGCACTTCTTCATTTTTAGCTGTTACTCGCACTTCGAGACCTTCTTTCTTATGGCGGAGTATATTAGAGGGGCAGGACCTTTTATTGAGCGATCTTCACTAGCGAGTGAGCGATGGTACCTTAGTGTATGTCTTTCATGATGCATTAGTGGATCTTCCTGGGTCCTTCCGTATTCCACATGCAGACCACGAGCTCCTGACGAGTAGTAAGTTGGTAAATTTGCTACTTCCAGGGATGCGGGGTGGAACGTACCCCTAGTAGGTGATCGGTTCAGAGCCTAGGAGTGTGATGCTATATATTACGCACTTCGATAGTGAGTTGCCGACATTTGGACAAGCGCATTTGGCATTATGAACGAAAGGGCATTTATACAGTCAAGATGGGGCATCAGCTGGCTGTATCCTTATATCGGTCGGGACCTGCAGGGGCGGTTGCATCGGGTTCCGGTGGGTCAGATGCTGTTTGGAGGCAGTGTTGAAAGGTTGATGTGCAACTGCGAAGCCACCACTTTTTATGGAGGTGCTTACGTGATTTCCAACCGGTGGCGTGTAACTTGGCTAGGTGCAATGTGGGTGATGGTCGTTGTCTAGCATGCGGGTTCGGGGATGAGTCCTTAGCGCATGTCCACTTCGAGTGTGAGATGGCGGTTAGGGTGTGGGAGCAGTCGCCATTTGCCTCTTTGGCACGCCCTTGGAAGGCCGTTGATTTTCCAGGTCTATTTATGTTTCTTTCTGGCAGGCTATCAAATGTGGAGTTGGCGGAATTTGTTTGGTTGATGTGGCATATTTGGAAGGCCCGTTGTAGTGTGGTGTATGATGGTCAAGCGGTTTAGGTATCTCGGGTTTGTTCATCAGCTCTTAGTGCAGCTCGGAAATTTCTGCAAGTTGCGTAGGTGCGTCAAGTTGAGTGATCGTTGGACAAGGCCGCTAGCAAGGAGAATAAAGTGTAATATGAATGCATCAGTGATGGCTCATGCATCGGGAGTTGGGCTTATTTTTCGAGACACTCAGGGAGCTATTCTAGCGGCCTATTCTTTTTGCTTTGATCCGGGAATCGATGTGGCGATCTTGGACTTGCACGGAATTCTCATGGCGATGGTGAAGGATAGGCGCCTTTCACCGAGAGGAAAGCGACAGTTTGGTTAGTGTATGTCCACTTCGGCTTCTCCCATCTATGGGTGGAAAGCGACAGTCTGGTTTGTGTACAACGGCCGACTCACCGAGAGGAGGACTTTTCCGCGTTTGGATGTTTGTTGCAGGATTGCTTTGTGGAGATGAATGCTTTTGATTCTTTCCGGTTTTCATTTGTTCGACTTACGGGAAATGTCCCGGTTTATTTAATAGCCCGTTTGGGTGCTCAGTCTTTTGGTGTCACTGCATGGGGGGCGCAAATCCCGAATAATGTTATTAATTACCGCATCTTTAGCAGATTTGCTTGAATAAATTTTTATTTTCTCCTTAAAAAAACATCATTTTATGTTATTCAGTACAATATACTACTATTATTTATGAGAATATTAACAATTGTAAGTGAGCTACTACAAGAGCAAATGATGGAGATGGGGCAAGGGAAGATAATAGGAGAGATGGATCCACACCTCCGGGGTTTGTTCGTTTCCTCACAAATGAATATCAAATCACTATCCCTAATTCCTTTCACTTATTTGTAGCCTCTCTTCTTAAACCTTCTCTTTAATTAACTAAGTACCACCCAACCTCTCTAATGGCTGCTCCCATTTTCTCCATACGTACATACCTCTTAATTTACTAAAAACAAAAAAACAAAAAAAACCTTAATTAATGCAAAAGAGAGCAGGATGGCCGTCTGGGAATCCCCTTCTTTTCCATTCATTGGCCTCCTGTCTCTCCTCCTCCTCCTTCTCCACCCTCTTTCTCCTACCTCCGCCGAAATCCTCCACCATGAATTTGTTCGGAAACCAGCTGCTACCGTTGGATATGAACCCATATTCCGTGAAGCACCCGCCTTTCGCAATGGAGAAACATGCAAATCTCCTTCTGATAATGATAGTATTATTCACATTGCCATGACCCTTGATGCAAATTACCTTAGAGGAACAATGGCAGCTGTTTTATCCATGCTTCAACACTCTACATGCCCGGAAAACGTTGTTTTCCATTTCCTCTGGGTACGATACGAGCCCGAAATTTATTTAAGCATCAACAACACATTCCCTTATCTGAATTTCAAAGTCTACCGCTTCGATACAAACAGAGTACGTGGCTTAATTTCGAAATCCGTCAGGCAAGCATTAGACCAGCCTCTTAATTACGCAAGAATTTATCTCGCGGATATCATTAACTCCGACGTTAAACGCGTCATTTATCTTGATTCTGATCTTGTTATGGTCGATGATATATCGAAATTATGGAGTGTGGATTTAGGTGACAAAGTTCTTGCAGCACCAGAGTATTGTCAAGCCAATTTCACCTACTATTTCACCGACGCATTTTGGAATGACCCAGAATTATCAACAACATTCAAAGGTAGAAACCCATGTTACTTCAACACAGGTGTAATGGTGGTGGATGTAGAGAAATGGAGAAAAGGTGGATATACAAAGAAAGTTGAAGAATGGATGGTTGTGCAAAAACAGAAGAGAATTTATCATTTGGGTTCTCTCCCACCATTTTTGCTAGTTCTTGCTGGAAACATAAAGGGGGTTGATCATAGATGGAATCAACATGGATTGGGTGGTGATAATCTTGAAGGAAAATGTAGGAGTCTTCATCCAGGGCCAATTAGTTTGTTGCATTGGAGTGGAAAGGGTAAGCCATGGTTGAGACTTGATTCAAGAAAACCTTGCAGTGTTGATCTTCTTTGGGCTCCTTATGATCTCTATCGTTCTTCTAAACATTCTTTGGAGGAATATTAACTTTCTATACCTATAATTTTATCTTTCATCAACGGGAAGATATAAATTGGAAGGATTATTTTACCTTGCATGGTGGTATTTGAAGATTCATACGGGATCATTTAATTAAAGGACGAAAGGGGTACTTGTCAAAAAAACAAAAAAAAAAAAAAAAAAAAAAAAAATTGTATTTGGAGGGATTCATCATTCACGGATTCAACAACAGCCTATTGTTGTAAGTTTTTACGAATTTTATCTTTTTGTATGCATGGTAAATATATAAATAAATTAATCAATCAAGAATTAACAAATTTTTTTTTTAATGTGGTAATCAGTAGGTTTTGTGGCCAAGGAAGATTTGCATGGAAGCGGAGAAGCTGCATTCAGTCACTTGTAAAAGGATTATCAACATCTCTTTGATCAATTCAACTATTTTATTTTATTGCATTTTTCATGTTCACCTTTCACGTTTTCATTTAATTTATGTTGATTTATGTTTTATTTTAAATTTTTTTCGACACATTATTTATGTCTGAGATAATGCTAGTGATATGGTTTTTTTTTGAATTAAGTAACATGTTTTTTTTTTTTGGTCGAAATCGCATATTTTATTAAAATTCAACGCTGTACAAAAGGTTCCAAACAACTATACAAAAAAGCAGGCTACAACTAGTAAAGAGAAGACATAGTAGAGATCAACTCCAAGTTAGTCTAAGTTCTCGTGTTCGGCGGATAGCTTTCGATATGAAAATCATTTTGAGGGGCGTGATCGGTCACCTTGGGAAGCTCGTGATTGCGTCAGTACCATAGGCCTTGCACAATTTCTCGGAAAAGGAACCTCCATAAGTCAATAGTATCATGCTTGTACATATTCATTCTCAAGCAGTCTTCCAACCATATCGGTGTCGCGTGGGAACCGAAAAAAAGTGTCCAGTTGTGGCGATGAACGACTTGCCTCCACATATAGGTAGTCCAAGGACAGTCTCTCACAGTGACGGACCTAGAAAAAAATCTCAGTGGGGGCACCGGAGTAAATTCGAAAGGCGAGTGGGGGCATCAATAGTGTTTTTAAATTTTACCTATAAAAACATGTCGATTTTCGGATCTCAGTGGGGGGAATGCACCCTCCCTTTTGCTGCTTGGTCCATCCTTGGTCTCTCATCACGTGCATCGTGGTCTCGGGCTGAGTGCCACAGGCGAAACAAGCATGAATTAAGTAACATGTTGCTTCAAGTTGATATACATTTCACTTGCAATTTCGTTTATGAAAATAATAGATACTCCAAAAAAAAATATACACCATGATCATCTAACAACATATTTTTTCTTTAATAAAAAAATTAAAAGTTATTCACAATCATAAGATGAGGTTGATTCTAGACTTCATATTGACTTTTGAGAGTAGCCCTATTATTATCACGGAAAATTATAAAATGATAGAGTTGTTCTCGATCAAAAGTATACACCTCACCACACTTTTTTGTTTTGTAAAATAAATAAGAAATATTCACATCACAAGATGATGGTGTAGCCTTTGTATCGACTTTTGGGAATAACTCTATCTGTTAAAGATAATGACAAATTTGAATTGTTTAGATAATTATGTTTGAATTTGAATTATATTAGGATATATTATTTGGTTTAGATAAACTTCTACATATCATTATTTAGGCTATATATATTGTAATATTCTATCAGTTCAATCAAATACAGTCTCTTTTTTATATTTTTCTATTATGATATCGGAGCTCTTCGACTAACGTCATTTAGATCATGAGCAATTTTTCAAAAATTCGTTCGGATGGGGTTTGTTACACTAATCTAAACGAACCCTCAACCATCAGTTCTTGCATTATTGAATTATTTTTCTGTTTCTCCCCTAATTTTCTATTTCAGCTCTTTTCTTCCGTCCATGTAATATTTCGATTATCGGGAAAGGGCAGACGTGTCATTTTGCGAAAACAAAATATTATTATTTCTTTCCTTTTTATTGGAGTTAAGTATGTGTTAAATATATATATATATAATTTTTTATTTAATATTTTTTTTATTTTTTTTAAAATTGTATGTATATAATTAAGGAAAAATTCTGAATTATTGGTAATTAAGGGTAATTAAGGAAAAAGTGGGTAAATGGAAAATATATTTAAGGAAAATATATTCAGATTTTTCCATAACCTAAAAGTATTCCGAATTTGCTTCTACGCTCTCTCTACACGTTGGAAGAGAAGAGAAAGAGGCCTAGAGATTTTCTTCAATTACTCAGTCGAATCTCAATCGTTTTCAGTTTCGAAAAGTGCATTGGAATCGTCGTGAAAGGAGCATCGTTTCAACATTCAAAGATCAGAGCTTTGTTAAGGTATGAAATTCGACCCACTTGCTGCTCTTGGTTGAGTTTTGAGGAAAAAAACTCATACCTTTCATAGTTTGTTGTCTTTGGAATCGTGTGATCAGTTTTAATGCGAATTCGAATTGATCATATAGGTTTCTCTGAAAAAGTGTTCGAGTTGCTACTATTTTTCTGAGTTTGGAGTTTTGGAATAGCTTGCAAAAGGTAAGAGGATCTTCCTACAAGTTAATTTATGGGTTATTGTGTTTTATGTTAAGGTTTGATATGATTTTATGTTAGAAATCATACCTTCGTGTTGCCTAAGGATTTAGGGTTGTTATGGTAGATAAAAGTCATCTTTTTCTGCTATTTTTCTGAGTATTTTGATGTTGAACATGTTTGGATTTGAGTAGAGATTGAAAAAGTACATAAAAACGTGTTTAAAGAGCTTTGTGTGTTTAGTGTGCGCACACCGACTAGCTGTGTGCGCACATTTTTAAGTCTGAATGTGGACATCTTCTAGATTGTGCGCACATTCCCCTGGAATTTGCACACACTGGCCGGGCTGAATGTAATATTTCACCCAATGTGCGCACATTGCCTCTGTTTTGATAAATAAGTTATTTTAAGCTATGTTTGGGATTTTTAAAACGTTGTTTCATGATCTAATAACATTAAATAAACGTAAACAAGCCTCGATTGAGTTTCTGATGCGTTTGGTTCCGGCACCGGATGTACTCTTAAAGGGAGTTGAAGTTCGGGACCGTCGGAAAGGCATGAAAGGGCTTGTGCTTTGATGAATTAGAGCTCATCAATGTCTGTGTATTTGATAGGATGTGATGTCTAGCTGTCTAAGTGACGGAGTAGAGTCATTAAGGTGAGCTTTACTTTGAAAACACATCGGTGGCTAGTTAATAACCGATAATAATTACATACGTGTAGTAAAAGCTAAAGCGTCACTTATTCTCAGTTAGGCACTGATTCATATCGGCGATGTGATACGTTCAGTAAAAGCAAACAACGCTGCTAGCCTATAAACGGCTGAATGGCAGTGGAGGAAATTCACCGAACGTATATGCATACCGGGGAGATCCCGGGACTATCGGTGCTATTCACCGTAGTTGGCAAGTACATCTCGTGGTGGAATTTTCATCATGCATTGTGTCCTTGAGTAATGATGTAACAAAGATAAGTTAAGTTAGAAACGTATAGTCATGACGTGTTGATGGGCATGGAATGAACCCCAGATCGAGTCGGTCTCACTAAGACAATTAATTAATAGCAAACCTTAATTATATTGTAGCTTTTACTTCTTACTTTGTACAATGTACTTACCTCAAATGCATGTTTATTTATGTGTTTGGGGGAGAGAAGACGAATAGGTTAGTGAAGATTTCGAGGAGGACTTTGATGACGACGTTTGAGGGCGCCGGAGTTGAAGGCCTTGATTATTTTCTGTTTTTAATTATTTCATAGACTTGGATTATTATTGGAGATTTTGTAGTTTGATTTTAGTATTTCATTTGGATTCATTGGTTTCCTTTTGGATGTAATAAGTATTACATTTTCTATCTTTAGTTATTTCTATTCAAGGATATTTCGAAAAAATTTATTACCCGAGTCTTTTTGCTTCCATTTTGCTTAACTCGATACGACGTTGTAGAGGCTTATGTATAAAGTGAAATTTATTTTATTTTATACGTGCCGAACGTTCCTTTTCCGGATAAGGACTCGGTGTCCGGGAACGGGCGTTACAGTCCAAGCCTCTCGATCCCCTCATCTTTCCCCTCTCTATCTTCCTCCAATTTACTGTTCCGGTGGCTTCAATGGCCTCCACTCAAATCAGCCCCTCTATTTTCTTAATTTTTTTCTTTTTTTTCTTCCCCATTTCACCACAAGATATCTTCAATTAATTTCTTCTAAAATCTCGGTGTTCTACCACTCTCTATCCTTCTCCTCCAATCAAATTATTTCTTCCTTCTTCCTCTTTGTACGTAAGGCTTCGTTCACATGTCCCTCTCCGGCAACCATGGCACAACAACTCCCTGATCACGCACTCTGGAAACAAAAGGAATCTCATCCTCTCCTCCGTATTCCCCTCTATTCTCCCTTTTGTCCGGTCAGCCACCACCTCCCGCCAAGCACACCGACACTTTCTTCCCTCCGCCCCAACATCCATACCACTATATGTTCACTTTTCTACCTGCTTGGCTTTGAAATCCATGAAAGCAAGTTCTTTTCTGTCCTTCGAAGATTAGAAGCAGGGCCTTAAAGATGCCACGCCATACCAGGCCGATGGCATCTTTGTTGATATTTACCGGAATCAATTCTAAATAAATTTCTTCTCTATCTATATGAGGATTTTGATTTTTTTTCCCCTCAAATAAATTGTTCTCTTAATCATTATTATCTCTCAAAACCCCACCAGTACATGGTTTATCCAATCACTTACATGGTCTCTCCCAATTCACTCTTCCTTTTAATCGGCAGTTATAATTTCACTCTCTAATTTGCTCTATCCCAATCTGTTGGTCCCTTGAAAAGGCTTTGGTTAAGTTTAGAGGGGGGTGAATAAACTTAACACTTAAAACTTTTGGAGTTAACAAACTCAAAGCAACTTCGGCGGCACAACGATACTTCCGATAGTCCGCGACACTCGTAGTCTGGCGACTCTTGAGTTTACTGAATTTGTGCAGCAGAATTATATCAAAAATTAAGCCTTATTACTTGTTGTTAAATATAGTATTAGATACTCAGTAGTGTATGTGTGTGAATTCAGTTGCTAGATTCAGTAGATTGATGTGTTAGATAAACTAAGTGCAGAATATAAATGCAGAAAGTAAGTAGGCAGATTTTATAGTGGTTCCAGGTGGTGTAATCCTGTCAGTCCACTCTTCTCCTGTGATGTTGAAGGTAATTCACTAGAGATCTTTGATGTAGCTGTTACAAAAATCCCTATGTTGCTTGTCCTTCACCAATAACTATGGCTTCACAAACTGAACACTTGGAACATGTAAGATTGCTGCTCCAAAGTCTTCCACTAGTCCTTGAAGGGTAGGATTGCCTCTTCACCAGCTCCACCTCAAACAACAGTCTTTCACAGCCAAGGATGCTTCATTGTCTTCAGTATATTTCTTGTAAAAAGAAAGTTTGAATCAAGTAAGTGATTCAGCTTTCAGCAGCTTGATCATGATGATATGATCAGCAGCTTGATTTCTTCAAGTGTGTAAACTTGATGTAGCTTGAATGCAGATTACACTTGAAGATTTTCTCTGGATCAGTAGATTAAAGCTCAGTAGGGTCAGCAGGGTGTTTTTCTTGATTTAATTCTGATTGCTCAAGACAGATCCTTAATTTTTATCAATGCTCATATTCTTGTATCTGAATTGGGAGTCCTCTATTTATAGGTAGGAGTCCTTGTGACATATGTTTGAAATTCAAACATAGCCGTTTCAGATTTGTCCTATTTGACTTGCTTTCTGTCACTGTTCATAGTACTGACACAGTCAGACTGCTTTTTGACAGTTTACAGTCTGTCCTCCCTTTGACTTGTATCCATTGGATAAAGGTCTGGAATCATCCCAACGTCCATTTGATCTTAACCATTGATTTGTTTGATAAAATCGAGGTTGTTAGCTGTCCCTTTCTTTGTAATCTTCCAATGTAGCCTTTGAATAATCGAAATATGTGTCCAGCAGGTTCCTGAGAACATAAGTCTGCTGATATACACATCAGTAAGCTTATCCTTGCTTTGCTGTGTTTTAAAACACTTCAGCTTACTGTCTTTTATCTAACTTTTATTTATGAAGTTAGATTACACCTTTTTGCATATAACTAAGTTCCAATCACCACTTAACTTGTGGAACTTAGACCTTGTATACAAGGTATATGTAATCAGTTTAGGTCATCACAGACTTCCCTAAACTCTGATTCCATATCCTTGACTTTAATTACTAAGTTTGATCCCTTAGCCTTCAATTACTGAGTTTGATCCCTCAGCCTTCAGTCTTCAGCAGGTTCCTGACAAGTCTACCGACTCGGCCTACCCTATGAACTAGACCGGTCCGCGATGTAAGTCGGCCCCGACCTTTACAGTGCTTGTTTGATCAAACCTATACAAAATCAAACTCTAATAAGCCTATACATTTGATCTAAACATCTTTTTGCCTTTGCTCTATAACAGCTAGTCTGGCACTCATCACTAAAACTTAAAAATAAGTCCAAAAATTTCCCAATTTTTGGTGATGATGCCAATACCCTCCTAACAGCAAAGCAAAAAGATTAAAAACAAAAACAGAACAAATGTGGTGATATCTCATTATAAGCAATTGTTCAAAAGTATTACAGTCTAGATACAGCAAATGATAAAACAGATAAAGTATGCTGATCTACTGTCTTCTTTCCCTTTCTTCTCTTGCTTACTCCACTTGTTCTTGGTAAGCTCTTATCTCTCTGATCATATCTCTCATCCATTCATTTTCAATCAGAGGGAAATCAATATGATGATTCACTTCTTTCCACCAATGCCATGCTTCAGGTAGAGTAAGGTTGATCTGATGTACTCTAAAGCCTAAACGCATGTATACTTCTTTAAATTCATTAAGTGACTCCTTTGCATTTATAGTAGGTAAACTTCTTCCACCTCTACCACCTCTTCCACCTCTGTGTGTAGCCCTCATGGCTTTAACTCTTGCTTCCCAGAACTTTAAGCCCAAAAAGGAGTTTAAACCTTCATTAAAGCCTTTGTCATGATAGGGTCTCCTCTTATTATAGTAAACCTTTTTGTATTCTTTGAGAAGATCATCAGTAAGTGGAAGTCTGTCAGGTGCAGGCTCCCTAAAAGCATTAGTATCATCTTCCCATCTTTTCTTAGCAAAGATTCTGGCAGCCTCTTTTGCTACTGCTGTTTGGCTCTCTTCCCCCTTATTGACATCATCAACAAAACGGGTCAGCAGGCCATGTACACTCTCTTGTGTGAGCATTAGGTTGTTCAGTTGACCCTCCATAATTTCAGTCCTAGTGTCAACAGCTGTGATCCTTCCTTGCAATGTTTGCTTCAGTAGAGTTATCCTCTCAGTGATTTTAGGATCCAATACAGCAGGTTGCAGTGTTCCAGCAGATTCATTCACAGCAGGCTTAGGTGTCTCAGCAAGCTTGTCAAGTTTCTGATGAATTGATGTAAATTGGTCTTTCAGAAACTTGTCCTTCAGTGTATTTCCTTGCTTAATTCCCTTCACATCTTGAGCAAGGTCAGCAAGAGCATACTGAGTAGAGGTTATATTGGAAGCAACAGTTTCAGTGGTTCTTCCTCTATTCTCCACCAGGTTCATTAAATCTTCAAATCTCTGCTCTTGCCTGTCAAGTTGAGTTCTTAAATTTGCAATGTCATTTCTGACAGTCCTCAACTCATCCAAAACATGTGCTGGTACCCCACCAGCCAATCCTCCATCAGCTCCATCAGCAAGCTCTTCTACATTGTATTGTTGCCTCTGTCTGCTGATAACCAAAGCATAGCTCATATCCCTTCCAGCAAGGTTAGGTCCTTGGAATTCTTCCAGAATGGGATCAAGAGCAGGCTCCTCAAAAACTGGTACAAATGCCTGTTGAGGTTCATCAACAATATCTTCTTCCTCAGGCATTTGAAACTCCTCATCACTGTAGTCATAGTCCAGCAGCTGCTCATCCTCATCAATAACAGCAGTCTGCTACCATCTTTCCCTACAGTGGTCTTGACTCCAGTAGGCTCCACTACAGCAGCCTGTTCAACAACAGCAGTAGGGGTTTTCTCCAAACCCAAAGATTGTTCCAACCTTTATCTAGGTGCTGTTTGAGACTCAGCAACCTGTACCTCATGTTCCAACCTTTGTCCAGTGCTGTTTGTACCTCAGCAACCTGTACCACCTGTGCCACAACAACTTGTTCAGGGAATATATCCATATTTTCTTTTTGAAATTCCCTAAAGTCGGAGATCCTTTTTAGAAAAGTTGCAGTCTTGGTTAGAGTGTCCTCAGTGTCAATCCAGTCTTGAAATTTAAAAATAAGTCCAACACAATCTATAAATTCTTATTTATTCTATTTCTTTTTTAGGGTATGATATTTCCTCCAAATATTTCTTCCTATCTATATATAACACAGGGTATGTCTCCCTCCATTCTTCTCTTTATCACAGGGTATGGTATGATCTCTCTCCAAATATTATTTCTTCTCTCTCACAGGATTCAAGCAATATCATTACAATATATAGCCTAAATAATGATATGTAGAAGTTTATCTAAATCAAATAATATATCCTAATATAATTCAAATTCAAACATAATTATCAAAACAATTCAATCTTGTCATTATCTCTAACACTATCAATATTATGGAAAATTATATAATGACAGAGTTACTCTCAAAAGTAACACCAAGTGTACATATTAATCATCTTACTTTCACATTTTCTTTTGTAAAAAAATACAAAATAAAATATAATCATTCACAACCACAAGATGATATTGAGCGTAGACTTGTTACAAAAGTTTGGGAGTAATACTATTATTATCATGTAAAATGTATAATGACAGAAGTACTCTAGAAAGTACACACCAAGTCTTCATAATTATCATCTCATTGAACATTTTTCTGTTGAAAAAAATAAAATAAACATTCACAATTACAAGATAGTATTGATAGATGAATAGTTTAAACACAATTATTACATATATTATGTGTATATTCTTAGATGATTTGTTGTACGCATTATAATACTTAGACGATTCTCATTTATTGTGATTGACTCTCACAAATGTATAAATTGTACTACTAGATGCCGAATTCAATCAAGCAATTGTTTATTTACTCCATAATCTTATCATGGTCTCAGAGCGCTGATCCTATTCCTCATTCTCTTCGACTTCTCAACAAATAAATAAATATTTTTTTCTTGAACCTGCTACTGTTAGTAATATCATCCGTAACGGAAGCGATTTTATGGATCTAGATCTACATAATACACGTAATAAAATAACTAGATCTATTCTACAAGGGGGATGTAGAGCATACCTCTTGGATCTCAAAATCCAAGTTGAAGAACCGCAATTAGGAAGAACTTGTGAAGGTGTGAAGAGCACCACAGTCTTCCGATCGTGTGATCCAAGCAACTCCCGGTGGAAGGAATTCTCGACTCGAACTCTTCCGATATGCTACCCGGAAAAATCTCTAAGATTTCTCCCCAAATCTCCCTTGGCCGAAAATTCTTTACTCCTTACTAAAAGGTGGGTGTCGAATTTTTATTGTGTGTTAAGGCTTGGGAGAACTCTCTTTATATAGGAGAGTAAAACTTAGCCTTCAAGGATTTTTATTTATCAAACAAAATAAATCCTTTTAATAAAAGATAATTCCATAATATTCTAGAACAAATCTAGAATAATATTTATCTTTATTATTTACCATAAATATTTATCCAATAAATATTTTATGCACGTATGTCTTATTAATCACAAGAAAACTAATTCCTTGTTGACCAATAAACATGTGGGGCGAAAATCATCATCATTGACCTAGTCAATATGATTTTTTCCATCACACAATAATTGGGCCAAGATTATGGAAAATGTCTTTTCCACATATTTAATTATCTAGCCCAACTAATTTAATAGTCCACTAAACAATTAATTCACATATCGTTTTAATAAAGTCCAACAAGAACTAAATTAATATTATTAGGATTCGACGTCCGAGAATAGCTATGCTATATTAGGAGGCACGTCGGGGACCATGGACTAATAATCAGCGGCTCCGATAAATCAAATAAATAATTATAGAATAATTATATTCGATAAATCAATCACAGGAATATGCCACCATAATCCCGTGACTGCACTCCTCCGATTATAAGATTATATTTATCTCCTCACGAGAATAATAATAAGCGTCCATTGATATAATCATTACATATGGATTAATCCTCATAGGCTTGTTCATTCTAAATCGGGAAGTTACCGTTAACCCTTTTTAGAACCTCTTATCCTTATTTACCATTAACCCCTAGTGATCAATTAATTCATACAACTCACTTGGTAGCTAATCAGTGTAATATGAACTCGTACGATCGATCAGTTTCTAGGATCAACAAATAAGGGAACTGTCTATCTACTTCCATAAATGGAAGGAATGGATTCCGTATCGTGATAACACGGACTACTCACTCAATCCGGTACAATGCCAAGATGGGGTAATTCGGACCACGGACTCGGTGTAATCCTTAACCGTCAAGTCAAACTTCATGCGATTCAAGCGGTTGAGCGTGATCACCTCGGGATTAAGATATATCCATAAATATGATCATCCATTGATTCGATAAGACTTCTCGATTACGGAATTATATCGTGAACTCTAATCAAATCGGTCCAGCCGTATATGATATATCTATCATATATAAATGCCCCATTAGGTTCTCTTAACCGAAAGTCCGGATAAGACAATCACACCTATTGTGTTATGGGCGCATTAATAGCACGTTAAAGGAGAGACCCGATACTCTCGATTAACTTCACTACGGGCTAATTGTATTTTAAGTACATCTTCACTAACTCAATCCTCCTGTGTATATCCCATACACTGAGTTAAGTGATTACATAAACGATATACTTTAGGGTTTTCTGTAGTGTAAATACTATTGTCACATCGGTGAGTATGAGAATAATAAATATGAATAATAACATCATTTCATTTATTAAATAAAACAATTACAAAATTGTCTTTCGGGCATCACACCTAACAATCTCCCACTTGCACGAAAGCATGTGATTAATTGTTTTAGAGGACACCCTATTATTTAAAATACTGCAAACTATCACTCCCACTTGCTCTAAAGCAAATGAGACATGTCTCTAATACCTATAGTCTCCAAGTGTCGACTAAAAGCTTCAATCGACGGCATCTTGGTGAATGGATCGAGCGGGATTATCGGCGGAGGCGATTTTCTTGACGGAAATGTCCCTCTATCGACAAAATCGTTGATCACCCGAGTATTTTCTCTCTATATGCTTCGACTTACTTGTGCTTTCGAGGTTCCCTAGAGTTGGCAATGGCCCCATTGTTATCACAATAGAGAGTAATAGGATCCTCGACGCATTCGGGACAACGCCTAATCCGGCGATGAACTTTCTTAACAAAGCTTGCTTCTTTAGGCGCCTCCGAGGCCGCTATGAACTCGGCTTCCATTGTTGAATCGGGCTGTCTTTGGATTGCTTTTGGCTTCTCCATTCTCTTGCACCGCCACCAAGCGTAAACAACGAACCGAGAGGTAGATTTAGAATCATCTCTGTCGGCGAAAGTCGAATCGGTGTACCCCGCTAGCTCCAAACTCCCACTCGAATAGACGAGCATATAATTTACGGTTCTCTTCAAATATTTGATGAGATTCTTTTCTTCTTGATCCGGTGCGGTTGCCCCGGATTTGACCGAAAACGGCCGACTAAGCCAACGCCGTAACAAATGTCGGGTCTCGTACACCTCATAGCATACATAAGACTACCAACAGCCGAGGCATATGGCACTCTTCCCATAGCTTCAGCCTCTTTAGGGGTTTGAGGCCCCTGAGACTTAGAGAGGTAAACGCCGTGACGGGGTGGTAGAAAACCCTTCTTTGCGTTCTCCATATTGAAGCGTGCCAGCACCTTATCTATATAAGTTGCTTGGGACAGAGCTAACATCCTGTTCTTACGATCCCTTATAATTTGGATCCCTAGAACATAACTCGCTTCTCCCAAATCTTTCATTTGGAATTGCGTGGTTAACCAACTTTTCACATCGGACATCATCCCCTTATCGTTGCCAATTAGGAGTATGTCATCAACGTACAACACTAGAAATACAACACTATCTTTGATAACCTTCTTGTACACACAAGATTCGGCAAAGTGTTGTTCGAAATCATAAGACTTGATCGTGTGATCGAATCTATGATACCGGGAACGAGATGCTTGCTTCAACCCATAAATGGATGCGAGCAACTTGCACACCATGTGCTCTCGACCTTCTTCAATGAATCCCTCTGGTTGCTGCATATAGATTTCCTCATCAAGAAAGCCGTTTAGAAACGCTGTCTTAACATCCATTTGCCAGATTTCATAATCCAGACATGCAGCAATCGAAAGGAGGATGCGGATGGTTTTCATCATGGCCACAGGTGAGAAGGATTCCTCATAGTCTATACCTTCTCGCTGTGTGTAACCTTTGGCTACCAGCCGTGCTTTGAAGGTTTCAACCTTCCCATCTACTCCTCTCTTTCTCTTGTAGAGCCATTTACATCCAATGGGCCTTTCACCACGAGGAAGTTCTACAAGTTTCCAGGACCGAGTTAGAGTACATAGACTCCATCTCTTGATTCATTGCGTCAATCCATTTATCCTTATCATGATCCGGTAAGGCCTTCTTATAGGTCGGAGGATCATCTTCCACCCCATCGAGGCAACTACGTTTGCCTCTAAATCCATGCCGTACCGAGCCGGTGGCCGAACCACTCTCGCGGTACGTACGGGTGGAACGGGAATGTCGGAAGTATTTGTTGTATTGTTAGTGTTGTTTACGGGAACATCGGCGGCCACAATAGGCACGATGTCATTGGAGAGTAATTCCTCTAGTACAATTGTACTTCGAGGTCTGTGGTCTTTCATATAACTTTCCTCCAAGAACCTAGCGTTAGTCGAGACTAGCACTTTGTTATCTTCCGGATCGTAAAATAGACCACCACGTGTACCTTTTGCATAGCCTACAAACAAACATACTTTCTTTCGTGATTGTAGCTTGGTAGTCTTGTCCATCAGCACATGTGCAGGACAACCCCATATGCGGAAGTGACGAAGGCTGTCGCGATGTCCGGACCACATCTCAATGGGTGTCTTTTCGACGGACTTTGACGGTGCTTGCATTCAAAATATAGACCGCGCTTCTAAAGCATAACCCCAAAAGGATATAGGTAGTGAGGCGTAGCTCATCATTGATCTAACCATGTTAATCAATGTCTGTTTCTCTCTCGGCAACTCCGTTTTCGAGGTGTCCTAGGCGGCGAACGTTGGAAACAAATTCCTTTTTCAGCCAAGTAGTCAATGAACTCAATATCTAAATACTCACCTCCACGATCCGAGCGGAGGCATTTCAATGACTTGCCTAGTTGCCTTTCGGCTTCTGCTTGGAACTCCTTGAACTTTCCAAAAGCCTCGGACTTTCTATGCGACGAGATAAACATAACCGAATCTCGAGTAATCATCAATGAAAGTCACAAAGTACTCGTATCCGCCTCAGCTTGTACGTTCATCGGACCACAAAGATACGAATGCACTAAGTCTAGAGTTCACGTGGCTCTATTACCCTTTGATGAGAAGGGACGCTTAGTCATTTTTCCCTCCAGGCAACACTCGCGGACGGGCGGTGTGTCAACGGATGACTCACCTAAGGCATTAACCTTTTCAAGTCTTTTGAGTCTTTCCAAGGAAATATGGCCAAGTCTCGGATGCCACAAGTATGTTTTATCTTCTTTTACTTGAGAAACTTTACGCCTTTTAGCGAGATCTTTGATGAGCGAGTTTTAAACATTTCGGTATTAAGTAGGGGAGCTTTATGTGGTCTTACAAAATATAAACCGTTTTCATTTATAGTTGAACACAATTCAAAGCCATTCTTTGAAATAACAAATTCACCATTCAAACTTGAAACGAGAAAATGATTGTTCAACTAAGGCGAGAATAAGAAATCAAATTTCTCACGAAATTCGGAATAAAATAAACATTTTCTAAATGTAAAATTCTATTATTAAAATGCAAGTCCACAGCTCCCATTGCTTTAGCCGAAATGAGCGCCCCAGTGCCTACTCGCATCACTTGAGAACCCTCTTCCAGCTCCTCGTACGAACTAAGAATCTGCAATGAAGAACATACATGGTTAGTAGCTCCAGTATCAAGTATCCAAGTGGACACATCTTTAGCTACGTTAAAAGATTCCAAGAATAGTAATTCCAAATTACCTTTCTTATCTTTCCCAAAGGATGACCTTGACTTTGCCATCTTTCAGATCACGAAGATATTCGGGACAATGGCGTCGCCAATGTCCTACCTCCTTACAGTAAAAGAATTTGCCCTTTGGCTTGGCCTCGTCAACTTTCTTGGCAGTCTTTTTCTTCATTGGCTTGGGCACGGGTGCAACATTACCCTTCTTCTTTGGTTTGGCCTTAGGCTTATTTGATGACCTGGCTTCGGCCATATTGGCTTCAGCTTTCTTATCCCCTACTTGGACCTTATCTTTCGATAGCAGGCCCTCGTAGATAGTCAGTTCATTCAGCATATGTGTCATGGTCAACTCATATTTGCCCATCAGATACCGAGTTTTGAACGGGATAAACTCAGGAGTCAATGATTCCAAAATCATCGATACTTGAGTTGCTTCATCGAACTTTGATCCATGAATACCGGCGTCATTGAAGTAACTGATCATATTCAAAACATGACCAATCCCCTGCTTGACCTTTCTTCAATTTCGTGTTAACGGCCAACTTTGATGGCATCGTGTCTTGCTTGGTTGCTAGGTGATCCAAACATCGTAGTAAGTTTCCGCATGATTTCTCCCGAGACTCAAACTCTTCAATCGGGTCCTAATAACCTCCGACAATGCCGCCGGGATGATCCCACGAGCCCGGTTATACGCCGATCCGGCGATTACGGCTGTTTGATCTCAGCTTTACCAGGTTTTTGGATCGTCAGCGTAGGGCATTCAGAAGTAAGTACATGTTGCACATTCTCGTACGTGAGTACCACGTTTAAGTTACTCTTCCATTTCTTAAAGTTGTTTCCCGTTAATTTTTCAGATAGTAAAGCAGAAATTTGAGCAGGCATTTTGTTGAAAATAAAATGACATGTATTAATTCAAGTTTAACACTACTATATTAAATTTTAGGAATTGTAAACTAAAAAATAAGTCTACTCTACCATTCTAAGGTTTTAACCTCGCATCTCAGTGCCGCCTTAGGGTAGGTCAAAGAGATGACGGTTAAATCGAGACAATCTCATCAATGAATAACTTGTGAGAATCGGACATCCCATGAGAATCGAACATCCCTTTATTCATTGATTACCTTCCTTTTTTTTAGCCTAGATATTATCAAAAATATCCTTTATGAGTGTGACCTACTATATTGGATCTCTTAGGTACGCCCCGAGTGTGCCGTCTTAGGATAGGTCAGTGACCCGACGAGTACCCAGAAATCCTATCCTTTCGGAGACCAAGCCATGAATGTTGATAGGGGTGAACACCATCCTTAGGGGGACGAAATCAAAGCGCCTCGAGGCGTCACCCTTCTCTCACTTACTTGTATCTATAGTAGAGGCCGTGGGGTTGGCTGTCGCCTCCCCCGCTCCCACTCAATAATTTGGAAGTGGTTGTGGGTTAACTAACCACGTATTTTTGATGTTATCATAAAAGCTCATCAAATCAAGGATTCCGAATGGTGTCGGTAACGTAGGCAATCCTAGCTGTCCTATTCGTTGGAACATATGTGACAGTCGGACGAAATCGGGTCAAGACGGCCTCATTGAGATAAGAAGGAATCACCCCTCCGTTATCTGGTGTAGCTTAGTCTTGCCGGACCCCCGTGCATACATCACACTAGGAGGGTTAAGTCGGTCGAGCCTAGCTCAGTTGACCACCCAACCTATAAGCGAACCGTTTTTATCCAAGATTTATTGTTCTTTTACCATCATTCAATCTCGTAGACACTACGAATTGAAGAACGTGATCTCGTTTGGGCTTTCACCGAGAACACACACCGAAAGGCCTAACGATTTCATAACCCGTCCTCGGATCATTAATTAGTTACTAAATTTATTAATTACCACGTATTAATTAAATTTCAACTAATTACACGAGTTTGTATACATGCCTATTTTAATTTACCAAAATTAAAATTCTACATGTATGCATGGAGTGGATTTATGATATGATGCATGTCATGGCAATTCCGATTTTATATCTACTTTATGATCGAACACATAAAAAATAAGTTGCGGAAAATTTAAACACCGAGATGGATTGTTGGTACCCCCGTATCTAATCTATCCTAGGAAAAATAAATTACAATCTTGTTGTCTTCGAATCTTGATCTTCGAATCTTGAACTCGAACCGCCGGATCACGAACCACGAACACCCGAGAGGAGAAAATGTCTTTTTAATTAAATAATTCCAATTTATTATAATTAATCATATATTTATTTTATTTATATGCGGCTGCTATTTAATTATTTTCCAAAAAATAATTTTTTTTTTATTCATGCGGCAGTTGAATGATCATAAAAAAAAATTAGGTCACAAAAAAAAATTTCATGCAGCCGCAACAAAAATAAACCCTAGCCGCAGGATTTTTATTAAACAGGACTTATAGCGACGCTTTTCAGCGTCGCAGAAAGTCCTGTAGCAGTTTTTTTAATAAAATTCATCCGTTTCTCCTCGTTCATACCTTGGGTTTCGTCTTGATCTTCAATTTTTCAGCAAGATCTTCATCTTTTCCAGCCCGGATATTCAAAATTACAATAAAAGATGCTACTTTTACATATAAATTTCGAAAATTGACATAAATAAAATACAATTTCTATGCTCAATTGTTACTAAACAAAGGAGCTACAATAGATCTAACGAGTAAACAGTACCAACCCCAATCCATCTCTTCAACCAAGACATTCATAACATAAAAATTAATTAAGCATGCATCGGCCCCTTAAAAAAAAATTGGGACAAAAAATCTACATGTTTTACCACTTCTAGATCTAATATTTTATACGTATAAATATATATCACCTTGGCGACTGATACCAATGTTAGTAATATCATCCGCAACGGAAGCGATTTTATGGATCTAGATCTACATAATACACGTAATAAAATAACTAGATCTATTCTACAAGGGGGATGTAGAGCATACCTCTTGGATCTCAAAATCCAAGTTGAAGAACCGCAATTAGGAAGAACTTGTGAAGGTGTGAAGAGCACCACAGTCTTCCGATCGTGTGATCCAAGCAACTCCCGGTGGAAGAAATTCTCGACTCGAACCCTTCCTATATGCTACCCGGAAAAATCTCCAAGATTTCTCCCCAAATCTCCCTTGGCCGAAAATTCTTTACTCCTTACTAAAAGGTGGGTGTCGAATTTTTATTGTATGTTAAGGCTTGGGAGACTCTCTTTATATAGGAGAGTAAAACTTAGCCTTCAAGGATTTTTATTTATCAAACAAAATAAATCCTTTTAATAAAAGATAATTCCATAATATTCTAGAACAAATCTAGAATAATATTTATCTTTATTATTTACCATAAATATTTATCCAATAAATATTTTATGCACATGTCTTATTAATCACAAGAAAACTAATTCCTTGTTGACCAATAAACATGTGGGGCGAAAATCATCATCATTGACCTAGTCAATATGATTTTTTCCATCACACAATAATTGGGCCAAGATTATGGAAAATGTCTTTTCCACATATTTAATTATCTAGCCCAACTAATTTAATAGTCCACTAAACAATTAATTCACATATCATTTTAATAAAGTCCAACAAGAACTAAATTAATATTATTAGGATTCGACGTCCGAGAATAGCTATGCTAAATTAGGAGGCACGTCGGGGACCATGGACTAATAATCAGCGGCTCCGATAAATCAAATAAATAATTATAGAATAATTATATTCGATAAATCAATCACAGGAATATGCCACCATAATCCCGTGACTGCACTCCTCCGATTATAAGATTATATTTATCTCCTCACGAGAATAATAATAAGCGTCCATTGATATAATCATTACATATGGATTAATCCTCCATAGACTGTTCATTCTAAATAGGGAAGTTAACGTTAACCCTTTTTAGAACCTCTTATCCTTATTTACCATTAACCCCCTAGTGATCAATTAATTCATACAACTCACTTTGGTAGCTAATCGGTGTAATATGAACTCGTACGATCGATCGGTTTACGGGATCAACAAATAAGGGAAGCTGTCTATCTACTTCCATAAATGGAAGGAATGGATTCCGTATCGTGATAAACACGGACTACTCACTCAATCCGGTACAATGCCAAGATGGGGTAATTCGGACCACGGACTCGGTGTAATCCTTAACCGTCAAGTCAAACTTCATGCGATTCAAGCGGTTGATCGTGAGCACCTCGGGATTAAGATATATCCATAAATATGATCATCCATTGATTCGATAAGACTTCTCGATTACGGAATTATATCATGAACTCTAATCAAATCGGTCCAGCCGTATATGATATATCTATCATATATAAATGCCCCATTAGGTTCTCTTAACCGAAAGTCCGGATAAGACAATCACACCTATTGTGTTATGGGCGCATTAATAGCACGTTAAAGGAGAGACCCGATACTCTCGATTAACTTCACTACGGGCTAATTGTATTTTAAGTACATCTTCACTAACTCAATCCTCATGTGTATATCCCATACACTGAGTTAAGTGATTACATAAACGATATACTTTAGGGTTTTCTGTAGTGTAAATACTATTGTCACATCGGTGAGTATGAGAATAATAAATATGAATAATAACATCATTTCATTTATTAAATAAAACAATTACAAAATTGTCTTTCGGGCATCACACCTAACAGCTACAATGTCTGAGGCAATTTCTCAGGTCACGTCCTCCGCCTCTTCCGATTGGCAAACTCCATCACAACTATCAACCTTGGTGCTCAAGCCCCATAAAACTCACCCCTACCAACTATATGGCATGTCACCGTAAATTCACTTCTATGCTCAATGGACCACCACTGCTAGGGTTCTCAACCCATCCTACCAATTATGAAAGTGTCAGGACTAGTTGCTGCTCAATATCCTATTTGGCTCTTTTTCGTTTGATGTTTTTCACTTTATTGCTCATGTCAACATCGCTAAGGAAGCTTGGGATGTCCTCGTCAATACGCATGATAAGCCATCTAGTGGCTGGATCAAACAGTTGAAGTACAATCTTCACACCACCCTCAAAGTCACTTAGTCGGTGTTGGAGTTCCTTTGAGTTATTAAGCAACATGCAGACGAGTTGGCCTTCCTTTGCTCACCTATGGATCATAAGGACTTGACGAATTGTTCAGGAAAGAGACACATCCATCAGCTTCGAAGATTTACTTGAAAAAATGTTGAGGCTACTCGTCTCCAACCCATGGCCTCTCCTTCATCGTCATTTCAACCCATTGCCCAGCTGGTTGTTTGGCCTCCTGCTCCACCTGTTGGCCGTGGTCTTTTCCTTGCTTTGAGTCCCCCGTTCACTTTTCCTCAGTCTGGAGGGGGTCGCATAAATGTTGTTGGATCGTAAATGTGCAAACAATTACTCTAAAGGGGGGAGGGGTGAATAGAGTAATTACTAATTTTTTGATACTATTTTGGTTAAATCTTAAATCAGAGTTTCAACTTTGTTTCAATTAAATAGGTGGAAGATTGTCTAAGTTAATTATATTAAACCTAAGTTATCCTAGTTTTCTAGGTGATCTATGTTGAACCTAACATGTTGCAGTCAACCAGATTTACTTCAGTTAGTTTGAATTAACTAGCATGCAGATTTGCCCAAGTGTTTAAGTTGATTATGTGAAACAAACACTTTGCAGGTTTTATGTTCTTTATAATAGCATGCACAATTCCTAAGTAATAGAAGCAAAATAAACCGCAAGTGGTAAGTTTTACTTGAATCAAACCAAGTGTTAATACAACCAAGTTTAGATAAACACTTGAGGTGTAGATTCAATTATATTTAGTCCAAGTTACACTCAATCTACTAACATTCAAGATTTTGTACAAGATTACCAAATCCGTAGCCTACAGCTTCCTGAAACACTGAAAGTGCAGACCGCAACATCACCGTCCAATCTTTTATCATTTTCCCAATACACAAGCCTTGTGTGTTGAACCACCACCAAGTAGGAGTAGCCTTTCCTAGGCTTGGTGAACCCAATTTTCAATGTAGAACATCACTCTTGAAAACACTCTACGTCACTTATACAAGTGTTTCACACCCAAGTGAATTGCTTACAAAGACTATTCTCACATACAAATCTTACCTCTCAAATGATACTCCGAAAATAACTCTCAAACTCAGTCAAACTTAACTCCTACTCTAATTGCTTCTACTAGCTCCAAGAAGCACCAATTGAGCTCTTGAGAACACATTGAGAGACTTTGAGTTGTTTGTTTGAGGGTGGATGTTTGACCAAGTTATTTCATTTCATTGTACCCACTTGCAATTACTTGATCATTTTAATGTATAAATGGGTATATATACTGCTAAAGAACTGGTGTCTATAGTATATGACTCAACAAAATAGTTTAGAGGGAAAGGGAACTGTTTTGGGATTAGGGTAAGGGGTAGAAATGGAAATTACAAAAAAATAAAAGACCCCAGCTATTGTACTTGGCGAGGGAATGGAGTTGTGAAGGAGGAGCCCTTTAAATATTACAAGTCATTTTAAGGGATGTTGTAATATATATTTAGGTGGATAAGTGAAACATATATTTTGGTTAAATGTAAATATATTAAACCAAGGTATGCAAACTACAGGAGCTACATCCTAAACAGAAGAACTAGTCTAGAATCTACAAAATGTTGAGAAGAAGTTAGATTTGTTGATTTCAAGCAGCATAAGACCCCTGAGGTTATATGCTACCAGAAACAACAGCCACTAAACCCCAATCAACACTCAAAAAATGCAAAAAGGGGTCTTATGAGAGCATAACTCACAGAGCATGTCCCTAGGTGTGTAGAGAAAGAAATTAATCTCAAACAACCACCAACAAATACCAAAAGACAACACAAAAGATGTACAAAACCCTAACATCAAGGGGTAAAAGTGTACAAAGGAAAAGCAGCCTGCATTATATAAAAAATGTGAGTCTTAATACAATGCAGAATATCATGAATCTTCATCAAAAAGCCTTCAAATCTCTTCTTGTTTCTCATATGCCAAAGCCAATACACCACAACAGAGATAGAAGCAGATCTAGCCACATTTCCAAAAGAAGTCCCCTTACACTTCCTGCCTAGCCATCTAACAGAGCCAACAACTGTCTCTAACCTCCCACTAATGCCAAGCCACAATCTGATTTTCCCCCAAACCATACAAGAAGTAGGGCACTGGAAAAACAAATGGGAGACAGATTCATTCACCAAGCCACACAAAGAGCAAGTTTTGTCCTCAAACACCAACCTGTATATAGTAAGTAAAGAATTCTTCAGAGCCATCCACAGCATAAAACAGTGTTTAGGAGTAGCCCTAAGGTTCCAAACAGTCTTGCACCACCAAACTTTAGGCCTTTTTCTCCTGAAGAAGTCATAAGCAAGCCTAAGGAAAATTTAGAGCTAAGACCACGCAACAAACTTCATCGGATCCATCAAGCGGCATCAAAAGAGCCGAAGCATCCGAATCCTATCCCCGATCTAAAAGAGCCTTGACCAAGGTAGAATCCCTGACTTGTACCGATAATCCCGTATGTCCGTAGCCTTCAATATTCCTCACTAATCCACTTGACCCACAAGACCAGTCCTTCTTACATTGAAAATTCCAAAGGATTCTACAAAGAAGCGCCAAATTCCAAGCATCCAACTGAAAAATCCCCAGGCCACCTTCAGCTTTAGGAAGACAAATCTCATCCCAACCAACTAAGGATTTTCTAAAAGAATCACAAGAACCACCCCATAAAAATATCCTACAAAGCTGTTCATTTTCAATTTGACACTAATAATGGGAAAAATGCCTAACCAGAAACAGTGAACCCCTTGTATAACAGATAGGACAAGCTGCAACCTGCCAGCATAAGATTGGGTTGCACCTTTCCAGCCACAAAAGTAATTTCTCAAAGAAGTAAACAGAGAATCATAATGACCAACATTCAGTCTAACAGCACACAAAGGAATGCCAAGGTATCTAATAGGAAAAGAACCTTCCCTTAAACCTGTGATGTCAAGCAAATCAACCTTATTATCTTCACTTAAACCAGCACAAAACATCTCAGACTTCAAAAGATTTATAGCTAAACCAGAGCAATCACCAAAAGAAGTTAGGAAACTCATCAGTAGGGTTACTGATATAGGATCTCCTCTAGCAAAAAGCATCAAGTCATCAGCAAAAGCAAGATGGTTAATCTTGAGATTCTGACATCCAGCATAAAAATTAAACTCAGAATCCTCACCCAGAATTCTAAGCATTCTGGAGAAGTACTCCATACCAATGACAAACAGAAAAGGGGACAGAGGGTCACCTTGTCTCAAGCCTCTTTTGCCAGGGAAAAACCCATTCAACTCACCATTGATAGACATGGAATAGGAAGTGGTAGTAACACACAACATAATCCACCCAACAAATCTATCAGGAAAACCAAAACCCTTCAAAACATCCTCCAAGAAAGACCAATGGACAGAATCAAAGGCCTTCCTGATGTCCACTTTAATCAAGCACCTTGGGGGCCCCTTTTTACTCCATAATGTCTGATAAACTCCTGACAAAGGAAGATATTGTCTGACATAGCTCTTCCATCATCAAAACCTGCCTGAGCCTCATCAATAAGGTCTAGAAGACAAGAAGAAAGTCTGGAGGCCAAACTTTTAGAAATCACCTTATAAGTAACATTGCAACAAGAGATAGGCCTGAAATCACCAACAGAAGAAGCATGAGTAGATTTAGGAATCAAAGCAATAACTGCATGATTAATCTGTCAAAGAAGAGCATCATTATGAAAGAATTCCAGCACAGCATTAGTGAAATCTTCACCAACAATATCCCAAGATTTTTTGAAGAATCCAGTAGAAAAGCCATCAGGACCAGGAGCCTTATCATCAGAGAAGGAAAACAAGGCAGCCTTGATTTCAGCAGCAGTAACCTCACTGAGTAAAAGGTCACCAGCAGCATCAGAAACCCTAGGTCCAGCATTGACCACATCAACATCAATAGGGACAGCAGAAGCCTGAGTTCCCAAAAGACCAGTATAGAAATCCATAAAAGCCTCCCTCACCTGATCATAGGAAGAAGTGAAAGTACCATCTGCAAGCATAATAGAGGAAATGTGTTTCCTGGAAACATTCATTTTAACCATAGAGTGGAAAAATTTAGAACCCCTGTCACTAAGTTTCATATACACACCTTTAGCCTTCTGAGATAAGAAAGAAGCCTCAGCAGCCTCCAAGGCTATACAAATCCTCTTCGATCCCCAATTTGGAAGCCAATGAATCGAGGGGCCCCAAATTATACCGAGATTGAAGGTCCCAGCTGATCTCGAACATTTTCAGACCTAACTGAAATGTGAGCAAAATGATTCTTGTTCAAGACTCTCAAAGGTTCTTTAAGTCTTTTAAGCCTCTTACACAATTGCTACATAGCAGTACCAGCAACAGCTGGACCCCAGCTCTGTGTCAACACATCATTATAACTATCATGCTTCAACCACATATTAAAAAACTTAAAAGGCTTTTTCCTGGCCACAGAATCAAAAGAAAGGGTAATTCTAAAAGGAGAATGATCAGAATGATGTCCAGGAGGATCAAAAAAGCCAAGGCATCCATATTCCAGTCATACCAAGAAGCATTAACAAGGACTCTGTCAATCCGAGTGAAAACACCAGCATAATGCCAAGTAAAGAACTCACCAGAGGAGTTTAAATCAGAGAGATTAGCATCCAGACAACAGTCTACACCATCTTGCAAATCATACTCAGTAGGCACAATACCATTCATCTTGTCATCAAAAGAAAGAACAGCATTAAAATCCCCCGAAACCATCCAGGGCAGAGTGAAGCAAACACTAAGTTCCCTAATTCTGTCCCACAAGGGCCTCCTATCCCCAGTAGTGTGCAAACCATAAACAAGGGTGATAAGAAAACATTCTCCATATACTAAAATCCTCACCCTGCAATGTATCCACTGAACATCCACCTCCAAGACCTCCACCTCCAAAAAAACAGGATCCCAGATCAGTGAAATCCTCTTTCTAATAGGTACATCAAAATTATCAACAAACTTCCAAGTAGGAATTTTCTTAGCAAGAAAGTGATCAAAACTATTTTGAGACAACTTTGTCTCAAGGATTCCAAATAAGGAAATCTGGAGCTGTCTAAGAAAACTGACAATAGCAGATTATTTAACAGCCTTATTGAACCCTCTAACATTCCAAAACCCTATCATTTTTGCCTACCTAGAGGTGATCTACCTCTAGAGACACTATCATTTTTGTTTTTATCATTTCCAGAAACACCAGAAGTGTTATGCCTGTTATTTTTCTTTTTCTTCTTTGATTTTTTTGAACCAGAAGCAGTAGTTCCACCTTTATGTGCCAGATCATCATCTTCTACCTCATCTGCCCAAGTTCTGATTTTGTCAGGAGATAATATTTCAAAAGTATTAGCCACAGGAGTAGCTGGCTTGTCAACATCTTTCCTTTTGTTACTAGAATCCACAGTTATTCCTTTATCAAGGTTAGCTGCCCCAGAAGCAACATCAACACCAGGATCCTTAATAACAACAGGAGCATCCTCAGTTTTACCATCAGCATCAAGAACAATCACTTTCTTCTTCTTTGGAGGATTAGGTTTAGAAACACCAGGTTTTTTTGACCTAGCGACATACAAAGCAGGAGTTTCAGTCTTAGAGTCATCATGACCATCATCATTATGCCCTAGCTTGTTGTATTTGGAGCAGAACTTGGGCCTTTCCTCATATAAAACAGGCTGCATTAGAACCTTCCCATCATGCATAGTAATAGGAATGACAGAAGGCAATTCCATCTTTAAATCAATCTCCACAAGACATCTTGCAAAACTCAAAACTTTTCTGGAAGAAGTGACCTTATCATTATACCGAGGACTCCCCAAAAAGGAACAAATCTTACTTAATGCCCTGTCCTTCCAAAGCCTAAGTGGTAAATTAGGTAACTGAATCCAAACTCGAACAACAGTACATGCATCTTTACTGAAATTAAACATGACAGGCATCCTTTTCAACAGTAAGGGCTTTCCAAAAGCATAGAAAGGACCAGCCTGCAACACCTCATTAAGATCAGATTCTTGTTCAAACAGAAAAACTATCCACCCAGAATTATGGTAATGATATGCACTTCCTAGGCCAAGCATTAACAATCTTCTGAATAGCATCTCTTCCTGGAAATTTGGATGGAAAGATGCCTATCAAACTTAGTTTCTCCAAAGAATCATCATTTAAGTCTCCTTCTTCCAAAAAGACAGTATCCCGTGAAACACAATCCACATGATCTGTCAAGATAACAACCTCATCAGAAGGTTCCCTATTCTTTTTTACCATTTGTGCCCAAGAAGCAACATCCTCCACAACCTTTTCAGCATTCTTTCCCAAAAAGTCTAAAGCAGGGGTATCAGGAGGGCTAGCACCAGTATCAGTAGGGTTAGCACCACAATCTTTTTCCTTACTTGCAATAGAACCAGGATCCACCTCTACTTGAGTCCCATGTTCTATCACACCTCCGGGTCCTAAAGTGCCAGAAACACCTTCAGTAACAAGCTCTACAACTGAAGAACCATGTTCTATCACACCTCATCATAAACATGCTCAACGGATGCACGAACTTGCCCAACAGGTGCACTAGCACTCTCAATAGTCTTTTCAGACAAACCCTCAATCTTTTAAGCTATCAATGGAAACATTATCAGCTTGTTTTTCAACTTCTAACTCCTCAGAAAGAGTTGAAATACCTATTAAATCACTATCGGCTAGGACAGTCTTCTTCTTCAAGGTGGAAGCAACAGGTGTAACTAACCTCCCAGATTTCAACCTCATTGCTTCATAAACTCTAGGATTACAACATTTCGAAGTAGGTTCCTTCATTTCCACCATCATAGGATTATCTGTTGCAGCAGCTCCAGAAGTAAGTTCAACATCTGCAAGTTGCACGGGAACGGGGGGAATCCATCGATGGAATCTTTTCCACAACATTCTGGTCTTCAATTGGAGCTACAGGAAGAGCAACAATGGATTTAAGGGCTGCTGCAACCTGTAAATCACCAGAAGACACAGCTTCTACAGGATCCGATTCATGAACAGTGCCATCTACCAAAGTTTTCTTATTTTTGCGAGCCATGGCTCAAAATAGATGCTGTAAAATCAGAGAAGTGAAACAAAGATAACAAGAATAAAAATCGAGCAAGTAACATGAGCAAGAACACAGCAAAAGAAGGGATTTGGCAAGCTCAATCTTGAAGAAGATGGAGCCGGCTGAGAGAAAACATCTCTCTAGAAATCCAATAAGAAAGTGATACATATAATATATATATATATATATAACGTAACAAATGAAAGTACATATCTTATATATTATATTTAAAATTAATGTCTTCGAGAGGCTCTTATAACTACAAGCTCACAAAGACTCAGTTCACAAACAAAGCCCAACCGAGAGATTAAGGTGATGTAAATCACCATTAATCACCCTTTAATAAATCATGCACACTTAACAAAGGAAAGTACATATCTTATATATTATATTAAAATTAATGTCTTCGAGAGGCTCTTATAAGTGCAAGCTCACAAAGACTCAGTTCACAAACAAAGCCCAACCGAGAGATTAAGGTGATGTAAATCACCATTAATCACCCTTTAATAAATCATGCACACTTAACAAACTTATTAACGGATTTCAAACAATAAAGTATGCAGTAATATTACAAGTAATACAATTACATCATATTTATCATTATGCAAAAGCTAGAGAGCAAAATAACAAAAGGTGTTTGTCTTTAGGACAGGAAAAGAGAGAGACACATTCAACAAGAAAAATGCGGGATATATAGAAATCCAAATCCGGATCCGATCCGTAATTGGATCGTCATATCTGATTCACAGCACCGATCGAGACGCTCGATCATGCACAGCAGAAGCTACGAATTAAAATTCATTTTTCGATTTTTATCACGATATGATTCACATAATAATTAACAATCTACAAGAAGGTTAGTAGATTTACCCAACCGGAGAGAAGCCGTGATCTTCCGGATTGTATCTCTAAGCGACGACTGGTGGACGTCGATCTTGCGTAGTAGAACCTCCTTGAATATGCTCCTAGAAAAACACCAAGTTTTTCTCCTCCTAATGGCTAGAACAAGAATCTATTTTTTCTCTTCTTTTTTAATAAATGTGGCGCCAATTTTCATTCTATTGTTTTGGGAGGAACTCTCTTTATATAAGAAAATAACTAGTCAAAAGAGAGTTATCCTTTTTCACAATACAATTACCTATTTCCATAAGGAAAAGACATTTTCCATAAAATAAGAGATAATCTCCATAAATTAGATAATGATTATAAAATCAATCTCTTATTTTCCCATTAATTATCTAATAAATAAATAATTAATTAATTACACATTTGACATAATTTAGAAAAATTTGTTTTCCTAATTTTCTCAACATGTGTGGCGCCACTTTTTGCCAATAAAATTAATAGAAAATGTCTTTTCTATTTCACATATTATTTATCAAATAAATAATATTGCATATTCATTAAATAGACCAACTATTTAACTTATTTTCGAGGTTCCACAACACGAGAAAACACTCGCGTGTTAGGAGCCAACCCGGGGACCATGGAACAATAACCAGTAGCTACAATAAATTGAAATGGTCCAATAATTAACAATCACGGAATTATATAAGAAATGCAAATTAAATCGGTTCAGTCCTATATGTCTACATCATATATAAATGCCCCACTTAGATAACCAATTTCGACGGTCCGTTTAAGACGGTCATACCTTAAAGTGTTTTGGTCACATTAATGGTGGTTTAATCAATAGACCACATACTTTGATTAAGTTCACCAAGGACTAACAAGTGTATCACCATAAACTTAATCCTAATGTGTGACACACACTAAGTTATATGGCTACATATGATAAGACTTGGGGTTTTCAGCAGTGTATTACTTACAAGTACGAAGCAAGTAATAAGATGAGAATAAATCTGTCATTTATTAATTATACAAACAATTACGAAAATTGTCTTTCGGCGCTACTTCAACAAACCAACGGTTATACTACATTGGGAGTTGATGCAGTAGAAAACAGATCTCACATATATCAGGAAGACTCACACATACCAAGATAGAACATTTATTAAGACACAGTACTAGATCTGCGAGACATTCATATAATATGCATCTTTCTTATTATCTTATTATTAAATCTATAAGAAGCTAAGGAGATGTTGCCATAAGAGGCCACGTAGCACCCTCCTTGGCTGACATGTGGTACTTTTTCATTTTTTTTTTTTTTTTTTTTATATTAACCTTTGTGTGTTTTTTTAATCAAACGTATACCGTCAGTAGTTTGTGCAGAAAATGGGAAAAAAAAAGGAACGACCTACAAATTTTAAGTTCTACAGTGTAATGTACGATGGAAGATGAACCAAGTTTAGCTATAAAATACATCTATAAGAAGCTAAGGAGGTGTTGCCACAAGAGGCCACGTGGCACACGTTTGATAAAATACCTTTGTCTTTTCTTTTTTTAATTTTTTTTAATTTTTTACCTTTGTGTTTTTTTTAATCAAACGTGTACCGTTAGTAGTTTGTGCAGAAAAAGGATAAAAAAAAATAAAGACCGACGGATTTGAAGTTGTACTGTGTATTGTACGATAAAAGAAGCTAACACGTGGCACCCTCCTTGGCTGACATGTGGCACTTTTTATTTTTTTTATTTTATTTTATTTTATTTATATTTTACCTTTGTGATTTTTTTTTTATCAAACGTGTACCGTTAGTAGTTTGTGCAAAAAAAAAAAAAAAAAAAAAGGAAAGACCGACGGATTTTAATTTCTACTGTGTAGTGTACGATGGAAGATGGACCAAGTTTAGCTATAAAATCTACATATAATAAGAAGAGAGGCAAGTGCCTAAAAAGGCTCCACGCCCCCCTTTTTTTTTAATATTTGGTTTGGTCTCTAGCTGACACGTGGCAAGCTCTGGGCTTGACATATGTCAACTTCTATTCTAAAGTAAAAAATAATTGGACTTATCATAAATGAATTTATACGTTCGTTATGTCTGTTGTTACAATATTATTTATTGGACGATGATTCATACACTATAAATTTATCTACAACATCTTCCACAATACTATCAACATCATTAATTTTGTTGGGACCCATATCAATAAATCACTCATCATTTTAATCAAAGGGAATATTTTATGGAGTGAGAGTATCACTACACAAATATGTAATGCACATACCATTTCCCTTATTTTTATTACACTCGAACTCAGAATTACACTCAAACACATACATTTATTTTTAGATATATGGAGATAACAATTAAATGTATGTTTTTATATAATGCGTAAGTTTCTTTTTTTATAAATAAAATCATTAAATCACTCATCATTTTAATCAAAGGGAATAACTTATCGAGTGAGAGTATCACTACACAAATATGTTTGCATATATCATTTTCCTTATTTTTATTGCACTCGAACTCAGAATTACACTCAAACACATACGTTTATTTTTAGATATATGGAGATAACAATTAAATGTATGTTTTTATATAATGCGTAAGTTTATTTTTTTATAAACAAAATCAAAATAATATATTGCATATATATATATACACACACACTTGATCAAGTGGTTTTTTTAATTAAATCAAGTGGTTATTTTAATAGTTAAAACATAAAAAAATTTACATATCAATATCCGACTTTGTTCGCTCCGGGTTATGAAAGCCTGTCATATCATCAACGTAAGCCTCCATATATTCAATCGGGATTGACATCTTTAACATCAATTATACAACATAGTTTTAGCATTAATAATTATGGAGTGACTTATATTAATTAACATGTATGTTTTATTAGATTATAAAATCTTTTTTTAATACATCCGGCGATACACCGTTTGTTGTACGAATCATTTTTTGGTCTTGTAGTGTTATGTAAACATATATAATTATATTAGATTAGTATATGGTGGAACTTTTGATGTACCACTAACATGTATATGAAAATTAGGTCATTATGTAGTTACTTATTTTTTTGTTTCTCAGGGTTATAGTTAATTATTATTATCTAATAGACCAAAAAAGTAATATATATTTATAAATTATAGATAAGTAAAAGAGGTTATATTACTTAATTAATGGGTCAAAAAATTCAATAATAGTGTAGTATTGATACGTGTCTTTTTTGGGGGGGGGGGGGGGGGGGGGGTGGAGGGCAGCTGTGTAATGAATAGGTAGAAGGGGTAGATAGTGGAGTAGATTTCTAGGCTTCATTTGACATGCTAAGGGCGAGGAAGAAGCAAGGGGCGATTAGGGTACGCTCTTGCTCAGCCAATTTTCTTTCAATCATTTCTTGATGATGGGTTTTTAGTCTATAGGTGATGTATTTAAAAGATTTTCGCCAGCAGATTGTGAGGTTTTCGGTTTTGACTGCTGGAATTTCCATGGAATTGGAAACGAAATCTATATCAAATCTGAGAGATAGACTTACTCACTTGAAAGATAACACCGTTTTCAAGCTTATCCACCGGATTGAAGAGAGAAAGGTTTCTTTGCTTTGGGATTTGTTGTTACACACCGGATCAAGAATGATACATCACTTTTATCCAGGTAAACTCTTTTTTTTGTATTTTACATCTGCAATATTCTGATTATATAAACCAATGTTAGGCACCTTCTCTGTCTTACTGTTCTACTTTTTCTTTTCCACAGTGAAAAAAAATAAATTGCTCCTGATGTTCAACTACTTGTAATATTCTTTTCTTCTTCTTCTTTTATAATAAATGGTTGTTCTGACCAGGATTAATATATTTTGCTCTGTGTTTGGTGCAATTTTTCCCGGTTAGAGATATAACCTTCAGCTTTTATTAGGTTTCATTGATTCCATTTAACATAATGTGCATGTGTTATTCTTAGTATTAAATGCAAACTACGTTGAATTAACATTTTGTCCACCTGAGTATTGTTCTACATAGTCATTGTGTATGACAAGGTCTGGTTTTTAGGTTTACTCATCGGAATAAGTATATTGTTGGGGCCATTAATGTCTTCATTCTGTTGTTTTCGCCCGCGTGTGTGTGTATATATATATATATATATATATATATATATATATATATATATATATATATATATATATTGGAATGAGAAGGTGAAAAAAAGAGTAGAAAAAGGTAAGATGAGCATGGGAAAATTAACGATTGAAAAGCGAGAGCGATTCAAATACGTGTATCTATGAAATTCTTTGTCTTTACCTAATCTTAAGATGCATATGCATAAGAAGAAAATAATGACTACTTTGCTGTAGAGCTTTTAAGTTTCGATTAGATTGTGGCTGATTTATTGTGTAAAGTACTTAATTTTTTCCTTATGTTTTATTCAGAGCAGCCTCTAGGAACATTAGATATTATGTACTACGCAGTGGAACCCAACTCTAGGGTAGGTCTAAGACATTTCCAAAAACTTTGATTGCCTATTAGTATGAATCTGGACCACTCAAAATTCTAGATCTGTTATGAACTTTTCATATAAGAAGTGAGGTGCAGGCTGAAAAATGTTGGTTTGTGTATCAATATAAAAACGGCCCATTAATATAAAAGATGAACTGTAGCTTCGGAAGTCAATTTATGTTGAACATATCATTCTAGGCGAGATTAAAGGTGAATTATTGAATATCAAGTAACTAAAAGCTTTTTGAAGACTAAATACGGTCATGGTTTTTATCCTACTCAGTTTATAAGATGAGGGTGAGATAGGTTCAATTTGTTCCTGCATCCTGGTAGGTTCAAGTTGAAAGTCCAATCAAAAAGATGAAGAACAAAGAAGAGAACAAGGAAAAGGCAAATTAAGAGTTGGTGTATGTTCATGTATTAAAAATGCAGTCATTGTTGTTTTGTATGCTTTTTAAAAGCCAAACTTTGATGTAGGGCGAAATATAGTTAGTATATTACCACCATTATTTTCCATCATTGATAAAATTTAATGGTGTAATAGTATACATAACTATGATTGCTTGTAAATTTAACTGGCACGGCATGAGCATTGCCATTAGTACATCTATAAGAAGTTAAGGAGGTGTTGCCACAAGAGGCCATGTGGCACCCTCCTTGGCTCACACGTGGCACTTTTTCTTTTATTTTTTTTATTTTTTTATTTTTTACCTTTGTGGTTTTTTTTTATCAAACGTGTACCGTTTAGTTTGTGCAGAAAAAGAAAAAAAAACCCAAGGATTTGAAGTTGTACTGTGTATTGTACGATGAAAGAAGCTAACACGTGGCACCCTCCTTGGCTGACACGTGGCACTTTTTATTTTTTTATTTACCTTTGTGATTTTTTTTTTATCAAACGTGTACCGTAAGTAGTATGGTTTGTGCAAAAGAGAAAAAAAAAAAAGGAAAGACCGACGGATTTTAAGTTCTACTGTGTAGTGTACGATGGAAGATGGACCAAGTTTAGCTATAAAATACATCTATAAGAAGTTAAGGAGGTGTTGCCACAAGAGTCCACGTGGCACCCTCCTTGGCTGACACGTGGCACTTTTTCTTTTATTTTTTACCTTTGTGGTTTTTTTATCGAACGTGTACCGTTAGTAGTTTGTGATTTGAAATTCTATTGTATAGTGTACGATGGAATATAGACCAAGTTTAGCTATAAAATACAAAAGGAAAAAAAAAGACCGACGGATTTGAAGTTCTACTATAAAATAGGCCATGGAATATGTGATAGTATACGATGGAAGATGTGGCAAGTTAGCTATAAAATACATCAACAAGTGTATTTAGGGGAAAATGAAGTTTTTTTTTTCTTTATCAAATGTGTACCATTAGTAATTTGTGCGAGAACCAAAAATAAAAAAGGGATGAGTTTATGTTTGTTAAAAAAAAAGGAAAAAACGACGGATTCCCCGAAAATATTTGTGTGTGGCACTTCAATTAATCCGAACTTAAATAAAACGTAATACAATGAAAATGTGAAGCGATCCGAGACATATTCAAAATAATCCAGTAAGTCAAGAGTAATCCACACAACATACGGTAACAATGATCCAAAAGTAATCAAGAAGAATTTTGATGGAACTATTTTTGTTTGAACACACTTCTATAGTGTTTGAACACAAGGGGAGTTTATAGTGTTTGAACACAAGGGGATTTCACTTTCGACACTATTGTGCTGGATCACACATCTTGTGAGAAGACTTTTTCTAAGTCCGAGAGAGGAGAAGAGGATGCGTTCAATTTATTAACGATGATGATGCGTACGGGTGCGAGGGTTGGAGGGTAACCAAAATCCCCATTTTCAGACCATGCTGGCAAACTGGGTATTTTCACATGGTTATGTGGTGAGATATGTTAAAATCTTTTTAGTTCTTTTCTTGTTTTATCTTTTTTCCTCATTGCACTTTCTAACAATATTTAAATTTTTTGTGATTTGTAGAATATTCCAATTCCATTTGCTAGAACACACGACATGTTGTGAAACAAGACCGTGGAACTACGAAGTGCCACAAGAGAATCATGGCCTGCTAGAATTGTAGCTTCTGTCGCAAACTATCAACAAGTTCGTTTAAGCGGATTGAATGATTTCATTACGGACAATGACCTAAATGTTGGAGATGAATGTAGCTTTGAAGTCGTTGATCAACCTAGAGAAAATCACATCGCGTTTAATGTGGGGTTTATCAAACGTCCAAGATCTTAAAAATAGTTCCATCAAAATTCTTCTTGATTACTTTTGGATCATTGTTACTGTATGTTGTGTGGATTACTCTTGACTTACTTTTGGATTATTTTGAATATGTATGGATCAGTTTCACATTTTCATTGTCTTACACTTTATTTAAGTTTGGATTAATTGTTTGAATTAAGTTGTTTTTATGATTTTGATTGTATCAGTGCTAGCCTATAAACGTCACTCAGTGTAACGTTGGTATCGCAAAACCAACGCCAGGTACGCCGACGAAATGCCACATTTTTTAACCAACGTTAACAAATCTGATGTTGGTTTGCAATACCGACGTCCCAAAGGATATGCCGTTTAACAAACATAAACTCATTAAGTTTTGGAGTCAAAAACATCGGGAGTAGTGACGTTTATTTTTGGTTCCAACGTCAGAGTTGGTGGCATTATAGCAGCAACAAAACATTCATTTCTGGACTAAAAGACGTCACCAAGTCTGACGTTTATTATACATACGAACGTAAGTTGTACTGACGTTGGGTTGGATGCCGGATGGAAAATCCAATGACCGATCGGAAAACTCTAAAAAAACTTTATTTTCCCTTAATTAATGGTGTTTCAAGCCATGGAATATGAATTTTGATTCCATTTTGCTTCCATATTGTTTGAAAATGATATTTGGGTGAAAAAGGTTGAAGTATATGTAATGAATTTTGATGAGGAAGAATGTTGAAAAAGATGAAGATGAATTTTGATGATGAAGAAGGTTGAAGAAGATGAAAATGAATTTTGATGATGAAGAAGGTTGAAGAAGATGAAAATGAATTTCGATGATAAAGAAACTTGTAGAGGATGAAGATGGAGATGGAGATGAATGTTGTTTATTGTGGTGACAATAAAGAAATAAATATAGATGATAATTTGGAGACCAAGGAAAGACGAATAAAGATTTCATTGGAGATGACGCATTAAAGATCCTATTGGCGGTTGCAGCTACCCATAGATTGCGACCCGCGGTTTCGTCAGTTTGTATTCAAACCTCACTTAGGAAAAGTCCATGATCATACCGGTTACTGTACGCGTTTATTTATTTTGTGCTTGTATTTACTTTATATGATACGATAGATGCATGACTATGAACGATCTAGATAAATATAGATGAATGTTTTTTTTGCTCTGACTAGCTATATTGAACTTATTGGCCATGTAATGTATGATGTATTTATGTTACTTCTATCGGCACAACGAAATTACTCAGGGCGCCACGATTACTCACAGCACCTTGTAAATCACTCTTGACACCACATTAAATGTTTTTATTATTTTGAACAACATAACGTTGGTGGAACCGACGGCCGTTTGCAGTACTAGCGTCACTAAAATTGATGTCGGAATACCAAATCACTTTTTATATTCTTTAGACCGTTTGACACGTGATCTTATTTTCACCAAATGAATGAACACGAGATCAATGACGTATTCATTATTGATAAGAAAGAGAAATGCCGTATAGAAAATGAATGAAACACATTTTCAAGCATATTAATGATCTGGAAGCTAAGGCGTCCCGGATGATTTGACCGTGCAGTTATAGTCCGCTTATTTTTTTTTCTATAATGTTCATTACGTAAAGTCGAAGCTAAAGGGATCGAATTTATGGCATTGTTCTCCGATACATCATATTGTGGTTTATTTTGTAGGTGGAAACTCCTGATAGGGATGGAAGAGAAGTGATTCACAATCTTCACGTCTCAAAGAAAGAGCTACCTCTTGCAGAGAATGTGATATGTTTATGTTGCTCTCTTTGTCTTGTGCCTTGAATTTGTTATGGTTTAAGCTTACGTGATTTATTTCACATTGAGGATCTATTCTTTGGTATTATCATTGGTAACAATTTATGTTGTCCCGCCGTGCCTTGCACGGCTCACATTCACTAATATATATATATATATATATATATATAATATATATATATATATATATAAAAAGACAGTATAAATATATACATAAACATATCGCATAGACAAAATATTATAGAGCTGACAATGACTCTTAACACATAAGAGGCGAACACGGAACATATTAGGTAAAGATTTGAGTTGAACACACAGAGCAAGAATAACTAGAAGTTCGGATTATATGACACAGTGTGAAGATTTAAGGGTAAATAACCGGACTTTAAAAGATTTATACGATAAGATATGCATAAACACGGATAACTAATCTAATCACGAAAAGATTGGACCTTTTCACATAGACAAAAAGATCAAAGGCGTTTTGACATTTTTAAAACTTGGATTCACAGAACCAACATATCATGCATCACGAATTTGTTAAGTTACACAACATTTAGAGACAAGACATCAAGCTCATTACTTTCAAGAATAAAAATCGAGATTAACAGAGCACTCACACATTTGAAAATATTGATCAAGATTTGACCAGGGATTAAAATGAATTTTACAGATTAGTCAGAAAGTAGAAAATATTCGATCTAGGCAGCATCCCATATTTTACAAGATAGAATAACTGTTTTGGAAGAAAACAAAAACAAAAGATTGAGCCTTTTAAATAGACAACGAGATAAAATACAAAACAGGAAAGGGAGTACCTGATTTTTTTGCAGATTTTATTGAAAAGGACATCATTGACCTCAGCTCAGCCTTCATCGGTCTCAGCACTGTATAAAAGACATTAAAAGTGATGCCTTTTCGTCTTAATCTCAAGTCTGGCGCATCTACCATCACAGCAGTTGGCTTTAAGCAGCAGTCCATGTTCGAACATATGAAAGAGAAAAATCCAAGGGAAAGAGTTGCAGAGATACCAAGAGAGAAATAGATATATATAAAAGAAGGTGAAAGAGAATGTCGGGTGAGAAAGGATTCTCTCAAAAGAGCCGAAAGAGGAAGAAAGACGTTGAGATTTGCAGAGATAATTCAGAGCAAGCAATGATATATTTCGGATGAAAAAAGTTTAGGTGTTCAAAGCAATTAATGGAATCTATTGAAACAAAGGAAATGATAATGGATTTTTCAGAAAGGGAGTGAAGTAACCGAGTGGCTTTCTCGGGAAAAGGTTCAAGGAGTGGGGCTCATGATAAAAGTGGGGAGGTGTATGGTTTGTAAAAAGTCATTTGACAAAAGGATTATGGTAGATATTAGGTTACATAGATTAAAGAATGATGGGCCAGAAGGTTATTGGGCTCGGTTTAGTTAAATATGAGGATAGACACCATAAATATTACCGCGAGACTTGTCTTTGCTTAAGCACAAAAGATAGCACGGTTGCCAAAATTAAAAGAAAGAGGAAGCAGGCCTTATGAAAAATATTCCTTTGTATATTATACTAGTAAAATGAAACGCCGTGCAATGCACGGTGTGCCCATGCTATACGTTTTCACTTATTGCGTGTGCTTATATATGAATTTATGAAAGATGTAATCAGCCTAAAACATAAAACTTCCTAAGTGCCAAATACAGTAAGCTAATGTTCCAGATCCATATATATCATACAAAACAAAGCATTATCCATCTTCTTACACAACAACATCTAGGGAACTGTTCAAACCATTTGCATACACAGTCTTGATACATAAATAAAAGGTTCATCCATCTCGGGAAAGACTAAACATGCTATTAGTAACCATCAGTGTTCATCTTGCTTTGAAACAAACTAATGGCTTCTAATACGTCATGCAGGCATCACAAAAGAAAAGTATAACACAGACAAAAGAGGTTTTTCATGTTTTAGTTGAGCGCTATGTATATGAACAGGAAAAACTAATTTTGTTTCAGTTTTCCTTTTGTTTTCTTCACAGGAATTTCAATGAACAGTGAATTGACCACCATGGTTTGCAGCGGACCATCATCATCAATAAGGTCAATCTTCACCGTAGTTGTGCATTTCTCCTCATCACCAAAATAGAGAACTGGCTTACAACCTGACTCGCCTGCATCAACAACAAACATATTCTGACACCATCACACGCCCTTAAAACAAAAAATGAAATCTGATAAGCCAAAATTGAATTGAAAACTCAGTAAATCCAAGAAATCATGTTACACAATGTCCCCCAGATAAAACCATTGACTGTGAAACCTATAATATTTGTAGCCAATCAGTATAAATGATTGCAGGAAGAAATATATGCCTTAAAGAAAAAACCAAAACATGCAAGATTAATAATCCACTTGTATTTTACTTAAAAAATACCTCTTCTTCAGCCTCTTTCAGTTGCATTGCAGAGAACGGAATGACTTGTTCAGCATCAAGTGAGTAAATCTCAGCATATGCAGTACCAGATGCATCGCCCATGAGGACTCCAATGTGGCATATAATTAAACATACATAGGTGATCATGGGTCTGTCACTACATTAAAAGAAATTTATTACGAAGTAATTCTGACCTAACACTGATAGGATCCGGTTCATCGCACGAGGAACAAGGCATTTCCATTTCATGTCCAAGTTTTAAGTTCAATGGCAAGTTTTGCAGGCCATGTACCAAAAATCTATCATGTCCTAGTATCAGATTTAATTTCTCAGCTATCCATGCAATCTTGATCTACTGGAATGAAAATATTGGAAGAAATGAGTTGACCAAAAGAAGTTACATGTAAAGGCTGATTGTACTTTAACGGAACACCTAACAGCGTAGAAGAATTACAGTTTCCAATGTTGTCATTGCATTCGATATAGGCATCACATACCCACTTTTGTTTACACTGGATCCACCCCTAGAACCCATCCAAAACAGTTTAGTGCGAACCGAAAAATCAGATAGTTAAACGAAGAAGAGGAGTTGCAATATCTAAAACCATATCATCATGGTGAATTATCACATATAAATGCAGAAGAGCCAAATCCAAAACCAGCAAAAAGAGAATTACTAGAGTACCACGAGTCCATAACTTCAAGCAGCCCCATTCTCCTATAAAGAAAACATTTTTTTGACATTGTTGATACCGTTTTTCATGTATACCTAGTGACAACTTCCTAATTTCATGAACAAAATGCAAAACTAACTCAATCATAAGCTTACAAAATTTCTGGAATAGGAAGATCTTTGAGCCTTGCAGTTCTGAATGATTTCGTTGTCTATAAACATTTGCACTTCAGCTTGCAAAAACACATATTATTGCGAGAAATATCTAAAAAAATAAGGAAAAACTTGCAAACACTAACCATACAAGCAATAATTTTTCATGGTTTGGTAGTCTTGATGTATGAACTTTGGACTACTATCCAATTGCAGACCGGGCCAATATAAAAAGCCAAAGAGTTCCATGAACTTTTTGTAAAGAATATCACGGAAAAACATGAAGCTTTCTACGAGAAATAAAAAATGAAGCAACTATTATAAAGGTGTGCTTTACGATTGATGCATATGAGGAATACCTGTCCAACAAAGCATTTTTGTTTTGTATATGACATTTTTATTCCATGACCAATTACACCATCAAAAAACCTGAACCTGTATCATGACACACACAAAATAAACAACTATCCCAAAATTAGAAACATCAATTGAACCTGGAGCTTTAAAATTATAGATTTTCGTATATATCACAATAACGTACACACAATCTAATATATTATGCAATATGAAGAATGTTAGATCCAATACTCAAGATGGAAATGCATAAAAGCAACAAATCATACAACAACACAATACCTCCATACACATATTTTAAAGATGAGCATCCATACATGTTACATGTTTATATCAACAAAGTATGGTGAAAGCCTTCTTTACAGAGATCAATGAAACATTTTCTCTATGAACCATGGGGTGCAAGCTGTTGACTTTTATAGGATTGAAGATGCTTCAAATCCAATGTGGGAGAGCTCAGAGAACCTACATCCTACAAATTTTGTCAAGTTTAGCGATTCCATAATAAGATTCAAAATAACCAGAGAACAAGTTCTTAGTTGTCAAAAATCAACAGACAAAAAGGATGTCATACATTGAACAATAACAAAATAAATGAATGGATGAGCGAAATGAATGAACTGCAATAAGCCGCCGTTCATCAATGGCATCAGGAAATGTTATGTCATTGTATGCTTATGAAGGTGTGCTACTACAATAAGCCATTGCATGGTACAAGATGAAGATCTAAAGAATAAACAACTCACCCAAAGGGAAAAACCTCGACAAAAATTCTTCAGCTCCAAGTAGTTATGTATGTATGTCACACGAACAGTAAAATAGAATAAAGAACAAAATTACCTCATACAAAATATTGTATGAGTAAAGCAACGGAACAGAGCAATCAAAAAAATTTGAAGAAAAAAGCAAAACCACCCAAAAATTTTCTCCATTCAAGGCCACCATGCCAAGATAGTAATGAAATTCCGCAAGACAACATATATTCTCTTCACATAATTAGACATGTGTACACCAAATCCGTAACAACATTAGAAGTTTTAACAAAGAAAAAAAGGTGTAATCTTCAAATATCGTTGAAGAAATTTTTACCAATGGGAATAAAAACCCCATAAAAAACAGAAATTGCAAAATATATACCTCAAGGTAATTTTTGCTTGTACTTCTCAAATCACCGACACTGTAGAATCTCTGACCTTAAGATTCAAAAAATCTTAAAAGAGATATCAAAGTTAATTAGTAAGTAAAAAATAGATCTTAAAGAAAAAACATTGGGAATATTTAAATTTCTTTGAAGAAACTTTTACCATTAGGAATAAAAAACCCATAAAAAATCCAAAATATATACCTCAAGGTAAATTTAGCTTGTACTTCTCGAATCAGGGACACAATAGAATTTGTGGCCTTAACATCCAGCTACTCTTGAAAGAGATATCAAACTTAATCAGAAAGTAAAAAAATACATCTTAAAGAAACATCAATTTAGGTTGAAACAGATACATGATATATTGACAAATAGATGCATACATTTCAAAGGCAAACAGTGTAGAGCCTTCTTTTAAACTAACACGCCTAGAAACGTTTAATAAATGAAAAAACTTTACCTGAGAAGAAGCAGTAATTGCAGACAGTTCGATCCGCTCCTGATGCAAAAATATAAAATGCCACGAACATATGAAGTACATAAATTAAGCAATAAATAGTGAAAATGAATACCAGAGCTAAACTATGAAGAAAGGTGTGTTCTAAGTAATAAACATAAACAATCCTTATTTGACAACCCAAATAACACACAAAAAACCTACGCAAATGTCAAAGGTTGTAGCTTTTCATGTTTATCTGATGAAGAAACAAAATATTCAAGAGATAATCATCTTCTTCTTTAAATCAAACTCGTAAAAGAGTGGCTTTGATTTGTGATTAAAAACTTGACAGGCTCAGCACCTCAGCCTCAAGAAATCCTGCCTCGATCTCACTTCGGCAACCCGAAAGGACAGAATATTTGAAGAGATAAAGCAAATAGGTCGATTGCCATCTCCTAGGAATTGTATGAGACCATCTCAGCCATGGGAGTTTGTCGGGATAAACAGCCGTGTAATGATGCTTTCGACAAAGTACTCCTACCGGTTGCGTATCAATTACATTTTTTTTTATTTTTAAAACAAGTCTTACGATGGAAGCTTCGACATTAAAAAACTAAAAAATAAAATAGAACATTAACAAGAAAAAAAAAATAAAGGCCTCCTTGTTTTTTTGGGCCAACACGTAAAAAAGCCTGCTAGTCACTAAAAGGCTGAACGAATTCCCCAAAAGAGCTTTAGGAATAATTTGCTCAAATAATTCATCCGATGAACACGTCACCCAGCTCTTCCTTCTTATTTAGATAGGAGGATAATAGGAAATATTAATATAAAAATATGACATGTAAATATAAACTTGATAATTTTTAAAACATGTCACATAAAATACAATTATTGTAACATAATAAATTGTAGAGTAATTATGAAATATATTGCCAGAATCAAATATTTTGAAATATATCAACACAAAAACTCAATAAATGTGCCCCACGCCAACCATACGTGGGCACCTGTCAACTTTGTGGTGTCAAGGGCGATTCCGTGAAACGGTGTCACTCTTTATCTTGTTATGATACTAACACCACTTATGCTTCCTCACATGCTTCTTCATTATAGCATCCCTGCCAACAAGCTCATGCGGTTCTCATGTTTCTGAACCTTGGATTTTGGACACCGGGGCTTCTCACCACGTGACTTAAGATTTGGATCATTCATCCCTTCACTTGCCTTATGCTGGTTAGGAGGATCTCATGCTCGGAGATGGGACAATAATCCTCATCACAAATACGGGTCCTACCTCTCTCCATACCTCTAATGCTACTTTTAATTTAGATAATGTCTTATGCATTTCAGATATTCAAAAGCAACTCATCTCCGTATCCAAATGACGTGCCACTTATAACGGTTTCATTGAATTCTTACCAACCTCTTTATTTGTGAAGGATCACCAGACCAACCATTGCCTCCTCTGAGGGGACTCTAAAGATGGTGTTTATGTTTGGACCAAGGCACCCCTCTTGGCCTTCACCAGCACCACAACCTTCAAAACTAACTACATCGATGCTTGGGTCATCCACATGCCTCTGTTATTCAGTTTCTTATTACTCGTAATAATTTCTGTCTCGCCATCAAATTTAAGTCACGGTGTTGTTTGTTCTTGCAAAAAAGTCACAAACTTCCTATTAATGTTTCTACAATGAAGTTGTGTCGTCCTTTCAAGGTTATTTCTAGTGATCATTGGACTTCTCCATGCATTTCTGTGAATGGTTATCATTAATATATTTTTTCGCTTCACTTGTTATGTTTGGTTTTATCATGTCATTCATAAATCTAAGTTGCTATACTTTTCCTTAAATGTAAGTCCCTCGTTGAAAACAACTTTGACATATAAATTAAAACACTCTACATAGATAATGGTCAGGAATATATTGGTCTTCCTGTCTGATTCCGATATCACACATATTATTACCCCTCCCCACACACTTGAACCCAATGTCTATTTTGAACGCCGTCACCTTCACATCATCAAAACTGGTCTCACCCATCTCACTCAATCCTCCATCCCCCACGTATATTGCATACGCCTTTGCAACCAATATTTACTTCATCAACTGTATTCCCACTTCTACCTTGTCTATGAGTGACCCATATGGCTTTTTTGAATGCCTTTGCAACTATATTGGTCTTGCTCCTTTCCTGTCTGATTCCGATATCACACACATTACTACCCCTCCCCCACACACTTGAACCCAATGGCTATTTTGAACCCCGTCACCTTTCACATCATCAAAACTGGTCTCACCCATCTCACTCAATTCCTCTATCCCCCACTCATATTGGCCGTACATCTTTGCAACATGTATTTACTTCATCAACTGTATTCCCACTTCTACCTTGTCTATGAGTGACCCATATGAATAAAAAAATTCCATCTCCCCAAATTACCTTAAACATCATATTTTTGCTGCCTCTGCTACCCAAGGTTATGTCCCTACTCCACCGACAAACTTGACTAATGTTCCAAACCGTGTGTCTTTCTTGGCTATTTCCTCACCCAAAGCACGCACTTTTGTATGGACCTCTTCACTCACCGTATTTACACATCCTATTATGTTAAATTTGTTGAAGATGTTTTTCATTTTGCCCACGCTCCTATGTTGAAATTTATGAAATAGAAAATACAAGACAAAAAAAAAATGCAGAATTCTCATTTATCAGAAAGTATTCAAGTTAAGTTACAATGGGTATGTTGAGAGGTAATTATAGATCATACTCTTAATGTTATGTTCAAGTTGGTTACAAAAACTAACAAACTAAGCCGACTAATATCTCAATTGATCAGCTTTGATAAATATGTTCTTGACAGCTTCATGTCGGAGTTTGTGCTTCTCAGCCAACACTTTCAAGTCTGAATATGTTCTTCACATCTGACAACTTCAAGTCTGAATTTGTTCTTATTTTCAGTTGTGTATTATGATATCATAAGTGTATGCACATCATTATTGCATCCGACACTCATTTATGTAGATCATATATGTTAACACCCCCAAGCTGAAAGTGGTAACAAAACCAGCTTGCACATCATGCTTGATCTAACAGTCATTTATTTAGTGCAATGTGGCTGAAAAATCTTGGAAATGCCAACCTTATCCAACAAGTATCATAAGATAGGTGCATCCAAATCCTTAAGATAATATCAACAAGCCGTTCCTTATTATGAGCTGACATGAGTTTGACCAACCCTGATTTCACCTTCTCTCTGATCATATGACAGTCAATTTCAATGTGCTTTGCTTTGTTTTGATTATTGCAAAAATACTCCAAACAAAATGGCGCCGTTGCCGGGGAGGTGTTGTTTTTGATGTGTTTTTACTGTTTTAGGTGATAAAGAAAGCACTTAGGTGTCTTTGAAGTGGTTTTTCCGAGTTTTTTTTACGCTCTCGTTTTTTCGTTACGCTCGCAATCTGTCGAACGCACGTTACGGATTTCGAACGCCCGTTCGACACTGCGAACGGACGTTTAACTCTTTTGAACGAGCGTTTGTTTTTGCATGGCGGCGTTCGTTTCGAACGCCCTCTCTGTTTTTCCGCCGCTTCTCTGTTTTATTTTTTCGTCGTTCCTGGATCCCTTCTTCCGTTTGACTCCGGTTCAAACAAGGCACTCTTATCTTTGATCCGAGCTCGAACGATCTATAGTTCGTCCCAATCGCCGAAGAATCCGTTCTCATACCCAAATTGTTGAAGAAAATTTGGAAGAAAAATTCCGGAAAGAAATTGAAGAGTTTGTCTTCGAGATGGCTGACGATACAAGGACCCTAGCTGATTATGCCAGACCGGGCATGGTCGAGTTCATCTGGAGTTATCATACCTGCCATTGCGGCTCCAACGTTTGAGCTTAAACTCGCTTTCGATTCAAATGATGCAACATGCATCTATTTTTCATGGGTACCAATCTGAAAATCCTCACACCCATATCCATACATTTCTTGAAATCTGTGGTACTACAAAGTTACAAGGTGTTGGTGAGGATGTCATTAAACTCAAGCTGTTTCCATTCTCCTTGAAAGGTGAAGCCAAGGAATGGTACAACTCTTTACTCGTTGAGTCTATCACAACATGGGAGGAATTGGAGAGGGAATTTTTAAGTCAATACTTTCCTCCATCTAAGGATTTGCTCGGTGTCTTAGTGATATTTATACTTTCACTCAGCAGCCCAATGAATCTTTCTTCGAAGCTTTCAAGAGATTTAAATCTTTACTCAGAAAATGCCCCCATCACGGATTAGACTTGCAAAGGCAAGCTAATACGTTTTATAGTGGTTTGACCGAGATGACCAAAGGAATGGTCAACAGCTCTAGTGGTGGGACATTTTTTAAGTAGACCCCACAAGAAGGATGGGCGTTGTTTGAAGATATAGCAAAATACAACTATGCTCCTTCGTACCAAGCTATCCAAGCACCTGCACCTAAAATCGAAGAAGTAAATATGCATAATCAATTGATTTCCTTACTTCAACAACAGGTTGCTAATCTTTCCATGAATTCGAATTCTCAGTCTATGAATCAGCTTCAACAAAACGCCCAAGTTATGTTTTGCGATAATTGCAATCAAGTTGGCCATGTGTTTGGTCAATGTCAATTTCCACCTAACTATCAAGTCAATGCTATCCAACATGCGAGGTAGTATACGCCGATAGTTTGCCAGACTTGTGCTGTAGAGGGACATACGTCTCCTGCTTGTCCTAGGAATGGGCAAAATCCTGAAGTCAATGCATTTTATGGCCAATCCAATCAAAGACTCCCGAATCAATATTCTGGTCCAGGCAATTTCCAAAATCAGGGGTATAACCCAGGTTCTCAGAACGTCAATAGGAACCCAAATAACTATCAGAATCAATCTTCGGGTTTTCCTACGTCTACTCAAAGATTCAATCAAAACTAGCCTAACAATTCTACTCCTGCTTCTGGTAATAGGCCCAGTCAATCTTTTAGTCAGAGTTCTCAAAATCCTCCTGGATTTCCTATCCCAAATGAAATTGTTACGAGGTTGGAAGAGCAAACAAAGACGATCAAGAACCTCGAGAGACAATTGGGACAGTTGGCTGAACAGCTTGCTTCCAGACCACCTGGACATTTGCCAAGTTTTACTGAGAAAAACCCCAGTGGAAGTGGTCAAGTCAATCAAGCTAATCTGAGTCAATGTACTGCTCTTGCTCCATCTCCTTCCTACGAGTCAAGAAGATACTAATGCCATCGGCTTGAGATCCGGCACTCAACTCTGCGGTCCACGAGAACCGGGGAAACCACTAGCCCCTCTGCCGGTGGAAGTGCGGGGAGGGGAGTTGAGAAGGCCTATTTCCCCAATCCGATAAAGAGCGCTCGTGAGACTAATCCCCGAGGGATGAGGCGGAAGGATCGAAGCGAGACGCGCTGTGAGCGATGAGAAATCTATTGAGAAAGCGGATGAGCGCGTGAGGACGAGGAGTTGAAAAATCGTAAGATGGAAAGATCTTGAGGACCAAGCCGTGAGCTCCTCTCTTAAGAAAGTCTTTTCGAGAAGACGAGTTGAAGAAGCTTCCGTTCCCTCCGAGAAAGACTAGTATTCCTTTATGTGAAGACAAGAAATATGAGAAGGTACTCAACCTCTCGAAAAACACCCGGAGTTAACTTGCCATTATCGACGTGTTGGTTGAGATGCCCAAGTATACTAAATTTATAAAGGATGTAGTCTCGTCTAAGAAGAAGTTAGAGGGCATGGAAAGGTTGGTTGGTGAAGAATGTTCCATGATGAGTTATGAAGATTTACCTGTTAAGAAAGGTGATCCTGGACGATTTGTCCTTACTTTGCAGATTGGAGGTCTTATTTTCCCTAATTCTTTATGCGATTTAGGAGCTTCAATTAGTCTTATGCCTCTATATGTTTGTCAACAACTCCAATTAGACCATCTTTTGGAACCTACCACTATGAGTATTCGGTTCGCGCAGACGGATCATCCAAGAAAGCAACGGGGATTTTAAAGGATTTGTTGGTTCGGGTCGATCGATTTACCTTTCTGTGGATTGGTATGTCTTAGACATCCAACAACCCAATACACCCACGATTCTTGGACGACCACTTTCTGTCTCTTGCTAGAGCCTTTATCGATTGTGATGATGGGGCTAAAGTGACTTTGCCAACACGCAAAGTCACTTTAGCCCCATCATCACAATCGATAAGGGCTCTAGCAAAGTAGACGAAAAGGGTCGTCCAAGAATCGGGGTGTATTGGGTTGTTGGATGTCTAAGACATACCAATCGACAGGGAAGGTAAATCGATCGACCTGAACCAACAAATCCTTTAAAATCCCCGTTGCTTTCTTGGATGATCGGTCTGCGAACTGAATACTCATAGTGGTAGGTTCCAAAAGATGGTCTAATTGGAGTTGTTGACAAACATATAGAGGCATAAGACTAATTGAAGCTCTTAAATCGCATAAAGAATTAGGGAAAATAAGACCTCCAATCTGCAAAGTAAGGACAAATCGTCCAGGATCACCTTTCTTAACAGATACATCTTCATAACTCATCATGGAACATTCTTCACCAACTAACCTTTCCATGCCCTCTAACTTCTTCTTAGACGAGACTACATCCTTTATAAATTTAGTATACTTGGGCATCTCAACCAACACGTCGATAATGGCAAGTTAACACGGGTGTTTTTCAGAGGTTGAGTACCTTCTCATATTTCTTGTCTTCACATAAAGGAATACTAGTCTTTCTCGGAGGAACGGAAGCTTCTTCAACTCGTCTTTCGAAAAGACTTTCTTAAGAGAGGAGCTCACGGCTTGGTCCTCAAGATCTTTCCATCTTACAGATTTTTCAACTCCTATCCTCACGGGCTCATCCGCTTTCTCAATAGATTTCTCACTGCTCACAGGCACGTCTGCTTCAGATCCTTCCGCCTCATCCCTCGGGGGATTAGTCTCACGAGCGCTCTTTATCGGATTGGGGAAATAGGCCTTCTCAACTCCCCCTCCTGCACTTCCACTGGCAGGAGGGGCTAGTGGTTTCCCTGGTTCTGTGGACCAGAGAGTTGAGTGCCGGATCTCAAGCTGATGGCATTAGTATCTTCTTGACTGTAGGAAGGAGATGGAGCAAGAGCAAGACATTGACTCGCATTAGCTTGATTGACTTGACCACTTCCACTCGGGGTTTTTCTCGTAAAACTTGGCAAATGTCAGTGGTCCGGAAGCAAGTCTGTTAAAGCCTAACCGTCCCAATTGTCTCTCGAGGTTCTTGATCGTCTTTGTTTGCTCTTCCAACCTCGTAACAATTTCATTTGGGATAGGAAATCGGGGAGGATTTTGAGAACTCGACTAAAAGATTGACCGGGCCTATTACCGAATGGAGTAGAATTGTTAGGCCGATTTTGATTGAATCTTTGAGTAGACGTAGGAAAACCCGAAGATTGATTCGATAGTTATTTGGGTTCCTATTGACGTTCGAGAACCCGGGTTATACCCCCGATTTTGGAAATTGCCCGGACCGAATATTGATTCGGGAGTCTTTGATTGGATTGGCCATAAAATGCATTGACTTCAGGATTTTGCCCATTCCTAGGACAAGCGGAGACGTATGTCCTCTACAAAGACAAGTCCGGCAAACTATCGGCGTACACTACCTCGCATGTTGGATAGCATTGACTTGATAGTTAGGTGGAAATTGACATTGACCAAACACATGGCCAACTTGATTGCAATTATCACAAAACAGAACTTGGGCGTTTTGTTGAAGCTGATTCATAGACTGAGAATTCGAATTCGTGGAAAGATTAGCAACCCGTTGTTGAAGTAAGGAAATCAATTGATTCGCATATTTACTTCTTCGATTTTAGGTGTGTGTGCTTGGATAGCTTGGTACGAAGGAGCATAGTTGTATTTTGCTATATCTTCAAACAACGCCCATCCTTCTTGTGGGGTCTTCTTCAGAAATGTCCCACCACTAGAGCTGTTGACCATTCCTTTGGTCATCTCGGTCAAACCACTGTAAAACGTATTAGCTTGCCTTTGCAAGTCTAATCCGTGATGGGGGCATTTTCTGAGTAAAGATTTAAATCTCTTGAAAGCTTCGAAGAAAGATTCATTGGGTCATTTGAGTGAAAGTATAAATATCACTAAGACACTTTCGAGCGAGCCTTAGATGGAGGAAAGTATTGACTTAAAAATTCCCTCTCCAATTCCTCCCATGTTGTGATAGACTCAACGGGTAAAGAGTTGTACCATTCCTTGGCTTCACCTTTCAAGGAGAATGGAAACAAACTTGAGTTTAATGACATCCTCACCAACACCTTGTAACTTTGTAGTACCACGCATTTCAAGAAATGTATGGATATGGGTGTGAGGATTTTCGATTGGTACCCATGAAAAATAGATGCATGTTGCATCATTTGAATCGAGCAGTTTAAGCTCAAACGTTTGAGCCGCAATGGCCGGTATGATAACTCCAGGATGAACTCGACCATGCCCGGTCTGGCATAATCAGCTAGGGTCCTTGTATCGTCAGCCATCTCGAAGACAAACTCTTCAATTTCTTTCCGGAATTTTTCTTTCAAATTTTCTTCAACAATTTGGGTATGAGAACGGATTCTTCGGCGATTGGGACGAACTATAGATCGTTCGAGCTCAGGATCAAAGATAAGAGTGCCTTGTTTGCTCCGAGTTAACATAAACCGGAGTCAAACGGAAGAAGGGATCCAGGAATGACAGAAAAAAATAAAACAGAGAAGCAGCAGGAAAAACAGAGAGGGCGTTCTGAAACTGAACGCCAGTGCAAAAACAAACGCTCGTTCAAAAGAGTTAAACATCCGTTCAGAGTGTCGAACGGGCGTTCAAAATCCATAACGTGCGTTCGACAGCATTGCGAGCGGAACAAACAAAACAGAAAGCGTAAAAAACTCGTAAAAACCACTTCAAAGACACCTAAGTGCTTTCTTTATCACCTAAAACAAGAAAAACACATCAAAAACAAGACCTCCCCGGCAACGGCGCCATTTTGTTTGGAGTATTTTTGCAATAATCAAAACAAACTAAATTTATAAAACCGATACTTACAATGCAAACCAACTCCTAACCGACCGAATATCGGGTAGTTGCTAGTACAGGAGGGTAAGTAAGGGTGTCGATCCACAGGGAGATGGTTCGATGAACACGTCTTATGTTTTAGATTTAAAAGCTAGCAATTGCATAGACAGAGAATCGAAGTTGATTCAAAGCTATGAAAGGATCGTTCGGACTGAAAGTTTAAAGTGCAGAGAAATTAGATTAACAAAGCAGAAAAAATAAACTAAGGCTTAAATCTATGAAATTGATCAACAAGCAATTTGGGAAAAAAGGCGGCAAACATTGGATCAACAATTTACTCAAAAATTAAAGGTGATCTTATAACGATTTACTGCGTTTCTTAAAGGAGGCGGGTCCACCTATTCTAAAGCAAAACGATCTAATCTCTCAAAACGTTCTATTCAATTAACAAGCAAGGTGTAAATCTTTCGATTTAATGACCTAAACAACAACTGAGCAACTCTCGTTTTAGCTAACCGATTTTTCAATCAAAAAGCAAGGTGTTCTTAATTCACGTAATTTTCATTCAGAAAACAATTAAGCATTCATCATCTCTCGATGTAAATGAAATTAAACCATAAAACGAGCTAAAAGATCTGACCTCTATTGAAGAACACAGTACATCAGAATAAGAAACCCAGAATTAATGAGAAAATTGCATCCCCAATGCTGCCAAATTTGATTTAGCTATCCATAGAGTGAATGATTACAATGCTTGAAGAGAAATCCATAAAATCTAAGTTTAAAAGTAATTGAATCTAAGAAACCCAGCCACCAAGAAGGTTTTTGGGACTGTTTTTGCTGAGAGAATTTCGATCTGAAAAAATTAAATCTAATAATCTCCATCTCTGTGATTACAACTGAGGTCTATTTATGGAAAGCAAAGAAATCCGCGCAGATTGAACGCGCATTTCATTGATGGAACGCCCGTCCAAACTCTTTGAATTAAACTTTTCTCCCCGGACGCCGCTTGACATTTTGGACGCCCGTTCGTACTTCGAACGTCCGTTCGACTTGTAACAAAGATTCTCGTTGTTGATGCAACGGATTCTCGTTATTTGTTAGCTCACCTTCTCTCCTCTAACAACTTGGAAACCACTTGATCTTATCCTTGATGGCTCTTATCTCTTATCCACCTCATCCTTGTGATGTCAACATTATCTATATCATAAATATTGCAAAACATAATACAATTCCAAAATAATATGAGATTCATAATTAACCCAAAGAATTAAGGCTTATTTGCAATTTATTTATTTAAGAACCACTTTACTCAATAATTCTATTTTAGGCCCAATTCCAATGCAAATATTACTAATGTGGGGAAATTTTATAGGAAAGATATCGTAAAAATTCATATAAAATAGCCCTTAACAACTCCCCCACACTTAGCTTTTTGCTAGTCCCTAGCAAACCAAAACATCGCCCCGGTTCGAAATTGAGAAATATAGACGACCATATAATGTATAGTATAGAGATTTAGAAGTTCACCCTTATATGTGTGTGCACAAACCATATTAAACTTCCACTATATCCAACTTGAATCAAGTTCAAGCAAAACTAGCTAATACCACAATTAGACTAAGTATAGATTACTTGTACCCTAGAAAACATCTTATGTCATGAAAAAGACAACGAAGGTATTCAGACCTTTCCGACATACTTAGAGGATAGTCCCCGCAAAGATATCTCTTAGTTTATACTGGGTATAAGGTATACGATAACTAAGCCTTGATCTTTATTTATTCTAATTTTCCAATTTGATTCCGTTTTCACTTTTTATGCACATCAGAATAAGCTTTTGCTCGTCATAGCAGAATAGGACATTTCGTGATAATGCCCTAACTACCCAAATCATAAAGCAGCTTTTTCTGATTGTCGTGAGCTTTTGGTTATCATAGCAGAATAGGACATTTCGTGATAATGCCCTAACTTACTCCAATCATCGACCAGCTTCTGACACGGCTCTTTATATTATTTACTATTTTGCTTATACGAGATTTCTGGCTGGCAGCAGTTCTAAGCCATAAGCTATACAAACTTACTGAGCATAACACCTCAAGCAGAAACTTATTAATTCAAGACTATAGTCACGTTTTTACTTATCGCATTCAAACTTTGAGATATTAACCGTATATCGTACTACAGTTCCAAATACTTAGCTATCATCAGTTCCATGACATTAACATAAGCACAGGGTACCAACAATCATTCAGTCTAACTGGGTATCGCTTTAAAGGTTAGCTCATCATCTAATATGGCATGTGAAAAGTAATGTCGGGTGAGACATCTAACCTACTAGAAATATACATTATAAGGTAACTATTCTTATAATACCGAACATAGGCGTGCATGCTTTGGTCGGGACAAAACAAATTTTCAAATTTTAGCGTATTTTGCATGGAATCAAGAGAATATAAGTAAAGGTGATATAGACCATTCCCCTCCCCCACACTTAAATCACAACGTGTCCTCAAGTTGTGCGAAAAGAAAAACGAGGAAGTGTACTTAGTTCCCTTTAATCAATGTCGGATATCGGTGGTCAGGCAAAAGCATGAAAGAACCAAGGATGTCCGGTAAGCATAAATGGCAAAGGAAAGAGCGTAGAATGCACCTGTAATACTTGGAGAAACACAACAAAAACTCTAGGGGAGAAAGATACAATATACGATGAGATATGAGAAAAGCAAAGCAAACCAGGCATTATAGGCTCATATACAAGCATTCATGTGGATTAATACAAGAGAAGATGTGAAAGGATAGAAATTGCCACTCTGACAAGGTGGAACGCCCGTTCTATATACAGAACGTCCGTTCTAAAACAAAAATGTCGAACAGAGAGCAAAATCATTAAAAAAATTCAAGCAGAACGCCCGTTTGAAAAACAGAACGTGCGTTCAACAGGGAACAAAAGCAAAACAGAGTATTCCCAATATCATCAAGTGTAGCAAAACAGAGCCAAAGGATATCCAAAGCAAGACTAAAATCAGTGCAACAGATGAAATAAAAGTCAAGTACTTGCAAAGTTCGAGAGAGTTAACTGGAAAAAGAACAAAATAGTCCAAAACATCGTCACGGGAATAATAAAAAATAAATAAAAACAACAGCACATCATTCTTCAGAGTCACTCCCATCATCACTTGTAGCCGTCTCGGCATTTTCCTCATCCTCGTCATCTTCAACAGCCCTAGATGCCCCGGGCACGACACGAGCAATGGTTCTCTCCACATCCGCTTCGAAAACAAACTTCTTGGTCCGAGGTGCAAACTTGGATTCATCGGTGATAGTTTTACCACGGTTGAGCTCCTTTTGATTTGCTAAAATATCATTTTGAGTGCAACAAAGCATGCGCAACCACTTCCGCAAACTGTGTGCAATGCTCAGCTGTAGCTTATCAGAAGGGGACAGAGTGGAGAGCGGTGCAGAAGATGATCCGGGTGGAGGAGAAACAGTAGTGGTACCTGGAGTCTGCTGGGATTTGTTAGGCTCCCTTTGAAGTCCCCGAGGGTTCTTTGTTCTGTGATCGGCCTTATATTCCGGTACCCCGGCATCTTTGCAAATACTGTGAATCAGATGGGGGCAAATGATGCACCGGTTCTTCTTAGTTAAATGCTTAAAAACCTCCTCGTAGATAATGGCCCCAACATTCACATTCATTTCCCATTCCATCGTATATAGAATACCAAGATCTTCAATTCCGAAATGAGTGATGTTGTCCGTTGGACGCACCCTATTCTGAATAAACTTACACTTGACTCTCCAATCTTCTGGCCAAGCCGTAGTAGTGATGTCTTTACGTTCATTCCTCTTCCCGGGCTTAAGGGTCCAAGGGACACTTGGATCAACCAAAACCCTCGATCCTCCAAGGGGTCGCATCCACTATCCACTAACTCCTTTATGTCGGTTCGATGGTCTACATCCTCTAAATCTTCAAACTCGTACTTATCATTAATGATTTGAGGAGAAAACGGGACCTTGACCTTCCTAACCATCACAAAACCGGCCTCTAAGTGTTTGGTATCCAGGTTGGCAAAGAATTCTCTCACTAGAGTGTCATTGACTAAAGTCTCCGGAACAACCATTAAAACATCCCAGCCCCGATCCCTGAGCATCTTCAAAAAGGCGGGGTCTACCTTATCCTCAACTATCTCTCGCTCAATCAGCATTTTCCGGGATACATACTCCTGGGTAAACAAGGTCATAGCCCTCGGACTTATGAAGCGCTGAGAAAATGGGAGAGGGATTGGTTCTCGAGTGGGGGCCCTAGGGCTTCCTATTCTAACCCCGCCCGTAGACTGTCGGAGGCCACCATAGTCATCACCTTTACGTTTCTTCTACCTATGGGGTTCAACCATAGGCTCCTTACCCGCTCTACGAGACATGTTCGCTACAACCAGAAGAACAGTGATTCAACCGAATCAGCCCGCCACCAAACAAACACCACAACACCCCATCCAACACCAAACGCAAAACCGAAACCACCATCCATCAAACAACACACAGAAAGGAAAAAAACAAATTAGACAGATAAACATGACTAGAGCGTGAGTTGTGAAATGTTGAAATCCAATTTCTGTGAGTGAATGAAAGTAAAAACGAAGATTGCTTACCTAATTAAGTGTGGGACGAGTGGAAACGGTGATTAGAAGGCTTCAAATCCCCGAATGCGTGCAAAAGCGTGGATTTTTGAACCAAAAAAATCGCACTGTTGCAGCCCCAATGCTGCTAACCGGTGTAAGGAACAGAGGAAAAGCTTGGAGATTGGAAAAGAGGGGAGTAAGGGCGTTCTTTTGAGCTAAAGATCGCTCAATTTGGCGAAGATTTGAGGAATTTAGGGTAGAATGGGGAGAGAAACCGTTGTTGAGAGGAAGGGGCGGATGAAAATGACGAAGGGTTCTGCAATTTTTGCTTTTATAAGCAGGTGGAACGCCCGTTCAGGATTCAGAACGGGCGTTCTACCATTTGAAACGGGCGTTCAGATGACAAAAATGCAAAGCAACAGAAAAAAAAGTTTAAATTTCGAACCAACGTTAATATCAACTTCAACATAAAACGTTACAATACAAACAAGAGAAAGAAAAATAAAGAAACGGTGGGTTGCCTCCCACCAAGCGCTTTGTTTAACGTCGATGGCTCGACGATTAAAACTAGAAACAGACACTAACTAAAAACTAGTCGTAGAGCGAGGACCAATCGATCGACGTATGAGACGGCGAAGCGGTGTCAATGGCGGTGCCGAGAGATCAAAATCATACTGAAGGTTCCAATCTTCTCCAGCTCGCTCAATCCCACGGGCATGCTCCTCCCCAAACACTAAGACGAGATCAGCGAGGAAAGGATCGTTGAGGATTGTGAATGGCCTATCAAGGTCATCCTCGAGCTCCTCGATAGTCCACTCCCCATCCCCTCCAGACAGAAATGGAGGCAAAACGACAACAAAGGCGAAAGTCTAGATGCGGGTGAGGATGTCGATATCTGCATCCAGAACCCTCAAGCCGCCAGGGCCCTCCTCTAGTGAAATAGCATGAATCCTACTGACAAACTCGAACTCAGGCTCGGACATCCCAAAGAACTCATGCGTAGGTATGCCGTAAGGGTATCGCTCATCCTCCTCAGCCATCTCAACCGGTAGACCGAAACAGGCAACGCTCGTCAAAAGCTAGACAGACAAAAACGAAACAGAAAGCAAACAACGCAAAAAGAAAGAAAAAGATATCTAGGGTGCCTGTAACGCCCCGCTCCCGGATACCGAGCCCTTATCCGGAAGAGAAACGTTCGGCGCGTATAGCATTAAATAAATCTAATATTATACGCAAGCCTCTACGTCGTCGTATCAAAATAAAAGCAAACGGAAGCTTTAAGGACTCGGGTAAAAACATAAAAGCTACTATGAATAGAAAGTAACCATACTAAAGATGGATAGACAAATTACAACGACGAATAATCCAAATACTTATACAATACGAGGTCTTAAGAGTACAAGTACAACAAATCTAAGTAAAAGAATACAACTAGTCTAGTACAACCTCTACAAGAAAGAATTAGAAGCTCCGTCAAGACTCCAAGTCTTCAAAACTCATCATCAACACTTGATCTACCTCGCTCGTCTTCTCACCCCACAATGCATACAAACATAAAATGCAAAGGAGGTAAGTACAATGTACTCAGTAAAAGTGAGAAGCTATGACAACAATTATAATTTATAAAGAAAAGATATTTTAATTGATTAGTTATTTATGTGTGACCGACTCAATCTAGGGTTCACTTCATGCCCATCGACACGTCATGACTATACGTTTCTAACTTAGCTTATTTTTGTTACATCATGAATAACAAGGGCACTACGCCTAGTAATAGGATGTACTAGGACAGGCGGGTGCAACCTACTTAGAGACACGCTCTAGTAGCCCCGGGAATATCTGAGTCCCGATAGTGTGATGACCGGCAGAGTGCACCAGACGCTTTATCTAGCCAATCGATTGACCGGCGTGGGTACAGTCTACTTTGTCTAGTCAGAGAACACATCGCGATATTGTACTATGCCTTACCAAGCATTGCATGATGTTTAAGATTTTAAACTAACACATACGTTCGATTAGATGTTTAACTAGCCACCTAAGTGTTTTCACATAAGCTCCCTCACATCTCCTACTCTCGTACTTAGACCCCTAGACACGGACAGTCCTAGCAATTACACAGACATCGATAAACCCTAGTTTATCGAAGCACAAGGCAAATCCGAAGCTTTCGACGGTCCCACCTTTCTTCTTTTTAGGGAATCCATGTGGTGCCGGAACTAAACGCATCAAAAGCTAATTCAGAGCTTTGTCACATTTATACCATATTAACATTTCATGTTTGAAGGTTTAAAATGATCAAAACATGCTTATAACACTAAAACGATAAAAACAGTAAAAGGAATTAAAAACAGTTCAGACGCCCGTTTGGAAGCCTGGACGCCCGTCCACTTAAAACCGCTACATCCTGAATCAAAATTAACACCTCAGACGCCCGTCCAGAAAATCCAGACGCCCGTCTGAAATGCAACCAAGGCAGACGCCCGTCCACATGGAGCAGACGCCCGTCTGACCTGGGTTTCGACTAGAACCCTAAAATCTTCGTCTTGCGATTTCTAAATCGTTTCTAACCCAATTATCAGCAAAATAAGCACAGTAAAGCCTAGAAAACCATATCTAAGCATACCATATCATCCATAGTCATTGATCAATCCAAAGGCTCATCTTTCTAACATCAAAACACCTCTAAGTTTAATCTAAACCCTATAAACGATAATTGAAATCATAGGAAGAGCCTCTTACCTTAAAGGCATGCAAAACCAACATCAAAACACCAAGCAACCTGCAACAATTGTTGATCCTCAACTCTCAAAACCTATTTGATCAACAAAAACCCTAAAACCCTATTTTTCCTTTCAAAAAACGAAACTGAAAAAGTACCATAAACTGTAGATTACCTGGAGTAACTGCTGCGAAACTATTTTTAGATTGATCTACGCTCCAAGACGATCGTTTCGACTACTCATGGCTGAAAAACGAGCTACGGATTGAAAGATACGAATTTTCCAAGAATCGGACTCTACGAATACCAAAACTAGGGCTAAACTGAAAACTTACGGATTAAGGATATTTTATTTTCCAAAGTTGCGTCTCCTCGCGCTGATCACTTTTCTCTCTTGCGGCATCTTGATCAGATGAACGGATTGATCACACGGTTGATGCCTACTATTTCGCTTTCTTCCCGCGTCTTCTCATGTTGCCGCCGTTCCTCTTCTTTTTTTTTTTGTCAAAACTTGCGTGTGAAATAATGAGGGAATAATTGGGATTATCTCTTTTTATAGCCAATAATTAAATCCTTTATAATTAATAGCTAAAACCTTTTAATTAAATCCCTTTTATTCAAATAAATAGGATAAATAACAATTAGGTCATAGTAAATACGCCCAATGACTATTTTACCCTTTTACGAAAAGTCGGGATGTTACAGTGCCTCCTAGTAGCGCTTCAGTTATTGTCGTTAGCTCGACAAACCGCTGTAATTCAACCCGGATCGGGCCATTTCACTTTTCTACTAGCCACATTATGCAAAGTGTGATTGTCAGGGTGACGGTAGACATAATGCATACCAGGAGTGAGTTTACGAAAAAAACTGCCAAAGACGCTGAAGTGTCCTCGTGGTAGACTCCTTCTTCTTTTGTCTCTTCTTTGATATCATTTCTCGACGCAACTCCTCCATATCCCAACTTCCGGCAAGGACCTCCTCCATGGTCTCAGGGCTACCTCCCTCGGAGAATAATGCGGGCGAAAATTCCTCAAAGTCTTGAACTTCTGAACTACAACATCCGAAAATATCGAGGAATTTAACAATCAACGGTGCTTCTTTCGGTTGACCGATGTAGTGTTTACATCTTTGAACATTAACTTTGAAAGGTTGATTGCCGTAGCCGTTAAGCTCTAGAACACCTCCGGGAAAAATGTTGAGAATTTCGAAAGGTCCGGACCATCGTTTCCGTAACTTGCCAGGGAAAAGATGTAGACGAGAATTATATAATAAAACCAACTCTCCCACATGAAATTCTCTCTTTTTTATCTTTGCATCATGAAGGAGCTTCATTCTATCCTTGCGTATCCTGGAGCTCTCATAAGCTCGGAGTCTGAACTCATCTAGCTCATGCATCTGCTGAAGTCTGTGCTCACCACAAGCTTTGGAATCAAAATTCAGGAACCTCGTCGCCCAGTAAGCTTTATGCTCAAGTTCAACCGGCAGATGACATGGCTTTCCATAAACCATTTGATATGGAGATGTACCCATAGATGTCTTGTAAGCTGTCCTATAAGCCCATAGTACATCATCCAATTTCGGACTCCGATCCGTCCGATGACCGTTAACCGTCTTTTCTAAGATCTTCTTGATGCTCTGGTTACTACGCTCCACCTGACCACTGGTCATAGGATGGTATGGTGTACCGGATTTATGCCTAACACCATATTTCTCTAATACTTTATCCAGTGGTCGATTACAAAAGTGTGTCCCCTCGTCACTGATTAGGGCTCTCGGGCAGCCAAACCGTGCGAAAATATTTTTCTTTAAGAATTTCATGACTGTTTTATGGTCATTGTGAGGAGTGGCGATAGCCTCAACCCATTTAGACACATAGTCTACACAGACTAGGATGTATCTATTCCCGCATGAGGATGGGAATGGACCCATAAAGTCGATCCCCCAGACATCGAACACCTCACACTCCAGAATGGGTTGTAACGGCATATCATATCTTCTTGTCAAAGCACCCGTTCTACGGCACCTATCACGGCTTTTACAAAAGGCTTCAGTATCCTTAAAAATTGAGGGCCAGTAAAAACCAGATTGGAATATCTTTGCAACGGTCTTCCAGGGACCGAAGTGGCCTCCAGTGGGACCATTATGACATTGCTCAATTATGTCCCGTTGCTCGGATTCAGGGACACACCGGCGAAGTAACCCATCTTTACAGATCTTAAAAAGATACGGTGCTTCCCAGACATAATACTTGAGATCAGAGAAGAATTTCTTCTTCTCCTGATACGAAAATTCGGGATTCAGATACTGGGAATGGAGATAATTTACGATTGACGAATACCACGGAATTTCAGAATCTTGACTATCAACAAGCATAACACTTTCAAGAGGGAAGTACAGATCAATATCGTCAGGGGCAGCCTCTTTCTCACTCAATAAACGCGAAACATGATCCGCTACCGCGTTTTCACTACCCCTTATATCTTTTATTTCCACATCAAACTCCTGTAGGGTGAGAATCCAACGTAGTAAGCGCGGTTTAGCGTCTTGCTTCTTCAACAAATAGCGCAGAGCAGCATGATCTGTCCAGACTATAACTCTAGCTCCCAATAAGTAACTGCGGAATTTATCCATAGAAAACACAACCGCCAGCAGTTCTTTTTCCGTTGTGGTGTAGTTAACTTGTGCGGGGTTTAGAGTATGACTCGCATAATAGATCGGTTGGAATTTTCCTTGCACTCGTTGACCTAAAACTGCACCAACCGCATAGTTAGATGCATTGCACATGAGTTCAAAAGGAAGATTCCAATCGGCGAGATCAAGATAGGAGCGATATTAACTGACACTTAAGCATTTCAAATGCTTGCTTGCACTCGTCATCAAAATGAAATTCAACGTCACTACGAAGCAGGTTGGATAAAGGTTTAGCAATTTTGGAAAAGTCTTTGATAAATCGTCTATAGAAACCCACATGTCCAAGAAAACCGCGTATCTCACGCACATTAGTTGGAAAGCTCATTTTCTCAATAGTTTCCACTTTCGCCTTATCCACCTCGATACCTTTGGATGAAATCTTATGGCCAAGAACGATACCCTCCTCTACCATGAAATGACATTTCTCCCAATTGAGGATGAGGTTCTTTTCCACACATCTTTTCAGCACCTGATCAAGGTTCAGAAGACAGTCATCGAAAGTTTGACCGAAAACCGAGAAGTCTTCCATAAAAATTTCCATACATTTCTCCACGAGTCCGTCAAATATCGCCAACATACATCTTTGAAATGTAGCTGGGGCATTACAGAGACCAAATGGCATTCGCCCTGTAGGCGAAAGTACCATAGGGACACGTGAAGGTGGTCTTCTCTTGGTCTTTCGGGTCAATGGGAATTTGAAAATAACCGAGTAGCCATCTAGAAAACAAGTAGAAAGCATGGCCGGCCAAACGCTCAAGCATTTGGTCAATGAAAGGAAGAGGAAAATGATCTTTCATTGTGACTTCGTTAAGCTTTCTATAATCAATGCAAACTCGATAACCAGTCACAAGTCTTATAGCAACCTCTTCTCCCTTTTCATTTTTCTCAATTGTAATTCCCCCTTTTTTGGGAACTACTTGAGTTGGCGACACCCAATCACTGTATGCGATGGCATATATGATTCCCATATCTAACAACTTGATGATTTCTTTCTTGACAACCTCCGCATATGAGGATTCAGCCTCCTTTGCGGTTGTCTCACTTTTTTAGCTCCATCTTTGTCTTGATTTTATGCATACGGATGTCCGGAGATATCCCCTTGATATCCCCGACTTGCCATCCAAAAGCATTCGCATTTTCTTTCAAGACGTTGATTAACTTTAATTCCTCGATCCGGGATAGTTTGGATGAAATGATGAGAGGAAGCTTGTTACCATCTTGTAGGAAGATATACTTTAAATGCTTTGGTAGCGGTTTCAACTCGAGGTCAATCGGAGGTTCTTCCAAACTAGACTTTAAAATTGTACTTTGCAGATTGTCAGAGGAAAGCAACATAGCTTCTAATAAATCCACTTCCTCTGAAGGCGAAAGATTTTTATGCCTCGCAACTTCATCTTCAGTCTCGACTCCAAGCTCATTCAAATCTATCCGACCATATTGATTTAGATTATCGATCAAGCGTTCGTATTCAGAATCTACTGCAAGGACTTGCTCATCTAGAAAATTACTAAAATCATCAAATGATTCCTCGATAGAGTAGCCGGTTGGACATTCGAAGGTCTTTTGATAGCTTTAGATACACTATAGCTCACTTCTTCATTTCCAACACGCAAAGTCACTTTAGCCCCATCATCACAATCGATAAGGGCTCTAGCAAGCAGAGACGAAAGGGTCGTCCAAGAATCAGGGGTGTATTGGGTTGTTGGATGTCTAAGACATACCAATCCACAGGGAAGGTAAATCGATCGACCTGAACCAACAAATCCTTTAATCAAATGGGAGGCAAACAATGGAGTATTTTCGCAAACAAAATGGCGCCGTTGCATGGAGTTGGCGCTTGGTGGGAGCCATTTTCACAGTATTTGCAAAGATGCCGGGGTACCGGAATATAAGGCCGATCACAGAACAAAGAACCCTCGGGGACTTCAAAGGGAGCCTAACAAAGCCCAGCAGACTCCAGGTACCACTACTGTTTCTCCTCCACCCGGATCGTCTTCTGCACCGCTCTCCACTCTGTCCCCTTCTGATAAGCTACAGCTGAGCATTGCACACAGTTTGCGGAAGTGGTTACGCATGCTTTGTTGCACTCAAAATGATATTTTAGCAAATCAAAAGGAGCTCAACCGTGGTAAAACTATCACCGATGAATCCAAGTTTGCACCTCGGACCGAGAAGTTTGTTTTCGAAGCGGATGTGGAGAGAACCATTGCTCGTGTCGTGCCCGGGGCATCTAGGGCTGTTGAAGATGACGAGGATGAGGAAAATGCCGAGACGGCTACAAGTGATGATGGGAGTGACTCTGAAGAATGATGTGCTGTTGTTTTTATTTATTTTTTTATTATTCCCGTGACGATGTTTTGGACTATTTTGTTCTTTTTCCAGTTAACTCTCTCGAACTTTGCAAGTACTTGACTTTTATTTCATCTGTTGCACTGATTTTAGTCTTGCTTTGGATATCCTTTGGCTCTGTTTTGCTACACTTGCTGATATTGGGAATACTCTGTTTTGCTTTTGTTCCCTGTTGAACGCACGTTCTGTTTTTCAAACGGGCGTTCTGCTTGAATTTTTTTAATGATTTTGCTCTCTGTTCGACATTTTTGTTTTAGAATGGACGTTCTGTATACAGAACGGGCGTTCCACCTTGTCAGAGTGGCAATTTCTATCCTTTCACATCTTCTCTTGTATTAATCCACATGAATGCTTGTATATGAGCCTATAATGCCTGGTTTGCTTTGCTTTTCTCATATCTCATCGTATATTGTATCCTTCTCCCCTAGAGTTTTTGTTGTGTTTCTCCAAGTATTACAGGTGCATTCTACGCTCTTTCCTTTGTCATTTATGCTTACCGGACATCCTTGGTTCTTTCATGCTTTTGCCTGACCACCGATAGCCGACATTGATTAAAGGGAGCTAAGTACACTTCCTCGTTTTTTCTTTTCGCACAACTTGAGGACACGTTGTGATTTAAGTGTGGGGGAGGGGAATGGTCTATATCACCTTTACTTATATTCTCTTGATTCCATGCAAAATACGCTAAAATTTGAAAATTTGTTTTGTCCCGACCAAGCATGCACGCCTATGTTCGGTATTATAAGAATAGTTACCTTATAATGTATATTTCTAGTAGGTTAGATGTCTCACCCGACATTACTTTTCACATGCCATATTAGATGATGAGCTAACCTTTAAAGCGATACCCGGCTAGATCGAATGATTGTTGGTACCCCGTGCTTATGTTAATGTCATGGAACCGATGATAGCTAAGTATTTGGAACTCGTAGTACGATATACGGTTAATATCTCAAAGTTTGAATGTGATAAGTAAAAACGTGACTATAGTCTTGAATTAATAAGTTTCTGCTTGAGGTGTTATGCTCAGTAAGTTTGTATAGCTTATGGCTTAGAACTACTGCCAGCCAGAAATCTCGTATAAGCAAAATTGTAAATAATATAAAGAGCCGTGTCAGAAGCTGGTCGATGATTGGAGTAAGTTAGGGCATTATCACGAAATGTCCTATTCTGCTATGATGACCAAAAGCTCACGACAATCAGAAAAAGCTGCTTTATGATTTGGGTAGTTAGGGCATTATCACGAAATGTCCTATTCTGCTATGACGAGCAAAAGCTTATTCTGATGTGCATAAAAAGTGAAAACGGAATCAAATTGGAAAATTAGAATAAATAAAGATCAAGGCTTAGTTATCGTATACCTTATACTTAGTATAAACTAAGAGATATGCTGCAGGGACTATCCTCTAAGTATGTCGGAAAGGTCCTGAATACCTTCGTTGTCTTTTTCATGACATAAGATGTTTTCTAGGGTACAAGTAATCTATACTTAGTCTAATTGTGGTATTAGCTAGTTTTGCTTGAACTTGATTCAAGTTGGATATAGTGGAAGTTTAATATGGCTGTGCACACACATATAAGGGTGAACTTCTAAATCTCTATACTATACATTATATGGTCGTCTATATTTCTCAATTTCGAACCAGGGCGATGTTTTGGTTTGCTAGGGACTAGCAAAAAGCTAAGTGTGGGGGAGTTTAAGGGCTATTTTCTATGAATTTTTACGATATCTTTCCTATAAAATTTCCCCACATTAGTAATATTTGCATTGGAATTGGGCCTAAAATAGAATTATTGAGTAAAGTGGTTCTTAAATAAATAAATTGCAAATAAGCCTTAATTCTTTGGGTTAATTATGAATCTCATATTATTTTGGAATTGTATTATGTTTTGCAATATTTATGATATAGATAATGTTGACATCACAAGGATGAGGTGGATAAGAGATAAGAGCCATCAAGGATAAGATCAAGTGGTTTCCAAGTTGTTAGAGGAGAGAAGGTGAGCTAACAAATAACAGAATCCGTTGCATCAACAACTGAATGCTGTTACAAGTCGAACGGACGTTCAGAAGTCTGAACGGGCGTCCAAAATGTCAAACTGGCGTCCAGGGAGAAAAGTTTAATTCAAAGAGTTTGGACGGGCGTTCCATCAATGAAACTGGCGTTCAATCTGCAGATTTGCTGCTTCCCTATAAATAGACCTCAGTTGTAATCACAGAGATGGAGATTATTAGATTTAATTTTTTCAGATCGAAATTCTCTCAGCAAAAACTGTCCCAAAAACCTTCTTGGTGGCTGGGTTTCTTAGATTCAATTACTTTTAAACTTAGATTTTATGGATTTCTCTTCAAGCATTGTAATCATTCACTCTATGGATAGCTAAATCAAATTTGGCAGCATTGGGGATGCAATTTTCTCATTAATTCTGGGTTTCTTATTCTGATGTACTGTGTTCTTCAATAGAGGTCAGATCTTTTAGCTCGTTTTATGGTTTAATTTCATTTACATCGAGAGATGATGAATGCTTAATTGTTTTCCTGAATGAAAATTCTGTGAATTAAGAACACCTTGCTTTTTGATTGAACAATCGACTGTTAGCTAAAACGAGAGTTGCTCAGTTGTTGTTTAGGTCATTAAATCGAAAGATTTACACCTTGCTTGTTAATTGAATAGAACGTTTTGAGAGATTAGATCGTTTTGCTTTAGAATAGGTGGACCCGCCTCCTTTAAGAAACGTAGTAAATCGTTATAAGATCACCTTTAATTTTTGAGTAAATTGTTGATCCAATGTTTGCCGCTTTTTTTCCCAAATTTCTTGTTGATCAATTTCATAGATTTAAGCCTTAGTTTATTTTTTTCTGCTTTGTTAATCTAATTTCTCTGCACTTTAAACTTTCAGTCCGAACGATCCTTTCATAGCTTTGAATCAACTTCGATTTCTGTCTATGCAATTGCTAGCTTTTAAATCTAAAACATAAGACGTGTTCATCGAACCATCTCCCTGTGGATCGACACCCTTACTTACCCTCCTGTACTAGCAACTACCCGATATTCGGTCGGTTAGGAGTTGGTTTGCATTGTAAGTATCGGTTTTATAAATTTAGTTTGTTTTGATTATTGCAAAAATACTCCAAACAAAATGGCGCCGTTGCCGGGGAGGTGCTATTTTTGATGTGTTTTTACTGTTTTAGGTGATAAAGAAAGCACTTAGGTGTCTTTGAAGTGGTTTTTCTGAGTTTTTTCTGCTCTGTTTTGCTGTTCTGCTCTGCAATCTGTCAGAACGCACGTTCTGGATTTCGAACGCCCGTTCGACACTCTGAACGGACGTTTAACTCTTTTGAACGAGCGTTTGTTTTTGCACTGGCGTTCAGTTTCAGAACGCCCTCTCTGTTTTTCCTGCTGCTTCTCTGTTTTATTTTTTTCTGTCGTTCCTGGATCCCTTCTTCCGTTTGACTCCGGTTTATGTTAACTCGGAGCAAACAAGGCACTCTTATCTTTGATCCTGAGCTCGAACGATCTATAGTTCGTCCCAATCGCCGAAGAATCCGTTCTCATACCCAAATTGTTGAAGAAAATTTGGAAGAAAAATTTCGGAAAGAAATTGAAGAGTTTGTCTTCGAGATGGGCGACGATACAAGGACCCTAGGCGATTATGCCGGACGTGCATGGTCGAGTTCATCCCTGGAGTTATCATACCGGCCATTGCGGCTCCAACGTTTGAGCTTAAACACTGCTCTCGATTCAAATGATGCAACATGCATCTATTTTTCATGGGTACCAATCTGAAAATCCTCACACCCATATCCATACATTTCTTGAAATCTGTGGTACTACAAAGTTACAAGGTGTTGGTGAGGATGTCATTAAACTCAAGCTGTTTCCATTCTCCTTGAAAGGTGAAGCCAAGGAATGGTACAACTCTTTACCCGTTGAGTCTATCACAACATGGGAGGAATTGGAGAGGGAATTTAAGTCAATACTTTCCTCCATCTAAGACTGCTCAGTGTCTTAGTGATATTTATACTTTCACTCAGCAGCCCAATGAATCTTTCTTCGAAGCTTTAAAGAGATTTAAATCTTTACTCAGAAAATGCCTTGGACGGGCGTTCCATCAATGAAACTGGCGTTCAATCTGCAGATTTGCTGCTTCCCTATAAATAGACCTCAGTTGTAATCACAGAGATGGAGATTATTAGATTTAATTTTTTCAGATCGAAATTCTCTCAGCAAAAACAGTCCCAAAAACCTTCTTGGTGGCTGGGTTTCTTAGATTCAATTACTTTTAAACTTAGATTTTATGGATTTCTCTTCAAGCATTGTAATCATTCACTCTATGGATAGCTAAATCAAATTTGGCAGCATTGGGGATGCAATTTTCTCATTAATTCTGGGTTTCTTATTCTGATGTACTGTGTTCTTCAATAGAGGTCAGATCTTTTAGCTCGTTTTATGGTTTAATTTCATTTACATCGAGAGATGATGAATGCTTAATTGTTTTCCGAATGAAAATTCGTGAATTAAGAACACCTTGCTTTTTGATTGAACAATCGATCGTTAGCTAAAACGAGAGTTGCTCGGTTGTTGTTTAGGTCATTAAATCGAAAGATTTACACCTTGCTTGTTAATTGAATAGAACGTTTTGAGAGATTAGATCGTTTTGCTTTAGAATAGGTGGACCCGCCTCCTTTAAGAAACGCAAGATAAATCGTTATAAGATCACCTTTAATTTTTGAGTAAATTGTTGATCCAATGTTTGCCGCCTTTTTTCCCAAATTGCTTGTTGATCAATTTCATAGATTTAAGCCTTAGTTTATTTTTTCTGCTTTGTTAATCTAATTTCTCTGCACTTTAAACTTTCAGTCCGAACGATCCTTTCATAGCTTTGAATCAACTTTGATTCTCTGTCTATGCAATTGCTAGCTTTTAAATCTAAAACATAAGACGTGTTCATCGAACCATCTCCCTGTGGATCGACACCCTTACTTACCCTCCTGTACTAGCAACTACCCGATATTCGGTCGGTTAGGAGTTGGTTTGCATTGTAAGTATCGGTTTTATAAATTTAGTTTGTTTTGATTATTGCAAAAATACTCCAAACAAAATGGCGCCGTTGCCGGGGAGGTGCTGTTTTTGATGTGTTTTTACTGTTTTAGGTGATAAAGAAAGCACTTAGGTGTCTTTGAAGTGGTTTTTCTGAGTTTTTTTTCTGCTCTGTTTTGCTGTTCTGCTCTGCAATCTGTCAGAACGCACGTTCTGGATTTTGAACGCCCGTTCGGCACTCTGAACGGACGTTTAACTCTTTTGAACGAGCGTTTGTTTTTGCACTGGCGTTCAGTTTCAGAACGCCCTCTCTGTTTTTCCTGCTGCTTCTCTGTTTTATTTTTTTCTGTCGTTCCTGGATCCCTTCTTCCGTTTGACTCCGGTTTATGTTAACTCGGAGCAAACAAGGCACTCTTATCTTTGATCCTGAGCTCGAACGATCTATAGTTCGTCCCAATCGCCGAAGAATCCGTTCTCATACCCAAATTGTCGAAGAAAATTTGGAAGAAAAATTCCGGAAAGAAATTGAAGAGTTTGTCTTCGAGATGGCTGACGATACAAGGACCCTAGCTGATTATGCCAGACCAGGCATGGTCAGAGTTCATCCTGGAGTTATCATACCAGCCATTGCAGCTCCAACGTTTGAGCTTAAACTCGCTCGATTCAAATGATGCAACATGCATCTATTTTTCATGGGTACCAATCTGAAAATCCTCACACCCATATCCATACATTTCTTGAAATCTGTGGTACTACAAAGTTACAAGGTGTTAGTGAGGATGTCATTAAACTCAAGCTGTTTCCATTCTCCTTGAAAGGTGAAGCCAAGGAATGGTACAACTCTTTACCCGTTGAGTCTATCACAACATGGGAGGAATTGGAGAGGGAATTTTTAAGTCAATACTTTCCTCCATCTAAGACTGCTCAGTGTCTTAGTGATATTTATACTTTCACTCAGCAGCCCAATGAATCTTTCTTCGAAGCTTTCAAGAGATTTAAATCTTTACTCAGAAAATGCCCCCATCACGGATTAGACTTGCAAAGGCAAGCTAATACGTTTTACAGTGGTTTGACCGAGATGACCAAAGGAATGGTCAACAGCTCTAGTGGTGGGACATTTCTGAAGAAGACCCCACAAGAAGGATGGGCATTGTTTGAAGATATAGCAAAATACAACTATGCTCCTTCGTACCAAGGTATCCAAGCACCTGCACCTAAAATCGAAGAAGTAAATATGCAGAATCAATTGATTTCCTTACTTCAACAACAAAGTTGCTAATCTTTCAACGAATTCGAATTTTCGCCTATGAATCGGCTTCAACAAAACGCCCAAGTTCGTTTTGCGATAATTGCAATCAAGTTGGCCATGTGTTTGGTCAATGTCAATTTCCACCTAACTATCAAGTCAATGCTATCCAACATGCGAGGCAGTATACGCCGATAGTTTGCCAGACTTGTGCTGTAGAGGGACATACGTCTCCTGCTTGTCCTAGGAATGGGCAAAATCCTGAAGTCAATGCATTTTATGGCCAATCCAATCAAAGACTCCCGAATCAATATTCTGGTCCAGGCAATTTCCAAAATCAGGGGTATAACCCAGGTTCTCAGAACGTCAATAGGAACCCAAATAACTATCAGAATCAATCTTCGGGTTTTCCTACGTCTACTCAAAGATTCAATCAAAGCGGCCTAACAATTCTACTCCCCGCTTCGGTAATAGGCCGGTCAATCTTTTAGTCGAGTTCTCAAAATCCTCCCGGATTTCCTATCCCAAATGAAATTGTTACGAGGTTGGAAGAGCAAACAAAGACGATCAAGAACCTCGAGAGACAATTGGGACGATTGGTATTCGAACGACTTGCTTCCAGACCACCTGGACATTTGCCAAGTTTTACTGAGAAAAACCCCAGTGGAAGTGGTCAAGTCAATCAAGTTAATCTAAGTCAATGTACTGCTCTTGCTCCATCTCCTTCCTACAGTCAAGAAGATACTAATGCCATCAGCTTGAGATCCGGCACTCAACTCTCTGGTCCACAGAACCAGGGAAACCACTAGCCCCTCCTCCCAGTGGAAGTGCAGGAGGGGGAGTTGAGAAGGCCTATTTCCCCAATCCGATAAAGAGCGCTCGTGAGACTAATACCCCGAGGGATGAGGCGGAAGGATCTGAAGCAGACGCGCCTGTGAGCAGTGAGAAATCTATTGAGAAAGCGGATGAGCCCGTGAGGACAGGAGTTGAAAAATATGTAAGATGGAAAGATCTTGAGGACCAAGCCGTGAGCTCCTCTCTTAAGAAAGTCTTTTCAGAAGACGAGTTGAAGAAGCCTCCGTTCCCTCCGAGAAAGACTAGTATTCCTTTATGTGAAGACAAGAAATATGAGAAGGTACTCAACCTCCTGAAAAACACCCAGGTTAACTTGCCATTATCTGACGTGTTGGTTGAGATGCCCAAGTATACTAAATTTATAAAGGATGTAGTCTCGTCTAAGAAGAAGTTAGAGGGCATGGAAAGGTTGGTTGGTGAAGAATGTTCCATGATGAGTTATGAAGATGTACCTGTCAAGAAAGGTGATCCTGGACGATTTGTCCTTACTTTGCAGATTGGAGGTCTTATTTTCCCTAATTCTTTATGCGATTTAGGAGCTTCAATTAGTCTTATGCCTCTATATGTTTGTCAACAACTCCAATTAGACCATCTTTTGGAACCTACCACTATGAGTATTCAGTTCGCAGACAGATCATCCAAGAAAGCAACGGGGATTTTAAAGGATTTGTTGGTTCAGGTCGATCGATTTACCTTCCCTGTGGATTGGTATGTCTTAGACATCCAACAACCCAATACACCCCTGATTCTTGGACGACCCTTTCTGTCTACTGCTAGAGCCCTTATCGATTGTGATGATGGGGCTAAAGTGACTTTGCGTGTTGGAAATGAAGAAGTGAGCTATAGTGTATCTAAAGCTATCAAAAGACCTTCTGAATGTCCAACCGGCTACTCTATCGAGGAATCATTTGATGATTTTAGTAATTTTCTAGATGAGCAAGTCCTTGCAGTAGATTCTGAATACGAACGCTTGATCGATAATCTAAATCAATATGGTCGGATAGATTTGAATGAGCTTGGAGTCGAGACTGAAGATGAAGTTGCGAGGCATAAAAATCTTTCGCCTTCAGAGGAAGTGGATTTATTAGAAGCTATGTTGCTTTCCTCGATAATACTGCAAAGTACAATTTTAAAGTCTAGTTTGGAAGAACCTCCGATTGACCTTGAGTTGAAACCGCTACCAAAGCATTTAAAGTATATCTTCCTACAAGATGGTAACAAGCTTCCTCTCATCATTTCATCCAAACTATCCCGGATCGAGGAATTAAAGTTAATCAACGTCTTGAAAGAAAATGCGAATGCTTTTGGATGGCAAGTCGGGGATATCAAGGGGATATCTCCGGACATCTGTATGCATAAAATCAAGACAGAAGATGGAGCTAAAAAAGTGAGACAACCGCAAAGGAGGCTGAATCCTCATATGCAGGAGGTTGTCAAGAAAGAAATCATCAAGTTGTTAGATATGGGAATCATATATGCCATCGCGAACGGTGATTGGGTGTCGCCAACTCAAGTAGTTCCCAAAAAAGGGGGAATTACAATTGAGAAAAATGAAAAGGGAGAAGAGGTTGCTATAAGACTTGTGACTGGTTATCGAGTTTGCATTGATTATAGAAAGCTTAACGAAGTCACAATGAAAGATCATTTTCCTCTTCCTTTCATTGACCAAATGCTTGAGCGTTTGGCCGGCCATGCTTTCTACTGTTTTCTAGATGGCTACTCTGGTTATTTTCAAATTCCCATTGACCCGAAAGACCAAGAGAAGACCACCTTCACGTGTCCCTATGGTACTTTCGCCTACAGGCGAATGCCATTTGGTCTCTGTAATGCCCCAGCTACATTTCAAAGATGTATGTTGGCGATATTTGACGGACTCGTGGAGAAATGTATGGAAATTTTTATGGAAGACTTCTCGGTTTTCGGTCAAACTTTCGATGACTGTCTTGGATACGCGGCTTTCTTGGACATGTGGGTTTCTACAGACGATTTATCAAAGACTTTTCCAAAATTGCTAAACCTTTATCCAACCTGCTTCGTAGTGACGTTGAATTTCATTTTGATGACGAGTGCAAGCAAGCATTTGAAATGCTTAAGTGTCAGTTAATATCTGCTCCTATCTTGATCTCGCCAGATTGGAATCTTCCTTTTGAACTCATGTGCGATGCATCTAACTATGCGGTTGGTGCAGTTTTAGGTCAACGAGTGCAAGGAAAATTCCAACCGATCTATTATGCGAGTCATACTCTAAACCCCGCACAAGTTAACTACACCACAACGGAAAAAGAACTGCTGGCGGTTGTGTTTTCTATGGATAAATTCCGCAGTTACTTATTAGGAGCTAGAGTTATAGTCTGGACAGATCATGCTGCTCTGCGCTATTTGTTGAAGAAGCAAGACGCTAAACCGCGCTTACTACGTTGGATTCTCACCCTACAGGAGTTTGATGTGGAAATAAAAGATATAAGGGGTAGTGAAAACGCAGTAGCGGATCATGTTTCGCGTTTATTGAGTGAGAAAGAGGCTGCCCCTGACGATATTGATCTGTACTTCCCTCTTGAAAGTGTTACGCTTGTTGATAGTCAAGATTCGAAATTCCGTGGTATTCGTCAATCGTAAATTATCTCCATTCCCGATATCGAATCCCGAATTTTCGTATCGGAGAAGAAGAAATTCTTCTCTCGATCTCAAGTATTATGTCTGGGAAGCACCGTATCTTTTTAAGATCTGTAAAGATAGGTTACTTCGCCGGTGTGTCCCTGAATCCGAGCAACGGGACATAATTGAGCAATGTCATAATGGTCCCACTGGAGGCCACTTCGGTCCCTGGAAGACCGTTGCAAAGATATTCCAATCTGGTTTTTACTGGCCCTCAATTTTTAAGGATACTGAAGCCTTTTGTAGAAGCTGTGATAGGTGCTAGAGAACGGGTGCTTTGACAAGAAGATATGATATGCCGTTACAACCCATTCTGGAGTGTGAGGTGTTCGATGTCTGGGGGATCGACTTTATGGGTCCATTCCCATCCTCATGCGGGAATAGATACATCCTAGTCTGTGTAGACTATGTGTCTAAATGGGTTGAGGCTATCGCCACTCCTCACAATGACCATAAAACAGTCATGAAATTCTTAAAGAAAAATATTTTCGCACGGTTTGGGTCGCCCGAGAGCCCTAATCAGTGACGAGGGGACACACTTTTGTAATCGACCACTGGATAAAGTATTAGAGAAATATGGTGTTAGGCATAAATCCGGTACACCATACCATCCTATGACCAGTGGTCAGGTGGAGCGTAGTAACCAGAGCATCAAGAAGATCTTAGAAAAGACGGTTAACGATCATCGGACGGACCGGAGTACGAAACCGGACGATGTACTATGGGCTTATAGGATAGCTTACAAGACACCTATGGGTACATCTCCATATCAAATGGTTTATGGAAAGCCATGTCATCTGCCGGTTGAACTTGAGCATAAAGCTTACTGGGCGACGAGGTTCCGAATTTTGATTCCAAAGCTTGTGGTGAGCACGGACTTCGGCGGATGCATGAGCTAGATGAGTTCGGACTCCGAGCTTATGAGAGCTCCGGGATAAGCAAGGATAGAATGAAGCTCCTTCACGATGCAAAGATAAAAAAGAGAGAATTTCATGTGGGAGAGTTGGTTTTATTATATAATTCTCGTCTACATCTTTTCCCTGGCAAGTTACGGACACGATGGTCCGGACCTTTCGAAATTCTCAACATTTTTCCCGGAGGTGTTCTAGAGCTTAACGGCTACGGCAATCAACCCTTCAAAGTTAATGGTCAAAGATGTAAACACTACATCGGTCAACCGAAAGAAGCACGGTTGATTGTTAAATTCCTCGATATTTTCGGATGTTGTAGTTCAGAAGATAAAGACTTTGAGGAATTTTCGCCCGCATTATTTTCCGAGGGAGGTAGCCCTGAGACCATGGAGGAGGTCCTTGCCGGAAGTTGGGATATGGAGGAGTTGCGTCGAGAAATGATATCAAAGAAGAGACAAAAGAAGAAGGAGTCTACCACGAGGACACTTCAGCGTCTTTGGCAGTTTTTTCGTAAACTCACTCCTGGTATGCATTATGTCTACCGTCACCCTGACAATCACGCTTTGCATAATGTGGCTAGTAGAAAAGTGAAATGGCCCGATCCGGGTTGAATTACAACGGTTTGTCGAGCTAACGACAATAACTGAAGCGCTACTAGGAGGCACCCTAGATATCTTTTTCTTTCTTTTTGCGTTGTTTGCTTTCTGTTTCGTTTTTGTCTGTCTAGCTTTTGACGAGCGTTGCCTGTTTCAGTCTACCGGTTGAGATGGCTGAGGAGGATGAGCGATACCCTTACGGCATACCTACGCATGAGTTCTTTGGGATGTCCGAGCCTGAGTTCGAGTTTGTCAGTAGGATTCATGCTATTTCACTAGAGGAGGGCCCCGGCGGCTCGAGGGTTCCGGATGCGGATATCGACATCCTCACCCGCATCCAGACTTTCACCTTTGTTGTCGTTTTGCCTCCATTTCTGTCTGGAGGGGATGGGGAGTGGACTATCGAGGAGCTCGAGGATGACCTTGATAGGCCATTCACAATCCTCAACGATCCTTTCCTCGCTGATCTCGTCTTAGTGTTTGGGGAGGAGCATGCCCGTGGGATTGAGCGAGCTGGAGAAGATTGGAACCTTCAGTATGATTTTGATCTCTGGCCCGCCATTGACCTGCTTCGCCGTCTCATACGTCTGATCGATTGGTCCTCGCTCTACGACTAGTTTTTAGTTAGTGTCTGTTTCTAGTTTTAATCGTCGAGCCATCGACGTTAAACAAAAGCGCTTGGTGGGAGGCAACCCACCGTTTCTTTATTTTTCTTTCTCTTGTTTGTATTGTAACGTTTTATGTTGAAGTTGATATTAACGTTGGTTCGAAATTTAAACTTTTTTTTCGTTGCTTTGCATTTTTGTCATCTGAACGCCCGTTTCAAATGGTAGAACGCCCGTTCGGAATCCACTGGCACTCTCTGTATCAATTTTTGTGCTTTGAACGCCCGTTCTGAATCCTGAACGGGCGTTCCACCTGCTTATAAAAGCAAAAATTGCAGAACCCTTCGTCATTTTCATCCGCCCCTTCCTCTCAACAACGGTTTCTCTCCCCATTCTACCCTAAATTCCTCAAATCTTCACCAAATTGAGCGATCTTTAGCTCAAAAGAATGCCCTTACTCCCCTCTTTTCCAATCTCCAAGCTTTTCCTCTGTTCCTTACACCGGTTAGCAGCATTGGGGCTGCAACAGTGCGATTTTTTTGGTTCAAAAATCCACGCTTTTGCACGCATTCGGGGATTTGAAGCCTTCTAATCACCGTTTCCACTCGTCCCACACTTAATTAGGTAAGCAATCTTCGTTTTTACTTTCATTCACTCACAGAAATTGGATTTCAACATTTCACAACTCACGCTCTAGTCATGTTTATCTGTCTAATTTGTTTTTTTTCCTTTCTGTGTGTTGTTTGATGGATGGTGGTTTCGGTGTTGCGTTTGGTGTTGGATGGGGTGTTGTGGTGTTTGTTTGGTGGCGGGCTGATTCGGTTGAATCACTGTTCTTCTGGTTGTAGCGAACATGTCTCGTAGAGCGGGTAAGGAGCCCATGGTTGAACCCCATAGGCAGAAGAAACGTAAAGGTGATGACTATGGTGGCCTCCGACAGTCTACGGGCGGGGTTAGAATAGGAAGCCCTAGGGCCCCCACTCGAGAACCAATCCCTCTCCCGTTTTCTCAGCGCTTCATAAGTCCGAGGGCTATGACCTTGTTTACCCAGGAGTATGTATCCCGGAAAATGCTGATTGAGCGAGAGATAGTTGAGGATAAGGTAGACCCCGCCTTTTTGAAGATGCTCAGGGATCGGGGCTGGGATGTTTTAATGGTTGTTCCGGAGACTTTAGTCAATGACACTCTAGTGAGAGAATTCTTTGCCAACCTGGATACCAAACACTTAGAGGCCGGTTTTGTGATGGTTAGGAAGGTCAAGGTCCCGTTTTCTCCTCAAATCATTAATGATAAGTACGAGTTTGAAGATTTAGAGGATGTAGACCATCGAACCGACATAAAGGAGTTAGTGGATAGTGGATGCGACCCCTTGGAGGATCTGAGGGTTTTGGTTGATCCAAGTGTCCCTTGGACCCTTAAGCCCGGGAAGAGGAATGAACGTAAAGACATCACTACTACGGCTTGGCCAGAAGATTGGAGAGTCAAGTGTAAGTTTATTCGAATAGGGTGCGTCCAACGGACAACATCACTCATTTCGGAATTGAAGATCTTGGTATTCTATATGCGATGGAATGGGAAATGAATGTGAATGTTGGGGCCATTATCTACGAGGAGGTTTTTAAGCATTTAACTAAGAAGAACCGGTGCATCATTTGCCCCCATCTGATTCACAGTATTTGCAAAGATGCCGGGGTACCGGAATATAAGGCCGATCACGAACAAAGAACCCTCGGGGACTTCAAAGGGAGCCTAACAAAGCCCGGCGGACTCCGGTACCACTCATCGTTTCTCCTCCACCCGGATCGTCTTCTGCACCGCTCTCCACTCTGTCCCCTTCTGATAAGCTACAGCTGAGCATTGTACACAGTTTGCGGAAGTGGTTGTGCATGCTTTGTTGCACTCAAAATGATATTTTAGCAAATCAAAAGGAGCTCAACCGTGGTCAAACTATCACCGATGAATCCAAGTTTGCACCTCGGACCAAGAAGTTTGTTTTCGAAGCGGATGTGGAGAGAACCATTGCTCGTGTCGTGCCCGGGGCATCTAGGGCTGTTGAAGATGACGAGGATGAGGAAAATGCCGAGACGGCTACAAGTGATGATGGGAGTGCCTCTGAAGAATGATGTGCTGTTGTTTTTATTTATTTTTTATTATTCCCGTGACGATGTTTTGGACTATTTTGTTCTTTTTCCAGTTAACTCTCTCGAACTTTGCAAGTACTTGACTTTTATTTCATATGTTGCACTGATTTTAGTCTTGCTTTGGATATCCTTTGGCTCTGTTTTGCTACACTTGCTGATATTGGGAATACTCTGTTTTGCTTTTGTTCCCTGTTGAACGCACGTTCTGTTTTTCAAACGGGCGTTCTGCTTGAATTTTTTTAATGATTTTGCTCTCTGTTCGACATTTTTGTTTTAGAACGGACGTTCTGTATACAGAACGGGCGTTCCACCTTGTCAGAGTGGCAATTTCTATCCTTTCACATCTTCTCTTGTATTAATCCACATGAATGCTTGTATATGAGCCTATAATGCCTGGTTTGCTTTGCTTTTCTCATATCTCATCATATATTGTATCTTTCTCCCCTAGAGTTTTTGTTGTGTTTCTCCAAGTATTACAGGTGCATTCTACGCTCTTTCCTTTGTCATTTATGCTTACCGGACATCCTTGGTTCTTTCATGCTTTTGCCTGACCACCGATATCCGACATTGATTAAAGGGAGCTAAGTACACTTCCTCGTTTTTCTTTTCGCACAACTTGAGGACACGTTGTGATTTAAGTGTGGGGGAGGGGAATGGTCTATATCACCTTTACTTATATTCTCTTGATTCCATGCAAAATACGCTAAAATTTGAAAATTTGTTTTGTCCCGACCAAGCATGCACGCCTATGTTCGGTATTATAAGAATAGTTACCTTATAATGTATATTTCTAGTAGGTTAGATGTCTCACCCGACATTACTTTTCACATGCCATATTAGATGATGAGCTAACCTTTAAAGCGATACCCAGTTAGACTGAATGATTGTTGGTACCCTGTGCTTATGTTAATGTCATGGAACTGATGATAGCTAAGTATTTGGAACTGTAGTACGATATACGGTTAATATCTCAAAGTTTGAATGTGATAAGTAAAAACGTGACTATAGTCTTGAATTAATAAGTTTCTGCTTGAGGTGTTATGCTCAGTAAGTTTGTATAGCTTATGGCTTAGAACTGCTGCCAGCCAGAAATCTCGTATAAGCAAAATTGTAAATAATATAAAGAGCCGTGTCAGAAGCTGGTCGATGATTGGAGTAAGTTAGGGCATTATCACGAAATTTCCTATTCTGCTATGATGACCAAAAGCTCACGACAATCAGAAAAAGCTGCTTTATGATTTGGGTAGTTAGGGCATTATCACGAAATGTCCTATTCTGCTATGACGAGCAAAAGCTTATTCTGATGTGCATAAAAAGTGAAAACGGAATCAAATTGGAAAATTAGAATAAACAAAGATCAAGGCTTAGTTATCGTATACCTTATACCCAGTATAAACTAAGAGATATGCTGCAGGGACTATCCTCTAAGTATGTCGGAAAGGTCCTGAATACCTTCGTTGTCTTTTTCATGACATAAGATGTTTTCTAGGGTACAAGTAATCTATACTTAGTCTAATTGTGGTATTAGCTAGTTTTGCTTGAACTTGATTCAAGTTGGATATAGTGGAAGTTTAATATGGCTGTGCACACACATATAAGGGTGAACTTCTAAATCTCTATACTATACATTATATGGTCGTCTATATTTCTCAATTTCGAACCAGGGCGATGTTTTGGTTTGCTAGGGACTAGCAAAAAGCTAAGTGTGGGGGAGTTGTTAAGGGCTATTTTCTATGAATTTTTACGATATCTTTCCTATAAAATTTCCCCACATTAGTAATATTTGCATTGGAATTGGGCCTAAAATAGAATTATTGAGTAAAGTGGTTCCTATATAAATAAATTGCAAATAAGCCTTAATTCTTTGGGTTAATTATGAATTTCATATTATTTTGGAATTGTATTATGTTTTGCAATATTTATGATATAGATAATGTTGACATCACAAGGATGAGGTGGATAAGAGATAAGAGCCATCAAGGATAAGATCAAGTGGTTTCCAAGTTGTTAGAGGAGAGAAGGTGAGCTAACAAATAAATGAATCCGTTGCATCAACAACGAATCGTTACAAGTCGAACGGACGTTCGAAGTCCGAACGGGCGTCCAAAATGTCAAACTCGGCGTCCGGGGAGAAAAGTTTAATTCAAAGAGTTTGGACGGGCGTTCCATCAATGAAACTCGGCGTTCAATCTGCGCAGATTTGTCGCTTCCCTATAAATAGACCTCAGTTGTAATCACAGAGATGGGGATTATTAGATTTAATTTTTTCAGATCGAAATTCTCTCAGCAAAAACAGTCCCAAAAACCTTCTTGGTGGCTGGGTTGCTTAGATTCAATTACTTTTAAACTTAGATTTTATGGATTTCTCTTCAAGCATTGTAATCATTCACTCTATGGATAGCTAAATCAAATTTGGCAAACATTGGGGATGCAATTTTCTCATTAATTCGGGTTTCTTATTCGATGTACCGTGTTCTTCAATAGAGGTCGATCTTTTAGCTCGTTTTATGGTTTAATTTCATTTACATCGAGAGATGATGAATGCTTAATTGTTTTCCGAATGAAAATTCGTGAATTAAGAACACCTTGCTTTTTGATTGAACAATCGTTGTTAGCTAAAACGAGAGTTGCTCGGTTGTTGTTTAGGTCATTAAATCGAAAGATTTACACCTTGCTTGTTAATTGAATAGAACGTTTTGAGAGATTAGATCGTTTTGCTTTAGAATAGGTGAATGTGGTGAAAAATCTTGGAAATGCCAACCTTATCCAACAAGTATCATAAGATAGGTGCATCCAAATCCTTAATGATAATATCAACAAGCCGTTCCTTATTATGAGCTGACATGAGTTTGACCAACCCTGATTTCACCTTCTCTCTGATCATATGACAGTCAATTTCAACGTGCTTTGTTTTTATAGAAGACATGGGTGTATGCAATATGAATTGTGCTAGTATCATCACAAGAAAGAAGAGCATGAATCTTTATAAGTGCATGAATATCTTTCAAAACATACATAAGCTATTGAATCTCATAAGTGCAATAGCCATTTCCATTTATTCAACTTTAGAGGAGCTACTTGCAATAGTGATCTATTTCAAAGCCTTTCAAAAGACATGAGCATCCCCTAGAATCATCATATAGCCTGAAATGGATCTATTGGTTTCTGAACAACCTGCCTAATCACTAATTGTATAGCCTTTTAAGGTCATGTTGTTATTAGTTGGAAAGAAAATCCTTTGACCTAGATTTTATTTCAAATTCCTCATAAGCCTATGTGCTGATTTCATATTATTCTCATTAGATGTATCTAAAAGCTGACTAATCTGTATTACTGAAAATCAATATTAGTCATGGTAAAATTTAGTCACTTTTACCAATGAGAGACATAGATATATTGTTCATTATCCAGTAAAGCTGAATCTCCATATTGCAATGTCTGCTTGGATTCCATTAGTCTCTTAGCAATGTTTAGCATATAGGATGTCATATTCCTGTGAGAGGTTTAGTGTATACTTTCATTGTGAGAAAGAAAGCAAGCTGAATCTCCATGTTTTGTGAACTCGGCAGCGTGGTGTGTTTTAAGCAGATTGGTAAGCAAGCGATATGTGTTATGTGTTGAATGTAAATAGCAGAAAGTAAATTGTAGAAATAAAAACACAAAGTTTATAGTGGTTCAGGGTGGTGTAATCCTTTAGTCCACTATTCTCTTGTGATGTTGGAGGAATTCACTTATGATCTGGAGGTACAATTACAGGATAAAAAAGTTAGATGATTGTCCTTGACTGATAACTACGGCTTCACAATCTGAACACTTAGACTCTGGTAGGTAGGATTGCTGCTTCACTAAATTATTCCACTATTTCTTTAAGGGTAGGATTGCCTTTTAACAGATCCACCACACAAAGCTTTATCTCAGATATTTCTGAACCAGCTCCTCCAACAATTGCCTTCACACACCACAAATGCTTCACAGTCAAAAACCTTTGATTTGAATCAGGAAAGTGATTCTTGCTGGTTGATATTGATTCATGATAGATAAAATTTAAGTGCATCAACTCAGGCTTCAAGTGTTTGATTATCTGGATTGATCTTGTAACTCTTAGCACTTGAAGATTTCTGGATTGATTCAATGATAGCTCAACAGATGATGGAATGACTTAGCAGAAAAACTTGATTGCTAAATGCTCAAAATACTTCTTGCTCTAGATAATTAGATGGATGATCATCGATGGTAAGTATTATATTTATAGGTGCATGTCCAACATTTGAATTTTTGAATTCAATGATCCTTTCTTGGATTTATCTAAGTATACTCCTGACATGCTATGCTCCACAATCTTTGTCAGATGCCGGTGTCCTCCTAACATGAAAGTGTGTCAACCAATCATAATGCGTAAAAAAAATTCTTGTAATAGTCATTTGAACTCCGCAGTTGATTGGCTTCTTCATCTTACGGTTGATATTAATTCTTAACAATATCCTTGCTCTCACTTGTAACTTTCAAAACACTCGAATTATTTTCAGCTCTTGAATTTGAATCGGTTTGCTGAAAATACTTAGCTCTGCTGACTTTTGTGGTTTCTAAAACATACACCTGACTCTGGTAGGAAGTCAACAGCTCTTCGATTCTCAGCTGAGTTGCTAGATTTCATTTGATCTTAATTTTTGAGATCAGAGTACACCATATTTAAAGAATGTAAATGAGATTCTTCATCACAATTGCATTGAATCTGAACTTTTCAATACAAGGTCTATAAAGTCACTCCAGATCATCATAGACTTACCTGAATTCTAACTATATAGCCTCAAATTAGTCTTCATTCACTGAGTTCAAAATGTCAGCCTTCAGCTCAACAAAACTCAGTTTGATCCCTCAGCCTTCTGTAATGAGTTTGATCCATCAGCCTTCTGCTCAGCACCCTAGACTCCACTAAAAACCTATCAGCAGTCTATTACAGTGCTTGTCTGATTTAACCTATACAATAATCAGACTCTAATAAACCTATACAATCACCTCTAGACATCTTTTAGTTTTTCACTATAACAGCTAGTCCTGACACTCAACATCAAAACCAAAATATTTATAACACCAATGCTACTTGTGAAATTTCATGGCTTATTTACATTTTGCAGGATTTGAAGATTCAACTTCAACTACCTATTGTGTTGTTTTATGACAATTCTAGTGCTCTTCATATTGTTCACAACCTTGTATTTCATGAGAGAGAAAAAAAAACATTGAAATTGATTTTCATGTTGTTTAAGACAAAGTAAAATCTGGCTTAATCAAACTCATGCATGTTAACACAAAGGAGCATATTGTTGACATTGTTATTAAAGTCCTAATGGATAAAAGATTGTTGATTACAAGAGGATGTGGAATCTGATTCATATATCACTCTCAGCTTGGGGGGTTGTTACAATATATGGATAAAAGAATTTTTATACAAGAGGATGTCCTTAACAGAACAACTCATCAGCAGTTAGCTCAGCTCAACTAAAGCAGTCAACTTAGCTGAATACGCAGCAGTTAGATTAGCTAATTTGAGTGGTACATAGCTAGGAAGTTATTCTATTGTAACAGTCTTGTGACATACTTTTAACTTATTCATGAGGTGTATACTCTATAAATACCTCATGATCATCAGAATTGTAAATTAACTCATTCATTATTCTGAGTAATAAGAATTCCACACTGTATTTTGTCGTGTATTCAATTTCACAATTTCAACACCCCCATTGAAATCCGGGGAAATAGTTATATTAAAACGATATACTTTTGTTGTAAACATTATAAAATATCACTATTCCCACCGGTGGATTTATAAAATTTTCTCCGATGCCCTGTTGGAAAATATTCCTGGATCCACCACGGCTTTCATCCACTCACGACTTAACCTTGCTTAGAGCAACCGTAATAAGACGATTTTCGAAACACTGGACTCTGACATTTTACTATTCCATTTTTTCTCACATTGAAACAAAGTAGGGGTAAACTTGTAGTCTGCCTTGTCATCAACCCACTCAATTGCATGATGAAGAAGTAAAATTGGCAGGCGGCTTACATCAAAATTTCTCCTACCTACTTTTTGTCACATCGACTTTCATGCCTGAAAATTTCTCCGCCCTTTTCCTCTCTTTTTTTCATCTTCTCAATCCTATTGGATAAAGCTCTGAATCTTTCCAACGTCTCTTTAATCTTAACCATTGATTTGTTGACAAAATCAAGAGTTGTTATCTGTCCTTATCCTTGTAATCTTCCAATGTAACCTTTGATTAATTCGAAATATATATCCAGCAGGTTCCTGTGTATATAAGTCTCGTCGAAATACTTGGCGTCAAATGTTTCCAAGTTTGCTGTGTTTATAAAACACTGTAGCTGACTTCTTTATAAATAACTTTTTTTTGTGAAGTTAGATTACACCAATTTGAACATAACTAAGTTCCAATCACCATTTAACTTATGGAACTTAGACCTTTTACACAAGGTATATGTAATCAGTTTAGGTCATCACAGACTTCCCTAAATTCTAATTCCATATCCTTGACTTTAAACACTAAGTTTGATCCCTTAGCCTTCAATAACTGAGTCTGAGCCCTCAGCCTTCAGTCTTTAGCAGGTTCCTAAACTAGTCTACTGACTCAGGTACCTTACTGACCTAGACAGTCCGTCGATAAAAGTCAGCTGACCTTTTACAATGCTTGTTTGATCAAACCTATACAAAGATCAAACTCTAATAAGCCTATACATTTGATCTAGACTTCTTTTTGCCTTTGCTCTATAACAGCTAGTCTGGCACCCATCACTAAAACTTAAAATATGTCCAACACCTTGGAAAGGCTAACAAAAGTTTAGAAGGGGGTGAATAAACTTGTCACCAAAAACCTAACTGAGAACTGAGTCTTGTACAGATTGATTAACAATTAAGGTTCAGTTTTAACTTGTGTGGAGTTGAGTTGACAAAGCTGAGTTTAAGTCAAACTGACATATGTAAAACTGAGTCAACCGGCAGCGGATATAGATTTTAGCCTATACCTGGATCTTGTTATTCTATAAGAAAAAGTTGTGTATGCAAAACTCAATTCTGGTGAATGTCAGCTTGTGAACTATGTATGCTTATAACAATCAGTTTAAGTATGATGTATAACAAATATAAATGTTGTAAAAGTAAATAACATAATGTAAATGCGTAAAGTAAGTAGAGCAAGAATTATAGTGGTTCCAGGTGGTGTAATCCTGTCAGTCCACTCTTCCCCTGTGATGTAAGAGTAAAATTCCACTAGAACTCCTTGAGATACGCTGTTACAAAAAGTCCTATATGATAGTCCTTGACTAATCCCTAGTGTCACTATCTAAACAACTGAAGAACAAGTTGTATGGCTGCTCTTCAACTGCTTGAACCACTGGTCCTTAGAGGGTTGTATTACCTCTTCACCAGCTACCACCACAAACACAGTCTACCCAACTGTAAATGTCAAACCTATCATTGGCAACTCCTTGACCGGATTGCTTCACAGTCTAAACCTTTGATTAAGAATCAAAGTTGGGCTGAGAATCAATAAATTGATTTTTGCTTGTGGTTCTTCAAAGTGTAGAAATCTAGATAAGATCGATGTAGCTTGAACACTGGAAGAATGCTAGATATGATGTTGTTGAGCGCAAATAAAGATAGCAATTTGAATGAACGGGACTTGTGCACAAAAATGCTTGTAATCTTGTTAATTCGGTTGCATGATCCTTGGTGCAAAGTCCTCTATTTATAGTGTGAGGTCCAACGTTCATCATGCTTTGAATTTGAATTGTATCAACGTCTATCTTGTAATGGCTATATTTAGTGACCGTTCTGACTTGTCAGTATTTCATTCAAAAGAGTTGCTTCCTTTACAACGTTCGAATGTACTTTCAGTTTGTTGGATAACTGACTATAAAACTGAGTTTCCTGATCAGTTTTATACTGAGTATGTCAGTTTTCAGTTTGCTAACTGACTTAGAGCATTAACTGAGTTTTTACTCTTCTTCAAAAACTTCAGTACTCTATTTATCTGATTATATGTGACTGAATCAGATTACACCATTCCTTTATAAAGAACATCTAAGATATCATTGTCCTTATGGTACTTAGGTCTTCTACAAGATCCATAAAGTCAGTTCAGGCCATCACAGACTTACCTGAATTCTAACTTTACAGTCTCGGCTTAAAATCGTTATAACTTAGTTTGAACCCTTAGTTCTTCAATCTTCCTTAACTAAGTCTGTGTCCCTCAGTTCTTCAAATACTTAGTTTGTTCCCTCAGCCTTCAGTTCTAGATAAGCCAACCGAGTATGTGTCCCTCAGCGAACTTACCTTCTTCAGTTTCTGAGTGAACTTTCAGTTCTAGGTGTACATCTTTAGTCTTAAGTTCAGTTCCAGTTATTTAGATGATTTCTAGTTTCTTAGATGATTTCTAGTTTCTTAGATGATTTCCAGTTTCAGTTCTTCGACACTTCTATCTATTACAGTGCTTGTCTGATATAACCTATTCAATTATCAGACTCTAGTAAAACCTATACATTCAGTTCTAGGCATCTTTTAGCTTTCCACTATAACAGTTAGTTTCAGCACTTCATCAATGGGGTTTAAATAAACATGTTTTTGAATACGATGAATCATCATCAAAACTAAATTTTATTCCCAACACAATCATTTATGTGTGAACATTCAAGAGGTATTGGAGACCCAATTTGCTAGCAGGGACGAGCTATTGAAGAAAGCAAAAGCATTTTATGCAAACAAAGGTTATGTTTTAGTAATCAAAAGTTCTAGAAAAGATAAGTATGTAGTGGTTGGTTGTGATCGAGGTGGAAAATATCGAGATAGACACCATGTCCCTCTTGAACAACGACAAAGGATTACTAGTAGTCGTCTTAAAAATTGTCCTTTTGAACATTTTTTTGATCGTATAAATTGTCATACGACAAAGGTTATGTTTTTCTGTTTTTTATGATCGAATAAATATTTTTTCGGGAGTCATGGACATTATTATTATTTTTTTTTCTTGGGTGGGGTGGGTGGGGTGAGGTCGGATGGGCTGGGTTGCGGTGGGCTTGGGTAGGGTGGGGTGGCAGTCGGGGTGGTGGTGGGGTGGCCTGGGGGAAGGGATTGTGTTTGTATTTTTATTAATAAATCAAGTTTTATTAAAATATAAATATATTTTGTAGCCGTATATAATGTGTGGTTAAAATGAGAAATATAAGAAATAGTTGAAAAAGTTGGTGTGGCAGCAATTTTTTTGCCTTGTTTATACCGGCACGGGATCTCATGTCCGATTACTCTGTCTATTTTCCCTGTCTAACCAAAATCGCTGCCGTTTATGTATTAAAAAAACATTACGTACGCTTCATTCTTACTTCCCTGAAATCACTTTCTTCATCAGCTGCGCTCGCCGGCAATGGTCCTGCCCTCATGTCCGAACCCTTTCCCATAACGAAAATAATAAGCAAAACCTTCCACCTATAATTCACTCAAACCACCATCGGTACTCTATTTATTTGCTAGCTATTGGTTACTTTTCTTTCCCTAAGAGACTTCAGATCAGAGAATCCGGCGGGTTAGAATTAAGCCACCATTGAAGTATCGTTTATGGTTGATAACTTTTTCTAAACAATTTTAAAAGCTAAGTTGTTTTAATTTTCCTAAATTTTTTCCATTGTTTTGAAGGTATAGTGGTTCCATTCTATTCAAAACTCAATGCCCAAAAATTATATTCCGGTGAGTTAACAAATTTATGTTTGCTTTCATAGATCTTTAAAGTACCGGTTTGTATATGACGGGGTTGGCTTTTTCTATTTGGGGAAGAAAGACAAAGAATGAGGAAAGTATTATTATAAAAGAAACTCAGACTGTCAAGGAAGGGGGAAGTAAGAATACGAAGGAAACAATTTTTTTTAATACATAAACGCCAACGTTTTTGGTTAGACAGGGAAAATAGACAGAGTAATTAGACAGGAGATCCCGTGCCGTTCATACCAGGCACTGATGATGGCCGACCCGAATTACGTCACGTGTCATCCTCTTAAGTCGTATAATAAATGACCAGCCTCTAAAAGTGATATAAACCGATTCTCGTAGGATCGTTGATTAAAGCACAACAAACGATTCAGCTTTGAAACGTATATTTTTTATGGCTTTTGAATATATATAACAAAATAACAAAAGGGATATGTAGCAACCCGTCTCAGATTACTACTGCTTTGTGATAATCCCGTCTCAGGAAGATCACCCAATTATCCCTTCTCGGGATAATCGCAAAGAAGTCAATCTCTCGAAAACTTCGAAAGTTAAAACCCAATCTCTCGAAAGTTTTTATGATGAAAATTCAATCTCTCGAATTTCAACCAAAATTGTTTTTTGATCCAATAATAAGCTTCCTATTCAAATACAAGGAAATGCCTTATATAGGCTACAAACTTGGAGGAAAAACTCCTAAAATTCGATGTGGGAAAAATAACCACACTTAGGAAAAATAAAGATAGTATCTTCCTTCAAAGACCCTACTTTGTTTCGGTTCGTATCCGGAGCTTCGGTTGTCCAAATATTGCGAACCATATATGGATTTTATAGTCCTCAAAGAGATCTACAACTTTCATCAAGGACATAAATTCATCCGGATAAGTTATAATTGTCAAAATAGCTCAAAACCGTAGCAGATCTTCAATTTCCGTAATGTCACCATGTATCACATCATTCCCTCTCCTTCGAAAGGATTCGCCCTCGAATCCACCCGGATCAAACACGAATATCTTGCTTCCATACGTCCACTCAACCACAGAGAAACTCGAATCACAATATTGCAAAAACATGGAATGGCGCGAGTGAAGAAATCGGCGACAACAAAATCCAAAGTGGCGGCAATGTCGTAAATATGGATCCACATATACATGTGGCGCTTGTAACGCTTTCAAATCGGTAACTAAAATTGCCGAGTGCACCTTTGAACCATCGGATTGCACCGGTTCGGTCCCCGGTTTGACCACAATCGATTCAAACAAGTAAGTCCACGGGCATAGTGATCGGGTCAACACTAATATCCACCTTGACGTCGGCAATCTCGTCGAATGGTCGGGTACCGGTAAAGGAGAATCAATAGTAGCAACCGGAACAACATCATTAGTAAGTGCATTAGGAACCTCAATGAACTCTTCCGTGGTGAATCAACAATAAGAATTTCTTCCTCCTCGTGTACCACAGCCGTAGGGGGGTTGGGAATAACCTGTTTATTCGATTGAGCACGTGAAGGAAAGAATTTGGGCGGTTTTCCAGCCATATCTTCTTCACGTGTTACACAATCCGTGATAAAGAAAAAGTCATCGTCCGCCTTCCACTGTGCGTCTAATTTCCTCCAACGTTCTGCACGTTTTAATTTCCTTTGTTCTGCCTCTCGTTTGGACTGAGCAATATATCCCTTCAAGAGTTGTTCAATACGTGACAATCCTGTTGCAAAATTATCATGCCAATGTCGTTGTGCCTGGTATGCGTCTTTGCTCGCGAAGTAGTCATTTTGTTCCTTGACAAATTCAGCGTCGGCCTTCTTGATAGCAGCCGGATAATCCAGTTCGGGATCATATTCCATATAGCACTCATAACCATTGTAACGTAACATACCACCTCGACCCAACTTCATCTCAATACTTAGGGTTCCTCTCGAAATTAGGGTTTTGAACGCGGATGCTACTAGGGTTCTTGTGAATGAAGAATTACGACTTCAAGAACAGAAAATTGAAACGCAGCAGCAAAATTCTTCAAGAAAACGCAGCAGTAAATTTCCCAACAAAAATTTTCGTCCCCAAAGCAATAATTTAGGGTTCTTGTCACGACCAAAGGGTATGGAATTCGGAAAAACACAAAGAACAAAAATTGTAGAGAACGAAATTGTGGTTAAGACTGTTAAGTTTCAGAATTTTTGGACAGGTATAACCCACTCAAATTGAATTCGTAAACAGGTCACTCTCTGGTTACGGGTTTTGACAGAAACAGTCAACTAGGTGACGGCGACTATTGTGCAAAACCGGTCGGGACTCTGAAAAAACTCAAAGAATCAAAGTTGTAGAACAATGAATTTCCTATGTGCTCACAAAATTTCATTCAATTCCGACCACCATAACTCCCTAAAAACAAGGTCGACTACAAGCTGTTCCAGAAAATCGAGCAGAATATTCCGATCCAAATTTGATCAAGATAAAATCCGAATTTGCTAAAGTGCCAAAGAGACAAAAGATAGCCAATACAATGTTCTATCTACTGGTAAATTTTGAGGATTTTTAGACTTGTTTTGAATAGGGAACGATTTGAAACAAAGTCGGACAGTCAGATTTCAAGAGCAGAAAAATTAGGGTTTCGACCAAGAATAATATATCACGCCTGATTTACCTCAATACGTAGGGTTCCTTGATGTAATATGCAGCAATTCAGCGATTGTAATATGTAGCAGCAATTAGGGTTCAAACGGCGGCTGCGATTAGGGTTCTTGGGAAACAAGAACGCCGACTTCAACTCCGGAAAAACGCAGCAGATTTTCTGTTAAAAACGCAGCAGCTGTTGTTGCTTTAATCGCCTATTCTCTGATACCACTTGATATAAACCGATTCTCGTAGGATCGTTGATTAAAGCACAACAAACGATTCAGCTTTGAAACGTATATTTTTTATGGCTTTTGAATATATATAACAAAATAACAAAAGGGATATGTAGCAACCCGTCTCGCATTACTACGCTTTGTGATAATCCCGTCTCGGAAGATCACCCAATTATCCCTTCTCGGGATAATCGCAAGAAGTCCAATCTCTGAAAACTTCTTGAAAGAAACCCAATCTCTGAAAGTTTCTTATGATGAAAATTCAATCTCTGAATTTCAACCAAAATTGTTTTTTGATCCAATAATAAGCTTCCTATTCAAATACAAGGAAATGCCTTATATAGGCTACAAACTTGGAGGAAAAACTCCTAAAATTCGATGTGGGAAAAATAACCACACTTAGGAAAAATAAAGATAGTATCTTCCTTCAGCACCCTACTGTTTCGGTTCGTATCCGGAGCTTCGGTTGTCCAAATATTGCGAACCATATATGGATTTTATAGTCCTCAAAGAGATCTACAACTTTCATCAAGGACATAAATTCATCCGGATAAGTTATAATTGTCAAAATAGCTCAAAACCGTAGCAGATCTTCAATTTCCAGAATGTCACCATGTATCACATCAAAAAGTAAGACATTAAGGGCTAAGAGCCCCAAGCACATACCCAAGGGCAGGTCCGTAACCCAGGTGAGAGATTGGCAAAAACTCCTCCTCTAGCCACCGCAGTCGGCCAAGGCCTGGTGAAGAGGAGCCGCCAGTTCGGCCATAATGGCCTTGGGGGCTCGGTGTAGGACGTACAGAGCAACCCCGGCTATTAGCCCACGTGCTGAGTAGCTAAAGATAAATAAGGAAAGAATCTTGAGTCATAAAGACTCTGATCCTGACATTTAAATATGTCTATAATTATCCGTAAATTATAGGGATTTGTGTGCATTTATCCGTAGGGAATATATAATAATATAATTCCTTGTAGAACAAGGAAAGGGATGGGACATCCCCTATATAAACAACCCTAAGGAACTACAAAGACTTGATTCCTAAAACATAACAGGATACGTAGGCAACTTGAGAGAAATAACTCTCAAGCTCAATCTAAAATACACCGAAAAACCATCCGTTCATATTATCCTAGATTAAACGGCCAGGATAATTCATAGACGAGATCCAGCATCGTCAATTGGCGCTGGAAGGAGGGCTTTCTATCGGTAATGGATCGAGGTTGTTCGTGATCAAGTTAATGGCAAAAATAAGCCAAAAACGCAGTCAGATCGGAGGCTTATTTCCGGAGATTGAACCGTTGGAATATGCATTCCACGTTCATATTGAAGAAGAATGAGGGTTTAACAATCCATCCAAATTTCATGCCCATCGGAGTCCGGTTCGACACCCGATCGTCACCGAAAAGTTGTTGCAGTATCATAGAAAACGTAGCAGACGCAGTTGTCAGATCGAGGGCTTATTGCCGGAGATTGAACCGGTGGAATACGAAATCCACCATTCAGATTGAAGGAGAAGGAGGGACGAACAATCCCTCCAAATTTTGTGCCAATCGGAGTCCGTTTCTACACCCGATAGTCACGGAAAAGTTTCTGTTGTATCATAGAAAACGTAGCAGACGTAGCTATCAGATAGAGGGCTTATTTTCGGAGATTGAACCGTCTAAACACGAATTCCACTGTTCAGATTGAATAATAAGGAGGGACGAACAAGCCCTCCAAATTTCGTTCCGATCGGAGTCCGTTTGATACTCGACCGTTATCAAAACGTTTCTGCAGTATCACCAAAACGTAGCAGCTAGGTAGGCAGATTATTCCCAGAAACTCAACCGTCGAAAACAAAATTCCACCATTAAGATTGGAGAAAAGGAAGGGAAGAACAAGCCCTTCAAATTTCGTACCGATCGAAGTCCGTTTCGGCACCCGATCATACCAGAAAGATACTGCTCTCCAAGATCCGAGCCGAGCTCCCAAGATCTCCAAGATCCGAGCCGACCTCCCAAGCTCTCATAGGAAGAACAGAGCTCCATATGACGAACTCAGTGAAAAATTCCTAAATCAGCAGGACTGATGACCAAAGCCTCGCAGGATGAACTCAACGAAAATTTCCTAAGTCAGCAGGACTGACGAACTGAGCTCCATAGGACGAGCTCAGCGAAAATTTCCTAAGTCAGCAAGACTGACGAACTGAGCTCCGTAGGACGAACTCAGCGAAAATTTCCTAAGTCAGCAGGGGGCTGATGACCAGAGCTTCGCAGGACGAACTCAGCGAAAATTTCCTAAGTCAGCAGGACTGATGACCAGAGCTTCTCAGGACGAACTAAGCGAAAATTTCATAAGTCATCAGGACTGACGAACTGAGCTCCATTGGACGAACTCAATGAAAAATTCCTAAGTCAGCAGGACTGATGACCAGAGCTTCGCAACACGAACTCAACGAAAATTTCCTAAGTCAGCAGGACTGACGAACTGAGCTCCATAGGATGAACTCAACGAAAAATTCTTAAGTCAGCAGGACTGACAAACTGAGCTCCACAGGACGAACTCAGCGAATATTTCCTAATTCAGCAGGACTGACGAAATGAGCTCCATAGGACGAACTCAGCAAAAAATTCCTAACTCAGCAGGGCTGACGAAATGAGCTCCGTAGGACAAACTCAGCAAAAATTTCCTAAGTCAGCAGGACTGGCGAACTGAGCTCCGCAGGACGAACTCCGCAAAAAATTTCTAAGTCGAAAATTTTACATGACTGACAACTGAGCTCTGCAGGACGGACTCAACAAAATTTACAAGTCTGCAGGTCAGGCAACCCGAGGTCCGCAGGACGCCCCTATAAAGCTGTTAAAGTGCAAGGCAAGGGTGCATAACAACTGGCGATTAAAATGGCAGGACCATTCCACAAAGCTGGCATGCAAACAATCCCGCAAGCTTTACGTCCGGAACAGGTTCCAGAGTCCAATAAATTATTTCAATTTACTATTATCTGAAAATTATATTTCTCTTCTTTATTGTAAATAATACGTAATGGCTTTAAGATAAAAGCTTTTAGTCTGCAAGATAGACAACTGAGCTCCGCATGATGGACCTAGCAAAATTCTCAAGTCTGTAGGTCAGACGCACTATCCAACCTTTGCAGGTCGGACTCAAATAAAAAAAAATCTACAAAGAGCTAAGTATGCCATCCAAATTCGGTTAGTTATTGCATGGCATACTGAGGGGCCAGGTACCTCTCGCCAAGACTCAAAAAATATAAGGTCTGCATAACAGACCTAAAGTCTGCATAACAGACCCAAAAAACAAAGTCTGAATAACATACCAAAAAAATATAAGGTCTGCATAACAGACCCAAAAAACAAAGTCTGCATAACAGACCCAAGAAATATTAGGTCTGCATAACAGACCTAAATAATAAAGCCTGCATAACTGACTCACAAAATATAGGGTCTGCATAACAAACCTAAAGTCTGCATAACAGACCTAAAATATAAGGTATGCATAACAGACCCAAAAAATATAAGGTCTGCATAACGGACCCAAAAAACAAAGTCCGCATAACTGACCCAAAAAATATAAGGTCTGCATAACAGACCTAAAGTCTGCATAACAGACCCTAAAAATTTAAGGTCTTCATAACAGACCTAAAAAATAAGGTCTGCATAACAGACCCAAAAAACAAAGTCTGCATAACTAGACCCTAAAAATATAAGGTCTTCATAACAAACCTAAAAAATAAGGTTTGCATAACAGACCAAAAAAATATAAGGTCTGCATAACAGACCTAAAAAATAAAATCTGCATAACAGACCCAAGAAATATAAGGTCTGCATAACAGACCTAAGGTCTGCATAACAGACCTAGAAAATAAAGTCTACATAACAGACTCATAAAATATAAGATCTGCATAACGACCTAAAAAATATAAGGTCTGCATAACAGACCCAAAAAAAAAGTCTGCATAGCAAACCTAAAAAATAAAGTCCGTATAACAGACTCAAAAATTAAAGTCTGCAGGTCAGACTCAGGAAGTTGGCAAATTACCAACTCGCCTAATCCGCAGGTCGGACATACCGAACTGAGTACTACAGGCCAGACTCGGGAATGTTTGCAAAGGACAAACTCTTTAAGTCGAGTACTGTACGTCAGACTCGGAAAATTTTGCAAAGGACAAACTCCTTAAGTCTGCAGGACAGACGATCAGAACCGAGTACTGCAGGTCAGACTCAGAAAGTTTGCAAAGGACAAACTTATTAAAGTTTGCAGGACGAACTAGCTGAGATCCACAGGCCGGACTCAGTCGAGTTAAAATAAAGTTTGCAATGGACAAACTCACCAAAGTTCGCAGGACGAACTAGCTGAGATACGCAGGTCGGACTCGGTCGAGTTAAAATAAATTTTTCAACGGACAGACTCATCAAAGTTCGCAGGATGAACTAGCTGAGATCCGCAGGTCGGACTCAGTCGAGTTAAAATAAAGTTTGCAACAGACAGACTCATTAATGTTTGCAGGACGGACTAGCTGAGCTCTGCAGGCCGAACACAGTCAAAATTATTAGGTTTGCAGAGCAGAACAACTAAACTCCACTTGAACTAAGCTCGGCAAATCAGACTCACCAAGTTTGCAATAGTTAAACCTCATAAGTCTGCATAGCAGACATCTAACTGCAGAGCCGTGCAGGTAAAAAAATCGATACACGCTACTAAGTATGCCATCCAAAGAACTATAAGTTAATGCATGGCATACTGGGGGACAAGACACCCCACTGTGGACCAGAGTACTTCCGGTAAGCGCTAAAAATAAGATTAAGGCAAGATAACTTGCAAAAAATTTCATATATTAAACCTTGCAAAAAAAAACTTGCAAAATATATTAAAACTTGCAAAAATTTGCATTTATTTAAACATTGTGCAGGGAAAAAAGCTTTTCTCTAAAGTCTATAGGAAAGACTCCAAAGTTTGAGCTCCGCAGTCGGACTCGAAAGCTTTAGCTCCGCAGGCCGGACCCGAAAAGTTTGCTTAAGTCTGCTGGACAGACATCTGTTGGATGTAATATCGTCGGATCAATCATAGATTGACCCGATTACGCAGCGGAATGCATCAGATCTAGATCTAAACGATACAAAGAACATAAATTCAAGATCTAAACCTACAAGGGGGTTTAGGAGCCTACATTTTTATGGTGCTTAACTCCAAGAACAAAAAGGCTCCTTGAACACGTGTATGAGCAGCCACAGCCTTCCAACGTGTGTCTCCTAGCAACATCAGGTGGATGGTGTTTCCCGCCGCCGGACCTCCTTGATATGCTACCGGAATAATCCCGAAGATTATTCCAACTCGAAACCCGAAGAAAATAGCCAAAAATTTCAAGCTATATTTCTTCCAATATGGCGTGTATAAAAGTATGTCAAAAGGCTTGGGAGAACTCTCTTTATATAGGAGAGTAATCCTTGTCCTCCAAGGATTTAATAATTAAGAGATAATTATTACATTAATCCTTTTTTCCAAATAAAAGATAAATAAAATAATTATCCCAAACAAATTAGGATAAATCATATTATTATCTAATATTCCATGAATTATCATTTAACAAATAAAAGATAAATCACATATTAAATAATTATCCAAGAAAACTAATTTCCTAATAATTAAATAATATAACAAAAAATGCGCCACTTGTAAACCCAAAATAAGTCCACACGCATATTTCTACAGTTGACCAATTAGGTCAAAAAGGTCGACACACAAATTTGGGCCGAGTCCACGAAAAATGTCTTTTCCGTGTATTTAATTATTTAGTCCAACTAAACAATTAATCCACATATCAAATTAAATAGCCCAATCCAACTATTTAATTATAATTGAGGTGCAACGACGAGAAACCTATATGCTATATTAGGAGCTACGTCGGGGACCATGGACCCATATTCAGTAGCTACAATAAATCAAATAAAAATTATTCATCAGACAGAATAATTATATCCAACCTATTAATTCCGGGATTACACCACCATAAACCCGAAACTGAACTCTATCGAATATAGATAACTTACACTCAATTTATGAGTCGAAAGCGTCCACTGATATAATCATTACATACGGATAAATCCTCCATAGATTGTTCACTTTGATTCAGGATATTTCCGTCAACCCTTCTCGAAACATATTATCCTTATTTACCATTAACCTCCTAGTGATCAATTAGTTCATAACCAATATAATATGAACTTGTGGAAATACTATGGTTAATATTACATTATTATTATACTCATAACATGTTACATTATAACGTGTTACTTTGTATCACGAGACATATTAATTGCATTGAATAAACAATTAATATGTCCTAATAGTCATAAAGTAACTATCCTTTGTCCTATTATGTAATAGCATTATAGCCGACTCTAGCATTTATTGTAGCCGGCTCTAGTTACTTTTACTTTACTAGCTAGGATCCTCTCTTGTAAGGATCCTCTCTTGTACCTATTTATACTCATTCTTTCAACATGAATAAATAAGTTGGAGTTTACTCAAGTATTATTACTTTCTCAAACTCTCTTCATGGTATCGAGACTTAAACTCCCGAAATCCGTCGCAAACTCTCAAAGAACCCCGTCGAATCAAGAATGTCTTCACTATCCGAAGCTTCCTCACCTTCGCTGAGTCCCACCGCCTCACAGACCGGGGTCACCGAATCTTCATCTTATACTAATCATAGACTTGATGGCAACAACTATTTGCTATGGTCAAGATCTATGAAAATGTACATCTCCGGACAAGGTAAGACGGGATACCCGTCCGGCTCTAAACCCGCCCCTCGTCGAAGATGACCCAGGATTTGAATCACGGGATACCGCTAATAATCAAGTCATGACCATTCTCACAAGATCAATGACAAAAGAGATTAGTGAGAACTTTATGATGTATGATACCGCAAAGGAAATCGGGATAATGCCAGGGATCTTTACTCCAAGAAAGACAATACATCGAAGTGTATGAACTTGAAGCTCGATCCAAAACTCGCAGTGCAAGGAGATATGTCCGTAACTCAATACTTCAATCAACCGTCTAGGCATGGCAACACCTAGATATGCCGGAAACTCACCCCCGGAATGATGTCAAGGATGCCGCCCTTTATAAGGACATTATTGAGAAAAAGAGAGTATTCAAGTTTCTTACCGGACCGAATCCCGCCCTTGATGATGTTAGAGGAAGAATCCTTGCCACAAAACCTCTCCCCAATTCAAATCCATGTTTGTCAAGTCAAACATGAGGAAAGCAGGAGGAAAGTGATGCCGCCGAACTCCCCTACCGACAACCCCGCCGAGAGTGCTACCCCGCCGACCATCGAAGCCCGCCGAGGTTACCGAGACCGTCAGAAGCCTACCGATAAACCGGAAAGTTGTTCTCGTGAGCACCGCAAACGCACAAATCACACCAAGGACACTTGCCGGAAGCTACATGGCATGCCTAAATCTCTCAAACCTACCAGGGAAAGTCGTATGTGCATGTCCATGAAGAGGAGAATGACAACAAGTTGAATGCTCGCCTTGTCGCTTTCAAAGCTTTCCTCACTCAACAAAAAGAAGGTAGTACCTCTACCGACACGGCTACTCGTGCTAGTGTGTAAATTCTACTCTTCTATTAGTAATGAAACATGGATTGTTGATTCGGGGCCTCCTCCCATATGATCGGTAATAAAAACCTCATAACTCACCTTATGCCATGTCAACAAATTCACAATGTTAAGATCGCCGATGGATCCATTTCTCGTGCAAAAGGTTTTGGAAATGTTAAACTCACTAATAAGATATGTCTAAAGGATGTCCTATTTGTTCCAAAATTAGACCGCAATCTCATATCTCACAAGAGACTTGCAAAAGATTTAAATTGGACTCGTTGTTTTTAATAAGAATCGTTGCACTTTCCAGACCCTTCTTCACAGAAGTGATTGGGAGGGCTAAACCCCGCTTAGGATTGTATGTGGTCGACCCCGCCGAAGACAAGACCGAAGACCGAACCGCCTCGCCACTCGCACTCAAACCTTAGATAATATCATGTTATGGCATTATAGACTAGGACATCCAAGTTTTGGTTATTTGAAGTCCGTAATTCCCGAATTATTTAAAGGATGTAATGTCAATGATCTTCAATGTGATATTTGTCAATTTGCCAAACTTACCAAATCCGTGTATGCCAAACTACCTCATTTGCCTTCCACACCTTTCACTTTAATTCATAGTGATGTATGGGGACCTTCAAGGGTAAAAAGTATAACAGAAAAAGGTGGTTTGTCACTTTCATTGATGATCATACCAGAACACATGGTCGTTTTTAATGAAGGATAAATCAAGTTGGACCAAATATTTCAGAATTCTACAACATGATCTCTACTCAATTTGACACTAAGATCAAGATCTTAAAGATCGATAATGCTCTTGAATACTATGAGTCTAACCTCGCAATTTCTTGATGAATAAGGGATTGTCCATATCGCAGCTTGTGTGGAAACACCTCAACAAAATGGGGTTGCCGAGAGAAAGAACAGCACCTACCGGAGATGGCTAGATCAATCATGTTCACTACCCATGTCCCAAAGTATATGTGGGGTGAAGCTATATTAATCGCCACTTACTTAATCAACAGACTTCCCAAACAGAGTGTTAGGCTTCAAAACTCCTATCCAAACCCTCCCGACCACACACTCATGCCCTCATCTTATCTCCCAATTACCACCAAAAATCTTTGGTTGTACCGCATTTGTTTATATCCATGCCCAACACAAGCAAACTTGATCCCAAAGCTCACAAGTGCATTTTCCTAGGATATGCAAAGGACAAGAAAGGTTACAAGTGTTACTCTCCTTCGAAAAGAGATTTTACAATTCTATGGATGTAAAATTCTTTGAAAGGACTCCTTACTACAAAGCAAGTCCACCGAGGCAGCCACCGATGGAAACCCGATTGAACTTGAACTAAATCCTTTCCCTCAAAGAAACTCTTGAACCTCAAAGACCCCACCGACTCTCAAAGATCCTACCGATCCTCAAGAACCTCCCCGAACCGCAGTCTACCGACCCGCAGCCTCGCCGAACCGTAGCCTACCGACACTCAAAGAACCCACCGAGTCACAAGAGATCGAACCTCAAAGACCCCACCGACTCTCAGCACCGCCGACGTTGATGACAGACCTATTGCTATCGTGAAGGGAAAGAGATCTTGCACTACCGACCACTCTATTCATAATTATCTATCCTATGATCGCTTATCACCGTTTTTGCCATGTTTACACAGACTTGGATTCTCACTCTATTCCTAAGAATATACAGAAGCTCTCCAACATGATAAGTGGAAGGCAAACTCGTCAAAACCGAAATGATCGCTCTCCTTGACAACCATACTTGGGATCTCACCTCTCTCCCACATGGAAAGAAGACAACCACCGCAAATGGTCGTTCACTATCAAGTACAATGCCGATGGTACTATTGACAAATACAAAGCTAGATCGGTTGCAAGGGATTCACTCAAACATATGGCCTTGACTACAAGGAAACCTTTGCACCCGTGGCAAAACTAAACACCGTCGTGGTACCGATCTCAATTGTCGTCCAACTTGATCGGCCTCTACACCAATTGGATATCAAGAATGCTTTCCTAAATGGTGACCTTACCGAGGAAGTCTACATGAATGTGCCTCCCGGTTTTTCCAATACTCACACTCAAGCGGAAAGTTTGCAAATTGAGGAAATCTCTATATGGCCTAAAGCAATTCCCCAGAGCCTGGTTTGGCAAACTCACTACCGTGGTTAAAGCCGCCGGATACCATCAATGCAACTCGATCACACAATGTTTATCAAAACAACAAACCGTAAAAGGTCCATTCTTATTGTCTATGTGGATGATATCATCCTTACCGGTGATGACCCCGCCGAGATCCAACACTTGAAGACCCCGCCGGCAAAAGTATTTCAAGTTAAAGATTTGGGCTACCTCAAGTACTTTCTTGGTATGGAAATAGCTAGGAACAACAGGGTATATCTCGTTTCACGCAGGAAGTATGTGGCCGGACCCGCCGAAGGAAACCGGCATGCCGGGATGCAAACCCGTCGTATCCCCGCAGACCCCGCAATACCCTCGTCGCATGGTGACATTGTCGTCGTAAAGGATCAATATCAAAGACTTGTAGGGAAACTCATTTATCCGTCCCATACAAGACCCGATATTGCATATGGCGTCGCTTGGTTAGCCAGCTCATGCATTGCCCTACCGAGCAACATTGGGATGCCGTGAACAGATACCGAGGTACCCGAAGTCCACTCCCGGCCAGGGCTTACATTTCACCAAGTCTCCCGATAGATCAATCAAGGTCTACACCGATGCCTTGGGCCGGATGTCACATTGACAAGATCTACCACAAAGCTATTGCTCATATGTATGGGGAAACCTAGTTACTTGGAGGAGCAAGAAACAAAGCTCATCGTGTCAAGAAGCAAAGGTCGAAGCCGAACTCGTGGCACTTGTACTTGGCATTTGTGAAGCTCGTGGCTAAAAAGGGTACTCACCGAACTTCAAAGAACCTCTTCAAAGAACCTATCACACTCGTCGTGACAATAATTCAGCCTTATGCATGGCAGAGGATCCATCCATCATGATAAAACCAAACATGTGGACATTGACAGACACTTCCTAAAGGAGAAGATTGATGCCAAGATTATTCAACTCCAAAGATGTTCCCTCACAGATCGAATGCCGATATTCTCACCAAGGCCATACCACCACTTATGTTCAACAGATTGAGTAGCAAACTTGGTCGTATAAACATATACAACCCAAATTTGAGGGGGGTGTGGAAATACTATGGTTAATATTACATTATTATTATACTCATAACATGTTACATTATAACGTGTTACTTTGTATCACGAGACATATTAATTGCATTGAATAAACAATTAATATGTCCTAATAGTCATAAAGTAACTATCCTTTGTCCTATTATGTAATAGCATAGCATTTACATAGCCGACTCTAGCATTTATTGTAGCCGGCTCTAGTTACTTTTACTTTACTAGCTAAGTTGGATCCTCTCTTGTAAGGATCCTCTCTTGTACCTATTTATACTCATTCTTTCAACATGAATAAATAAGTTGGAGTTTACTCAAGTATTATTACTTTCTCAAACTCTCTTCAGTTTGCCAAACATGGTGGTTAAATGCCGCAAGATTTCTCGTGCGTATTAAAACCCTCAATCTTGCTCCGAATGACATCCAACACCGAGGCTAAGAAGATGCCTCTTGCCTTATTATTCGCCTCTGTCCATTTTTTATGTTGATCGCAAATGCATTTAGGCGGATTTTGAGGGGGAAGAACAGGGCACTCCGCAGTCAAAAAAAATTGCGCATTCACAAATACGAGCACCACGTTTACGTTACTTTTCCACTTAGTAAAATTGTCGCCATTTAGCTTATCACTCAGTAAAGTTTGAATTTGCGAAGACATGTTGCTGTAAATAAAATGACAGAAACTTAATCAAATATACACTACTATATTTTGTATTTTAGGAATAATAAACTATATAAAGTCTATCCTACCATTCCAATGATTTAACCTCACATAGTACTGTCCGAGAGGGTCGATATCAGTACTATGACGGTTAAACTGAGACAATGTCTCTCAATGATTAAGCTTCGAGAATCGAACATCTCACGGGAATCAGACATCCCGGGCCTTTAATCATTGATTACCTTCCTTTTTCTAGCCTAGATATTTCGAAAATATCCATAAAGAGTGTGACCTACTGATATACCCGGATTGGAATGGGGCCCTGTTCATCCATATTGGGCCTACAATCTTGGCCCGTCAACACAGATAATGGGCTTTTACCTCCGCTGGCCGCTGCCACCAAACATCTTCTGGCCGCTAGCTACAAGCCGAGGCCTATCCGCCAACAGTAAGCCGGATCATGTCCGCTAACGGTAAGCCGGACTCATTCTCTCCACGTGATTCCACCCTATACATAAAGGCACAAACGAGTCCGCTGCTCAACCATACTTCTCCGGACTCGCTGTTCGCCATGCTTACCACGGTGGCCAATCCAAATTCGGCAACACTTTACTGACTAGATAGGACACTTGTATTGCATGCATGCATAACTTAGCTATGTATTCTAAGTTGTCTTATCAATGAACAGTGAACCGACTTACTTTTTTAGCCTATATATATGAGATCACATTGTAATAGAAAAGGAGGATTCTCTCTCAAGCTTTAACTATAAATCTAATACAAGCAGAAACTCTGCCAACTTGTCGACTGATTAACTTGTTCATCTTATAAACTGATCCGGCAGCCTTGTTCTTACTCGCCACCCTAACCACACCGGAGAAATCATTCATATCAGCCTTATATCCTCAAGATAAACACTGTTACCGCAAATCTGGTGTTCCACGCAACATCAGTTGGCTCCGTTACCGGGAAAATCATTATCATTCAGCATTCGAGGGCTACTTACTCCACCACAAAGACGATTTCACGGTGTCTCAGACGAAGTCATCATCATCTACAGCCTGTCGGTCATCAAAGCTTTGAAATTTTTCTTTGGGATAATACAGCCCAGAATCCGCTGCTCTCTTCCTCTCAGCAACTTGCACAGAGAAGATCATCAACTTCATTGCAAACTCACATTTGAGTCCATCTAAAATACCCAGGTTGGTTTACGCATCTCTTCGCCGGTTTCAGATCTTCGAGTAAGGAAAGTTTGGTCATCTTTTAGTTGTAAATAGCCTGGGAAATACAAACAGTTGTTACCTTATATTCCTGAGTCAGAAAAATACCCGCCCAAAAATCATAAGTCATGGCTGGCGGGAAAAACATGAACCCTGCAACACCGGCTAAGGCAGCCAAACAGGGACTGCCACGTGGAGCGAGCACGCCCCGTGGAGAGGCTAGCCGAAGGGTTATGTCAGATGGGGCAGATGTCAACCCTGCCCTCACAACCGACATGCGAGCATACATACGGGAAAGGACTAAAGCCCGTGAAATACACGAGGAAGCGGTTAGGAAAAGCAAGGGAAAAGGAATCGCGGGGACATCCAAACCAACTAACGAACAAGAAGCTATTTCAGCCGGGGGACCTTCCCCACAACAAGATACATATAAAATAGCTTTGCAAGCGCACATGGAATATGTTGAAGAAATGCGGGAAGGAAATGCACTACTCATTGCAGAAGGATTACCTCCTCGGTCAATCCGTAAATTCAACCCTCCTCAACCCGCACAAACCGAGATTCAGCCCACATTCATTCCTCCAAAAACGGTTCGACCACAGCGATCAGAAATAGAGGAAAGTAGTCATGCAACCTCACATCCTAGAGAGGGTAGGAAATCTGCACTTGGTAGACTGGGGCCCGCGATCGACGATCGCGGTGCAGCCCCAGTGCGACCAAGGAACACTCGGCGAGTTCGCACCCGCTTGGAAGGACAGGGGGACTCGGAAATTGAAGAAAGTTATGTTGCGCTCCCACCTCAACCCCCAAATCGGGAAGAGATAGGCATCATGAAAAAACAAGATAGAGGAATTACGAGAAAGGAACAAAGGGTGTTAAAACGGTTCCGACATGGGGAACAAGTGTGCTTCATCCCAAAGATACCGAAAGCGGCTCCAAGGGGAGGAACTCACTATCCCAATTTCATAAACTACCACGGAGCAACAGATCCTCTCGGATTGGCTATCCGCTTTTCAAAGCGAGAATCGTTTGTGTACCTCTAGCGATGAGGCTTGGTGTATAGCATTTGTGGGATCAATGCAAGATCGGGCAAGCATCATGGATCCGATAGTCTTCCTCCCGGATCGATTTTATCATGGGATGACCCGATCAACAAGTTTATAGCGAGAATTCAAGTCGGTGGGAGGACCTAAAAAGACGCATATCGACCTACTACGAGGTCCGACAAGGCGAAAGTGAGGGTACTCGAGTTATTATGAGCGGTTTTACAAAGTGTATGAGCTAACCGGGGGTATAGTAGATAACGTTGTCATGAGTAGTTTTGAAACGGGGGTTGAAGCCGGGGTACTTGAAGTCTTATTTCGCTTTGTCACCACCGGCGAACCTACAAGAGATGTTGAGCTCGACTAGGAAGTACATTGCAAGCGCGGGAAACGAAGGAGCGTCTTCGTCCAACAAAGGCAAACAGAGGGCGAGCGTAGCCCGCCAAGAGACACCCGCGAGAGGGCGGATAGGGAAATCAAGAAACCCGAAAGATTTAAGGAAGAGCATTTCACGCCGCTCGAATTTCCTATTCCCAAGTGTTGAATGAAATCGAGACGAAATACCCGAACCATACCCAATGGTTCCCGACACGCGCCGCGATGCATCCAAATTTTGTGGCTATCACGGGGATAAGGGTCACACTACCGATGAATGTATCCAATTCAAACGAGCAATAGAGAAGTTGCTCGCTCGCGGACACCATGATCACCTCAAACTTGATACCGGTGGTCCGGATAGGAGGAATCGCAAGCTCGTCGGTTCGATAGGAACATTAGAATGATAACCGATCCTCCTCCCACTAACAATCGATTAAGAATCGCATCGGCTCCATCAACAAACATGTGGAGAAGCTCGTAGTTTTGCGAGGGAGTGAACAGCCCCTTGCCTTTACTCGAAGTGAGCTAGTGACTTCAACCAATACGAGAGGATATGTGCCTTTGCATCTCGGTGGTCGTCAATCGGGCTCCGTGTCAATAGAGTGATGGTTGATACGGGAGCTTGCCGCGATATCCTATATTACAACCGCTTCAAAGAGTTGGGTTTCGCCGACTCTAATTTGAGACCGCATAATGGCACCCTTGAGAGTTTCACCAATCATAAGATACGAGTCAAGGGGGCCATCGACCTCGATGTACGGATGGGAGATTATGCACCCTTTCACACGGAAAAGGTGATGTTTTTAGTTGTCGATCTTCGGTCCAATTATAACATGATAATTGGAACACCCGCTTTAAAGCAAGTTTCGGATGGTAGCTTCCATTCCGCATCGGCCGGGCAAAGTTTTATGTTGGGGACGGGATCGGAACGTCGATCAGCGAACCTGCCGCTGTCCTGACATACATACATGAGATGAGAACAGGGAATAAGAGGATTCGAATCGAACAGCCATATAACATGGAGAACATCGACATGATCAGGGTCGTTGTTGATCCTGAACTAGTCAAAGTAGAGTGTGAAACATTGCAAGTCAGAGATGAGCCAGATTTTACGGCAGAAGATGAGTTGATCGAGGTGGTCATCAATGATGAATATCCCGAGCAAAAGATAAAGATAGGGGCTCGACTGAGTCCTATTGAAAGGGAAAAATTGATACAATTACTCAAAGAGAATTTGAGTGCCTTTGCTTGGGTGGTTACCGACATGCGAGGAGTCGAACCAGACGTCGCCCTGCACCATCTTAACGTCGACCCTACTTTCAAGCCGATACAACGCCGAGCACGTCGTTCTCAACGAGAAAAGGAGGCGGCGGTGAAAGTAGAGGTCGGAAAGCTTCTACAAGCGGGAATCATAAAGGAGCTTGCCTACCCTACTTGGTTGGCAAATGTGGTTATGGTAAAGAAGCACAACGACAAGTGGAGAATGTGCGTCGACTTCACGGACATCAACAAAGCATGTCCGAAGGATCCTTATCACCGCCACGAATTGACCGGTTAGTTGACTCTATTTTCGGCTTTGAGGTTTTAAGTTTCTTAGACGCATATTCGGGTATCATCAAGTACGGATGGCCGAGTCCGACAAAGAAAAAACGGCTTTCGTAGCCGCCGGAGGATTGTATTATTATGAAATGATGCCATTTGGGTCGAAGAATGCGGGTTCGACCTATCGGCGAATGGTCAACGTGGTCTTCGTTCGCGCAGATAGGCGAGAAATATGGAGGCTTACATAGATGACATGGTTGTTAAGTCCGGCGGGGACGGTCACGCTCGTTGACCTTCAAGAAACTTTCAATAATGTCCGAAAACACTCGATGAAGCCGAATCCGGCCAAGTGTACTTTTGGCGTCCAGCAGCAAATTTCGGGGTTTATGGTTAGTCGTCGTGGCATCGAGGCTAATCCGAAAAAATTCAAGCTTTGATTGACATGAGAGAGCCTACTACCATCAAAGAAGTACAGAGGCTCAATGGCCGCATCATTGCGCTAGGTCGCTTCATATCGAAATCAGCGGAAAGGTGTCTCCCCTTCTTCAAAATTCTCAGAGGCGACAAAACTTTTTCATGGAACGCAGTGTTCACGGGCATTTCAAGCTTTAAAAGAATATCTAGGGAAACCACCCCTTTTGGTTAGCCCATAGAGGGAGATGTCCGTTTTTGTATTTAGCGGCTTCGGACCGGGCCGTTGCCGCCGTTCTTGTCAAGGAGGCCGGAACCCTCCAAAATCCCGTTTATTATGTAAGCAAGGCTCTCGGTCCGGTGGAGAGCCGCTATTTTAATATTGAAAAATTAGCCTACTCGCTTGTTATTGCGCCCGCAAACTCGGGCTTACTTTACCTCACACACGATAGTTGTCTTAACGGATAGTCCATTGCGTCAAATATTGCATAAACCGGACCTTTCGGTCGACTTCTCGATGGGCAATCGAAATCACCGAGTTCGACATACAATATCAACCCGTAAAAGCTATCAAGGGTCAAGCGCTGCCAGATTTTATTGTAGAGACAAGCTTTAGCTCGCCACAACCCTGTTCGCCATTACCCCATGAGCCTGCAGCGGCCAAGAATAAACCAGATCAATGTTGGCATTTATATGTGGATGGGGCATCTAACCGAAATGGTTGTGGGGCCGGAGTAATTTTGATGGAGCCCGGATCGATGGAGGAAATCGAAAAAGCTTTAAGGTTTGAATTCCCGGCCACGAATAATCAAGCTGAGTACGGCGATTATAGCCGGGCTCAAACCGGCCAAGGAGCTAAATGTGGAAAATGTTGAAGTCTATTGCGATTCCCAACTCATCGTCAACCAAATCTCGGGGGACTATGACACACACTGTGGTATTCTCGAGAAATATGGTGAGATTGTTCGACGATTCAAAAGCGGCTTCAAGTATTGCGAGTTCATCAGAATCCGGAGAGAGGACAACGAGCGAGCGACTATCTCTCAAAATTATCACTCAAAGAAGAAATTGCGACCCTTCAATTATGATAGAGTATCTAGCTATACCCGCCATTGAGGAAACACAAGTCATGGAAATCGATACACCAGCGCCGACTATATGTTGGATCGATGAGATTCAGGCTTATATAGAAACAGGCACCTTGCCTGATGGAGCGGATAAAATTCACGGACTTAAGAAAAGAGCGGCCAGGTATATCTTAAACAATGGAATACTCTACAGAAGGTCCGCAACAAGGCCTTTATTACGATGTGTTCGAGAGGAAGAAAGCAAGACAATCCTTATCGAACTTCACCAAGGAGTGTGTGGAGGTCACCCCGCTAGTCGCTCTTTGGCACGAAGGTCATAACCGCGGGGTATTATTGGCCAACAATTCTTAAAGACTCGAAAAATTGGTTCGAGAATGTCCGAGTGTCGAAGCATGCGGACATCCCACGGATACCATCTGTTGAGCAGAGCATCGTGACCGCACCTTGGCCTTTCGACATGTGGGGGCTCGATCTCATCGGACCATTTCCACCAGGAAGAGGCGGATGTAAAGTTATCATAGTAGCTGTGGATTATTTCACAAAGTGGATCGAAGCAAAACCTATGGTTAAGATAACCGCAAAAGCCGCAGGTTATTTTTTACACGATCAAATTTTTTCACGTTTTGGCATTCCACGGGCAGTAGTATCAGATCACGGCCCACAATTCAGGAAAGACTTTTCAGACCTTTGTGAGGAATTCAAAGTTAAACACGGCGCCGTCCGTGGCTTATCCTCAAGGAAACGGCCAGGCTGAGGCCGGCAATAAACAAATAATCAAAATGCTTAAGAAAAGCGTAGATGACAAGGTAAAAGCAGGAGGGTGGGTCGACGAGCTACCCGCCATACTCTGGTCACTTCGCACCACGATCAAAACACCCACAGGAGAAACACCTTTTGCCCTTACCTATGGATCAGAGGCTATGATTCCAGTCGAAATGGCACTACCCAGCATCAGGGTCGCATTATACGAATCAGCGAATAATCTTTTAAACAGGCAGATCGACTTGGATCTGGTGGAGGAAAAAAGAATAGCGACTTATCATCGATTAGCGAACTACAAGCAAATCGCTAAACAACAACACGACAAGCGAATCCGCGGCCACTCATTTAAAGTCGGGGATTTCGTTCTTCGGAACAGAAAGGCCACGGGTATGGAGTCTGATAAAGGGAAGCTAACAGCAAATTGGGAAGGCCCTTATCAAGTCGCAAGAGAGATCAAGAAAGGGACTTATGTCCTCAGAAATCATCAAGGCTACGAGCTCAATAGACCTTGGCATGCGGACAACCTCAAAAGGTACTACATGTAATAAATCGGCTAGGGGTATAGCTATCCTCACGTTTTACGACGTGAGTGGTTAGGCTTTCTTATTTTGCTTGTAATCTTTACTCATCTAGCGGGATGAGTCGAAATTAATAAAGCCCGATTTTACATTCTCTTTTTTATATGCAAATTATTAAAAGTATGCATGGGTAAGAAAGAATTGTGCTCGAAGGATTTTCAACAAAACTTCGGCTGGAAAATTTAACGCGGGCACAACTTCCTAGCGAACAAGTTATTTCAGATAAGATTCAAGAGGGCATATCTCATACGGGAGTCCGCACAAGATCGACCTAGAATCTTATCTAAAACAAGGGGGACGGATGTTGTTATCGGCGGACTCAATTTAGACAATAAATTCGAGCAAAAAGCAAGCATACATAAAAAACGGGCGGAAACAAACTTGTGAATAAAATTATAATTTGGACATTACGAGAGACAAATGTGCGGACAAAAGTGCGAGAAAAGGAAAAGAGTTATACATATACGAACACAGAATAATGTTTTACAAAACAGAGCCAGAAATCTAAGAACCCTCGGGCCGCATCTCTTCATTATGGACATTCTCTTCACGGAGAGAATGGTGCAGCATCTGATCAGCATTGGTCTCCGACTCGCAAGCTCGTCGACTTCCCACCAGTCGCTCGATCTCGCCTTCTTCAGCGGCTCTCTCTCTCGCTTCTGTGGCCAAGCAAACACGCTCCCTTAGATTTGTCTCTATCACAGCAGGAGCCACCCAGTCAGGATCACACTCTGGGACATAGCGCTGAAGCTCAACATCAGAGAAGGGTATGCGGTCATGAAATTCTCTTAGATAATCAGAGAAGGGATGGGTGAGAATCCGGTCCTCTAAAACATCAAGGTCAGGGGTACCATCTTCATGAGCCAGGACGCACCTCGCGATGTGATAAAACCCTTGGTCATATCCCATCATAAAGCCGTCATCAGCCGCGGTCTTGAGCTGGCCTTCAACACTTGAGCCAAGATCCTTCAGTTGTTTCTGCAGATCCGCACACGCTTTTTGCTCGGCCTCCCAATGAGCTTGAGCCTCAGTTACTTTCAGCTTCATCTCTTCCATAGTGCGATCAACGGATTTACTTTGCTCCACGAGATCAGAGTTAACCTTATTTGCCTCAGCAAGTTGTGCTCTCAGTTTCTCGTTCTCCGCCTCAGCCGCACTTAACCGCCCACGAAGACCAGCGGACACTGCATTTGCGGCACCAAGAGCTTTCTGGGTTTCGGCTAGCTCTTTTCTGACATCGGCGCTCTCGGCTATGGTATTTCTATAATCATTGACAAACTACGCCAAGCCAGTACCAACCTAATGGAGGAAAATTAAACAGCGGAATCAATATTGACTTGGGCAAAAATAACAGCAAAAAGAATAAAAACAAAAGCAAGAAGAAGGTTTACCATGCTCACCGTGGCGCCATATAAGCCCCACAAATCATCAATACTCCCGAGAAAGGCACGGCGGGGATCGGCCCGATCCGCCATCACAACCCTATCCGCTATCCCGCGGCCTATCTCCGGTGGATGTCGTTAGGGATACCCCATCTAAAATGCCTCAACGGGGGCACATCGGCGATACCCCTTGCAATTGTGCGTGCCTTGGGCGGGTCGAGAGGTTGTTGCCGCATAAACTCTTTATCCAACCGGGCGGCGGGGCAACCTCAGGCCCAATAGGAACTCCAACGAAGGGCACCACCGTCTTCGTGGCCGCGAGACGCAACCTCATCGGCCACGGGTTTGCCTTGATCTACGATTTTTCCTTACCCTTATCGATTCCGGATTTTTTAAAGGGAGGGACCTCCGCAAGCCACTTTCATCTCCCGCGGGCTCAAGCTCTTCAATAGCGCCCCTCTTCTTCTTATCACCGGCGGGCGGCTTTGTAAGAGTGGTCCGCTTCATAGTCTTGCCCACCGCGGTTTTCTCTATGCGGCGGCCGGGATGATTTTGCGACCTTAGCTCCAGAGGCTCCGGCCGCCGACGTCTGCAAATCGACCATGGGAAGGGCTGTCTTAATCCCTTTTAGTTCAGCGGCCCTTTTCACCTCACCGACGGTCTTTTGCTTGGACAATTGGCTGCGACGAACTAATCTATCCATGGTACCTGCGGGGAACAAATATATATTAGCGACCAGAACATATGAAAAGAGACATATTATGAAAAGAAGCAAGAAGAATGCAAGTAAAAATCCTACTCGGTGCTCGCATATTAGGATAACCGCCGCAGATTTCACACTGAGAAGGCATGAACCTCCCATGGTGGCACTCGCCGTACCAATCAGGATGGGTCGGCAACAAGTCGACTACAACTAAAGGTTCGCCGACACCGGCTCCGGGAAGTCCGGCTTGTATAAGATAGGGCTGAGCGACGTCAAGCAACAACCTCCAGTTAAATGCCCTAACCTGAGGTTCATTTTTACGGGTATAGCCCAGATCGTCTTTCAGCTCGGAGATAAACTCATCATCGTCAAATTGGGTTTTTATCTTATTCAAGTGATCGGTCTTGACCGAATTCTCCGCTAGCTTCTCAAACGGCCAGCCTACCCGGGACTCTACCTTCATACATCTTTTGTCCCAATCCGCCACCTTGTCGGGAAGATCAAATAACAAGCGGGGTCTACCATGACTCGATCGACTACGCGGTTGGATTTGGCCGGCGCCGCCCTTCCGGGAGAAACTATAAAAATATAAGAGCACCGGCATCGACGGTTCGCACCCGCTTAACCTACTGATTATGATAAAGGACATGACCACGCGAACAACTCCCAAACTTAGGTCGCAAGGCATCACCTTCAGCTCTTCCATAAAAGTAACAAAGAATGGGTCAAAGGGAGGTCTGAGTCCGGCTGCCAGATGATCATAATGCAACCACAGATAGTCTTGCTGGTCTCGGCCACAGGTCCATGGCATGTTGGTCGCGCCCATACTAACAAAACGATAGTCCGCCGAGATATCGTACGCTGCTAACGCCGAAGTATAATCTTCTCGATCCTTAAACTCCCTCCATCGGGCTACAAGTTCACTATCCGCCCGTTTTTGCTCTCGCGAGTTCATTTTCAACCGCGGCGGACCTTCTTTTGGGCGCCCTCTTCTTTTTTGCGGGCTCCTCGCCGGCGGTTTTCTTCCGTACAACAATTTTTGGAGACTTTTTGGGCTTCTCCGATACCACAGCGGTTTCCACGGCTTCCTTGATCTTGCCGCTACTTTTAGCGGCTCCAGGTTTTAAAACTCTCTCCATCCTGGTGAGGAGATTGCTTAGTGCCGTTTGGTCATCATCTTCGACCTCGCCCTCCACAGCGCCCTCACCAATAACTGCGACCTCTGGGTCAGATTCTATGTTAATGGGTCCAGGGTTTGGATTTTCTTCCATCTCCTCCTCGTCACCGCTAGAGCTAGCATCCTCCATGCTCACCTCCTCTGACCCATAACCCGCTGCGGCCCTAGCCTCTTCGTCTGATTGTGTGTGCTCTGATGACATTCTGGAAAAGAAAAAGGGCAAGGTGGATCAGTTTATCACCCGGACATGGAAATCGGGTCGAGGTGAGAGCAATCACACCCCGACACCTCGCCCTTCCATCTTCCTTAAACAAATACAAAATTCCCAGAAAACCCCAAGCGTTCTCCCCAGAAAAACCCCCAAATTCTCAGAAAAACCTTAAACTCAAACCAGAAAAGGCTTCAAACAACACGCATTCAAACCTCTACCAAACAAACGACTAAACTAGCAATCAAAGCATACATACATATAGGGGTATTTCTGGGTAAAAAAGAGTATGAAATCACAGAAGCACAGATGGGGCTCATGGTGTTCATCAGAGGAAATTGAAATTACAGAGGCAAAATCGCAGGAGCTAAATCACGACATTCATGTCTCAAGCAAGAACAGACGATAATAAATACATAAATCAATTCAGAAAACGATAAAGGAATGTTTAAATTCACACCTGATGGATGAGAAAAGAGGTAAAACGTTGATCTTGGATTGGAATAAGCACTCGTCGGAATCTGCTTGCAATCGCCGGAATTTCCTTGCTTTATCGCCGGAGGGATTTATCAGAAGTGAAAGAGGAGAAAAGCGTAAGTGTTGGGGGAACTCCTCTATTTATAGGAGGAAAAGAGAGGGGAAACGACGTTTGGGATTTTCAAAATTCAAACGTAATGATGGCAGAACGGTTACCGATTCCTCTCCACCAATCGAGCAAGCGACGGTTTAGCTCCAACCGCCGTGTCAGAACACGTGGCTGACGTGACGTTTCGTGTACCGATACATCCGTTTACATTTTCTAACCGTTCAAGTTTCTTCTGACGAGCATCACATCACGCGGAATAAGCGACTTCAGCGTATTACTATCTCCCAACATTATTTCAAAACAGCCAGCATCAGTCTATGCCCGCTTTGGCTTACACAACAAAACACCTTTTACAGAGCATTATCATTTAAATAAGCCCGACAGAGCGTTGTCGGCGATCAATCGGTAATTCGCTACGCGATACTAACACTGGTTCAAGCCCGATAGAACATTATCGGCGATCAAGCCTGTTCGCTACAAATGCACAGCATATAGCTAGTGGTTTTCACCAACACTGGTTCAAGCCCGATAGAACATTATCGGCGATCAAGCCTGTTCGCTACAAATGCACAGCATATCACTAGTGGTTTTCACCAACACTGGTTCAAGCTAGATAAAACAGTGTCAAAAGCTTCTAGCACAAGCGACTACGAAGGAGCTCCATCAAAGGTTCTTCAAATTCTACTCTCCGCCTTGGCGGACACGCCGAGCACGAGTAGGGGGCCATTGATATACCCGGATTGGAATGGGGCCCCGTTCATCCATATTGGGCCTACAATCTTGGCCCGTCAACACAGAGATAATGGGCTTTTACCTCCGCTGGCCGCTGCCACCAAACATCTTCTGGCCGCTAGCTACAAGCCGAGGCCTATCCGCCAACAGTAAGCCGGATCATGTCCGCTAACGGTAAGCCGGACTCATTCTCTCCACGTGATTCCACCCTATACATAAAGGCACAAACGAGTCCGCTGCTCAACCATACTTCTCCGGACTCGTTGTTCGCCATGCTTACCCAGCTGGCCAATCCAGCTGGCAACACTTTACAGCTAGATAGGACACTTGTATTGCATGCATGCATAACTTAGCTATGTATTCTAAGTTGTCTTATCAATGAACAGTGAACCGACTTACTTTTTTAGCCTATATATATGGGATCACATTGTAATAGAAAAGGAGGATTCTCTCTCAAGCTTTAACTATAAATCTAATACAAGCAGAAACTCTGCCAACTTGTCGACTGATTAACTTGTTCATCTTATAAACTGATCCGGCAGCCTTGTTCTTACTCGCCACCCTAACCACACCGGAGAAATCATTCATATCAGCCTTATATCCTCAAGATAAACACTGTTACCGCAAATCTGGTGTTCCACGCAACATCACCTACTATATCAGATCTTAGAGTATGCCCCGAGTATGCCTACGAGGGCAGGTCAATGACCCGGCGAGTACCTGATATCCTATCCTTTCAGAGACCAAGCCTTGAATTTTGATAGCGGTGAACACCATCCGAAGGGGGCCGAAATCAAAGCAAAGCACGAGGTGTCACCATTCTCTCACGTGCTTGCATCTATAGTAGAGGCCGTGGGGTTGGCTGTCGCCTTCCCCGCTCCCACTCAATATTTTGAAAAAAGTGGTGGGTTTACTAATTACGGTTTTGGCCTTGACAATAAGAAACAATAAATCAAAGTACTCCGAATAGGGTCGGTTATGTAGGCAAGCCTACGCCATCTTATTCGTTGGAACATATGTGACAGTTCAGGCCAATCCGGCAGGAGAAGCCGCGTTTAGCCCGAAGGCTTATCGGCTATGCTATGTCCTGTCGAACAGCTGTAACGTACATCACACGTGGACGGGAGTCGATTGAGCCGAAGCTCGGTTGAACTCGCCCAACCATGGTAAGACCATTTCCGAACCCATGTACTAAGATTCTCCGATTTCTAAATTGTCACCCAAAGCGTAATCTCGTTTCTATTTAAGGTGGGTTCACTGAGAAGCCATCATCGAAAAGCTCAACGATTTATCCAAGTGGGATTAATCGAGAATCCATCACTAAAATCATAACGATTGACAAAAACCCGGGTCCTCGGTTTTTATAATTAGCTACTTATTATATAACTACCACATATTAAATTAATAAGCATTCATACTAATTATTCGAGTTATACACGTCTATTTTAATTCGAAATTAAAAACTACGTGTATGCATTGGAGTGGAATCATGAAGATGCAAGTCATGGCAATTTTCCGGTTTTAAGCACGTAATTTTGATCAAACACAAAATTGTACCGAAAAGTAAACACCGAGATGGACCGTTGGTACCCCCGACTAACTATTTTCTAAGGAAAATTAAAACTTATACTATGTCTTCGAGTCTTGATCTTCGAATCTTGAACACGAACCGCCGGATCACGAACCACGAACACCCGAGAGGAGAAAAGGCTTTTTAATTAAATAAAACCAATTTATTATAATTAAATAAAACCTTTTTTTTTTCTTTCGATGTTGCAAAATTATATCCATATATATATATATATATATATATATATATATATATATATATATATATATAAAACCAATTTATTATAATTAAATAAAACCTTTTTTTTTCTTTCGGCTGTTGCAAAATTATATCCATATATATATATATATATATATATATATATATATATATATATATATATATATATATATATATATATATATATATAAACCAATTTATTATAATTAAATAAAACCTTTTTTTTTCTTTCGGCTGTTGCAAAATTATATCCAATATATATATATATATATATATATATATATATATATATATATATATATATATATATATATATATATATATATATATATTCATACTCTACCAATGCGGCAGACTTTTATAAAAAAAATTAGGTTAAAAAAAATGACATACAGCCGCATGCTAGTTTTTTAAACAGGACTTATAGCGACGGTTTTCAGCGTCGCAGAAAGTCCATTAGCAGTTTTTAAAAAAAAGTTTTTAACCGTTTCTCCTCGTTCATACCTATGGTTTCGCCTTGATCTTCAACTTTTCTTCAAGATCTTCATCTTTTCGAGCCCGGAATAACAAAATTACAATAAAATATTCTACTTTTACATGGTATTTCGAAAAAGACAATAAAAAAATATACAATTCCTATGCTCAATTGTTACTAAACAAATGAGCTACAAAATAGATCTACGGGTAAACAATATCAACCCCAATCCATCTGTTCAACCACAACATTCACAAGCATACAACGTGATTAAATTTCGAATTTACCAAAAAAACGAAATAAAAACACCTAAAACATGATTTTCCACTACAAGATCTAAAATTCATATAATTTGATCGTTAGATCAAAGGCTCTGATTAGGGGTGTTCACGGATATGGATTATCCGAGAACCGAACCGAATTGAAGCAATTCGGTTCGGTTCGGTTCGGTTAGTGAATACCTCCGGTTCGGTTTCGGTTCATGTAATAGAGAAACCGTAAAATTCGGTTCGGTTACGGTTAATGCTGAAAATTATCCGTATCCGAACCGAAAACCGAACCGAATGAATAACCGAACCGTAAACCGAACCGATATAACCGAACCATTAACCGAACAAATATGACCGAACCGTGATACCCATTATCCGAACCGAAAATTATAAATATTTTAATTTTAATAATTATTCCTCAAATTACATTAAAAAATAGAATAGAGTCAAAGACTAACCCTATTATCTCTTGAGACTTTGACCCGATACATAAGCCTATCTGTTCTAACTTCTAAGCGGCGGCGGCGGCGGCGGCGGCGGCGGCGTTCAGCACTCTTCAAGATTTCAATTTCGCCGGCAATGACTGCAGTAGGCATCTTCTCCATCAAATAGTGCTGGCAGTGTCAAAAGAACTCTGTATTTTTGTTTGTTTATCTTCTCCAGCAAATATAAATTTTTGATTTCTCTTATCCACAACCCAAAATTAAACCTTTCTTTTAATTGTTGTTTGTTACTTTGTTTCTCGTAACAGCCATGGAGCAAAGAGTTCTAGGCGACAACGAAAGCTCGTACTTTTCACAGAGTTCATCCCCGAGAAATGTTTTCCGGTACCTTATTTCTACTCTCCCTCTGCCGGATCATCAGCTTCTAACACCGCCGATGGTTCCATTTCTGACGACGGCTGATGACGCTTTAGGTATTGAAACGGAACCTATTATTGACGCGTTAGACAATTTTATAGCTGTAATTTCGGTTTTTCGGTTAACCGCGGAATTGAATCGATAATTTCGGTTTTCGGTTAACCGACCGAATTGAACCGATTGTTTCGGTTCGGTTTCGGTTCGGTTACATTGTTAAAACGGTTCGGTTTCGGTTTTCAATTTTTAGTAACCGAAAATTTCGGTTCGGTTTCGGTTACGGTCATTAACCGTACAGAACCAAACCGTGAACACCCCTAGCTCTGATACCCTTGTTGGATGTAATACCGTCGGATCAATCATAGATTGACCCGATTACGCAGCGGAATGCATCAGATCTAAATCTAAACGAAACAAAGAACATAAATTCAAGATCTAATCCTATAAGGGGGTTTGGGAGCCTACCTTTTTATGGTGCTTAACTCCAAGAACAAAAAGGCTCTTTGAACACGTGTATGAGCGGCCACAGCCTTCCAACGTGTGTCTCCTAGCAACACCAGGTGGATGGTGTTTCCCGCCGCCGGACCTCCTTGATATGCTACCGGAATAATCCCGAAGATTATTCCAACTCGAAACCCGAAGAAAATAGCCGAAAATTCCAAGCTATATTTCTTTCAATATGGCGTGTATAAAAGTGTGTCAAAAGACTTGGGAGAACTCTCTTTATATAGGAGAGTAATCATTGTCCTCTAAGGATTTAATAATTAAGAGATAATTATTACATTAATACTTTTTCCAAATAAAAGATAAATAAAATAATTATCCCAAACAAATTAGGATAAATCATATTATTATATAATATTCCATGAATTATCATTTAACAAATAAAAGATAAATCACATATTAAATAATTATCCAAGAAAACTAATTTCCTAATAATTAAATAATATAACAAAAAATGGACCACTTGTAAACCCAAAATAAGTCCACACGCATATTTCTACATTTGACCAATTAGGCCAAAAAGGTCAACACACTGATTTCGACCGAGTCCACGAAAAATATTTTTTCCGTGTATTTAATTATTTAGTCCAACTAAACAATTAATCCACATATCAAATTAAATAGCCCAATCCAACTATTTAATTATATTTGAGGTGCAACGACGAGAAACCTATATGCTATATTAGGAGCCACGTCGGGGACCATGGATCCATATTCAGTAGCTACAATAAATCGAATAAAAATTATTAATCAGACAGAACAATTATATACAACCTATTAATTCCGGGATTACACCACCATAAACCCGAAACTGAACTCTATCGAATATATATAACTTACACTCAATTTATGAGTCGAAAGCGTCCACTGATATAATCATTACATACGGATAAATCCTCCATAGACTGTTCACTTCGATTCGGGATATTTCCGTAAACCCTTCTCGAAAGATATTATCCTTATTTACCATTAACCCCCTAGTGATCAATTAGTTCATAACCAATATAATATGAACTCGGCCGATCGATCAATTTCTAGGGTTAACAAATAAGGGAACTGTATGTCTACTTCCCGAGGGAAGGAATGGATTCCATATCTGTGATAGCACAGACTACTCACTCATCCCAGAATAGAGCCAACGAGAAGTGTTGGACCACATACTGCGAAGTGATCCTTACTAACACATCAAACTCTACCATAGTCTAAGCAGTCGACTGTGATCACCTCAAGATTGAGATTAATCCATATATGATCATCTTGTGATTCGATAAGACTTCTCGATTACGGAATTATATCGAGAACTCAAATCAAATCGGTCCAACCCTATATGATTATCATCATATATAAATGCCCCATTAGGTACCCTATTACCGACAGTCCGGATAAGACTGTCACACCTAAAGTGTTCTGGGCGCATCATTAGCAAATTAATCTTGAGACCCGTTCTCAGATTAATAAACGCTACGGACTAAGTTAATTTTAAGTATATTTCACAAACTCAATCCTCGTGTGTATAGTCATACACTGAGTTATATGATTACATAATCAATATACTTAAGGTTTTCTGTAGTGTATTAATATTGGCAATAAATGCGAATAAATAAGATTAAATAAATTCTGTCATTTATTTAAATAAAACAATTACAAATTGTCTTTCGGGCATAAAACCTAACAACATCAACTTTCAGATTTCCATAGGTCGGACTCAACAAAGTTTGCAGGTCAAACTCATCGAATTAAAATCCGCAGATCGGACTCACCGAGTTCGTAGGACAAACATGCCCAGTCATCAGGACGGACAAAAGTATGAGCTCTCTAGCTCTGCCTCCGTAAAATTTTGTAGACCAAACTTCCTTAGTTCGTAGACGAACTCCAAACCGAGCTCCGCAGGTCGGACTCCTCGGAAAGCAAGTCCGCGGGACGGACAAAAATTCAGAGCATTAAATGTCAGGCTCAATGCGTTTGCAAAGCTGAGCTCCGCAGGTCGAACTAACTCTAAACAGCCGGTCCACAGGTCATACTCCCGCAGGTCTGCATGTCGTATAAATTATTCGGGCTCCATATGTTAGGCTCGCTAACTTTGCGAAGTAACTTTCTAAGTCCCCAAAAGGACCCGAGTTGAGCTTCGCAGGTCGGGCTCGTAAAAATACAACGAAGCATAAACGAAATGCAAGTTCAAAAACCTAAGAAGCATGAAGGGCTGAGTTCTACCCAGACTCGCTGTAGCAGGAGTAAGATTATCCACAGAAGCATTGACCTGGGGCAGCTCGGCAGGAGCCAATGAAGCAACAGCCATAGAAGGCACTAAATAAGGAGCTGCAGCAGCGTTCTCAAAAACCGTTCCACTTCAGAAGACGTGGGCGCGAATGACAGCATCATAATAGTAACTATGCCACCTAGCAGAGAAGACCATTGTAAAATTCTACAAGTCTAGATTACAGGGGTCGACCAACACCTCTAACAGATCCGACCTCACAAAGAGTGGTTTAGCCAGATCTTGGGGGCTTATGATGATGCCGACCCGAACAACACCATATGTCATCCTCTTAAGTCGTATAATAATGACTAGCCTCTAAAAGTAAGGCATTAAGGGCTAAGAGCCCCAAGCACATACATAAGGGCAGGTCCCTAACCCCAGGTTGGAGATCGGCAGAAACTCCTCTTCCAGCCACCGCAGGTCGGCCAATGCCTGGTGAAGAGGAGTTGCCAGTTTGTCTATAGTGGCCTTGGGGGCTCCGCATAGGACCACAGAGCAACCCCGGCTATTAGCCCACATGCTGAGTAGCTAAAGATAAATAAGGAAAGAACCTTGAGTCATAAAGACTCTGATCCTAACATTTAAATATGTCTATAATTATCCCTAAATTATAGGGATTCGCGTGTATTTATCCTTAGGGAATAAATAATAATATAATTCCTTGTAGAACAAGAAAAGGGATGAGACGTCCCCTCTATAAACAACCCTAAGGAACTACGAAGACTTGATTCCTAAAACATAACAGGATACGTAGACAACTTGAGAGAAATAACTCTCAAGCTCAGTAATACACCAAAAAACCATCCCTCGTTCATATTATCCTAGATTAAACGACCCGGATAATTCATAAACGAGATCCAACATCGTCAGACATCAATTGAAAAATAGAGTTAACCACCACGGTTGTACTTATCGCATTCGTACAATACAATCAATACCCTCTCCGTCCTTGTGTGACACTTGTAAAAAAGTGGAGCACATAAACAAGTCATAAAAATAAGGGACAATTATTCAAAAGGACACATATTGGACTTAATTAGGCAAAAAAGACATTCAAAACAAACACTTAGTTATAAGGACCAAAAAATAGGTAGATAGACCCAAATACCCTTAATGAATTAAAACAAAAACAAAACAAAAAAAAAAAGCGGAAAACAGGACGCCGAAAGTATGCCGAATGTATATCTATTTTTTTTTTATTTCTTGTTGAATGTTTTGTGTCTTTTTTTTTTATAATATTTATTTCCTGGACGTTGAATGCCTTTTTTTGTTTTTGTTTTTTTTTTTAAATTTTAAATTTCCGGTGAAAGTTTATTTTTTCTTTTTTTTATTAACCACCACGATGCATTGACCACCGCGATGCATTGACTATCTCGATGCAGAGACACCGCGATGCACTAACAACCGCGATGCATTGACCACCGCGATGCATTGACATCGGCAATTATATATAAGTGACATCGACAATCATATTTGACATCGGCAATCATATATGTGTGACATCAACAATTTATAATGACATCGGCAATCGATATGCTGACATCAACATTTTATATTGACGTCGCAATCATATATGAATGACATCAAAAATTTATGTGGTAACATCGGAAATCATATATGCAGACATCGTGATGAAGTGACACCGCGAATGGCCACCCCCGATGTAGAGACACCGCAATGAAGTGGCCACCCCCGATGCATAGACACCGCGATGCAGAGACCATCGGGATGCAGTGACATTTGATGAAGCAACACCGTGATGACATTTGATATTTTTCCGACTTAATTTCATAAAATTGATTTCTTTTCTTCATAAAATCGACTTCAAATGGCTATATCTTTTGATATAAAACTACGATCAACATAAATCTTTCACCTTAAGTCATATTTTTATGCAGTGACATTGGCAATCATATATGCATGACATCAACAATTTATGCAGTGACATCAACAATTTATGCAGTGACTTCAATATTTTATGCAGTGACATCAGCATAAAATATATGAATGACATCAACAATTTATGTAGTGACATCGGCAATCATAAATGCAGAGACATCGTGATGAAATGACACCACGATGCAGTGGCCACCATCGATGCAGAGACACCGCGATGAAGTGGTCACCCCCGATGCAGAGACACCGCGATGCAGAGACCGTCGGGATGAAGTGATCACCGGGATGCAGTGACATTTGATGAAGCAACACCGTGATGACATTTGATATTTTTCCACTTAATTTCATAAACTTGATTTCTTTTCTTCATAAAATCGACTTCAAATGACTATATCTTTTGATATAAAACTACGATCAAGATAAATCTTTCACCTTAATTCATATTTTTATGCAGTGACATCGGCAATCATATATGCAGTGATATCAAAATTTTATGCAGTGACATCGGCAATCATATATGCGTGACATCAATAATTTATGCAGTGACATCGGCAATCAGATATGCAGTGACATCAAAATTTTATGCAGTGACATCAACAATCATATATGAATGACATCAACAATTTATGTAGTGACATCGGCAATCATATATGTAGAGACATCGCGATGAAGTGAAACCGCGATGCAGTGGTCACCCCGATGCAGAGACACCGCGATGAAGCGGCCACCCCCGATGCAGAGACACCGCGATGCAGAGACCATCGAGATGCAGTGATCACCAGGATGCAGTGACATTTGATAAAACAACACCGTGATGACATTTGATATTTTTCCGACTTAATTTCATAAAATCGATTTATTTTCTTCATAAAATCGACTTTAAATGGTTATATCTTTTGATATAAAACTACGATCAACATAAATCTTTCACCTTAATTCATATTTTTTATGCAGTTACATCGGCAATCATATATGCAGTGATATCAACATTTTATGCAGTGACATCGGCAATCATATATGCGTGACATCAACAATTTATGCAGTGACATCGGCAATCAGATATGCAGTGACATCAACATTTTATGCAGTGACATCAACAATTTATGCAGTGACATTGGCATTTTATGCAGTGACATCGCCAAATCAACACAAACCCACCATCAACGTATATCTTTGCTTTCTTTGTATCAAGGTGATGCATGTTAAACTAATTGATCATTATTACATCATGATCCACGGTGTAGATACATGATGTGACACTCGTTGTGTCACAACGGTTGTGTCCGGATCATTACTCATTCTAAACTTTAGGTAATTCCTCAATTCCCATAAAACAAAGAGAAGTAAATCAGGGATGTACCAACTCTGCTTGGTAAAATTCAATCACCAAAATTATTCACCAAATCAAAGACCAATAAAAAACAAAAGAAATCAGCACTCAACCAAATTAAAAAGGAAAAAAAAACACTATACACCCTAGAATACTAAAAACTAGTTTATTCATCACAGAATGCACGTATAATATATATAACTCATGCTGATAAATTAGATAAAGATCATCAACATATATATTGACTATAGAAGCATTTGTGCCATTTGAAATGACGCATTGATCAACATACATTCTACCATAACCATAACATGATGCCTTAGCTTTTCTACTAAAGTTACTTCTTTTGAGACCTTTAGCTAATTGCAGCTCTTTTTTAGCTCAACTTCTACCTTCTTTTTCAGAACCAAATTCTACAAACACTCTTAGAAGCTCTTTTGATGATGCTTTCGTCAAATGCTGTACTTTTGCAGTATGATTAACAACTTCCTATAGATTTTTCTTAAAAATGCGACCCTGTAAGCCAATTAACTGTGAAGGGTGGAAAAGAATGCTAAATTTTTCAGAAAGAGAGTAGAAAAAAAACTTGGAGAGGGACCATGTTCTGGATCACCATGTTCTTTACCAATAGGATTAAAATGTGGACCTGTGGACAATAACCCATTTGTTGTGTCACAAAGGGCATGGACATTGAAGCCATGGAGTCCCGGTTTTAGACCCGAAACAGTTCCAGTAACGGTGGTTGGACCTTATCCTTCACCGGTAAAGTAAATGGTTCCTTCACACCTTCAGCGCCGGTAACAATTGCAACTGCCTTTCCCGTTTTCTATTTATGATCTTAGAACATCCCTAATCAACAGCTGAATGACATAATACAGGAAGCATAAAATCATTACATTCATAGAATAATGACATATTTCATTCCAACTTTATTATTACTAGATAACAGAAGAAGATGGGTCCATACCTGGTTTGAAGCAATTTCCTTGAGTGCGTCGACGGAATTCATGGACCGGCTGCGTGAGGTTGAATTAGGACTACTTTTCTGATCATGGCCACCACCTGCAGTTAATTTTGGTAATCATTTCAAACCCATAAGCCATGAAGTGAACCCTAGATTGAGTCGTTCTCGCCAAGATAAGCTTTTAATAATAACCTTAATTAAATTGTATCTTCTACTTCTTACTATGTACATTGTACTTACCTCAAATGCATGTTTATTTATGTGTTTGGGGGAGAGAAGACGAACAAAGTTGGTGAAGGTTTCGAGGAGGACTTTGATGACGACGTTTGAAGACGCCGGAGTTGGAGACTCTTATTTATTTTGGTTCTTTCATTTATGCTATTTCATAGACTTGGATTAGTTGGATGTAATAGTTATCTCAGTATCATTGGATTTCGTTGGGTTCTTTGAATGTAATATGTATTGCATTTATTCTATCTTTAGTGGTTTCTATTCTTTAATGTTTTAAAAAAAAAAATTACCCGAGTCTTTGCTTCCGTTTGCTTTTATTTGATACGACGTAGTAGAGGCTTGCGTGTAATATTATTTATTTAATGTTATGCGTGCCGAACGTTTCGATTTCCGGATAAGGACTCGGTGTCCGGGAACGGGGCGTTACAGTTGGTATCAGAGAAAAGCGTCTTTTAGGCTTCTATTCTTTTAAGATAAGTTTTCTCTAGATCCGTTAGTAACGTTCGGTTTTCTTTGATCATCGGGATGGTGTTCACGAGAAGCGGAGCCGGTGCGAATCGTCGGGAGTTCGACGGGAGAGTCCAACACCGGCCGTAGGAGGAGGTGTTGTGAGGCCAAGTCATCCACCTCAGCAGAGTTTGTCACCACCACCACATACAGCAACCCCCTCAGTGAAGTGTGGGAAGTTCGGTTCCATTTTCTGGTCAGTGAAGTTCCAGTAAGTTCGATACCACCGCCCGTGAGCTACCCTCCGCGGCCGCAAATCTTTTACCCTCCACCGGTGAGCCACACCTCACCCATTGTGTTCCACCGAACACAGTCCCCTATCCACCTCCAAGGTCCTACTTCACGACCTACAAAGCACCTCCGTCACCCCGCCCGACTTTCGGCAAGGTTTTGGCTACCCACCCTACGGTTTCCAAAGAACCCCGGTATCACCGAAGCAAGTGCCTTACGCGTACCCTCCAATTTATCCGCGGTACCCACCCGCTAGACCGGTTTTCGAGCAAGCACCATCGGTTGACTGGTACACCAGGTTGAGAAGGAACAAAGTCCAGGATTTCTTTGGAAATGTTGAGCACTCGAAGGCTGAAGAATGGATTAGGAGTTTTGAGAAGGCATGTAGGAACATACATGTCCCTGAGACTGAGATGGCACAGTTGGCGGTCAGTTTTCTTTTGGGTGCAGCTGAAGCTTGGATTGATTCGATACAGAGTAGCAGTGGTAAGGTGACAGATTGGGAAGGTTTCAAGACCATGTTCTACAATGAGTACTTCCCGGCTACAGTGAAGGCAGATATGGCAAGACAGTTTCTAAAGCTTACGCAGGGTTTGACTATGACAGTTTCACAAGACACCAACAAGTTTAACGAGTTGGGAAGATTCTATCCTGAGCTAATGAAGGTAGAAGAGAGGAAAATGGCCCTATACAAAGAAGGGTTAGCATATCATATACAAATCGGCATGCTAGGTTTCACGGCTAAGAATATGGCGGAGTTGTTGAATAAAGCTTTGGAAGTTGAGACCTTCGGAAGAAGGCCACCGTGGTTGTTGGGAATAAGAGGAGCTTTGGAACGAGCCAGGGTAATAACCGAGGAGCACCACATCGAGTTTCAAGAAGACCACGGCCCCCGCAAAGCAAGTAAACCGCCTACCGGAGCACCCCTTGCCCTAAGTGCAACAGAATCACTCGGGTGAGTGCCGAGTTCATACAAACGGATGTTATCTCTGTGGAGAAACGGGACACTTTGCCAAGAAGCTGTCCGACCAAGGGTCCAACGGGTAACAAGAAGCAAGGAAGTGGTAGAAGCGGCCCAAGTCGCCCAGTTCGTGTTTTTGCAGCTGATGCTAGAGAGGCGAACCCGAGGATGACGTTATATCGAGGTACGATAATGTTAAATAATTTTATGCAGTTAATAAGATGATTGGTAATCATTTCAAACCCATAAGCCTCGCCACCAGTCCTGGAGCAATCGCCGATGATGTCTCATCTTCATTTTCGTGAAGACCCGAGTTTTGGTTGATTTAAAGCGAGTTGCAAGAGAAAAGCCTACGAGTGGGTTACGTGCTAGACAAGAACGGGAACCTTTGGTACCAGGATCGCTTTGTGTGTGCCTAATATTGGGGATTTGAGGCAAAGAGTTATGGAAGAGGCACATAGGATTGCATTCTCGGTTCATCCAGGATCCACTAAAATGTACAGAGACTTGAAGGAAAAGTTTTGGTGGCCCTCGATGAAACTGGAAATAGCCAAGTTCGTGGCGAGTGTGATATCTCGAGAAGGTAAAAGCGGAGCATAGGCGACCGGGAGGAATGCTTAAGCCATTGGATATCCCCGAATGGAAGTGGGATAAGATTACGATGGATTTCATTACCGGCTTACCTAAGACAAGAGGCGGTCATGATGCAATTTGGGTGATTGTAGATAGATTGACCAAATCCGCTCATTTCTTACCGTATAAGGTTGATATGCCCTTGAAGAAGATGACGACACTATACTTGGATAACATAGTGAAGTTACATGGAGTTCCTATATCGATAGTCTCGGATCGTGATTCGAGGTTCGTCAGTCGATTTTGGAAAGGTTTACAAACAGCTTTCGGAACCAAGTTAGATTTGAGTACGGCCTTTCATCCTCAGACAGACGGACAATCTGAGAGAACCATCCAAACACTTGAAGATATGTTGAGAGCATGTGTTTTGGAAGTAGGCGGATCATGGGATGATTACCTACCGGTAGCGGAGTTTGCCTACAACAACGCAGTTATCATGCAAGTATAGGCATGCCGCCATTTGAAGCGTTGTATGGAAGAAGGTGTAGAACGCCGCCGTTTTGGGATGAAGTCGGAGAAAGACAAATCACCGGACCGGAATTGGTTGAGCGAGGCTAAGGAAAGAGTTCGGTTGGTTAAGAAGAATCGAAGGCGCTCAAGATAGACAAGAGTTGGGCGGATGTTAGAAGAAGGCCCTTAGAGTTTGAAGTTGGTGAAAGAGTGTATCTACGAGCTTCACCAATGAAGGGAGTGAGACGTTTTGGACAAAAAGGAAAGTTGAGTCCGAGGTATGTTGGACCTTTTGAGATTCTCGGAAAGGATTGGACCGTTGGCTTATAAGCTTGAGCTACCGAATCCATGTCAAGAGTCCACAACGTGTTCCACGTATCGATGTTGAAAAGGTGTTTGACCAAGACGGATGTTGAGACTACGGTTGATCCGGAGATCCTTCAAGATAACCTTTCGTATGATGAGAAACCGATCGAATTTTGGACAGAAGGAAAAGATGGTTAAGAGAAGAATGATTCCCTTGATTTTGGTGCAATGGAGCAATCATTCACCGGAAGAAGCTACGTGGGAAGTCGAGGATGAGATGATCGGCGAGTTCCCGCATTTAATGGACTTACCTGGGTATGTTCTAAGTTTCGAGGACGAAACTCCTTTAAGGGGGAGAATGTAATATTCCGATTTTCGGGAAAGGGCGGACGTGTCATTTTGCGAAAACGAAATATTGGGTTCGGTTCCTTTTATTTGGAGTTTAAATAATTGGATATTTATATATGTAATTTTCAAGATAATTATGTATATAATAAAAGAGATTTTCTCGTTTTTTTTTATGGAAAAATGATTTAATTGGGATTAACTATATAAGGGATCTATTATACACATTAATCCCCTAACCTAAATCATTAGTCAAAAAAAAAGGAGAGAGCAGCCGCCCTTTTCTTCTTGCCGTCGACTTGGGAGGAAAAAAAAAAGGGTTGGAACAGTTTCACCAAAATCTAAAGCAAATCTCAATCGTTTTCGATCGGCTTCGAACGCCGGAATCGTCGTGAGAAGAGCATCGTTTGGATAGCGACTTTGTTGGAAAGGCTGCAGATTTCAAGGCCGATCGGACACGGTTTTTGGCTGCAAGACAAGTAAGAAGCTCTTCCTACAATCTAATTGAGGTTTAGATTAAGGTTTTAAGTGTTTAGATGTAAGAAGGTTATGGCTTTTTAGTTGGTTAATGCCATGGTATGGTTAGATATGTTTCCCCGTGATTTCATGTGTTGAAATTCTTTGTTATTTAGGTTAGAAACGGATTGAAAATCGTATTTGAAGATTTTAGGGTTTTGGGTAAACCCCGGTGCGGACGCGGCGTCGAACTAGTCGACGGGCGTCTGTGATTTTGGTAGTTCGGACGGGCGTCCTGACTAGCTGGACGGGCGTCTGACAATAGATTTTTGATTCAGGATTGTAGCGTTCTTAGGAGGACGGGTGTCCGGGATTAGTGGACGGGCGTCCAGTTTCAAACGGGCGTTTGCTTTAAGCGGACGGGCGTTTGAGGGGTGATTTTACATACAGGTTGTAGCGATTTTAAGTGGACGAGCGTCCGGTATTAGTGGACGGGCGTCCATAAGGCTTAAACGAGCGTTTGGATTTGTTACCTTATTTCTATTACTTTAATTGTTTCAAGCTTGATCATCATGTCCTTTATTGTTTTAAACTCTTAATCACGATATATTAAGATTAATTAAACATAAACAAGCTTCGATTGTACTTCTGATGCGTTCAGTTAAAACACCGAATGTACTCTTAAAGGGAGTTGAAGTTCGGATCCGTCGGAAGGGCATGAAAGGGCTTGTGCTTTGGTGAACTAGAGTTCATCAATGTCGGTGTATTTGCTAGGACTTGTCCGCGTCTAGTGGTCTAAGTACGAGAGTAGGAGATGTGAGGGAGCTTACTTGAAAACACTAGGGATGGCTAGTTAATTCACATCAATACATACATATGTGTAGTAAAAGATAAAACATCATCTATTCTCGGTTAGACACTATTTCATATCGGCGATGTGATACGTCCATAAAAGGTGGACAACACTGCTGGCCTTAAACGGCTGAAGGGTAGTGGAGGAAATCCATCGGACGTATACGCATACCGGGGAGACCCCGGAGCTAATCGGTGCTAATCACCGTTAGTTAGCAAGTATATCTTCAGCCGATGAACGCCATGCGCGAGTTTTCTTCAAATATTCAAATTCTACATCCTCGAAGGATCCCAGCGGAGTCTGTAGCTTTAAATGATCACAAGGGTATGTGGGAAAACTGTTCCGGCAAAGAAGGCGGCGAACCATCCCGGAAACATAAGAGATAATAGAGGATATCAAATGATAGAGGAAAGGAAGAAGCAGGTAGATATATTTTTAGATTTGAAGAATTGAATCGTCCGGACTGTAAATGCACTAAGGGCAGAATTGGAAACATAAATGAAATTCGTCCTTATAATTAATGATCTTTTAAATGTGTCCTAAGTGCTTAATTAAGTCCCAAAACATGTCCTTATAAACAAATAACACTAAAAATAAAACAAACAAAATGTTCTCGAGTTACTTAGGACACCTGCATTATTTTTGATTTTTTTCCAACGAAAACAAAATATACACACGCACTATTTTTCGTCCAAATGAGGACTTGAACTCAGTATTTTTCGAGTTATGACCTTAGTGTTTATCATTATGCCGATACGGTCATTGTTTTTGACTAACTGATCTGAAAATATACCATCATCAACCTTCTAGATAACATTAGTGCATTTCACTAAATTAACTTGAATCAAATAAAAGATATTTTTATATTTATTTATTTTATACAATTTAATATATGTATCTTTTCCTCTTTTTATTTTCTTTACAATACATAATTTTTATTTTATTTGACATAAAACAAATTTTAAAGAGTCGTGATAGTGGCACTATAAAATTGTCACAACATTATGCACAACACATATAGAGACCATTGATTATGATGTAAAACTTATTGAACCATATGGGTCCCATAAACATCAATAGCTTAAAAGTGTGTTGTGACATTTATTATGTGCATATTTTATTGTAGCGCAAGCATTTCTAAATTTTAAAATACAAAACAAGTCAACATATTTAATAGAATTGATTATTACACAACAAATATACACAACAAAGTGTCATAACAACTTTTTCCACCATTGATTTTTTTCAAGACCCATTTAAATCATTATGTCCCACGTTATAATCAATGGTCTAAAAATATATTATAAAACATTGTTGTGACATTATCACTATACCATATTTAATATTCTAACAAAACATTTCCCTATTAAAAAAAATTATTGATTTTTTTAAGGAAATGTTGTACTTAACCAATCATTGCATTTGTTATAAAAATAAAAATAAAAATTATAGAGGTAACATTGCAAGAGTGTAGGTTAGAAATGGGTAATTTGGTTGGGGGAGTACTTCCTGATCATAGCTTCCTTCCTGGTTCGAAGGAATTCCTCCGCCTTTTGGTCGATGATGGACGGAAGTTTATAAAGCTCATCATCCGACTTCAATGTCGTCTCTTCAGTTTGACGATCCCCTCCTTTTCCTACTACTCTTCCCTTTGCTATACTTTTCTCCTTGTTTCTTCCTTTTTCCCCTCCTCCTCTCATAATTCCTCTTCCTTCTTCAACCTTAACCGTCAATCTCGGCGGCGGCCCATTCCCCTGAATTCCATTTCCAATTCCACCTGGTTTTACTTTAATCTCCTGCCAACTCTTTTGCCTGTTATTGATTAACGCATCAGTGCTCGCACCGCCGGAGTGTTGAGAATGTGAATTTTCCGGCACCTCGATGTGCCTGAAATCGATTACAACTTCTTGTCCCGGAGGAGATTTGGGTGAATGTGTAGCTGAGCCTGAATTTAAAGGAAGTCGCTTGTAGCCATGACCGGTGAAGTTGTTCATCATTAAATTGATGAGCCGTTTGCACATGCCGAAAGCCTGTGAATCCGAATCCGTATCGTTCTTCTTCTTCCCTTTCGGCATATCGCCTCAGATCAGAATGTGGTGAACGAACAATGCAGTGAAGCTGTTATTTGAAGACCGATCGACCTGAGATAGAAAAATTTGTGGTTGTGTGAATCACAACAACGACCAAGTGTGGCTATCGTGGAAAAGAAATGGATGATGATTGGATTGGATTGGATTCTATGCTTAGAATGGAAGACAGGGAACGTAACAGAGAAAAATTGGAAAGTGAGAATCATCGCTTTCGCTTTACTTCCATTTTTTTTTTTTTTTTTTGTGTTGTTTCGTTTTCTCATTGGTTAGTTAGCTTCGTTGTCAAAAGAAAATCACTGTTGTTAATTTCCAAAGAATCCCAGCTTTCTCAAAGGTAACACGCTATTACATTGACGAAAAACAAATTATTATTATTAATATTATTACTATTCAATCCATTTAAGGTCTGAATGACACTTTAGATATAATTTAGCCTTTTTAATGTTTTCAGTATACATTCATATATTAATTACTAATTGATTGATAAATTTATATGATTGAATTGCTTTATACTTTTAACCGGGAATATTCTAGTGCTATAGTTTAAGTTTTAGAATTCACAAATTTTAAATCGGTTCTGGACTAAATTTGATTCGGTGGTATTCAACCAATAAAAATGAGATTTAAAAAAGAAAAAAAAAACTAATAAAAATGAAGATTGTTTTTTTTTTTTTTTGGGATCTTTGTCGAAATACCACTCTTGAGACAAGGCAAATGTTGGACTACCATTCAATTGTCAAAATATCACTCCGTTTTTGCGTTTTAGGTGTTTTTGGAACCAAACTAAACCCTAATTGGGAAGGGGAACCCCAATAAGGGATTTGTGTACCTTAAGATCGTGCACATTCATGAAAAAAATGGGAGAAAATTGCGAACAAAAATCGTTTGTTTTTGCCTTTGGTGGTATATTGACAAATATACCACACCCACTCCAATGGGTTTCGAAGATAAAAATTCAATATGGGTCCCTAAATTTTTCCTAGATAAATCCATGAACTAAGTTGAATTATTTCTTCTTAGCTTATTATTACTAAGTATATGAAACGTGAATTGTCTTCTTATGACCAATGTTCTAAAACTCGCTAGGCGACCTCGGTACGCTATGGGGCGCCAGGGCCTAGGGCGCCTAGGCGATTTTAGGGTTTTAAGGGAGTTTTAAGGGTTTTAAGGGGGATTTAGGGTTTTTACATGGTGTTTTAGTGGTTTTATGGGGGGGGGGGGGGGGGGGTTTAGGGTTTTTACGAGGGGGTTTAGGGTTTTAAGGGGGGTTTTAGGGTTTTATGCATCTTTCTTGTCTAAACACTTGGGAAACCTTGATGTTGCCCGGATGAAACCCTAATAGCCTAGAAGGGCCTAAGAGCGCCTAGAAGGTCCTAGGAGCGCCTAGGAGGGCCTAGGAGCGCCTGAAGGGCCTAGGGGCGCCCGAAGGGCCTCAGGAGCGCCTAGAAGGGTCCGGGAGCGCCGAGAAAATCGCCCGGCACACTTGGGCGCCCGTAAAATCGCCTAGAGCCAAGTCGAGGACGCCCGGGGATCGTCCGGGGCCTAGGCGGCGCCGATCGCCCAGGGCGATTTTTAGAACACTGCTTATGACTCATCAATCAGATAGATGAATATTTTTTGAAAGAACTGTTCTAGAAACAATCGACCCTCAGACCTAAGCCGTCCTGCTTCCAGAAAAAATCCCGTTTTTTTGTGGACTTCGTTTTTAGAAATTTCTTTTCTTTTCTTTCATTTTTTAAGAAATTTGATTGGACAAGATTGATGATATGATGATCCAAAATTTACATGAACGCAAAAAATTAGGGGCACGGATCCCCTACTGTGCAAAGGGGACGGTAGTCCATCAGGTGGAAGATAATTTATATTTGTAATTTTTGATTGGTTCAAAGTCCATTTTACAACATTTTGAGGTTTCTCTAATTCATTAGGAGTTGTGGGCGTTTCTTGAAGGAAAATGATGATATCTAATAGTATGTTTCGTGATTCTTTTTACTCTTTTGTTTATTTTCTCCAGTCTCCTCCCCCACTAGAAGATTGAGATTTTTTTCATAGTACCACCCATTCTGTGTGTTATTTGTCAATATACCACTTTAAGTCAATTTGTACGATCTTAAGGTACATAAATCCAGAGATTTTTTTCATGAATGTGCATGATCTTAAGGTACACAAATCCCCTATTGGGGTTCCCCTTCCCAATTAGGGTATAGAAGGCTGCCGGAAACAATAGAAACACGAAAAACGTAGTGGTATTTTGACAAATAAAGTGGTAGTCTGTCAATTACCACTTCTCAAGAATGGTATTTCGACAAAGCTCCCCACTAGATTCTCCCACTTTCATCCATAGATTCAATTTCTGAGAACTATTTGCTTGGCAAGTCCTTAGTGCGGACTAACTTTAGGTACCAACATATATTGCATACCAATCAAACCTATTAGATATTTTCCAACTAAAAATTAGTGAAAATCGAAATATCATACTATTGCACTTGAATATAAATTCTTTATCTTAAGTTGTTTTTTTTTAGTGGAAGGGGCTAGAAGGAAAAAAAAATGATAATTGGGTCCAGAAGGACAAATTTCAAAATCAGAGATTAGTAAGGACAAATTGCTAATATAGTGATAAAAATGCCCATTTATAATTTTAATAGTAACAACCAAGGAAAAATTAGTAACTGCCCATAAAATGTCGTAATATCCAATGAAAAATAGTAACAGCCTAAAAACAAGTAGTAACAGCCTCGAAAAAAAATCGTAACACCGAATGAAAAAGAAATAACAACCTAAAAACAAGTAGTAACAGTCTTAAAACAATTAATAACTGCCCGTAAAATATAGTAACGGCCAATAAACAAGTCGCAACAGTCCCGTAAAATGTCGTAACATCCTAAAAACAAGTAGTAACTGGCTAAAAACAAATAGTAACAGCCGTGTAAAATATAGTAAAGGGCAATAAACAAGTAGTAACAGCCCATAAAATAGATAAATTACATCAAAAAATGTAGTAACGTTACAAAATTAATAGTAACAACCCTAAACCCAAAAAAAAAAAAACAGCCTGCCTTCTTGGCCGGAAATTGGACTTGGGCGGAGTAGTGGTTGCAGCCGAAAATCCCCAAACCCTAATCCCCAAATCGTTCAATCTGATTCAACCTTCCCGTGTTCTTCTTGAATGAGACAGAATTGGAGGAGATAGCATTCGGATTGGAACTCAGTGTGTTGAATTTCATCTGGGTTTTAAGATCCAAAAAAAGGCGATGATTCAATCGAAAAGGTTCTGCCGGAGTGCTTTGCTGGTCGGGTCGGAGATAAAGGCAAACTGGTTAAAGAATGGGCCCCACAAGCGAGGATTTTGAGTCATCCAAGCATAGGTGGTTTTGTGAGTCACTGTGGATGGAATTCACTGCTTGAAGCCATAGAAATCGGAACTCCGACCATCGCCGTTCCGATGCATTTGGATCAGCCGTTTAATGCTAGGCTGGTGGTGGGACTTGCAGTGGTTGTAGAGGTGAAGAGAGATGGTGATGGGAAGCTGAAGAGGGAAAAAATCGCTGCCAGAATAAAAGATGTGGTGGAGGGGAATGCCGGAGAAGAAGCTCGGATAAAAGTGCAACAGCCGGTGAGTGTGAATGGACGGAAGAAGAAAGGAAAAAAATGGGGAATTCAAATTTGTTTATAAAAATAAATAAGTGTATTTTGGTAATGTTAATTAAGTTTTGTCCTTTCTAATCATCCATGTACTTGTAGCCTAATAAATATATTAGTTTGTCCTTCTGGACAAAAACCTTTTTTTTTCCATGATAGGTGTTGGTATACAATGGCAAACCAATCAACGGGGCAACTGTTCTTCCTTGTTTTTAAAAAAACTTCTAATATATGTATGACGATACGGGATTTCACCCCTCCACGTGGAATAAACTGATTGGTCCAGCTGGCAAGTGGAAAAGTCTATGTTAATTATCCACATCGGATCGAATACGAGACGTACCAGTGAAGACCGTAGCAACCGGCAGATTCTACAAGTGTCCCACCTCGATCACCCATGTCGGTGTTAATCGAGTCGATCCCAGGGCCTCCAGCCCAGATCCCTAGGCCCACCATCCAGCAGGTTACTTGGGCGAGAAGGCAAGGCCCATTAGAGGGTATTTATGTCAATAGACCAAACCGCCCTAAGTTTAGGGAAGAAGGACATGTGCCTATAAATACATAGCTCCAGGAACTACGTAAGGCTTTGATTCCTGGACAATATACAGGATACGTAGGCAATCCAAGATACATTCTTGGACTCAGCCATAAAACACCAAAAACACCATCTTTATCAGTCTTTGCCTTGCATACTCTTCTTTCTAACTCACCCTTAGAATACACGTGGCCCTGTTTTATCGGTGGTGCATTATTTTACATCATCATTTTGGCGCTAGAAGGAGGGCCTTCTACCGGTGAGTTGGTAAAGATATCGCGATGGCTCCACCAGCGAGGAAGAAACCGACGAACAGCAAGAACCTGCAGATCGAAGAGCACACGGATATAGATCCAGCAGGGGTTTAAGTCCAAGAAGTCCCCACTGGATCTAGACCCGCAGTTGCAGAGCCACCAAGACCTCAACTTCCACCCCAGCTGCAAGACATGGCAGATCACTTAGCGTCTTTAGATGAAGACGCCCTGAAAAGAGTGGTGGCCTCAGCGTTCATAGGCAAGGGAATTTGTAACACCCCTGCGGAACGCCTGTTAGACCCACTGGGTCGAAAGGAGATTGAGAATGCCAGGGGGAAGAGGCCTGTCGATCCTCAAGAAGAGCATGAGGATGAGGTAGAAATCAGCATAACCACACGAAAAGCAACAACGGTAGGTCGAGGACAGTATTCGAAACGAGTTCAATCGCATCGTAGGGAAGGAACATGTCACAGAGTGGCTCGAGTCGCCATTTAGCCCCGAGATAGAAATATATACGATGCCCGAGTCGTTTAAGCCACCGAAGATGGAACCTTATGATGGTACTACGGACCCCGAGGACCATCTATATCGGTACATATCATTGATGAGATTGAGAAATGCCAACGACGCCATGAAGTGTCGTGCATTCGATACCTTGCTTACGGGTCGAGCTCGGGAGTGGTTTCATAAGCTACGGCCAGGGTCGATCTCAAGTTTTATACAGTTGGGACAGAAATTTCGAGATGCTTTCATCGGGAACAAGAAGTTCCACCTTAGTGCTACCCACCTCATGAACATCAAGCAAGAGAAAGGGGAGTCAACCATTGATTTAATGAGGCGCTTCAATCTCGAGGCCATGAAAGTGCATAACGCCAGTGATGCACTGCAGGTCAATGCCTTTGTCGGAGGTCTGCGTAACATGAAGCTGTATGATAAGCTTTCCAAGAAGATGCCAAATGATATGGACGAATGTGTAAACATAGTTCACAAATTTTGCCAAGGTGAAGAGGCAGTGCGTCTGCACACCATTTCACTTGGCCTCAACTCGAGGAATGACACCCGAGGCTAGGCCAAGGGTGAGCCAAAGGGTCGAAATGATGAAGGGAAGTCCAATGTGTTCGATCGATTGACAGCTCCGATCACAGATCACTCGGAAAGAAAGGAAATCTGAAAGATCGAGATTTTATCCCTCTCAACCGATCTCGAGAGGAGGTGCTGGCTATCATGATTAAGAAGAATATCGCTCGAACACCCAAGCCGATGTCCAAAGATCCTGAGAAGAGAAGAATACCCACAAGTATTGTGACTATCACAAGGATGTGGGGCATGACACAGAAGAATGTTTTGATTTGAAGAGAGATATCGATGCCTGTATTCAAGAAGGTCGATTAGATGAGGTGATTGACAGATCAGAGAAGGACGAGCCCAAGGGTCGTCGGGAGTATAAGAGAAAAAGTTATAACGGAAAGAGAGATCGATCACCGCGTCGAGATAATCAGAGGCAACGGGATAGATCATCCGAACCGACCTACAGAGATAATCGTCGGGATGATCGTCGAGAAGATTTGAATCGAGACCCTCATAGGGATAACCGCATCGGGTATGACGTCAACACGATTGTCGCTGAACACGAATCAGATCGAGCTCGATCCAGTCGACAGCCTACAGACAGATCGAGGGAGTCGAAGAAGCTTAGGTTCACAACGGAGGTGGGTTATGGACCCAAAGATGATATTCCGAGCCCCCACAGTCATAGTGAAGGATTAGTAATAGAGGCAGTGATAAGCCGAGGTCGAATAAAGAGGGTTTGTGTCGATAGTGGGAGTGCAGTCAACATCATTTACTACTCAGCCTTCAAAGCCATGAAGTTGAAAGACGAGGACATAATACCGTTGTCAACCCCTCTGTTTGGATTCACAGGACAGACTATCCATCCTGTCGGATCGATTAGTTTGCTGACTACAGTTGGAGATGGAGAAAAGGGGAGAACAATGGAAATGACTTATGTCGTGGTTAAAGCCCCATCGGGTTATAACGCGATATTAGGTCGACCTGCTCTTTACGACCTGAGAGCTATTATTTCTACATTCCATAATAGCATGAAATTTCCCACCTGGTATGGTACCCATGAAGTAAAAGGAGACATCGAAGTAGCCAGGAATTGTAGTTTGGTCACAATTAAAGGGAAAGGGGTTGGACAAGTACTGGTTGAGGAATTAATACCTGAAGAAGAGGAGGATCAAAGCTGGATTTCTGTCGATCCGATAGAGGAGATCCGTGTTTGGAAAGAAGAGGAGGACCAAGGGGTCCTGATCGGGAAGTGGTTGTCACACCCCGACATGAAAGCCTTGGTCGACCTCCTGATCGAGTATCGAGATGTGTTCGCATGGAAAGCAGACGACATGCCAGGTCTATCAGCAGACATAGCAGTGTATCGACTAAACGTCGACCCAAAAAAGAAGCCGGTACGGCAAAAGAAGAGAAACCTTGCTCCTGAGAGGAAAGAAGCAGTAAAGAAGGAAGTTGAGAAATTGTTAAGTGCTGGAATCGTGAAAGAGGTATTCTACCCGGACTGGTTGGCCAATCCAGTGTTGGTTAAGAAGCCAGATGAAAGCTGGCGAATGTGCATGGATTTTACAGATCTCAACAAGGCGTGCCCTAAAGATTCATATCCGCTCCCAAAGATTGATCAGTTAGTCGACTCGACGCTGGGTTTTGAGGTGTTCGGGTTTCTCGATGCGTATAGGGGATATTACCAGATCTTCATGGACCCCATGACTCAGAGAAAACCGCTTTTATCACAGAATTTGGCACATTTTGTTTCGTGACAATGCCGTTTGGGCTAAAGAACGCTGGGGCCACCTATCAGAGGGCAGTCAATAGAATTTTCAAGGGATTGATAGGTCGAAACATGGAAGTTTATGTCGATGATTTATTGATCAAGAGCAAGTCCATGGGACAATTTCTTGTCGATGTCGGGAGGTTTTCGAGGTTCTGCGGGCTGCAAATATAAAGCTCAATCCGAAGAAATGCACTTTTGGGGTTCGATCTGGAAAATTTCTAGGCTATATGATATCGAGAGATGGAATTCGAGCTAATCCGGATAAGATCGAGGCCCTCAAGAACATGCCTACACCTCGTAATGTCAAAGAAGTGCAACGGTTGACGGGTCGGATGGCAGCCCTCAATCGCTTCTTATCGATATCAGCGCAAAGGGCCCTACCCTTCTTCAAGATATTGAAGAAGGCGAGTCCGTTCCAATGGGATGAGAAATGTCAGAAAGCGTTCGATGACCTGAAGGAGTATTTGTCTGATTTACCAACACTGTCTTCACCTCGAGAAGGAGAGAAACTCCTGGTCTATCTAGCAATCTGTGAAGAGGCAGTAAGTGCAGTGTTGGTCCGAGAAGGAGAACAGGGACAGTTCCGATATATTTTGTGAGTAAGGCATTGCATGGAGCTGAGATCAGGTACACACCGTCGAAAAATTAGCATTGAGTTTGGTTCATGCGTCAAGGAAATTGAAGCCATATTTCCAAGCACACCCCATTGCTGTGGTCACTGACCAACCTTTGAGGCAAATTTTGGCAAAGCCTGAGACATCGGGTCGATTAGCAAAATGGATTGTCAAGTTAGCTGAATACGACATCGATTTTCTACCTCGTACAACAGTTAAAGGCCAAGCTCTAGCAGACTTCATAGCCGAGGGATTATCTATCCAGATAGATTAGGAAAAACAATCACCAGAGGAACAGTGGACCATCCATGTCGATGGTGCATCGAGTAAAGAGGGGGCTGGAGCTGGGTTATTGTTGGTTAGTCCGAAGGGAGAAGAGTTCCCCTATGCGCTTCGATTCGAGTTTAAGGCCACCAACAATAAAGCAGAGTATGAGGCCATGATCACGGGTTTGAAGCTGGCATCGAAGTTGGGGGTCGAGAATCTCCTGGTGTATAGTGATTCTCAGCTCGTAGTAAAACACATACGAGGCGAGTATGAAGCCAAAGAGGAATCCATGAAGAATTATTTGAAAGTTGTTCGGGGTTGATATCGAAGTTCAAGATGGTTCACATCGAGCAGGTACCTCGGAGCGAAAACAAACGGGCCGATGCATTGTCTAAACTCGCATCGATTTTCAAATCGAAGACGAAGGTCCTGGTCGAAATGTTAGCAGAGAGAAGCTACAACGAGGTCGATGTGCAACCAGTTACCCAGGGATCGACATGGATGGACCCTATAGCTCTGTACTTGAAAGATGGAATTCTCCCGTCTAACAAGTCTCAAGCCAGAAAAATCCGACTGCAAGCCTCCAGGTATGCTCTATTTGACTATGTTCTTTATCGAAAATCGTTTGTAACGCCTTGGATGCGATGCGCATCGGAAGAAGAGGGGGCCTATCTTCTTGAAGAGATACATCGAGGAGTTTGTGGTAATCATTGCGGAGCTCGAATGTTGGCAAGGAAATGTAAACTAGCCGGGTATTTTTGGCCATCCAAGCAAAACGACGCCAATTGATTGGTGATGAGATGCAGGGCTTTGTCAAGTACATGATGTGGTGACACACCAGGAAGCACAGAAGATGAACGCCATCGAATCGGTATGGCCTTTCGGTGAGTGGGGGGTCGATATAGTCGGGCCTTTACCTCGAGCTCCGGGTAATTTCAAATATGTTGTGGTCGCGGTTGATTATTTCACAAAGTGGGTCGAAGCCAAAGCTCTTACCGACATCAGGGCTCAGACCATCAATAAATTTCTATGGGAAAATATTTTGTGTAGGTTTGGAATTCCGAAGTACCTGATCTCGGATAATGGGACTCAATTTCTAGATGACAGAGTGTAGAGTTGGCTGAAGGAGTATAAGATCAAACATCGAACCACCTCAGTAGCCCGACCTCGGTCCAATGGGCAGGTCGAACAGACAAACAGGCAGATTAAGTTTGGTTTGAAGAAGCGGCTAGAAGATGAAGGTCGGGATTGGGCAGCTCAGTTACCAAGTATTCTGTGGTCGTATCGAACAGCACCCAATGCGGCCACGCAAGAAACTCCCTTCGCCATGGCTTATGGATGTGAAGCGGTAATACATGCAGAGATAGGGCTAGAATCACCTCGGGTCTTGGCTTACAACGTCGAGACAAATGTTGTTGATCTGAGGCTAGAAAAAGACAACGTCGAAGAGAGAAGGGAGATTGCTGCACATCGAATGGCCAATTATAAAAGAAAGATCTCACAATATTACAATGCGAGGGTGAAATATAAATATTTTCAAGTAGGAGATCTCGTGTTGAGAAAGAATGAAGCCAGTAGGCAGGACCCAATAGGCAAGCTCGAGCCGAATTGGGAAGGTCCTATAAAATTCTGAAGGTGCATCCTAAGGGATCGTATCAGTTAGGCAGGTCGGATGGAAGCACAGTGCCTCGAACTTGGCACGCCACCAACCTCAAAAAATATTATGTTTAAACTGTTTGTTCACTCTATGACGTTTGCAACTTTACTTTCTTAATTATTTGTAACGAGTCGATATGTCATTTGATTTCAATGCTCTTTATACAAGCAATTTTCTTTTTAATTATGCGATACTTGCAAGATCATATAAAAAAGAAAGGGGGGGAGAAGAAGAAAAAGCACAAAATTCGACCACAACACCAATTCCTCGACACGACAGAGTCGGAATAAAATAGTGAATAAAGCCAAGTCACTGACAATGCTTATATCACCTCCGATGCAAGCCCTCCACACGATGGAGTTAAAATAAAACAGTGAAAAAAGCCAAGTCACTGACAGAGCTTACATCACTCCCGACCTGCCAATAAGCCACGATGCGAGGCGGTCGGAAGATCCCACGATGGATACCTAACTCGACCAGATCATAAGCACCACGATGTGCGACAGTCGAGTGAGGGCCTCTTAATTCGAGCTCCGACCAAAAAGCCAAGTCAAGCCGATAAGGTAGTACAGTGCTAGGTCGACTCAGACCCAAGTGTATCACGAGTTATGTACTCATACTACACTTCGAGGGGCCACAGGGGAATTAAGTCCAAAGGACTACACCCCATAAGGCAGCTTTTGCAAGGGAATTAAGTCGAAAAAGACTACACCCAAGACAAGTAATCAACAAGAGATAAAAGACATTCAATGGAAAAGCATAGATTGAAATTCAAAAATCAGAATGCAAAATTAAATTGAAAAGTCAAGTCTCCAAGATCGAGTCGATGAAATATACATCCAGATAAACAAAAATACCAAAGTTATACAACCAAATCGAATCAAATTGTTTAAAAAATAACAACAAGGAAAACAGCATCAGGCAGCAGGCTGGTTTGAAGTAGAGGCATCGGGGTCGACTTGATCCTCCGACTCGAGGTCCTTCCCTACCTCCCCCTCCAAGACAGAGGTCACATACTTGTCGTACAAAGACACACCAGCCTTGAATTCTGTGAAGTATCGACCATATCGGGGAATGGCCTCCGGATCGTACAAGTATGCCTTCTCGACGCTTGAAACTTCAAAGTCGGGGAGGACCATCTTCACCTGATCTAATGCATTCGAGAATCCCCCCTTCATGGCCTGACTCATCAACGGTGCCAAGTCATTCTCGAACTCTTCGATGACGGGGAAATCCTTTTTGGCCGCCTCCAGACGAGTCGTGAAGCTATCGACCTCAAGTTGAAGGTCATCTCGAGTCTTGATAGACCCAGCCAACTCAGCTTTCGTTTGATCGAGCTCCGATCTCACCTCTGCGAACTCCGACCTCACTGTCGCTAACTCAGCATCCCTGTAGATATAACCTTTTGCGCTTTAGACATATCGTCTCGGGATGCTGCCAGGTCAGACTCTAGTTTGATGCGTCGATCATCCAACTTGTTCGCCTTGGCTTTCAGCTTCTCGATGTCAGAGGTCAGTCTGGCGATGGTTTCTTTATGTTCCTCCAAAGCTGCTGATGGAGACTCCATTGTGTTCATGGCTATTTTGGCTGCAAGCCGACTCTGCAAAAGAGAGCACTATTAGTGTCGAAAACAGACAAAAATCCCGAAGTTATAAGGGAAGTAGAACGAAGACTTACAGCTCGATGGCTTTTCATGAAGAAGTCATGCAGCTCTTCTGGAGTCATGGCTTCCATCTCTGCCACACTCATTCCAGGGATCGGGTCGGATGAGCTAGGAGGAGCGAGGTTACGGGTTTCCTTCCCGACCCCATCCCTCACCTCAGTTGTTTTCTGACGCTTTCTCGGGACGAGGCTCTCTCAGCCTGCTCCGACACCCGAGCCTCGTCAGGTTGATCTCTAAGAATGTCGGATGTCGATATAGGGGTTGAAGATCGGGCCGGGGTCCTCTGACCCCCAGAGATTATGGCACCAGACACTGGTTTCTTCGACCTGATGCCGGCCATTTCTTGAATCTTCTTGGGATCCGTCTTCTTAGGGTCAGGCATCTTGCCCAGAATCTTCAACTTTGAAAAGTGTTCCACTGTAAGCAGAGATAAATCGACATTAATACATCGTCAAAAAAGAAACAAGTATGGAAAAGAAAAATGTAGAAGTTTAACAACTCGACAGATTTTATAAAAATCCTACACAAGACTTGAACGTCCTCATCGAGTTCCAGATAGGCACCCGGACCCGCCGTCTCGACATCAGTGAAGGGATATAAGGAATGTAGATTCCGTGTTGCGACATCGGGACACATGATGAAGGTCAAATTATACCCGTAAAAGTCATCAACGTTGACCTTAAATCGGGATTAATAATATGTATTTTATATTAAATCACATGTTTATATGTATTATTTAATGTTTTGTGATTTATAAAATATAATTTGGTATTTATCCATTTTATAAGAAATAATTTGGTGATTATCCGTTTTTATTATATAAATCGGTATTTATCCGTTTTTATTATATTTATCCGTTTTATTTAAATATGATTTATTTTGGGATAAATATCTATTTTGCAGATTTGGATAATTATAGAGGATAAATACAAATGGAAGAATTAAATCTCAAGATAAATCAAAGGAAAATCAAGATAATATCGGATTAGCACGAAAAGATCGGATAAGCATGGCAAACCACTCAAAGATGGCGCCAATGGAGGATATGCATTCTAGGGGGCGCATTTTATCTTTTAATTGGAGATCGGCCGGGAGTTATCTCTTATTTGTTTTGACATTTTAAAGTATATCTCTTAATTAGCTTGAACCCCTATAAATAAAGGCATGTTATACACGCCATTTACACCACACTCGACCATATACACTTTTCAGTTTATAATAAAATTCTCAGTTTTTCTTAGAGCAGTTTTTATGCAAGTTCTGCAATAATGTAAGTTCTTGTATTTATTTGTTCTTAGTTCTTTGTAATTAAGCCCCCAATTATTTTTTATCGTTTGAGGTTGTTCGTTCTTCACCGAACGATGTAGATCTAAGAATACAATATGAGGCAGTGGGGATTACTTGTCTATAAGGATCCACATGCCCAGATCTGTTATCCGGTGACCTATAGATGACTTTGGTATGATCGACAACCGTGTTTTTATTAGATCTATATAATTGCTTTATGAGTCTCTATTTTATCCGTTACGTATGTAGAAACGCTAAGATTTAGGTTTTCACCGCGTCAATCTAGCCACGTCTTTATGGTGTGATTGTCCACATTGAATTTCTTATCTTAGTAGGTATGGCTACGGCTACGTTGCTCGTTTGTTTTAATTAGCGTATGATTAGGAAATACCAATATAGGGCTCCTAGGTCGGCTCATGAATTGATCTTCCGGGACTTTCAGCGAGATCTAGATCTGTTCTGTATTTGGGAATTGTCGACACCTAGTTATACGTAAATCGTAGATTAACATGAGACCGTGCAGGTAATTGTTAATGGGACAGAGACTGATGCGATCGCTTAGGAAGTACGCCTGTCAAAGGAATGTTGCCTAGGTGAGGAATACGGTTAATATCGGCATCCCTAGTTTTGTAAGCGTGCAAGTCATATGAGATGGAGGCCGAAAAAGCGAAGTCACGTGATGTAGCATAGTGATCTAGATGGCCTAACCGGAGCTAGATCTAGTTTAGGGGATGACTCCCGTAGCCACTATAAAAGAAATACGGATCGGATTAATAGTTGTCGAGTTTAGTTTAATTATATAGAATCTCTAGATCCAAACGATAACATAATAGTTGGGGAGGTTAATTACGTTGTTTATGTGTTGTGTCGAGTCGTGTCCTTTACTTTTCTTATCTTTTGTTGGTCGTAGACCGCCTTTATGTGCTCGGCATGAATGATTAATTGTTTGTATATAGAATGACCCACAAATTGGTTCCCTGTGGGATCGACCTTGATTCGCTATAACTATACTACGATGGACCTAGTCCTCTTGCTAGTATCAGTTTTGGTGGTCAAGTATTTTAATTTCACTTGATCTACGTCATCAAGTTTTTGGCGCCGTTGCCGAGGAACCAACGGTCAATTTTATATATAAATAATTTTTTATTCATGTCGAGTTTTCTGTTTTAGAGTCTGTTTTTACGTTTTTGAGTCCCTACGGTTATCCGCTCTGTGTAAAAATTCCAAAATGCGGAACAAGCTTGGTTTCGCTCCCGGCAAGAAGATCGCCTCTCGCCGGCAAGCCTGGTTTCGTTTTACGGAATTTCGCGTGTCCGTTTATCTCCGTATGTTTAATCCGTAAGTCGATAGCGAGCGTGGGAAACCATGTTAAAATCGGTCTACGGTTCGTTTTGTTTTTCTTCGTTTGCAGAAACCAGGGAAGCAATAATCCGAGTCAGTAATTTTTCGTGGGCGCTGAGAAATAACCCAACAACATGTGGAGCTACGAATCTGCGATGGGAAAAGCGATGGAAGCAATACCTTTAAAGCACTAAGATGGCTCCGGAATTTTTTTTAAGGTTCGAATTATTCGTGGTACAATGTTGAAGGCAAGCTACACCCTTTTTGCTTATGATTTACTATCTTTTGGGCTTATGAGCATAAGTTAGCCTATACATGAACCTGAGTATGAATCTTAGCCCGGAGTTGGTTTGTAAGATTAATTTTATTAGTGTGGAAGGTTCTGCCCCAAATCTGTATCATCTAGAGGGTGTAAGGAAACATGTAGTAGTTGAAGGAAGCAGTGAATAAAGAGTTCCTCGTAGTTCTGTCAAAATCTCATTGTCCTATGCATGAGATTGCTTCTACCGGCCAGGGGAGCAACAATTTATGTAGTTTTAAGAATTTACAATCAAAAGAAGACGTTGAGTTTTGAGAGAGCATAATGAAGCAGCATTATAGAGGATATGATTAAAATAAGTCCCTAGGACTAAATCTCCATAGAATTCACTCATTCCTAAAAACGAGAGCCGAGGTAAGAGCTTTGTATAAATGGAATGGATAAATGTCGTTTCCTAGGTCTCACAACCAAGGGAAGGGTATTAATCCGCAAAAGCGACGAGCCCACCTCATATAGTAGCTCATATGTCACGTTACTCAATATGGGTTCCGAGCCCACCTCGACGAGCCCACCTCTTTAAATCCAATAAGAGTAGCTCTGACCCTAGCTAGATTTTAAAGGTTTTTGGTTCGATCAAAGTACAACTTATCTTTCTACCGGAAGTTTTAAATTTCACACTTTTCCGTCTATTCCGGCATTTCTAGATGATAAGTTTTGTTCTGAAATATCACACAGATCCGACCTTGTTGATGACGGTTATGACTTTTACGTGATACATTGGGTTATTAGTAATTTCGAGGAGTAGCTACATCTCCCTAATTTGTTGATATCCAATGCAAGCGAGAAGTTTCTGCGTTAAGTATTTGATTTTATCGTTATCCTCTAGGTCGCATTCAATCTGTTATACCTTACCAAGTTTCTCTTTTCCTGGATTGAATACCTTTTCGATAAAGTCACCCTCGTGTTTTCCCACATGGGGTAATGCTTTTTGATCTTTGTCTTCTCCACCCGGTTTTATGAATATTTATGCGGTGGAGGTTGTAGATGAAGACCACCATCTTTAGTTGCTTGTTTATTTTTTCTTTCTATTTAGTATTTTTCTTGTCTTTGGTAGTATAAAATAAAGTGGCTTAAACTATTTTTCGGTATTCATACCTACTTACTGCCACATTATTCTATAACTTCCATAGACATGGTGTTATTAACGGTTTCGTGGAGTTTGTCTGCTTATACAGGTTTTCACTTGCTTCTCCACAACGTGCTGAAATTTACTCCGATATTTTTCCTTTACTTGGACCCGTTCCAGAGCTAAGTCTTTTTCTTAAATTCTCATTTATTTTTGTCATTGAGGACAATGCCATGTTTAAGTGGGGGGTAGGAGACTTAGCCATGTTATAATTGAAAATTTGAATGAAACGGCACATGATTGAAAAAATTGAATAAATACCATATTAGGTATCTCGTACCCTTAGAATTGTGAGTTCCTAGCTAAGAATTGATAGGAAAGGAACCAAGTTGCATGAGTACGTGATCATTTTATACTTATGTTAAGTAAATTTAAGGATATTCATGCTCGTTTTTGCAAGTAGTTATTTATTATTCAATTACTCAAATCTGTGAATCGAGTATACCGCTCAAATCATAATAACTGAAGAAATTATGTGTACATTGCATAGATGATTGGTTATGTAGACTTAGTGTCGATACTTATTGGCTGATGTATTCTTATCTTCTTGCCAACAAAAGCGGAGTAATAAGCTTGAGACGTACCTGTGTTTTAGCAAAATGTTAGACACTGGGCTTGTAGTAACATTACCAAAGTAGCCCCGCGCTTGTGGTAATATTCGATGCTATACATGATCTAAGATAGGGGGATACTCTAAAAAGTTTTCTTCCTTGAGATTAATAGTATTTGAAAAATATGAAGATATGAAAGAATATTCAACTCTTTAAGAGGCTTTGAGTAGTACTCGGTCTCCAAGTCCAAAAACCCTATAGATACGCTCTTGCTTATTGCTCTAGTGCTTCGAAAATTTAAAGGCTTGAGAAGTATGAATGCTGAGGTTGGTAGGTTGAGATTACGAAGTTGGCATAAACTCTAATCTTGCTACGAATATATAAAACTAAATGCACATGCACACATCACTTCGATTTATAGTGAGTAGTGAATAATGGATATCTTATGAGCATGACTAGTATGAGTTGACTTGAGCTTCTTGCGTAAGTATGACACGACCATGGGAAATGTGTCTTGGGAAATGACTTATTGATGCTTTGTTCGAGACGATCAAAGTCTAAGTGGGGGTAGTTGATGACGGTCAAATTATACCCGTAAAAGTCATCAACGTTGACCTTAAATCGAGATTAATAATGTATATTTCATATTAAATCACATGTTTATATTTATTATTTAATGTTAAGTGATTATTAATATGATATTTGGTATTTAACTGTTTTTATTATTAAAAGACCGATTGATTGTGCGATAAATGCTGATTTTGTAGATCACGACAAATCGAGAGGATTAATGTCATTCAATCAATGATCTCAAGATAAGGAAGGAAGAAAATCGGAGCATTAAGTGGAAGATTAATCAGATCAACACGCAAGCGTGGAGTGGGGAGCAAGATAGACGAGAAAAACGATTAACGTGTGCAAATGTTAGGTTCGGTCGACCGAGCCTATAGCTTCGGTCGACCGAGTGTCAGCTCTCGGTTGACCGAGTGTCAGCTTCGGGGCGGTTTCCGGCTTATATCGTGCTTATCTTCTAGAACCACCCTAAGTCGGCAAAAACCTCTATATAAGCAAGCAGCTACGAAGTTGTAAAGATACACCTTTCATACTTTAGAATATAATTCTACTTTGATATTTTAATGCAATGTAGCATAAGTAGATTGAAGGTTTCCAGCAATTTAAAGGCTGCGAGTTATGTAAGCCTTTATTTTCTGTTTCTTTTCTTTTAAGCAATTAATCCCTCCCAATTATGCTTTATCGTTTGAGTTAGTTAATCATAGCTAGATGATGTAGATCTAGGCTATGACGATAGGGATGTGGCGACTCCTTGTCTATGGGGATCCCATAACCTACGTCATACACTTAGTATTTATTCATGAATCGCATTGTTTAATTAATGTGTATCTATGTTAGTTTATATGAATGCTTTACGAGTTACCGTTTAATCCGTTACGTATGATGAAACGCCGAGAGATATGTTCGGGGATGTAATGCGGGGACGAAATTGATTCGGGTGACCGAATGAGTTCACTCGGTCGACCGAGCCCACCTATTCGGTCGACCGAGCCCTGTTTTTATCCGTTAAATAGCCACGTCTTTATGGTTAGGTTAACTTAATAGAATTTATCATCTCAGTAGGTATGGCTACGGCTACGTTGCTCGTCTATTTTAATTAGCGTATGATTAGGAAATACCAATATAGGGCTCCTAGGTTGGCTCATGAATGATCTTCCGGGACTTTCAGCGAGATCTAGGTAGGTTTTGTATTTGGGAATTGAGCTCACCTAGTTATACGTAAATCGTAGATTAACATGATACCGTGCAGGTAATTGTTAATAGGATAGAGACTGATGCGATCGTTTAGGAAGTACGCCTAACCACAGGAATGTTGCCTAGACGAGGTGTACGATTAATATCGGCATCCTTAGAGTCGTAAGCGTGTGAGTTATATGAGATGGAGGCACTAAAAGGCGAAGTCACGTAACAATATCACAGTGATTTAGTGACTTACCGGTGCTAAGTCAAGTTAAAGAGGATGACTCCCGTAGCCAATCTAAGATAGATACAAACGGATTGACAGTTAATAAGTTCAGTTTATTATATAAATTATCTAGGTCCAAACGATAAAGACAATCATTGGGGAGGTTAATTACGTTGTGTCGAGTCGTGTCTTTACTTTTCTTGTCTTATGTTGGTCGTAGACCGCCTCTATGTCCTTGACATGTTTAATTAATTGTTTGTATATAAGATGATCCACAATTGGTTCCCTGTGGGATCGACCTTGATTCACTATAGCTATACTACGATGGGCCTAGTCCTCTTGCTAGTATTGGTTTATGGTGGTCGAGTATATTATAACCTGATTGACCCCGATCAAGTTTTTGGCGCCGTTGCCGGGGAACCAACGGTCAATTTTATATATAAATAATTTTCTTATTCATGTCAAGTTTTCGGTTTTAGAGTCTGTTTTTACGTTTTGAGTCCCTCTGGTTGTCTGCTCTGTCTGAAAATTCCAGCTTAAAAAAAAAAAAAAAAAATTTATTCGGTCGACCGAGAGACCTCATTCGGTCGACCGAGCACTTATAATATTTCTGTTTTGTCCTGTTCGTTTACACGGTTTCTGATTTGTGTTTTCGAGTCTGGAATTTCGCGTGTCTGTTTATCCCCGTATGTTTAATCCGTAGGTCTGATAGCAGCATGGGAAACCATGTTAAAATCAGTCTACGGTCTGTTTGTTTTTGTTTATCTTCTGTTTGCAGAAACTAGGGAAGCAATAATCTGAGTCAGTAATTTTTCAAGGGCGCTGAGGAAATAACCTAGCAAACATGTGGAGCTACGAATCTAAGATGGGAAAAGCAATGGAAGCAATACCTTTAAAGCACAAAGATGGCTCCGAAAAATTTTTAAAGGCTTAAATTCTTCGTGGTACAATGTTGAAGGCAAGGTACTACCTTTTTTGCTTATGTTTTACTACCTTTTGGTTTTTTGAGCATAAGTTAGCCTATACATAAACCTTAGTATGAATCTTGGCCCGGAGTGGTTTGTAAGAATAATTTTATTAGTGTCGATGGTTTTGCCCCATATCTGTCTCATCTAGAGGGTGTAAGGAAACATGTAGTCGTTGAAAGGAAGCAGTGAATAAAGAGTTCCTCGTAGTTCTGTTAAAATCTCTTTGTCCTATGCATAAGATTGCTTCTACTGGCCAGGGGAGCAACAAATTGTGTAGTTTAAGCATTCAAAATCTAAAGAAGACGTTGAGTTTTGAGAGAACACAATCTTTCGCTTTCGTTGAGTTTTATGGTGATGGCTTCTCGGTGAACCCACCTTAAACGAAACGAGATTACGCTTTGGGTGACAATTTAGAAATCGGAGACTCTTAGTACATTGGTTCGGAAATGGTCTAACCATGGCTGGGCGAGTTTAACCGAGCCTCGGCTCAATCGACTCCCCTCCACATGTGATGTACGTTACAGCAGTTCAACAAGACTTAGCATAGCCGATAAGCCTTCGGGCTAAACGGGGCTTATCTTGACGGATTGGCCTGAACTGTCACATATGTTCCAACGAATAAGACGGCATAGGCTTGCCTACATAACCGACCTTATTCGGAGTACTTTGATTCATTGTTTCTTATTGTCAAGGCCAAAACCGTAATTAGTAACCATAATTTTAACCGAGTTTCTTAGAATTCACTAATTCCTAAAACGAGAGCCGAGGTAAGAGCTTTGTATAAATGGTATGGATAAATGTCGTTTCCTAGGTCTCACAACCACGGGAAGGGTATTAATCCGCAAAAGCAACAAGCCACCTGTAATAGTGCTCAGAGGGTCAAAGTCTGGCGATCCAAGAATGATAACTGACAAGGATAATCTTTGGAAAGTCGAGCTGAGGACTTTAAACTCAGAACTACTTCTTTAAAACCCTTAGGATTTCTTTTTAGGATTTTAGGTTTTTCTTTCTTTGAGTCAAATAAGAGTAACGTGAAATATGTTGAGGTTTTTTATTTTGCCGTGTTCCGATGGCCATTGGGCTAAGGATGTGCAAAACTTTTTTACTCAATATAGGCCACGTGAAATAGAGTTCCGTAGGAGAGTCGAGAAATTGCTAAAGAAAAAGAAATTTAGCAATCCACCTTAAGATGGAAGCATTAAGAGAGCTTGAGAATTATTGAAAATGTAACAGAGAATGATTGGTGCGAACAAGAACAATTTTGGTCAACTTCCAAAATCTTTTAGAATGGTGATCCAAGTGAAAATTCAAAGTAGTGTGCAATTCATTCTGCAATTATCCTTATCTTTCCCTTTACACTTTTTCACCTTCAACCTTTTCGATTCTCTCACCAATCTGCCCCAACAGTTCACATTTCTAACCATTCTTTCATCGCCTCTCTTTCCATCCGTTTCACTCTCCCACCCAATCCCATTCCTTTAAACAATTCTCAATCCCAAAAACACAATTTCTTACCCACCCTTTATCTTTTCTTCCCATCCTTATGTGTATTTTTTTCTTCTAAACCCATCATACTCTCAACCTCCATTTTGTTTACATAATACCTATGTGTTGCGGAATTTGAAATATTGCTAAGCTTTAATGATTATCTTTTATCATTTTGATTTTCATGATCCTAGTTGGGGTAAGTGTAGCTCTGACCCTAGCTAGATTTTAAAGGTTTTTGGTTCGATCAAAGTACAACTTATCTTTCTACCGGAAGTTTTAAATTTCACACTTTTCCGTCTATTCCGGCATTTCTAGATGATAAGTTTTGTTCTGAAATATCACACAGATCCGACCTTGTTGAAGACGGTTATGACTTTTACGTGATACATTGGGTTATTAGTAATTTCGAGGAGTAGCTACATCTCCCTAATTTGTTGATATCCAATGCAAGCGAGAAGTTTCGCGCTAAGTATTTGATTTTATCTTTAGCCAATAGGTCGCATTCAATCCGTTATACCTTACCAAGTTTCTCTTTTCCTGGATTGAATACCTTTTCGATAAAGTCACCCTCGTGTTTTCCCACGTGGGGTAATGCTTTTTGATCTTTGTCTTCTCCACCCGGTTTTAAGAATATTTAGGCGGTGGAGGTTGTAGATGAAGACCACCATCTTTAGTTGCTTGTTTATTTTTCTTTCTATTTAGTAGTATTTTTCTTGTCTTTGGTTGTATAAAATAAAGTGGCTTAAACTGTTTTTAGGTATTTATACCTCATTCGCCACATTATTTTATAACTTCCATAGACATGGTATTTTACGGTTTCGTGGAGTTTGTTTGCTTATAAGATGTGTCACTTCTCTCCACGACGTGCCGAAATTTACTCCGATTTTTCCTTTACTTGAGAGCCGTTCCGAGCTAAGTCTTTTTCTTAAATTCTCATTTATTTTTGTCATTGAGGACAATGCCATGTTTAAGTGGGGGGTAGGAGACTTAGCCATGTTATGATTGAAAATTGAATGAAACGGCACATGATTGAAAAAATTGAATAAATACCATATTATTTATCTCGTACCCTTAGAATTGTGAGTTCCTAGCTAAGAATTGATAGGAAAGGAACCAAGTTTCATGAGTACGTGATCATTTTATACTTATGTTAAGTAAATTTAAGGATATTCATGCCCGTTTTTGCAAGTAGTTATTTATTATTCAATTACTCAATCTCGTGAATCGAGTATACCGCGCAAATCATAATAACTGAAGAAATTATGTGTACATTGCATAGATGATTGGTTATGTGAACTTAGTATCAATATCTATCTGTTGATGCATTCTTATCTTCTTGCCAACAAAAGCGGAGTAATAAGCTTGAGACGTACCTGTGTTTTAGCAAAATGTTAGACATTTGGGCTTGTAGTAACATTACCAAAGTAGCCCCGCGCTTGTGGTAATATTCGATGCTATACATGATCTAAGATAGGGGATACTCTAAAAAGTTTTCTTCCTTGAGATTAATAGTATTTGAAAAATATGAAGATATGAAAAGAATATTCAACTCTTTAAGAGGCTTTGAGTAGTACTCGGTCTCCAAGTCCAAAAACCCTATAGATACGCTCTTGCTTATTGCTCTAGTGCTTCAAAAATTTAAAGGCTTGAGAAGTATGAATGCTGAGGTTGGTAGGTTGAGATTACGAAGTTGGCATAAACTCTAATCTTGCTACGAATATATAAAACTAAATGCACATGCACACATCACTTCGATTCATAGTCAGTAGTGAATAATGGATATCTTATGAGCATGACTAGTATGAGTTGACTTGAGCTTCTTGTGTAAGTATGATTTGACCATAGAAAATGTTGTCTTGGGGAATGACTTATTGATGCTTTGTTCGGGACGATCAAAGTCTAAGTGGGGGTAGTTGATGACGGTCAAATTATACCCGTAAAAGTCATCAACGTTGACCTTAAATCGAGATTAATAATGTATATTTCATATTAAATCACATGTTTATATTTATTATTTAATGTTAAGTGATTATTAATATGATATTTGGTATTTACTCGTTTTTATTATTAAAAGACCGATTTGATTGTGCGATAAATGCTGATTTTGTAGATCACGACAAATCGAGAGATTAATGTCATTCAATCAATTATCTCAAGATAAGGAAGGAAGAAAATCGGAGCATTAAATGGAAGATTAATCGGATCAACACGCAAGCGTGCGAGTGGGGAGCAAGATAGACGAGAAAAACGATTAACGTGTGCAAAAGTTAGGTTCGGTCGACCGAGCCTATAGCTTCGGTCGACCGAGTGTCGTGCTTCGGTTGACCGAGTGTCGCTTCGGGCGGTTTCCGGCTTATATCGTGCTTATCTTCTAGAACCACCCTAAGTCGGCAAAAACCTCTATATAAGCAAGCGGCTACGAGAAATTGTAAAGATACACACTTACACCAACACATCCCTTCATTCTTTCTTCAATATTATAGCTTTAATACAATGTAGAATAAGTTGAGGGTTTCCGGCAATTTAGGGCTGCAATATGTAAGCCTTTATTTTTCGTTTCTTTTCTTTTAAGTAATTAATCCCTCCCAATTATGCTTTATTGTTTGAGTTAGTTAATTCATAGCTAGATGATGTAGATCTAGGCTATGACGTTAGGGATGTGGCGACACCTTGTCTATGGGATCCCATAACCTACGTCATACACTTAGTATTTATTCATGAATCGCATTGTTTAATTAATGTGTATCTATGTTAGTTTATATGAATGCTTTACGAGTTCTTGTTTAATCCGTTACGTATGATGAAACGCCGAGAGATATGTTCGGGGATGTAATGCGGGGACGAAATTGATTCGGGTGACCGAATGAGTTCACTCGGTCGACCGAGCCCACCTATTCGGTCGACCGAGCCCTGTTTTTATCCGTTAAATAGCCACGTCTTTATGGTTAGGTTAACTTAATAGAATTTATCATCTCGGTAGGTATGGCTACGGCTACGTTGCTCGTCTATTTTAATTAGCGTATGATTAGGAAATACCAATATAGGGCTCTAGGTTGGCTCATGAATGATCTTCCGGGACTTTCGGCGAGATCTAGGTAGGTTTTGTATTTGGGAATTGAGCTCACCTAGTTATACGTAAATCGTAGATTAACATGAAACCGTGCGGGTAATTGTTAATAGGACGAGAGGCGATGCGATCGTTTAGGAAGTACGCCTAACCATAGGAATGTTGCCTAGACGAGGTGTACGATTAATATCGGCATCCTTAGAGTCGTAAGCGTGTGAGTTATATGAGATGGAGGCACTAAAAGGCGAAGTCACGTAACAATATCACAGTGATTTAGTGACTTACCGGTGCTAAGTCAAGTTAAAGAGGATGACTCCCGTAGCCAATCTAAGATAGATACAAACGGATTGACAGTTAATAAGTTCAGTTTATTATATAAATTATCTAGGTCCAAACGATAAAGACTATAATTGGGGAGGTTAATTACGTTGTGTCGAGTCGTGTCTTTACTTTTCTTGTCTTATGTTGGTCGTAGACCGCCTCTATGTCCTTGACATGTTTAATTAATTGTTTGTATATAAGATGATCCACAATTGGTTCCCTGTGGGATCGACCTTGATTCACTATAGCTATACTACGATGGGCCTAGTCCTCTTGCTAGTATTGGTTTATGGTGGTCGAGTATATTATAATAACGATTGACCCCGATCAAGTTTTTGGCGCCGTTGCCGGGGAACCAACGGTCAATTTTATATATAAATAATTTTCTTATTCATGTCAAGTTTTCGTTTTAGAGTTTTTACGTTTTGAGTCCCTCTGGTTGTCTGCTCTGTCTGAAAATTCCAGATTCTAAAAAAAAAAAAAATTATTTATTCGGTCGACCGAGAGACCTCATTCGGTCGACCGAGAATTTATAACTTTTTTTTGTTTTGTTTTGTTTTGTTCTTGTTCTGTTCGTTTACACGGTTTCGATTTGTGTTTTTCGAGTCTGGAATTTCGCGTGTCTGTTTATCCCCGTATGTTTAATCCGTAGGTCTGATAGCAGCATGGGAAACCATGTTAAAATCAGTCTACGGTCTGTTTGTTTTTGTTTTTCTTCTGTTTGCAGAAACCAGGGAAGCAATAATCTGAGTCAGTAATTTTTCAAGGGCGCTGAGAAAATAACCCAGCAAACATGTGGAGCTACGAATCTAAGATGGGAAAAGCGATGGAAGCAATACCTTTAAAGCACCAAGATGGCTCCGAAAAAATTTTAAAGGCTTAAATTCTTCGTGGTACAATGTTGAAGGCAAGGTACTACCTTTTTTGCTTATGTTTTACTACCTTTTGGTTTTTTGAGCATAAGTTAGCCTATACATGAACCTTAGTATGAATCTTAGCCCGGAGTTGGTTTGTAAGAATAATTTTATTAGTGTCGAAGGTTTTGCCCCATATCGTCTCATCTAGAGGGTGTAAGGAAACATGTAGTCGTTGAAAGGAAGCGAGTGAATAAAGAGTTCCTCGTAGTTCGTTAAAATCTCTTTGTCCTATGCATGAGATTGCTTCTACCGGCCGGGGGAGCAACAAATTGTGTAGTTTAAGCATTCACAATCTAAAGAAGACGTTGAGTTTTGAGAGAACACAATCTTTCGCTTTCGTTGAGTTTTATGGTGATGGCTTCTCGGTGAACCCACCTTAAAACGAAACGAGATTACGCTTTGGGTGACAATTTAGAAATCGGAGACTCTTAGTACATTGGTTCGGAAATGGTCTAACCATGGCCGGGCGAGTTTAACCGAGCTTCGGCTCAATCGACTCCCCTCCACGTGTGATGTACGTTACGGCAGTTCAACAAGACTTAGCATAGCCGATAAGCCTTCGGGCTAAACGGGGCTTAATCTTGACGGATTGGCCCGAAGCGTCACATATGTTCCAACGAATAAGACGGTGTAGGCTTGCCTACATAACCGACCTTATTCGGAGTACTTTGATTCATTGTTTCTTATTGTCAAGGCCAAAACCGTAATTTTAACCGAGTTTCTTAGAATTCACTAATTCCTAAAACGAGAGCCGAGGTAAGAGCTTTGTATAAATGGTATGGATAAATGTCGTTTCCTAGGTCTCACAACCAAGGGAAGGGTATTAATCCGCAAAAGCAACAAGCCACCTCTAATAGTGCTCAGAGGGTCAAAGTCTGGCGATCCAAGAATGATAACTGACAAGGATAATTTTTGGAAAGTCGAGCTGAGGACTTTAAACTCAGAACTACTTCTTTAAAACCCTTAGGATTTCTTTTTAGGATTTTAGGTTTTTCTTTCTTTGAGTCAAATAAGAGTAACGTGAAATATGTTGAGGTTTTTTATTTTGCCGTGTTCCGATGGCCATTGGGCTAAGGATGTGCAAAACTTTTTTACTCAATATAGGCCACGTGAAATAGAGTTCCGTAGGAGAGTCGAGAAATTGCTAAAGAAAAGGAAATTTAGCAAACAATCTTAAGATGGAAGCATTAAGAGAGCTTGAGAATTATTGAAAATGTAACGAGAGAATGATTGGTGCGAACAAGAACAATTTTGGTCAACTTCCAAAATCTTTTAGAATGGTGATCCAAGTGAAAATTCAAAGTGAGTGTGCAATTCATTACGCAATTATCCTTATCTTTCCCTTTACACTTTTTCACCTTCAAACTTTTCGATCTCTCACCAATGCCCCAACAGTTCACATTTCTAACCATTCTTTCATCGCCTCTCTTTCTTTCCATCCGTTTCACTCTCCCACCCAATCCCATTCCTTTAAACAATTCTCAATCCCAAAAACACAATTTCTTACCCACCCTTTATCTTTTCTTCCCATCCTTATGTGTATTTTTTTCTAAACCCATCATACTCTCAACCTCCATTTTGTTTACATAATACCTATGTGTTGCGGAATTTGAAATATTGCTAAGCTTTAATGATTATCTTTTATCATTTTGATTTTCATGATCCTAGTTGGGGTAAGTGTAGCTCTGACCCTAGCTAGATTTTAAAGGTTTTTGGTTCGATCAAAGTACAACTTATCTTTCTACCGGAAGTTTTAAATTTCACACTTTTCCGTCTATTCCGGCATTTCTAGATGATAAGTTTTGTTCTGAAATATCACACAGATCCGACCTTGTTGATGACGGTTATGACTTTTACGTGATACATTGGGTTATTAGTAATTTCGAGGAGTAGCTACATCTCCCTAAGTTGTTGATATCCAATGCAAGCGAGAAGTTTCGCGCTAAGTATTTGATTTTATCTTTAGCCAATAGGTCGCATTCAATCTATTATACCTTACCAAGTTTCTCTTTTCCTGGATTGAATACCTTTTCGATAAAGTCACCCTCGTGTTTTCCCACGTGGGGTAATGCTTTTTGATCTTTGTCTTCTCCACCCGGTTTTAAGAATATTTAGGCGGTGGAGGTTGTAGATGAAGACCACCATCTTTAGTTGCTTGTTTATTTTTCTTTCTATTTAGTATTTTTTTTTTTTGGTTTTCTTGTCATTGGTTGTATAAAATAAAGTGGCTTAAACTGTTTTTAGGTATTTATACCTCATTACCGCCACATTATTTTATAACTTCCATAGACATGGTATTTTACGGTTTCGTGGAGTTTGTTTGCTTATACAAGATGTTTCACTTCTCTCCACGACGTGCCGAGGATTTACTCCGATATGTTTCGCTTTACTTGAGACCCGTTTTCGAGCTAAGTCTTTTTCTTAAATTCTCATTTATTTTTGTCATTGAGGACAATGCCATGTTTAAGTGGGGGTAGGAGACTTAGCCATGTTATGTTATAATTGAAAATTGAATGAAACGGCACATGATTGAAAAAATTGAATCAATACCATATTATTTATCTCGTACCCTTAGAATTGTGAGTTCCTAGCTAAGAATTGATAGGAAAGGAACCAAGTTTCATGAGTACGTGATCAATTTATACTTATGTTAAGTAAATTTAAGGATATTCATGCCCGTTTTTGCAAGTAGTTATTTATTATTCAATTACTCAATCCGTGAATCGAGTATACCGCGCAAATCATAATAACCGAAGAAATTATGTGTACATTGCATAGATGATTGGTTATGTGAACTTAGTATCAATATCTATCTGCGATGCATTCTTATCTTTTAGCCATTAAAGCGGAGTAATAAGCTTGAGACGTACTGTGTTTTAGCAAAATGTTAGACACTTTGGGCTTGTAGTAACATTACCAAAGTAGCCCCGCGCTTGTGGTAATATTCGATGCTATACATGATCTAAGATAGGGGGATACTCTAAAAAGTTTTCTTCCTTGAGATTAATAGTATTTGAAAAATATGAAGATATGAAAAGAATATTCAACTCTTTAAGAGGCTTTGAGTAGTACTCGGTCTCCAAGTCCAAAAACCCTATAGATACGCTCTTGCTTATTGCTCTAGTGCTTCAAAAATTTAAAGGCTTGAGAAGTATGAATGCCGAGGTTGGTAGGTTGAGATTACGAAATTGGCATAAACTCTAATCTTGCTACGAATATATAAAACTAAATGCACATGCACACATCACTTCGATTCATAGTCGAGTAGTGAATAATGGATATCTTATGAGCATGACTAGTATGAGTTGACTTGAGTTTCTTGTGTAAGTATGATTTGACCATAGAAAATGTTGTCTTGGGGAATGACTTATTGATGCTTTGTTCGGGACGATCAAAGTCTAAGTGGGGGTAGTTGATGACGGTCAAATTATACCCGTAAAAGTCATCAACGTTGACCTTAAATCGAGATTAATAATGTATATTTCATATTAAATCACATGTTTATATTTATTATTTAATGTTAAGTGATTATTAATATGATATTTGGTATTTACTCGTTTTTATTATTCCGATTGATTGTGCGATAAATGTTGATTTTGTAGATCACGACAAATCGAGAAGATTAATGTCATTCAATCAATTATCTCAAGATAAGGAAGGAAGGAAAATCGGAGCATTAAATGAAAGATTAATCGGATCAACACGCAAGCGTGCGAGTGGGGAGCAAGATAGACGAGAAAAACGATTAACGTGTGCAAAAGTTAGGTTCGGTCGACCGAGCCTATAGCTTCGGTCGACCGAGTGGTGCTTCGGTTGACCGAGTGTGTCGCCTCGGGCGGTTTCCGGCTTATATCGTGCTTATCTTCTAGAACCACCCTAAGTCGGCAAAAACCTCTATATAAGCAAGCGGCTACGAGAAATTGTAAAGACACACCAACGTACACCAACACATCCCTTCATTCTTTCTTCAATATTATAGCTTTGATACAATGTAGAATAATTTGAGGGTTTCCAGCAATTTAGGGGCTGCAATATGTAAGCCTTTATTTTCTGTTTCTTTCTTTTAAGTAATTAATCCCTCCCAATTATGCTTTATTGTTTGAGTTAGTTAATTCATAGCTAGATGATGTAGATCTAGGCTATGACGTTAGGGATGTGGCGACACCTTGTCTATGAGGATCCCATAACCTACGTCATACACTTAGTATTTATCCATGAATCTGCATTGTTTAATTAATGTGTATCTGTGTTAGTTTATATGAATGCTTTACGAGTTACTGTTTAATCCGTTACGTATGATGAAACGCCGAGAGATATGTTCGGGGATGTAATGCGGGGACGAAATTGATTCGGGTGACCGAATGAGTTCACTCGGTCGACCGAGCCCACCTATTCGGTCGACCGAGCCCCGTTTTATCCGTTAAATAGCCACGTCTTTATGGTTAGGTTAACTTAATAGAATTTATCATCTCAGTAGGTATGGCTACGGCTACGTTGCTCGTGTATTTTAATTAGCGTATGATTAGGAAATACCAATATAGGGCTCCTAGGTTGGCTCATGAATGATCTTCCGGGACTTTCAGCGAGATCTAGGTAGGTTTTGTATTTGGGAATTGAGCTCACCTAGTTATACGTAAATCGTAGATTAACATGAAACCGTGCAGGTAATTGTTAATAGGACAGAGACTGATGCGATCGTTTAGGAAGTACGCCTAACCACAGGAATGTTGCCTAGACGAGGTGTACGATTAATATCGGCATCCTTAGAGTCGTAAGCGTGTGAGTTATATGAGATGGAGGCACCAAAAGGCGAAGTCACGTAACAATATCACAGTGATTTAGTGACTTACCGGTGCTAAGTCAAGTTAAAGAGGATGACTCCCGTAGCCAATCTAAGATAGATACAAACGGATTGACAGTTAATAAGTTCAGTTTATTATATAAATTATCTAGGTCCAAACGATAAAGACTATAATTGGGGAGGTTAATTACGTTGTGTCGAGTCGTGTCTTTACTTTTCTTGTCTTATGTTGGTCGTAGACCGCCTCTATGTCCTTGACATGTTTAATTAATTGTTTGTATATAAGATGATCCACAATTGGTTCCCTGTGGGATCGACCTTGATTCACTATAGCTATACTACGATGGGCCTAGTCCTCTTGCTAGTATTGGTTTATGGTGGTCGAGTATATTATAACCTGATTGACCCCGATCAAGTTTTTGGCGCCGTTGCCGGGGAACCAACGGTCAATTTTATATATAAATAATTTTCTTATTCATGTCAAGTTTTCGGTTTTAGAGTCGTTTTTACGTTTTGAGTCCCTCTCGGTTGTCCTTTCGTCCGAAAATTCCGATTCTTCTTAAAAAAAAAAAAAAAAAAAAAAAAAATTTATTCGGTCGACCGAGAGACCTCATTCGGTCGACCGAGCACTTATAATTTTTTGTTTTGTTTTGTTCTTGTTTCGTTTACACGGTTTCGATTTGTGTTTTCGAGTCTGGAATTTCGCGTGTCTGTTTATCCCCGTATGTTTAATCCGTAGGTCTGATAGCAGCATGGGAAACCATGTTAAAATCAGTCTACGGTCTGTTTGTTTTTGTTTATCTTCTATTTGCAGAAACCAGGGAAGCAATAATCTGAGTCAGTAATTTTTCAAGGGCGCTGAGGAAATAACCTAGAAAACATGTGGAGCTACGAATCTAAGATGGGAAAAGCAATGGAAGCAATACCTTTAAAGCACAAAGATGGCTCCGAAAATTTTTTAAAGGCTTAAATTCTTCGTGGTACAATGTTGAAGGCAAGGTACTACCTTTTTTGCTTATGTTTTACTACCTTTTGGTTTTTTGAGCATAAGTTAGCCTATACATAAACCTTAGTATGAATCTTAGCCCGGAGTGGTTTGTAAGAATAATTTTATTAGTGTCGATGGTTTTGCCCCATATCCGTCTCATCTAGAGGGTGTAAGGAAACATGTAGTCGTTGAAAGGAAGCGTGAATAAAGAGTTCCTCGTAGTTCGTTAAAATCTCTTTGTCCTATGCATAAGATTGCTTCTACCGGCCGGGGAGCAACAAATTGTGTAGTTTAAGCATTCAAAATCTAAAGAAGACGTTGAGTTTTGAGAGAACACAATCTTCGCTTTCGTTGAGTTTTATGGTGATGGCTTCTCGGTGAACCCACCTTAAACGAAACGAGATTACGCTTTGGGTGACAATTTAGAAATCGGAGACTCTTAGTACATTGGTTCGGAAATGGTCTAACCATGGCCGGGCGAGTTTAACCGAGCCTCGGCTCAATCGACTCCCCTCCACGTGTGATGTACGTTACGGCAGTTCAACAAGACTTAGCATAGCCGATAAGCCTTCGGGCTAAACGGGGCTTATCTTGACGGATTGGCCTGAACTGTCACATATGTTCCAACGAATAAGACGGCGTAGGCTTGCCTACATAACCGACCTTATTCGGAGTACTTTGATTCATTGTTTCTTATTGTCAAGGCCAAAACCGTAATTAGTAACCATAATTTTAACCGAGTTTCTTAGAATTCACTAATTCCTAAAACGAGAGCCGAGGTAAGAGCTTTGTATAAATGGTATGGATAAATGTCGTTTCCTAGGTCTCACAACCAAGGGAAGGGTATTAATCCGCAAAAGCAACAAGCCACCTCTAATAGTGCTCAGAGGGTCAAAGTCTGGCGATCCAAGAATGATAACTGACAAGGATAATCTTTGGAAAGTCGAGCTGAGGACTTTAAACTCAGAACTACTTCTTTAAAACCCTTAGGATTTCTCTTTAGGATTTTAGGTTTTTCTTTCTTTGAGTCAAATAAGAGTAACGTGAAATATTTTGAGGTTTTTTATTTTGCCGTGTTCCGATGGCCATTGGGCTAAGGATGTGCAAAACTTTTTTACTCAATATAGGCCACGTGAAATAGAGTTCCGTAGGATAGTCGAGAAATTGCTAAAGAAAAGAAATTTAGCAATCCACCTTAAGATGGAAGCATTAAGAGAGCTTGAGAATTATTGAAAATGTAACAGAGAATGATTGGTGCGAACAAGAACAATTTTGGTCAACTTCCAAAATCTTTTAGAATGGTGATCCAAGTGAAAATTCAAAGTAGTGTGCAATTCATTCTGCAATTATCCTTATCTTTCCCTTTACACTTTTTCACCTTCAACCTTTTCGATTCTCTCACCAATCTGCCCCAACAGTTCACATTTCTAACCATTCTTTCATCGCTCTCTCTTTCCATCCGTTTCACTCTCCCACCCAATCCCATTCCTTTAAACAATTCTCAATCCCAAAAACACAATTTCTTACCCACCCTTTATCTTTTCTTCCCATCCTTATGTGTATTTTTTTCTTCTAAACCCATCATACTCTCAACCTCCATTTTGTTTACATAATACCTATGTGTTGCGGAATTTGAAATATTGCTAAGCTTTAATGATTATCTTTTATCATTTTGATTTTCCTGATCCTAGTTGGGGTAAGTGTAGCTCTGACCCTAGCAAGATTTTAAAGGTTTTTGGTTCGATCAAAGTACAACTTATCTTTCTACCGGAAGTTTTAAATTTCACACTTTTCCGTCTATTCCGGCATTTCTAGATGATAAGTTTTGTTCTGAAATATCACACAGATCCGACCTTGTTGATGACGGTTATGACTTTTACGTGATACATTGGGTTATTAGTAATTTCGAGGAGTAGCTACATCTCCCTAATTTGTTGATATCCAATGCAAGCGAGAAGTTTCTGCGTTAAGTATTTGATTTTATCGTTATCCTCTAGGTCGCATTCAATCTGTTATACCTTACCAAGTTTCTCTTTTCCTGGATTGAATACCTTTTCGATAAAGTCACCCTCGTGTTTTCCCACTTGGGGTAATGCTTTTTGATCTTTGTCTTCTCCACCCGGTTTTATGAATATTTATGCGGTGGAGGTTGTAGATGAAGACCACCATCTTTAGTTGCTTGTTTATTTTTTCTTTCTATTTAGTATTTTTCTTGTCTTTGGTAGTATAAAATAAAGTGGCTTAAACTATTTTTCGGTATTCATACCTACTTACCGCCACATTATTCTATAACTTCCATAGACATGGTGTTATTAACGGTTTCGTGGAGTTTGTGTGCTTATACAGGTTTTCACTTGCTTCTCCACAACGTGCTGAAATTTACTCCGATATTTTTCCTTTACTTGGACCCGTTCCAGAGCTAAGTCTTTTTCTTAAATTCTCATTTATTTTTGTCATTGAGGACAATGCCATGTTTAAGTGGGGGGTAGGAGACTTAGCCATGTTATAATTGAAAATTTGAATGAAACGGCACATGATTGAAAAAATTGAATAAATACCATATTAGGTATCTCGTACCCTTAGAATTGTGAGTTCCTAGCTAAGAATTGATAGGAAAGGAACCAAGTTGCATGAGTACGTGATCATTTTATACTTATGTTAAGTAAATTTAAGGATATTCATGCTCGTTTTTGCAAGTAGTTATTTATTATTCAATTACTCAAATCGTGAATCGAGTATACCGCTCAAATCATAATAACCGAAGAAATTATGTGTACATTGCATAGATGATTGGTTATGTAGACTTAGTGTCGATACTTATTGGTCTGATGTATTCTTATCTTCTTGCCAACAAAAGCGGAGTAATAAGCTTGAGACGTACCGTGTTTTAGCAAAATGTTAGACACTTGGGCTTGAGTAACATTACCAAAGTAGCCCCGCGCTTGTGGTAATATTCGATGCTATACATGATCTAAGATAGGGGATACTCTAAAAAGTTTTCTTCCTTGAGATTAATAGTATTTGAAAAATATGAAGATATGAAAGAATATTCAACTCTTTAAGAGGCTTTGAGTAGTACTCGGTCTCCAAGTCCAAAAACCCTATAGATACGCTCTTGCTTATTGCTCTAGTGCTTCGAAAATTTAAAGGCTTGAGAAGTATGAATGCTGAGGTTGGTAGGTTGAGATTACGAAGTTGGCATAAACTCTAATCTTGCTACGAATATATAAAACTAAATGCACATGCACACATCACTTCGATTTATAGTGAGTAGTGAATAATGGATATCTTATGAGCATGACTAGTATGAGTTGACTTGAGCTTCTTGCGTAAGTATGACCTGACCATGGGAAATGTGTCTTGGGAAATGACTTATTGATGCTTTGTTCGGGACGATCAAAGTCTAAGTGGGGGGTAGTTGATGACGGTCAAATTATACCCGTAAAAGTCATCAACGTTGACCTTAAATCGAGATTAATAATGTATATTTCATATTAAATCACATGTTTATATTTATTATTTAATGTTAAGTGATTATTAATATGATATTTGGTATTTAACTGTTTTTATTATTAAAAGACCGATTGATTGTGCGATAAATGCTGATTTTGTAGATCACGACAAATCGAGAGGATTAATGTCATTCAATCAATGATCTCAAGATAAGGAAGGAAGAAAATCGGAGCATTAAGTGGAAGATTAATCAGATCAACACGCAAGCGTGGAGTGGGGAGCAAGATAGACGAGAAAAACGATTAACGTGTGCAAATGTTAGGTTCGGTCGACCGAGCCTATAGCTTCGGTCGACCGAGTGTCAGCTCTCGGTTGACCGAGTGTCAGCTTCGGGGCGGTTTCCGGCTTATATCGTGCTTATCTTCTAGAACCACCCTAAGTCGGCAAAAACCTCTATATAAGCAAGCAGCTACGAAGTTGTAAAGATACACCTTTCATACTTTAGAATATAATTCTACTTTGATATTTTAATGCAATGTAGCATAAGTAGATTGAAGGTTTCCAGCAATTTAAAGGCTGCGAGTTATGTAAGCCTTTATTTTCTGTTTCTTTTCTTTTAAGCAATTAATCCCTCCCAATTATGCTTTATCGTTTGAGTTAGTTAATCATAGCTAGATGATGTAGATCTAGGCTATGACGATAGGGATGTGGCGACTCCTTGTCTATGGGGATCCCATAACCTACGTCATACACTTAGTATTTATTCATGAATCTGCATTGTTTAATTAATGTGTATCTATGTTAGTTTATATGAATGCTTTACGAGTTACTGTTTAATCTGTTCTGTATGATGAAACGCTGAGAGATATGTTCAGGGATGTAATCTGGGGACGAAATTGATTCGGGTGACCGAATGAGTTCACTCGGTCGACCGAGCCCACCTATTCGGTCGACCGAGCCCTGTTTTTATCCGTTAAATAGCAACGTCTTTATGGTTAGGTTAACTTAATAGAATTTATCATCTCAGTAGGTATGGCTACGGCTACGTTGCTCGTGTATTTTAATTAGCGTATGATTAGGAAATACCAATATAGGGCTCTAGGTTGGCTCATGAATGATCTTCCGGGACTTTCGGCGAGATCTAGGTAGGTTTTGTATTTGGGAATTGAGCTCACCTAGTTATACGTAAATCGTAGATTAACATGATACCGTGCGAGGTAATTGTTAATAGGACGAGACCGATGCGATCGTTTAGGAAGTACGCCTAACCACGGGAATGTTGCCTAGACGAGGTGTACGATTAATATCGGCATCCTTAGAGTCGTAAGCGTGTGAGTTATATGAGATGGAGGCACTAAAAGGCGAAGTCACGTAACAATATCACGGTGATTTAGTGACTTACCGGTGCTAAGTCAAGTTAAAGAGGATGACTCCCGTAGCCAATCTAAGATAGATACAAACGGATTGACGAGTTAATAAGTTCGGTTTATTATATAAATTATCTAGGTCCAAACGATAAAGACTATAATTGGGGAGGTTAATTACGTTGTGTCGAGTCGTGTCTTTACTTTTCTTGTCTTATGTTGGTCGTAGACCGCCTCTATGTCCTTGACATGTTTAATTAATTGTTTGTATATAAGATGATCCACAATTGGTTCCCTGTGGGATCGACCTTGATTCACTATAGCTATACTACGATGGGCCTAGTCCTCTTGCTAGTATTGGTTTATGGTGGTCGAGTATATTATAACCTGATTGACCCCGATCAACCCACCCAACACACAATTTCTTACCCACCCTTTATCTTTTCTTACCATCTTTATGTATATCTTTTTCTAAACCCATCATACTCTAAACCTCCATTTTGTTTACAAAATACCTTTGTGTTGCGGAATTTGAAATATTGCTAAGTTTTAATGATTATCTTTTATCATTTTGGTTTTCATGATCCTAGCTGGGGTACGTGTAGCTCTGACCCTAGCTCGATTTTAAAAGTTTTTGGTTCGATCAAAATACAACTTATCTTTCTACCGGAAGTTTTACATTTCACACTTTTACGCCTATTCCGGTCAAGATGCTGAGTTTTGTTCTAAAATATCACACCGATCCGACCTTGTTGATGACGGTGTTGACCTTTACGTGATACATTGGGTTATTAGTAATTTCGAAGAGAAGCTACATCTCCTAAGTTGTTGATATCCAATCCACACGTGAAGCGTCTACGCCGAGTTTCTGATCCTATCTTTTACCAATAGGTCACATTGAATCTATTATACCTTACCAAGTTTCTCTGGATTGAATAGTTGATCCAGTCAACCTCATGTTCTCCCACATGGGGTAATGCCTTTTGATCTTTGTCTTCTCCACCCGGTTTTAAGAATATTTAAGCGGTGGAGATTGTAGATGAAGATTACCATCTCTTGTTGATTGTTTATCTTTCTTTCTATTTAGTATTTTTCTTTTTGCGTCTGAACGAGTAGTTTTAACTCTTCGGTTTTCCTTGTCATTGGTTGTATGGAATAAAGTGGCTTAATTTGTTTTTGGATATTTTGTATCTAATTACTGCCACATTATTTTGTAACTTCCATTGACATGTTATTAACGATTTCGTGGAGTTTCTGTTTGGTTTGCTTGAACAGGTTTTCACTTGCTTCTCCACGACGTGCTTGGATAACTCCGATGTTCTGCATCTACTTGAGGGCCGTTTCCAGAGCTAAGTTTTTTTCTTAAATTCTCATTTTAATTTGTCATTGAGGACAATGCCAAGTTTAAGTGGGGGGTAGGAGACTTAGCTATGATATGTTATAATTGAAAATTGAATGAAACGGTGAAAAATTGAAAAAATTGAATAAATGCCATATTATTTATCTCGTACCCTTAGAATTGTGAGTTCCTAGCTAAGAATTGATAGGAAATGAACCAAGTTGCATGAGTACGTGATCATTTTATACTTATGTCAATGTAAATTTAAGGATATTCATGCCAACTAGTGCAAGTAGTTATTTATTATTCGACTACTCAATCTTTGAATCGAGTTTTACCGCGCAAATTATAATAACTGAAGAATTATGTGTACATTGCATAGATGATTGGTTATGTAGACTTAGTGTCGATATTTATCTGCTGATGTATTCTTATCTTCTGGCCATTAAAGCGGAGTAATAAGCTTGAGAATTATCTGTGTTTTGACAAAGCGTTAAACACTGGGCTTGTAGTAACATTACCAAAGTAGCCCCGCGCTTGTGGTAATATTCAATACTTCCACTAATCCATGAGAGGAGGATTCTTGCAATGCATACTTTAATTTTAAAGCAAGTTTCTTTCTTGAGAAGTGGTAAAGTTTGAAATGATGAAAATGAGAAAAAATTCAAATTTTTAAGAGGCTTGAGTATTTTTCTCGGTCTCCAAGTCCAAAAACCTTATGGATGACGCTCTTGCTTATTGCACCATGTCTTTACCCATTGCGAGGCTTAAGAAGTGGGAATGCTGATGTTGGTAGGTTGAGATTACGAAGTTAGCATAAACTCTAATCTTGCTTCGATTATATAAAACTGAATGCACATGCACCCATCACTTCGGTTCATAGAGAGTAGTGAATAATGAATATCTTATGAGCATAAATGGTATGAGTTGACTCGAGTTTCTTGTGTAAGTATGATTTGACCACGGGAAATGTTGTCTTAGAGAATGACTTATCGATGCTTTGTTCGGGACGATCAAAGTCTAAGTGGGGGGTAGTTGATGACGGTCAAATTATACCCGTAAAAGTCATCAACGTTGACCTTAAATCGGGATTAATAATATGTATTTTATATTAAATCACATGTTTATATGTATTATTTAATGTTTTGTGATTTATAAAATATAATTTGGTATTTATCCATTTTATAAGATATAATTTGGTGATTATCCGTTTTTATTATATAAATCGGTATTTATCCGTTTTATTTAAATATGATTTATTTTGGGATAAATATCTATTTTGCAGATTTGGATAATTATGGAGGATAAATACAAATGGAAGAATTAAATCTCAAGATAAATCAAAGGAAAATCAAGATAATATCGGATTAGCACGAAAAGATCGGATAAGCATGGCAAACCACTCAAAGATGGCGCCAATGGAGGATATGCATTCTAGGGGGCGCATTTTATCTTTTAATTGGAGATCGGCCGGGAGTTATCTCTTATTTGTTTTGACATTTTAAAGTATATCTCTTAATTAGCTTGAACCCCTATAAATAAAGGCATATTATACACGCCATTTACACCACACTCGACCATATACACTTTTCAGTTTATAATAAAATTCTCAGTTTTTCTTAGAGCAGTTTTTATGCAAGTTTTGCAATAATATAAGTTCTTGTATTTATTTGTTCTTAATTCTTTGTAATTAAGCCCCCAATTATTTTTTATCGTTTGAGGTTGTTCGTTCTTCACCGAACGATGTAGATCTAAGGATACGATATGAGGCAGTGGGGATTACTTGTCTATAAGGATCCACACGCCCAAATCTGTTATCCGGTGACCTATAGATGACTTTGGTATGATCGACAACTGTGTTTTTAGTAGATCTATATAATTTCTTTATGAGTCTCTATTTTATCCGTTACGTATGTAGAAACGCTAAGATTTAGGTTTTCACCGCGTCAATCTAGCCACGTCTTTATGGTGTGATTGTCCACATTGAATTTCTTATCTTAGTAGGTATGGCTACGGCTACGTTGCTCGTCTGTTTTAATTAGCGTATGATTAGGAAATACCAATATAGGGCTCCTAGGTCGGCTCATGAATTGATCTTCCGGGACTTTCAGTGAGATCTAGATCTGTTCTGTATTTGGGAATTGTCGACACCTAGTTATACGTAAATCGTAGATTAACATGAGACCGTGCAGGTAATTGTTAATGGGACAGAGACTGATGCGATCTCTTAGGAAGTACGCCTATCAAAGGAATGTTGCCTAGGTGAGGAATACGGTTAATATCGGCATCCCTAGTTTTGTAAGCGTGCAAGTCATATGAGATGGAGGCCGAAAAAGCAAAGTCACGTGATGTAGCATAGTGATCTAGATGGCCTAACCGGAGCTAGATCTAGTTTTGGGGATGACTCCCGTAGCCACTATAAAAGAAATACGGATCGGATTAATAGTTGTCAAGTTTAGCTTAATTATATAGAATCTCTAGATCCAAACGATAACATAATAGTTGGGGAGGTTAATTACGTTGTTTATGTGTTGTGTCGAGTCGTGTCCTTTACTTTTCTTATCTTTTGTTGGTCGTAGACCGCCTTTATGTGCTCGGCATGAATGATTAATTGTTTGTATATAGAATGACCCACAAATTGGTTCCCTGTGGGATCGACCTTGATTCGCTATAACTATACTACGATGGACCTAGTCCTCTTGCTAGTATCAGTTTTGGTGGTCAAGTATTTTAATTTCACTTGATCTACGTCATCAACACACCCTCTCGAGAATCCTACACTCACTAGGGGGGTCAGAATCCAGTCTGTCGTGACATTTCTTAGGCCTTTTGTGCCAGGTTCGGATGTCGATATCTTCCAGCCCGTGCCGGATGAAAAATAAATGTGGCTTCCACTCGCCTTGAGACGAGGTTACTCTCCTCACAAACTCCGACACTAGGGGACGTCTCTGGAAGGTATACCACCCTGCATCTTGCAGACCTTGGATTGCATAGTACTGCCGGAACAGCCGGACCGTGAACTCGATTTTGGCGATCCGACACGCCAGCACGAACCCCATGACGCTCCTGACCCCGTTTGGAGCGAGCTGAGTAATGCAGATCTGGTAGTGCCGAAGGACTTCAATGAGGGACGGGTCGAAGGGATACCTTAACCCCTCTTTCAGTTGCGCCTCGTAGATGGCACAGAACCCATGGGGGGATCACAGGCATATTGATGGCTACCGTGAGATACTTTAATGTTTTCGGATGAGTATGGGATGCCGTATCGTAAACAAACGGCCTTGGCTTTTTCTTGGGTAAGATCGGATATGCAGCCATAGGGTCCTTGACCCTTCATCCTCGTTTGACATTTGGCAGCAGGTCGAGAAGACGATTCTTCTTCTTCTCCGGCAACTCTCCCACCGGAAGCAAGTGGTTGTTCGGAAACTGTCTTCTCTGTCGATTCCTCTTCTATTACAATGGGCTCTTCCTTATTTTGAGAATCGCTCTCACTACTAGACATGGACTTGGGAAAAGAAACAAGAAACACAAAAACAAAAGAAAGAATTTGAGTAAACTAGGGCTTACTTGCAGTTTTCGGGTAAAACAGAGGCAAATAATGGCAAATAAGAGACTTCAAAGTCTTGGGCTCCTTATATGCTTGCAAATCTCCAAATGATTTGAAAGGGTAGGATTTGGGGGCATTATAGGAGTGAAAACGTGATAATCAAGGACAGCATCCTCGCGTGCACCAATAAAAAATGCTTCATTTCCTGCACCCTTTAATGCTAACACAGTATGACATCATCCTACGATAGCCTACATGGCTATAATTACAGCTGTAGTCCCGCCTAAAGAAGACCATGTGTCGAAAAGATAATTCAAATTTTCAGATCCGACCTCAACACTCACGATGCGCGCCTCCCTCCGATCTGGGGGGCTTATTACGATACGGGATTTCACCCGTCCACGTGGAATAAACTGATTGGTCCAGTTGGCATGTGGAAAATTCTATGTTAATTATCCATATCGGATCGAATACGAGACGTACCAGTGAAGACCGTAGCAACCGGCAGATTCTACAAGTGTCCCACCTCGATCACCCATGTCGGTGTTAATCGAGTCGATCCCGGGCCTCCAGCCAAGATCCCTAGGCCCACGATCCAGCAGGTTACTTGAGCGAGAAGGCAAGGCCCATTAGAGGGTATTTATGTCAATAGACCAAACCGCCCTAAGTTTTGGGCAGAAGAAGGACATGTGCCTATAAATACATAGCTCCAGGAACTACGTAAGGCTTGATTCCTAGACAATATACAGGATACGTAGGCAATCCAAGATACTTTCTTGGACTCAGCCATAAAACACCGAAAACACCATCTTTATCTGTCTTTGCCTTGCATACTCTTCTTTCTAACTCACCCTTAGATTACACGTGGCCCTGTTTTATCGGTGGTGCATTATTTAGCATCATCAATGTACTAAATATTTTATTCGACTCTGACGAAGAAAAATTTCGTCGGGTATAAATTTGGGCCGTATAATCTAGTGGTAATTGAATCACGGGTAAAAAATAGGAAGAATACGAATGACGAGATGGTTTTTGTGGAAGATTTAGACTTGGCCTGAGATATTTTATCCCAAGTTATCTACGTATCCAATGTTTATATTGGAATCAAGTCTGTCGTAGTTCTTTTGAACGTTTATATTGGGAACACTTAGGTCCTAGGCCTGCATGGGCCGTATCCATTATGGACTCAATTTCCCTCTCCTGCAAGAAGGATTGAACCGTATTTATCCCTTGATTTTAGGAGATAATTTTGGTATTCGGATATTGAGTTTATCGTTATATGCTCTAGCCGACTTGCGGCAAGCACCCGAGGTTAGAGTGAGTGATCTGCCTCCACTTCAACTTGACCGACCTGCGGTGGACTGAGGGGCGACCTGATCAGCCTCTTCCCAAGGGTGGAGATCAGCGTTTAGGCTTATACTAGGGCTCATGGCCCTTATAATTAGGACATCGGGTCTATTTGTATCATCATCTAGGTATTGTGTGCATGACACATGGCACGGTTAAATCCGTCCTCGTCATAAGTCCCCTACTAGATCTAGCTGAGCTCTCGTGGTTAGGTCAGATTTGTTTCAGGTGCCGCTTGGTTCCGTTAATCAAACCTTGACGAGTCCATCTTGACAGTTGACAGAGCCTTGTCATAACTTCTGCCAGAATGTTTTTGAAATACGTGGCGTTTCACGCCCACTACACGGGACGGTTCTCGAGAACATGTTTGGGGGTTACAACACGAATCACATCAACCATCCGTCACTGTCACCTCATACATCTTTCTTGCGATTAAAGACCAAAGGACTTCATCATTTCTCCTCTCTGCCTTTACAAGTAAGTTTTTCTCTATACCTTTTTGAGTAATTACCTCACTTTCGTTCATCTCGATGAGAGCTTCAACCCCTTCCAATTCCTCCGTAGAAGATCTATTTGCTTCCGAATCGGACGTCGAAGGAGAAAGGCCCACAGCCAATTTGAACTTAGCCTTCTCCGGGACCTTCGATCCCGGTTTTAGGCACAAAATCCGGGAAGAAACCCGAAGACTCATAGGGAGTTACAGAATGACATCCATCCTTTCAAAGAGTAGCCTAGACTAAATTTGCCAGTAATATAGGGTAGACAGAGAAGTGTTCGCCTCTATGCTCCCCACTGACGTCCGTCCTTATGATTACCGACCCCCAAATGGTTTCTATACGGTTTTTGAGGGCAAGGTAAAGGGTGGCTTGCAATTACCCTGGTGCCCTACCTTTGTAGACACACTGAGGTACTATGGCATAGGTGTTGCCTAGGTTTCACCTAACGGGGTAAGGAGCATCATAGGGTTCGCCATCGTGTGCCGGATGGCGGGAGTTCATTTTTCCGTAAACCTCTTTAGGTGTTTTCACCAAATCAGGAAGCATCCATGGCCTGCTGGATTGTACAAATTTCCTCGCAGGTCCGGCGTTCATGCGTATATAGTTGACGGATGATCACCGTCTATGGATTGGAATGCCCGCATTTTCTTTGCACATAATGGAGGACACACCGAGCTGAGCCAATGGAGGTCAAACGACGTGGTTAGGGACGCTATCCCCGAGATCACTGACTTTACCAAATTTTAGGCTATTCTGGATTCCGGTGACTTTATACTCACCAAAGAATTGTCTTCCCAGTTGATCGAGGTAGCCAAGCTCGGAGAGGCCGGTCCTGACCCGTATATACCTCTCGACACCAAGGATAAGTCACGTGTAGGGTTGAATTTATAGCAATCTTTTGTTTTGTCATGGATTTTTACAATATTAACTCTACCTCCGCTTTTTGTCTTTTTTTTTGCAGTGGCAACCTTTGCTGGTCTACTGGATGTTGTATGAGGAGAACGAGTTGGTGAAAGCGCTTTCATGGAAAGGACACGTACTGAGGAACATCTTCACATAGGTGTGCCGGTCAATGCTGTGCCTGTAAGCGTTGTTCCCCTACAGCTGGAGCAACAGGTGGATGTCACCCCACGCTCGTCTACCCCATGGGTAAATCTCACAGCTCTTACTATTGACATCCCTGATGATGATAAAGATGAGGATGAGGGGACTCCCCTCTTACGGAGAAGCCACTACGGTGCTAGAGACGGCCAGTTAAGGAAGATGGGTAGATCTGAGGCCTCCTTAGATCAGACCCCCGAGCTAACCAACCAGGATGGGGGAGAGGATGAGGAAGAGCCTGGAACTGAAACCTTACTGGAGATTACCAATGAACAGTTGGCTAATGAAGGGTTTAGCACTATTGAATACTTAAGTAACTAACGATTTCTTTCGATTCCGCCCTTGGGCTTCATTCCTTGGAATATCTATCTTGTTCCTTTCACAGGGGTCTCGTGTCGGACATGAGACTTTTAAAAGACCAGTTTTTCCTCCTCCTACATAGAAGGTTTAAGGAAGAGGATAACTGACTTAGAGAGGGATATGCTGAGTTCGAGCAGCTTAGTCGGAGTTTGCAAACCGCTATCCGATGACGTAGATCAATTGATAATAAAATACATGACCACCATAAACCAATACTAGCAAGAGGACTAGGACCATCGTAGTATAACTATAGCGAATCAAGGTCGATCCCACATGGAACCAATTGTGGGTCATTTATATACAAACAATTAATCATTCATGTCAAGGACACAAAGGCGGTCTACGACCAACAAGAGACAAGAAAGATAAAGGACTCGACACGACACAACACATAAACAACGTAATTAACCTCCCCAATTATTATGTTATCGTTTGGATCTATAGATTCTATATAATTAAGCGATACTCGACAACTATTAATCCGATTCGTATTTCTTTTATATTGGCTACGGGAGTCATCCCCTAAACTAGATCTAGCTCCGCGTAGGCCTATCTAGATCACTATGCTACATTACGTGACTTCGCTTTTTAGGCCTCCATCTCATATAACTTGCACGCTTACAAAACTAGGGATGCCGATATTAACCGTATTACTCACCTAGGAAACATTCCTGTGATTAGGCGTACTTCCGAAGCGATCGCATCAGTCTCTGTCCCATTAACAATTACCTGCACGGTCTCATATTAATCTACGATTTACGTATAACTAGGTGAGCTCAATTCCCTAATACAGAACAGATCTAGATCTCCCTGAAAGTCCTGGAAGATCAATTCATGAGCCGACCTACGAGCCTTATATTGGTATTTCCTAATCACACGCTAATTAAAACAGACGATCAACGTAGCTGTAGCCATACCTACTAAGATAAGAAATTCTAGGTGGACAATCACACCATAAAGACGTGGCTAGATTGACGCGGCGAAAACCTAAATCTTAGCGTTTGAACATACGTAACGGATAAAATAGAGATTCATAAAGCAATTATATAGATCTACTAAAAACACGATTGTTAATCAAAATAAAATCATACATAGATCACGAGACATAGGCGTGGGCGTGCGGAACCTTATAGACGAGGAATCCGTACCGCCTCACGTCGTAATCCTAAATCTACATCATTTAACTAAGAAATAACAATCTCAAACAATAAATAATAATTGGGGAATTAATTATAAAAACAAAGAGAAAATAAATACAAGAACTTACATAATTGCAGAACTTGTAAAAACCACTCTGAGGAAAACTAAGGATTTTATTATATATTGAAAGAAATGTCTAAGGTGTGTAAGGTGTCTAAGGTTGTGTCTTCGCTAATGAAATAGCACAAGTATATATAAGGGTAAAAATCGAGTTAGGATAAGCCTTAACCGATCTAAAATAGTTTTCCTAAGTCCAAATGAAGTATGAAAACGCGTTAAGATAATTCCAAGTCGATCCGGAAGCTCTAGGGCAAAATGCGCCCCACCCCTTATGCATCCCCCTATAGTCGGTGCCAACTCTTTGGATTGGCTTGCCGGCTCTCGTCATGCCTTACTCCTCTTTTCGTGCTTATCCGATTTTTATCTTCAATGCACTCTGGATTTTCTTTGATTTATCTTGAGATTTAATTCATCCATTTTTTATTATCCACCAATTTATCTCAATCTACAAAAATAAATATTTATCCCAAAATAAATCATATTTAAATAATAAAAACGGATAAATACCAAATTATAAATAAAAACAGATAAATACCAAATTATAAATTATAAATCACATAACATTAAATAATCAATATAACACGTGATTTAATTATAAAATATATATTATTAATCTCGATTTAAGGTCAACGTTGATGACTTTTACGGGTATAATTTGACCGTCATCAACTACCCCCACTTAGACTTTGATCGTCCCGAACAAAGCATCAATAAATCATTCCCCAAGACAATATTTTCCATGGTCAAATCATACTTACACAAGAAACTCAAGTCAACTCATACCATTCATGCTCATAAAATATTCATTATCCACTACCCGCTATGAACCGAAGTGATGTGTGAATGTGCATTCAGTTTTATATATTCGTGGCAAGATTAAAGTTTATGCTAACTTCGCAATCTCAACCTACCAACATCAGTATTCCCACTTCTTAAGCCTCGCAATGGGTAAAGACATGGTGCAATAAGCAAGAGCGTTATCTAGAAGGTTTTTGGACTTGGAGACCGAGAAAAATACTCGAAGCCTCTTAAAAGTTGAATTTTTTCTCATATTTTCATATTTTCAAGCATTAACACATCTCAAGAAAGAAACTTGCTTTAAAAGTAAATTATGCATTGCAAGAATCCCCTTTCACGGATCGGTTAATAGAATTGAATTTCACCTTATTACTCCGCTTTGTTGGCTAGAAGATAAGAATACATCAGTAGATAAATATCGACACTAAGTTCACATAATCAATCATCTATGCAATGTACACATAATTTCTTAGCTATTATAATTCGCGTGGTAAAAATCGATTGAAAGATTGAGTAATCGAATAATAAATAACTACTTGCAACAATTGGCATGAATATCCTTAAATTTACATTCACATAAGTATAACATGATCACGTACTCATGCAACTTGGTTCATTTCCTATCAATTCTTAGTTAGGAACTCACGATTCTAAGGGTACGAGATAAATAATATGGCATTTATTCAATTTTTCTCAATTTTCACCGTTTCATTCAATTTTAACACATATCACATCATAGCTAAGTCTCCTACCCCCCACTTAAATATGGCATTGTCCCCAATGACAAATAAAAATGAGAATTTAAGTAAAAGACTTAGCTCTGGAAACGGCTCTCAAGTAGATGCAGAACATCGGAGTAAGCCAAGAACGTCGTGGAGAAGCAAATGAAAAACTATTGAAGCAAACCAAACTGAAACTCCACGAAATGGTTAATAACACGTCAGTGGAAGATATAAAATAATGTGGCAGTAATTAGATATAAATATCCAAAAATAAATTAAGCCACTTTATGGTATACAACGAAATGACAAGGAAAGCCAAAGAGTTAAAACGACTTGTTCGTACGCGAATTCTATATATATATATATATAAAATATATATATATATATATAAAAAGAAAAATACTAAATAGAAAGAAAAATAAACAAGCAACTAAAGATTGTAGTCTTCATCTATAACCTCCACCGCTTAAATATTCTTAAAACCGGGTGGAGAAGACAAAGATCAAAAAGCATTACCCCTTGTGGGAAAACAAGAGGTTGACTGGGTCAACCATGTATTCAATCTAGTGTAAAAGAGAAACTTGGTAAGGTATAACAGATTCAATATGACCAATTGGTAAAAGATAGGATCAGAAACTCGGCGCAGACGCTTCACGTTTGGATTGGATATCAACAACTTAGGGAGATGTAGCTTCTCCTCGAAATTACTAATAACCAAATGTATCACGTAACAGTCATAACCGTCATCAACAAGGTCGGATCGGTGTGATAGCTTAGAATAAAACTCATCATCTATATGTGTCGGAAGGGTCAGAAAAATTGTGAAAGTGAAATCTTCCGGTAGAAAGAGAAGTAGTATTTTGATCGGACCAAAAACTTTTAAAATCTAGCTAGGTTCAGAGCTACACGTACCCCAGCTAGGATCATGGAAACCAAAATGATAAAAGATAATCATTAAAACTTAGCAATATTTCTAATTCCGCAACAAAAGGTTAATTAGTAAACAACATGGAGGTTGAGAGTATGATGGGTTTAGAAAAAGATGTTGGTAAGAATGGTAAGAAGAGATAAAGGGTGGGTAAGAAATTGTGTTTTGGGTGGGTATTGGTTAAGGGATTGGGTTAGGTGGGAGAGTGAAATAGATGGAAAGAAAGAGAGAGGATGAAAAAATGGTTTGAAATGTGTACTGTTGGGACAGATTGGTGAGAGGATCGAAAAGGTTGAAGGGTGAAAAGGTATAAAAGGAAAGGATAAGGGTAGTTGCAGAACGAATTGCACACAACTTTGGATTTTCACTCGGATCGTCATTCTAAAAAGTTTTGGAAGTTGACCAAAAAGCGTTCTTGTTCGCACCAATAATTCTCTGTTACAATTTCAGTAATTCTCAAGCTCTCTTAATGCTTCCATCTTAAGGTTGATTGCTATTTTTCGACTCTCATATTAAACTCTAGTTCACGTGGCCTATATTGAGTAAAAAAGTTTTGCACATCCTTAGCCTAATGGCAATCTGAACACGGCAAAATAAAAAACCTCAACATATGTCACGTTACTCTTATTTGGCTCAAAGAAAACAAAGCCTAAAAAGAAATCCTACGGGTTTTAGAAGTAGTTCTGAGTTTAAAGTCCTCAGCTCGACTTTCGAAAAATTATACTTGTCAGTCATCCTTCTTGGATCGCCAGATACTGACCCCTTGAGCACTATATGAGGTGGGCTCGTCGCTTTTGCAGATTAATATCCTTCCCTTGGTTGTGAGACCTAGGAAACGACATCTATCCATAATATTTATACAAAGCTCTTACCTCGGCTCTCGTTTTAGGAACTAGTGAATTCTAAGGAGATTTAGTCCTAGGGACTTATTTTAATCACATCCTCTATAATGCTGCTTCATTATGCTCTCTCAAAACTCAACGTCTTCTTTAGATTGCGAATTCTTAAAACTACACAAATTGTTGCTCCCATGGCCTGTAGAAGCAATCTCATGCATAGGACAATGAGATTTTGATAGAACTATGAGGAACTCTTTATTCACTGCTTCCTTTCATCGACAACATGTTTCCCTATACCCTCTAGATGAGACCGATTGGGGGCAGAACCTTCCACACTAATAGAATTAATCTTACAAACCAACTCCGGGCTAAGATTCATACTCAGGTTCATGTATAGGCTAACTTATGTTCAAAAAACCATAAGATTGTAAAATATAAGCAAAAAGGGTAGTACCTTGCCTTCAACATTGTACCACGAATAATTCGAACCTTTTAATATTTATTTTCTCGGAGCCATCTTGGTGCTTTAAAGGTGTTGCTTCCATCGATTTTCCCATCGTAGATTCGTAGCTCCACATGTCGCTGGGTTATTTCCTCAGCGCCCGCGAAAAATTACTAACTAAGATTATTGCTTCCCTGGTTTCTGCAAACAGAAGAAAAACAAAACGGATCGTAGACTGATTTTAACATGGTTTCCCATGCTGCTATCAGACCTACGGATTAAACATACAGAGATAAACAGACACGCGAAATTCCAGAGAACAGAACCAAGCTCGCTGGCAGCGAGAGGCAGCCTCGCTGGGAGCGAAACCAGTTGTTCCAGATTCTGGAATTTTTACACAGAGCAGACAACCAGAGGGACTCAAAAACATAAAAACAGACTCTAAAACATAAAACTCGACATGAATAAAAAATTATTTATATATAAAATTGACCGTTGGTTCCCCGGCAACGGCGCCAAAAACTTGATGACGTAGATCAAGTGATAATAAAATACTTGACCACCATAAACCAATACTAGCAAGAGGACTAGGTCCATCGTAGTATAGCTATAGCGAATCAAGGTCGATCCCACAGGGAACCAATTGTGGGTAATTTATGTACAAACAATTAATCATTCATGTCAAGGACACAAAGGCGGTCTACGACCAACAAGAGACAAGAAAGATAAAGGACTCGACACGACACAACACATAAACAACGTAATTAACCTCCCCAATTATTATGTTATCGTTTGGATCTAGAGATTCTATATAAGTAAGCGATACTCGACAACTATTAATCCGATTCGTATTTCTTTTATATTGGCTACGGGAGTCATCCCCTAAACTAGATCTAGCTCTGGGTAGGCCATCTAGATCACTATGCTACATTACGTGACTTTGCTTTTTAGGCCTCCATCTCATATAACTTGCACGCTTACAAAACTAGGGATGCCGGTATTAACCGTATTCCTCACCTAGGCAACACTCCTGTGATTAGGCGTACTTCCTAAGCGATCGCATCAGTCTCTGTCCCATTAACAATTACCTACACGGTCTCATGTTAATCTACGATTTACGTATAACTAGGTGAGCTCAATTCCCTAATACAGAACAGATCTAGATTTCTCGCCGAAAGTCCCGGAAGATCAATTCATGAGCCGACCTAGGAGCCCTATATTGGTATTTCCTAATCATGCGCTAATTAAAACAGACGAGCAATGTAGCCGTAGCCATACCTACTAAGATAAGAAATTCTAGGTGGACAATCACACCATAAAGACGTTGGCTAGATTGACACGGTGAAAACCTAAATCTTAGGGTTTCTACATACGTAACGGATAAAATAGAGATTCATAAAGCAATTATATAGATCTACTAAAAACACGATTGTTATCAAAATATAATCATACATAGATCACGAGACATAGGCGTGGGCGTGCGGATCCTTATAGACGAGGAATCCGTACTGCCTCACGTCGTAATCCTAAATCAACATCATTTAACTAAGAAATAACAATCTCAAACGATAAATAATAATTGGGGAATTAATTATACAAACTAAGAGAAAATAGATACAAGAACTTTCATAATTGCAGAACTTGTAAAAACCACTCTGAGGAAAACTGAGGATTTTATTATATATTGAAAGAAATGTCTAAGGTGTGTAAGGTGTCTAAGGTTGTGTCTTCGCTAATGAAATAGCACATGTATATATACGGGTAAAAATCGAGTTAGGATAAGCCTTAACCGATCTAAAATAGTTTTCCTAAGTCCAAATGAAGTATGAAAACGCGTTACGATAATTCTAAGTCGATCCGGAAGCTCTAGGGCAAAATGCACCCCACCCCTTATGCGTCCCCCTATAGTCGGCGCCAACTCTTTGGATTGGCTTGCCGGCTCTCGTCATGCCTTACTCCTTTTTTCGTGCTTATCCAATCTTTATCTTCAATGCACGAACATGTATAGGTCGGGCATGGACAAGGTCTACAATGACCAAGTGAAGACTTCCGGAGGGGAGAGAAAATTATGGCTAAGCACGCAGCTCAGCATGCTTCTCTTTAGAGGTCCACTGACCCGCCGTGATCTGGCATTGCTACAACGCCAGGGGAAAGCTCAACTCCTGGGTCTTAAATTCTTATCTGGTACTTTTTTGTTTTTGAAACTATGTAAATGAACCATGCCCTATATATATATGTGCAAATTTTTTCAATTTTTTTTGTACCTTTGCAAGTGTTTTAGTACTTACTTGAGTATATCTTGGCATGCCTTCTATGATCTTCTGATTTGGCCCTCTAGTGTGCCCTTCAATAACTTGTGCTTTTTGAAGGGCGTACTTAGTATAAGTTTACCTCTTGATTCTTCTCGGAACCCGTCTATGGACTTAGGTTTCCTTAATTATTACAGACTCATGGGTCTGTTCTTCGGAGATCGTCCTCAAAGATAAAATTACTCTAAGCCCGTTTTATGGAGCTCATCTAGTCCATCTTGTAGACATAATAGAATTACACGGAGTCCGTCCTGCGAAGCTCAGCTTGTTCGTTCTGCGGTCTTCATAAAATTACCCCGAGTCAGACATACGGAACTCAGCTTGTCCGTCCTGCGGATTTGATGAAATTACACCGAGTCCGACCTGTGGATCTCAGCTTGTTTGTCCTGCGGACTAAATTGAATTACACTCAGTCCGACCTGCGGATCTCAGCTTGCCCGTCCCGCAGACTTAATGAAATTACACTGAGTCCGACATGTGCATCTCCGCTTGTCCGTCTTGCAGACTTCATGAAATTACACTGAGTCCGACCTGCGGATCTCAGCTTGTCCGTTCTGCGGACTTAATTAAATTACATTGAGTCCGACCTATGCATCTCTGCTTGTCCGTCCCGCGGACTTAATGAAATTACACTGAGTCCGACCTGCGGATCTCAGCTTGTCTTGTTACGGACTTAATGAAATTACACTGAGTCCAACCTGAAAATCTCAGCTTGTCCGTACTGCGGACCAAATGAAATTACATTGAGCCCGACCTGCTGATCTCAGCTTGTGCGTCCTGTGACCTAATGGATTTACACGGAGTCCGATCTGCGGATCTCATCTTGCCCGACTTGCGGACTTAAATAGTTTTATCCTTTGAAAACTTTCATAAATACAAGAGTTTTGCAACTATTATCATAAAATAAAGCTTCCAAAAATATAAAAAAGCACCCGCCAAGTGAAAACTCAAATCATACAAAAGTAAAATTAACAAAGTACTTGGAATAATCATAACAAAAGTATCAAAGGGAACATAATATAAAACGGGTCATTAATGCCTGTAGCTCGTTTCAGCTTGCGCCAACTCCACTCCTTTCCTATGGATCATCGCTGTATAGTAGATCCTGGCCGCCTCTACGTCCCCTTTGATCTCCACTGAACCCTCCATGGTAGGAAACTTCAAGCTGATATGGGTCGGGAAAATCACAGCTCGAAGTTCCATTAGCGCTGGCATGCCCATGATGATGTTATAAGCTGATGGAGCCTTTACCACCACATAGATCAGCATTAACGTCTTGCATCTTGGTTCTTTTCCAAATGTCGTAGCCAGCTTTATCATTCCTAGGGGATGAACTGAAGGTCCCGCAAATCCGAGCAGCGGTGCTGAGACATGTGTTAACTTTGATTCTTTTAGCTTCATCGACTAGAAGGAAGAATGATATAAAACGTTAACAGCGCTTCCAGTATCGACGCATATACACTTCACCATATTCTTGTGGACTACGGCTTCAAGGACCAGACACTCATTGTTGGTTATCATGGGGAGTGGGTCCTTAGGACCATAGATCACAGATTTTCTGATCTGCCCACTTAAGCCTTCCAAAATGACGCTGGGACCACCCACAATAGTATTTGTAGTATTTATCGGGCGGTTGTCTATCTGCTGATCAGCATTGGAGTTCTATCCCTTCTCCTCCGGGGCTCCTCTTGCATGTCCCGATCTTGCGGTATGTCCGCGTCTGAAATCTCTTCAACCTCGAGACTCGGGGTCTTGAGATCGGTCCACGACCTCAACCAATCTCCCCTCCATTATAGCAGCGTCAATGTCCCTTATTAGATCCTTACAATCCTTTGAATCATGCCCCACATCCTTGTGGTATGCACAAAATTTATTTTGGTCCCTTCTCTCCCGGGGACCTCTCATAGGTGGGGGAGTCCGGACCAGACCTTTCCTTTCCATGATCGCCAGAACCTGCTCACGAGGCCGATTTAGAGGGATAAAATCCCTTTCTTGCAAATCACCTTTCTTCCCCAACCGATCTGTGATTAGGGCAGTCATTCGGTCTTAGACCGCTTTCCTCTTCCTGTTAGGTTTATCCTCTTCCTTTTCTCTTCGGGACTCTCCCTTCTCGGACTCTCGTTTCAGCCTATTCGCTTCTTCACCTTGGCAATGCTAATACGCTGCGTCCATGCATTCCTCCATGGACCAAGGAAGTTTGCTGTTCCGCTTAGCGTGCAACCTCTCTTCCCGCAGTCCGGCTACAAACAAGGCAATCAACAGAGGATCGTCCGCATCTTTCACTTGCACAGATTCTTCATTTAGGTATTGGAGGACAGATTCCTCTCTCTTCTGTCTGATTGTGAGAAGATGGGTGGCGTTTCTCTGGAACGGCTTAGCCGTGATGAAAGCATTAAGGAACATTCTACCCAACTCTTCAAATTTGGAAACTGACCTTGGTAGGATCTTTCGGGACCATTCACAGGCCAGCAAAGTAGGGAAAGCTTTGCCCATCATCTCATCTGAAGCGTTAAACAAACTCATCTGCGTCCCCTCCTCTCATAATTCCTCTTCCTTCTTCGACCTTAACCGTCAATCTCGGTGGCTGGCCATTCCCCGAATTCCAATTCCACCTGGTTTTACTTTAATCTCCTGCCGACTCTTTTGCCTATTATTGATTAACGCATCGGTGCTCGCACCGCCGGAGTGTTGAGAATGTGAATTTTCCGGCACCTCGATATGCCTGAAATCGATTACAACTTCTTGTCCCGGAGGAGATTTGGATGAATGTGTATCTGAGCCTGAATTTAAAGGAAGTCGCATGTAGCCATGACCGGTGAAGTTGTTCATCATTAAATTGATGAGCCGTTTGCACATGCCGAAAGCCTGTGAATCCGAATCCGTATCGTTCTTCTTCTTCCCTTTCGGCATATCGCCTCAGATCAGAATATGGTGGTGAACAATGCGGTGAAGCTGTTATTTGAAGATCGACTGACCTGAGATAAGTAACTTTATCTTATTTGAATTTGAAATAGAAAAATTTGTGGTTGTGTGAATCACAACAACGACCAAGTGTGGCTATCGTGGAAAAGAAATGGATGATGATTGGAATGGATTGGATTCTATGCTGGAAGACAGGGAACGTGACAGAGAAAAATTGGAAAATGAGAAAGTAGTAAAAGTAGTAGTGGGTTACAATTGAATCATCGCTTTCGCTTTACTTCCTCGTTTTCTCATTGGTTAGTTAGCTTCGTTGTCAAAAGAAGATCACTGTTGTTAATTTTCAAAGAATTTTTTTTTTCTTTTCTAAGAAATTTGATAGGACAAGATTGATGATATGATGATCCAAAACTTACGCGACCGACATAAAATTAGTGGCTTAGAATTTATATTTGTTTTTTTTTTTTTTTGATTGGTTCAAAGTCCATTTTACAACATTTTGAGGTTTCTCTAATTCATTAGGAGTTGTGGGCGTTTCTTGAAGGATGATATCTAATAGTTTGTTTAGTGATTTTTTTTTTCTTTTCTCTTTTGTTTATTCTCTCCTCCCACTAGATTCTTCCACTTTCATCCATAGATTCAATTTCGGAGAACGACTTGCTTGGGAAGTCCTTAGTGCGCACTAACTTTATAGCAACACACGTATTCTCATTTTATCACGTGTTAGAATCAAACCAAACCTATTAGATATTTGCATACAAATCAAACCTATTAGATATTTTCCTACTAAAAATTTGTGAATCGAAATATCATACTATTGCACTTGAATATATATTCTTTATCTTTAGTTTTTATTTTTTTCCCTATTTGTTTTCCATGATAGGTGTTAGTATACCATGGTAGACCTATGTATAATCAATGGGCAACTGTTCTTCCTTGTTTTGAAAAAAATTATGAATACATGTACTAAATATTTTATTCAATCTCGACGACGCAAAATTTCGTCGGGTATAAATCTGAGTCGTATAATGAAGTGGTAATTGAATCAAAGGTGAAAAATAGGAATATTACGAATGAGGAGATGGTTTTTTGTGGAAGATTTAGACTGAGCTTGGATCTTTTCTCCCAAGTTGCTTACGTATCCAAAATCTGTATTGGAATCAAGTCTGTCGTAGTTCTTGTGAACGTTTATATAGGGAACACTTATGCCCTAGGCCTGCATGGGCCGTATCTATTATGGACTCTCTTTCCATCTCCTACAAGAAGGATTGAACCGTATTTATCCCTTGGTTTTAGAAGATAATTTCGGTATTCGAATATTGAGTTTAATTGATAAAGATCAGAGCCTTAATGGCTTAGAATTCTTTCCATAATTATCTTGATAAGACACACAATTATCGTAATATGCTCTAGACGACCTGTGGCAAGCAGGGGCGGATGTACCCTATCCCTAGGGGGGCAAGCGCCCCCCCCCCTTAGATCCGGAAAATACACTATTATGTATGTTGTGTATTTTTTTCGCCCCCCCTAAAAATTTACACTCGCCCTATCGCCCCCCCTCACCCGGGATCCTGCGTCCGCCCCTGGTGGCAAGCACCCAAGGTTAGAGTGAGCGATCTGCGCAGGTCTGCCTCAACTTCATCTTGACCGACCTGCTGTGGACTAAGGGACGACCGGATCAGCCTCTCCCCGAGGGTGGAGATCATCATTTAGGCCTATACTTGGGCTCATGGCCCTTAGAATTACGACCTCGGGTCTATTTGTATCATCATTTAGGTATTGTGTTCATGACACTGTTGAAATAGTGTCCTAAACCCAGTCGGGTTTGACCGGATCCGACCGGGTCGGATTATTTCTACTATTTATTTATGTTTATACATATATTAAATGACTTTTCTGTTGTCATATATTTGTTCTTTTAAAGAACCAATTATGAATTGTTATGTGATGACGTCCTTAGTATTAAACTGTGATAGAGAAATCATGATAGGCGATTATGGTTGATGAGATCTCTAATAACTTTAATTAGTTTGGTACTTAAATGTCTATAGGCTTATGTACTATTAAACAGGGCATTTATAGTACAAACAGGCTAGCACGTATTAAATGTCTTCTATCTTTAAGGGCATGGATAGATCTCGTCTATCAAAGTGTAGAGACACTTGGACTGTACGTAGACGTGTATTAGAGAATGCGTATGTTAGGCTGACTCACTTACACTTTTAAGTGTCGCACTATGTGGCGGTTGTGTAATTATCCTTAGGACTGGAGTCTACATGGCATCACGGTGTGGATTGTCATGCTCTGACACTATTGAGGTTTCCCCTAGCCATGGGGCGATCATGCGGTGGTGATTGGGTGTGATACTGAAGCATGCGGAGTATATGTGTTTGGTCGTTCCGAAATCGCGCACCCTAATTGTAGGGATGAATATTCGAAAGGACCTTCTTATAAGGAATGTCTTACTCTCGTGAATCTTCCTCCTCAATCTACTAGGAAGCTAATCCCAATCAGATTGGGAGACATGAGGGGTGCCCCAACACCTATATAAGAAAGGGGTTGGCTAGCTCTTTTGAACATCACAATTCAAAGAGCTAATAGTTCATTGAAAAATAGTGAGCTTCTTGGAGAGAGTTTTGAGAGAGAGAAAATGCAGGTCTAGCAACCGGATTTTTCTAGTAGCAATCCAATAGTGGATTCCGTCGGGTTGTTCGTGTAGGCTAGCGGTAGAGGTCTAACGCTTGGGCGGCTCCGTGCATCGCTACTCTTCTTAGACGGTCAATGCGTCAATCTTTTAGATCAAGCAAGGTAACCACCGTCTACTAGCTTATTTGTTTATTTCTTAAACGAAGTCGATCCTGGTCAAAGGATATAAAATTTTGAATTCCGCTGCGTTCCCGCGTAGATTTCCTAATAGTGGTATCAGAGCCAGCTTCGAGCTTAAGCAATAAGCATGTTAATATGCGTAGTTAATTTTATCATTTAAATAGCGTAATTAAAAGATGAAAGATTTTAGATTTGCAAAACGATACACGAAAAGAAAAAAAAAGGAGATCAGGTGGTGCTCGGCCGACTGGCGGTGGCACCACCACCGTCAAGCGGCCGGAGGTCGGCGGCAGCCTCATGGCTGTCGGCTGGCGGCTGCTCGGTGACTCTCTTCCTTTTGTTTTGTGTATTTTGTGATTTAATATGGTTCATAGTTGTGATTGATATCTTTTTGTTTAGTTGATGTCATGTGGTTAACTAATGTTTCAAATAGATTGGAACATTGGGATGCCACATGACATTAATTGGTAAATATGATTTGCTTTTAAATCATCTAGGTCATTCCAAATTTTGTTTGGAATAGGCCTAGGCCCTTTTTAAAATATATGATTTTGCTTTTCAAAATTTTGATTTTGGAAAGGACCAAGGTTGGTGCCTTTTGGTTTAAGAAACCAAATGCATCATTTAATCAAAAGGAATGAAACTAAAGAGACCTAATTTTAATTTTGATTTATTTTCAGAATAGTTCTAATTAATTAAAATTAAAATTGAAATCGTTTAAAATTAACCGTTAATTTTATTTCGATTAAAATCATTTAATTAATTAAATGTTAATTAGTAAATTGAATGGAAAAAATTATTTGGATTGATTAAACGTTAATCGATTAATTAAGCCGCAAGTAGTTAAATTTTAATTTATCTTTTTCATAAGATATTATTGCATGAATTAGATGTGTAGATATAATATATTTATATGGACCCCGATTGATCATGGACTAGACCGATATGATAGATGTGAATGATTTAATTTTTCTGTTGGTTTTAAAATTGTCATAGGCTGTTATGAAGAACGTGATCTAGTTTATTTTCTGCATTATCCCATTCTCTTTAGCTCCCCCCGTGTGCGGCGTGTGTATTTATTTTTTAGATAAAATTTATGTAACAAGAATGGAGCGGAAGATGAAGGCCAAAGAAAGACGAAGAATAAAGATCCTATTGGAGATGACGCATTAAAGATCCTATTGGTGGTTGCAGTTACCCTTATATTGTGACCCGCGGTTTCGTCAGTTTGTATTCGAAACCGCACATAAGAAAAGTCCATGATCATACTGGTTACTTTACGCATTTATTTATTTTGTACTTGTATTTATTTTATATGATACGATAGATGCTTAACTAGGCACGATCTAGATGAATGTGTAGGATGTATGTCTATATAGATAGATATAAATTTTTGATGAGACCATAATTAAATTAATTAAGAGAATTAATTTGAAATTAATTAAGTGAATTAATTTAAAATTACTCCCATAACAAAAATTGAGTCATAATATGTCTCCCAATATTATAGTGACGGTGAATAGTCCTTGTTCGGATCCAACTGATCGGCCCACGTCGGGAGTTGACCTACCCCGGGTATATCGTCATTATCGAGATATGATCATTCTGAGATCTCATGAATATTTGGGTTATGACTCGACTAAGAATCTTGCGGTGATTAGCCCACGTCAGGACCGTCTGATTTTAAAGACATAAGGTTGACTATCACGTAGACGATATGAAATGTCAAAGAGTTGACTAGTCAAACCACTGGAGGTCGCGTTGGACGTGATTGGTAAGAAGTACCTACCCGTCAAAATTGACTCGGTCGATTGGCCCACGTCGGGGATCGAGTCAACTAAGATAGGATTCCAGCCACTAAAGAATTTTGGAAAATTCTTGAAAGTCAATTGGGAGTAGTTGACTAGTGGGAGAAAAATCATAATCCCAAAGACCGTCTTTGATTTTTCATGTATAAACAACAGCACTCTTTTATCTTCATTTTTATGTTGTAGTCTTTTAGCAAACTTTTATATTTATGTTTTTATTCTCGATTAGTACAACCGAATTATGACTGTTACCTTTTAAGAAACATTCTCAAGTTTGGTTAAGTAATTTTAATCCTTTTAAAATAAGCAATGATACGAGCAACCCGATTATAGTAGTTAGAGACAATAAGACTATATAATTGATGGAGTGCTCCAATACTTTAATTATTAATGAAAAAACGGAAACTCATGATATGATTGAATCACTTGAAATGAGTTTCAACGAATTAATCATATATTGGATACGATCCAATATGATCATTCTGTCATACGATGAAAATTAATTCAAACGTTGAATAAGAATGACCGCATCGAATTTTGGAAAGGTTGTTTTCAAAATTATAAGATTTAAGTATCGACTTATTTCCTTAATCATTGCTTGAAGGTTAATTAAATAGTTCATGTTTTGAATGTGATTCAAAAGGTTAAATAAACTATTTAATAAACTTTAGATATTCTTTATGAAAGGAAATAGAAGACATCTCTTGTGATTTTCTTAAGTCTCATGAAGACTAAGCTGAGAAATATTTACGAGTGCTTAAAGGATTAAAAGGGAAAGATGGAGCAAGTGCTTAAGTAAGAGAATTTATCGAAGTCTCTGTTCTAGACAAGTGTGTTGAGATAAATATATCTAAGTTCAAGTCAACTCTTAGATATATGATATCTTACGAGTGTGATTAAATTAGAAAGATTAAATACGGAATACACCAAGATACGAAAAGTGAAGCAAACGTTGCGACATTTTCAGTTTTGTATTCTGAGTCTAATAAACTGATAAAGAACTAAATAAATGTTATTGTGTTCCGGTTCTTATGAAGAACACGAGTTCAGTTATTTGTTAGGATTTAATAGACATTTTAAATTGTAAGGAATAAATGTTGTTCCGATAAGGTTGAAAGGTCACTGAATCTTTCATACTAGATTGAAGTCACTATATAGTCAATATAGGTGAAGAAGTCTCAACCTGATGTTTGAATGGCTGTTATCCTTGATATTTGTGGTTTTTCTAGATATAGACTCTATGGAATAGAAACATGTAATCAGATGTCATTCTGATGATGTCTGAACCATGTGATTATGAATCATGTGGATAATACGTATCTTATCTAAAGATGACTAAAATACCCTTTTATGAAAAGGTTATAAGATCTAGAAAATTATCTAAAGCCTAACCATACCGATGTTTGTTGGCTCATGACAATCAATATCACAAATAATTGTTTATTAATCTCTACGACTATTTTTTAGAAAAAGTCAAGTGTACTCAGTGAAGTGCATAATTCGGAAAGCCCAAAAAGTTTGAGCTAGCACGAAATATGAGATTGATGAACTACTTAGGAATTAATCTTCAATTGGATTGAATTAATTAATACCTAAAGGTTGTTTCAAGAGTTGTCTGAAAAGGAATAAGATTCCCCCTTGAAGGATACCATTTTTGGATACGCAATCAGATTGTGCTTCTAAAATGGAAACTACAATTTATATCATAAAGGTGTGATGTAAGCCATGCAAAGTATCCCTTACTTGTTTTGGGATAGTGCCCTTATACATACATATACTTAACCGAGGCCAAAGAACAAAGGTTGACTAAATTCTATATCAGATATGGAAGACGATAACATCAAATCCATCTTAATTGATGATTTACGGTTGTCGTGCTTCTAGCAAGCAAGCAATGTCTGAAAGGCTTGGAGCTTAGTATGACATATGCAACTTTGTGGAATAACTTAGCTAGCACACTAGATATTATTTACTCGTCCATGGAGCAAAATGTTTATCTCCAAACATGCTATCTTCTAGAGGAAGTGTTTCTTCCAAAAGAAACAGTGTGAATAAATTTAGATCTCAAAGGTAGTTTGAGAACCACAAGGAGATATTTCAACCATAGGAATGTGAGCAGACGCCACATAGTGATGAGGTGTAGAACAATTTATGATTCTCCAATTAGAAAAACATAAGACAAAAGCTCCCACTAGTTTATCGGTTTCAAATACCGTCTAACTAGCGACACTTTAATTTATGATTCTCCAATTTTTCTATTAGAAAATTTCTTGTGTAGACACTACACCATTAAAATTCACTAGAAGAATTTTATCGTCCCAATCATCTTTCAAACTGACTACAGTCGTCTTTCGTTCAACACGATTGACAACAGTGACATACTTATTTACGTCACTTAAGTCTTGAAGGCTCCAGAGAAATATCTCTTCCGAAAAATTAATCGCATGTAAGATCAATAAGTACAACGTTCTAGTTACTTACCACTTTTTAACGAAGTCATTACTAGTCAATTTTACACTAGCAAAGTCTAGCACCCTGTAGAGAGATATATAAATAGTTGTAAATAAAATTGACGAGAAGATAAATCCAAATCATACACTACTAATAAATTTTAGGAACATAAACTAAGTACTTATAGTCTATCCTACCGTTCCAAGGATTTAATCTAACGCCTCGGTGCCGCCTTAGGGTAGGTCAAAGAGGTTTCGATTAATATTGAAGATCGATTGAGAATCGAACATCTCATTTGTGATCGTCAATCACCTTTCCTTTTTCAGCCAAGGTACTACCAAAAATATCCTTTATAAGTGTGACCTACTGTGTCAGATTTTTAGGTAGACCCCGAGTGTGCCGCCTTAGGGTCGGTCAGTGACCCGGCGAGTACCCAAAATCCTATCCTTTTGGAGACCAAGCCTTGAATTTTGATAGCGGTGAAGGCCTTCCTTAGGGGGCCGAAATCAAAGCCGGCACGAGGCGTCACCATTCTCTCACGTTGCTTGTGTCAACAGTAGAGGCCGTTGTTAGTAATATCATCCGCAGCGGAAACGATTTAAGGATCTAGATCTATACAATATACGTAATAAAACAACTAGATCTATTCTACAAGGGGGTTGTAGATCATACCTCTTGGATCTCAAAATCCAAGTTGAAGAACCGCAATAGGATGAACGAAGGAAAGCGTGAAGAGCACCACGATCTTCCGTACGTGTGATCCAAGCAACTCCTGGTGGAAGGAAATTCTCGACTCGAACCCTTCCGATATGCTACCCGGAAAAATCTCCAAGATTATCCCCTAGTCTCCCCTTGGCCGAAATTATCACTTCTTCTCTCTAAGAGGAGAAGTCGAAATTTTAGTGTTCTTTGGCTTGGGAGAACTCTCTTTATATAGGAGAGTAAAACTTAAGCCCCAAGGATTTTATAATTAATACAAAATCAATTATGATAATCCTATTAAATAAAAGATAATCCCATAATATTCTAGAACAAATCCAGGATAATATTTATCTTTATTTCTTTCCATAAATATTTATCCAATAAATATTTTATGCACATGTCTTATTAATCACAAGAAAACTAATTTCTTGTTCCAAAAATAAGAGGGGGGGCGCCGCTTTTAATTCATGACCTAGTCATAATTAATTTTTGGGCTATAACACAATTGGGCCAACATTATGGAAAATGTCTTTTCCACATATTTAATTATTTAGCCCAACTAATTTAATAGTCCACTAAACAATTAATTCACATATCGTTTTAATAAAGTCCAATAAGAACTAAATTAATATTATTAGGATTCGACGTCCGAGAATAGCTATGCTATATTAGGAGGCACGTCGGGGACCATGGACTAATAATCAGCGGCTCCGATAAATCAAATAAATAATTATAGAATAATTATATTCGATAAATCAATCACGGGAATATGCCACCATAATCCCGTGATCGCACTCCTCCGATTATGAGATTATATTTATCTCCTCACGAGAATAATAATAAGCGTCCATTGATATAATCATTACATATGGATTAATCCTCCATAGATCGTTCATTCTAAATCGGGAAGTTACCGTTAACCCTTTTTAGAACCTCTTATCCTTATTTACCATTAACCCCCTAGTGATCAATTAATTCATACAACTCACCGGTGATCAATCGGTGTGATATGAACTCGCGCGATCGATCGGTTTCTAGGATTAACAAATAAGGAATCGTCTATCTACTTCCATAAATGGAAGGAATGGATTCCGTATCCGTGATAACACGGACTACTCACTCAATCCAAGTATAATGCCAAGATGGGGTAATTCGGACCACGGACTCGGTGTAATCCTTAACCGTCAAGTCAAACCTCATACCGATTCAAGCGGTTGATCGTGATCACCTCGGGATTAAGATATATCCATAAATATGATCATCCATTGATTCGATAAGACTTCTCGATTACGGAATTATATCGTGAACTCTAATCAAATCGGTCCACCCCTATACGATATATCTATCATATATAAATGCCCCATTAGGTTCTCTTAACCGAAAGTCCGGATAAGACAATCACACCAACCGTGTTCGGGCGCATTAATAGCACGTTAAAGGAGAGACCCGATACTCTCGATTAACTTCACTACGGGCTAATTGTATTTTAAGTACATCTTCACTAACTCAATCCTCCCGTGTATATACCATACACCGAGTTAAGTGATTACATAAACGATATACTTTAGGGTTTTCTGTAGTGTAAATACTATTGTCACATCGGTGATTATGAGAATAATAAATATGAGTAATAATGTCAATTCATTTATTAAATAAAACAATTACAAAAATTGTCTTTCGGGCATCACACCTAACAATCTCCCACTTGCACGAAAGCATGTGATTAATTGTTTTAGAGCACACCCTATTATTTAAAATACAACAAACTACATCTCCCACTTGCTCTAAAGCAATGGAGACTCATCCCGTATTCTAGTACCCACTAAGCATGTCATAACCATTTCAGATTCCAAAGTACACTCCGAGTATGCCGTCGTAGGATAGGTCGGTGACTCGGGGAGTACCTACATCTAAATGTCATGGGTCTTAATGATTAGTCGGGTTGTCGGCTCGAGACGTTCGTAGAATCGAAACGTTACCGGTCCATCAAATCATGTGGTACCGAGTAAACACCGAGCCCGAGATCGACTTAACGATCATCCTCAATCGACTTAAAGTCAAAATCAGTGTATCACACATATCCAAGTTCACACATGAATATGTCCGCATATTGTTCCTCGTTCTCTTCAAGATACTAAAGGACATACTAAACTTGCTTTGTTAACCGCCGAATCTAAGATTCGATCAAAGTTGACGTTCAATAACCTGACCATCTCTTACTAGAAAGAGAATGTATCCCATTTCTCTTGATCCGAAGATTTAGAGAGTCATTCCTGAGGCATAGGGTAGAACTTCCTCGTTGAATGTTGCATACACGGATGCATCATCTTAACCAATAAGATGGATGGGAAACCAAAGGATCGATTCTAATGAATTCGACCTAGTCAAACTCTTAAGAATGTTGTCCAAATCTCTATTGTAGAGAATTGTGGCATTGTCGTATTCGACTTCGATAACACACCCATGTTGATTCCAACTGGTGCGGTGTTATCCTTCACAAACACTAATATATATATTCACTACTGTACTAAAATTGATATCCGTCTACAAAAGACTTATCAATATTCGGTCAAATCCACATATTGTAGAAATATATGACTTCCAATGACCGAGAGGTTTGCTTTTTATCCACAAAGGACATAAGCCTTGACGGTCATCCCGTCATAAGTTCATAAGTCAATACCCTTCGTTTCGAATGAATCCGGACTCCGTTTGTTTGGCAAGAAAGTCTTAGGGAATCACCCCTATTTTCTCGCTTTTGAACGAAATCATGCAATACCGAACTCATTCTACTCTTTTCTCGTGTAGATCCAATTACTCCCACCGGGCCCGAGACGCTCGGGTGGTTCTACAAGAGTATGAACAATTGGAGTACCGAACTCCATTCACGGGGTTATGGCTATTAAAACCAACCTCTATTATCGAATCCTATACTCGCTCACAAAAGAGCCATAGGTCATCAATCGATCCTCGACTACAAAGTCCGCCGAACCCGTAATGGGTAATGGATAAACCATACTCCCACTACATTCGGGTGGATCGAAATTCGATCTAGTTTAGTAGTATTTAGTGTTATCACCAACAACCGATGTTGGATGTGGTCTGATTTTAATCAGTTAGTAACTACCTTGAGTAAACGTACTTCAAGGTTCAAGGTTTTGCTGTTCATAGACTCTATCAGAAAGGACGCAACAGTATAACTGTCCCTTCCCGATTTCAATGATCTTATAACAAACCTTTTTCTCAATGCTACAAGATATTGAACGATTGGTCACTGACCGAACGTGTTCGCGAAATTTTCAGACCTACCTTCAAGCACCGTGTGCTAATGCTTATATTTATGGAAGTGGGGTGAACCGAGTCCACGCCTTATCCGTAAATTCCAAAGCATATTCTAGGTAGACTTCTCGGTCTTACATTTTAATGTAAACCGTTATTTCGCTTCCAATATCTTTATTGAGTTAAGCAGTATATTGTAGCACATCTAAAACATATATAAGGCAATTTAACGGTTTCTCACTTAGTGAAAGCATTTCACTATGAGACAGGCCGAGCATCAGTCCCTAGGACTATGTGATGGCCCATTTCTGAGTATATAATACTCTATCTCTGTTGAAAACAGAGAAACCTCAAAATATTTTGGATAAACTTACCGGAGTGTTTGAATAGTTATCAGACAAGAAGTCACTACTCGGAAGCTCCTACTAACTTGTATCTTTCATCAGACCCCGAAGGTCGTCATGAACAAGCTATATTACTTCTTTATATCCATTATCCTTTCCTGATTGAAAGGAAACTTAGTCATCGAACCTTTGAGACAATATAACCAGACTGGGAGAAAGGAATCACCCTGAGCCAGTCTTCAGGTCTTGTCTTTTAGGGACTATGCACTAACTATGGAATATGAAGAAGCGTTTATCTAAATATAGAAACCAATTGCTTTTACAGTTCTTAAGATGTGTTTTATATACATATTTCAGCATTTCTAAGTGGTTTTGACTTTAAACAAAAGTCCGAGTCTTGGATTCGTACTACAAATGGTATATTCACTTTCTATACGACAAACAAATTATCGGATAGAAGGTAAATCCATTCGTTCCAACGAATCTTAAACAGAAAATAAATTTTCCGCGATATCCAAGGATTGAATCCGAAATTCATTTCCTTATATCACTCCCACTATTCTAGCTAAAATTAACTGCCCGTTGTTTACTCTTTTAATCGTTAAATGCACTGCTGCCTTGTTCTTCCAAAGAACTTAGCTCAAAAAAATCGCCAAGGATTCATAGGTTGGTGATCCGAAATCACTATCCTTATCCTATGATTTTCAGTTTATTAATTTTCGGTTCAGCCTTAAAGTTTTCTTAGTTTAGGTGACTAACACTTTTAGACATATTCTCCCATTCTTGACTTTCCGTGAATGGAAACAGTCTTGAACCAGCGGTTCGTTTGAGTAGACACTACTCTTGAACCGTGGGATGTCTATTTCGAGTGTTACTCGTCGAGACTTCTCGGATTTTCTAATATACCAGAAAAAACAACAAATCATAACATTAAAGCTCCCACTAGTTTATCGGTTCCAAATACCGTCTAACGAGCAATGCTTTATTTTTATGAATTTCCGATTTTTTCGATTAGAACATCTTTCGTACATAGTTCTATTGTTTCCGTAAAAACAACAAATCATAGAAACTCCCACTAGTTCATCGATTCCAAATATCGTCTAACTAGCAACATTTCATGACTTTCCGGTTTTTCAATTAGAACGGTTACGTGTGTAGTCGATTACACTTTTCTAATGTTCTAGAAAAACAACAAATCATAAAGCTCCCACTAGTTCATCGATTCCAAATATCGTCCAACTAGTAACACTTCATGATTTTCCAATTTTTCAATCGAAAATTACTCGTGTAATTACTACACATTCAAAATTCACTAAGAATTTCAAAGTCCGAGATCACCTTTGGTCAAACTAAGTTTGTCTTCCGTTTGACACGAATGACACTAGTGACATACCTATATGTCACTCTGGTTTTTAAAAGGCTTAAGAGAAAATATCTCTTTCGAAAAATAATTGCATTATCGATTAACTAGTTCAACGTCCTAGTTACTTTCCACTTTTTAACGAAGTCAATACTAGTCAATTATAAATTTTTAAGCAATTTAGTAAGGGATAATGTCGTAAATAAAATGACATAAATTAATTCAAGTTTAACACTACTATATTAATTTTAGGAATTGTAAACTAAAATTAAGTCTACTCTACCATTCCAAGGTTTTAACCTCGCATCTCAGTGCCGCCTTAGGGTAGGTCAAAGAGATGACGGTTAAATCGAGACAATCTCATCAATGAATAACTTGTGAGAATCGAACATCCCACGAGAATCGAACATCCCTTTATTCATTGACTACCTTCCTTTTTTTAGCCTAGATATTATCAAAAAATACCCATGATGAGTGTGACCTACTATATCGGATCTCTTAGGTACGCCCCGAGTATGCCGTCTTAGGATAGGTCAGTGACCCAACGAGTACCCGGAAATCCTATCCTTTCGGAGACCAAGCCATGAATGTTGATAGGGGCGAACACCATCCTTGGGGGACGAAATCAAAGCGCCTCGAGGCGTCACCCTTCTCTCACTTACTTGTATCTATAGTAGAGGCCATGGGGTTGGCTGTCGCCTCCCCCACTCCCACTCAATATTTTGGAAGTGGTGGTGGGTTAACTAACCACGTCTTTTTGATGTTAACATAAAAGCACATCAAATCAAGGATTCCGAATGGTGTCGGTAACGTAGGCAAGCCTACCCGTCCTATTCGTTGGAACATATGTGACAGTCGGACGAAATCGGGTCAAGAGAGCCATATTGAGATTAGAAGGAATCACCCCTCCGCTCTCGGTTTGGCTTAGTCTTGCCGGACCCCCGTGCATACATCACACTAGGAGGGTTAAGTCGGTCGAGCCTAGCTCAGTTTACCACCCAACCTATAAGCGAACCGTTTTTATCCAAGATTTATTGTTCTTTTACCATCATTCAATCTCGTAGACACTACGAATTGAAAACGTGATCTCGTTTGGGCTTTAAGGCGGTTCACCGAGAACACACACCGAAAGGCTTAACGATTTCATAACCCGTCCTCGGATCTTTAATTAGTTACTAAATTAATTAATTACCACGTATTAATTAAATTTCAACTAATTACACGAGTTTGTATACATGCCTATTTTAATTACCAAAATTAAAATTCTACATGTATGCATGGAGTGGATTTATGATATGATGCATGTCATGGCAATTCCGATTTTATATCTATTTTATGATCAAACACATAAAAAATAAATTACGAAAAATTTAAACACCGAGATGGATTGTTGGTACCCCCGTATCTAATCTATCCTAGGAAAAATAAATTACAATCTTGTTGTCTTCGAGTCTTGATTTTCGAATCTTGAACTCGAACCGCCGGATCACGAACCACGAACACCCGAGAGAGAGAGAGGAGGCCGTAATATACCAATATATTAAAATATATCTATATTAAATTGTTTTATAAAAAAAAATTCCATATTTTTTTTTTCTTCTCTTCACGGCAGAATTATCAGGAATTATTTATTTATTTTTTTTGTTACAGGTTAGGCCTTGCGGCCAAAACAAAATTAGGTTACCTACTACAAAAAAAAATTGCTGCCGCATAAAAATAAATTGCCGCCGATTAAATAAAAAAATATTAAACAAATCGGCCTCCTCCCGTTTTACCTTCTTGATGATCTTCAACACCATGATCTTCAACACATCATCTTCGTCGTCTCGAACCCGGATCAAAATTAAAACAAAAGGTACTACCTTTTTACATAATAATTTCGAAAAATTGACATAAAATAAATACAATTCCTATGCCCAATTGTTACTAAACAAAGGAGCTACAATAGATCTAACGAGTAAACAGTACCAACCCCAATCCATCTCTTCAACCAAGACATTCATAATCATAAAAAAAAATATTGCATGCGTCGGCCCCTTTTTTTTTAAAAAAAAAAATTGGGACAAAAAATCTACATGTTTTACCACTCCTAGATCTAATATTTTATACGTATAAATATAGATCACCATGGCGACTGATACCACTGTTAGTAATATCATCCGCAGCGGAAACGATTTAAGGATCTAGATCTATACAATATACGTAATAAAACAACTAGATCTATTCTACAAGGGGGTTGTAGATCATACCTCTTGGATCTCAAAATCCAAGTTGAAGAACCGCAATAGGATGAACGAAGGAAAGCGTGAAGAGCACCACGATCTTCCGTACGTGTGATCCAAGCAACTCCGGTGGAAGGAAATTCTCGACTCGAACCCTTCCGATATGCTACCCGGAAAAATCTCCAAGATTATCCCCTAGTCTCCCCTTGGCCGAAATTATCACTTCTTCTCTCTAAGAGGAGAAGTCGAAATTTTAGTGTTCTTTGGCTTGGGAGAACTCTCTTTATATAGGAGAGTAAAACTTAAGCCCCAAGGATTTTATAATTAATACAAAATCAATTATGATAATCCTATTAAATAAAAGATAATCCCATAATATTCTAGAACAAATCCAGGATAATATTTATCTTTATTTCTTTCCATAAATATTTATCCAATAAATATTTTATGCACATGTCTTATTAATCACAAGAAAACTAATTTCTTGTTCCAAAAATAAGAGGGGGCGCCACTTTTAATTCATGACCTAGTCATAATTAATTTTTGGGCTATAACACAATTGGGCCAACATTATGGAAAATGTCTTTTCCACATATTTAATTATTTAGCCCAACTAATTTAATAGTCCACTAAACAATTAATTCACATATCGTTTTAATAAAGTCCAATAAGAACTAAATTAATATTATTAGGATTCGACGTCCGAGAATAGCTATGCTATATTAGGAGGCACGTCGGGGACCATGGACTAATAATCAGCGGCTCCGATAAATCAAATAAATAATTATAGAATAATTATATTCGATAAATCAATCACGGGAATATGCCACCATAATCCCGTGATCGCACTCCTCCGATTATGAGATTATATTTATCTCCTCACGAGAATAATAATAAGCGTCCATTGATATAATCATTACATATGGATTAATCCTCCATAGATCGTTCATTCTAAATCGGGAAGTTACCGTTAACCCTTTTTAGAACCTCTTATCCTTATTTACCATTAACCCCCTAGTGATCAATTAATTCATACAACTCACTGGTGATCAATCAGTGTGATATGAACTCGCGCGATCGATCAGTTTCTAGGATTAACAAATAAGGGAACTGTCTATCTACTTCCATAAATGGAAGGAATGGATTCCGTATCTGTGATAACACAGACTACTCACTCAATCCAGTATAATGCCAAGATGGGGTAATTCAGACCACAGACTCAGTGTAATCCTTAACCGTCAAGTCAAACCTCATACTGATTCAAGCAGTTGACTGTGATCACCTCAGGATTAAGATATATCCATAAATATGATCATCCATTGATTCGATAAGACTTCTCGATTACGGAATTATATCGTGAACTCTAATCAAATCGGTCCAGCCCTATACGATATATCTATCATATATAAATGCCCCATTAGGTTCTCTTAACCGAAAGTCCGGATAAGACAATCACACCAAGCGTGTTCGGGCGCATTAATAGCACGTTAAAGGAGAGACCCGATACTCTCGATTAACTTCACTACGGGCTAATTGTATTTTAAGTACATCTTCACTAACTCAATCCTCCCGTGTATATACCATACACCGAGTTAAGTGATTACATAAACGATATACTTTAGGGTTTTACGTAGTGTAAATACTATTGTCACATCGGTGATTATGAGAATAATAAATATGAGTAATAATGTCAATTCATTTATTAAATAAAACAATTACAAAAATTGTCTTTCGGGCATCACACCTAACAGCCGTGGGGTCGGCTGTCGCCTCTCCCGCTCCCACTCAATATTTTGAAAAAGTGGTGGGTTTACTGATCACGTTTTTGGACTTGATGTTACATTAAGGAACAATAAATCTTAGGCCCGAATGTTGTCGGTTATGTGGGCTAGCCCACCCGACCTATTCGTTAGAACATATGTGGCCGTCGGACGGGTCAAGGCTAGGAGAGCTCCGTTGAGCCGTAGTGGCTCTTCGGATGGCTCGCATTGCCAGACCCCCGTGCAAACGCCACACGTGGAGGGTGAAGTCGATTGAGCCGTAGCTACTGTTGACCACCCAACCGTGGTTAAACCACTTTCGAACCTGTTTGCCCGTGATTATCCAATCCTTAAACATCAAACATTCACGTAGACACTACGGAACTAAAACGTAATCTCGTCTAGGTAAGGTGGAATTCACCGAGAATCCAACACCTTAACCACGAGGTTTCGGGATTTTACTCCTTATGCTTTCGCAGAGTGGGATTCACCGAGAATCCATCACCCAACCTCGACGATTGAAAAAACCCGTGTTCCTCGGTTTTTACCCTAATTAGTTTCTAATTAATATCAAACAATTAATTAAAACTAATTGCGTGTTTTATACATGCCTAACTAATTCCTCGAATTAATTTCTACATGTATGCATATGGAGTGGAATTCATGATATGATGCATGTCATGGCAATTTTCTGGTTCTACTCATACAATCTACACATGTATACTAGTGCGGAAAATAAACACCGAGATGGACCGTTGGCACCCCCGTAACTAATCTATTCGAAAATAAATTAAAACCCTAATCTGCAGCTGTTTAGAATTTTCGACGATCGGCATATCAAACGAACTCGGATCGGGATGAAACTTTCCAGATCTGAGCTTGATTCTTCGGACTTCAAGATGGAGGGTCAGATCGGAGCTTTGACTTGTCAATCTTCCTCAGTGAGCCGCCCAACTTGCTGCTGAAACAGACTCTTACAGTAGCGCATCATTTACTTCCCGAGGCCGATCGGGGATCAAGATGAATCCCGATCGTCCTGAAAATTTTATCTCACATCCAAAACTCCATCATTATCGATCTGACCGGTCGGATATTCGTTTCAACGGTCCAATACTTTCCAGAAAATCGACGAAGTCACAGTTAGGGTTTCTGTGAATCCTGCGTTTTTCTGTTATAGATGCCTCTTCTCATCAACGAAAGGACATCCAAACGGACTCTGATCGATGCCAAATTTTGTGGGATTGTTCATCAACTTCCAATATTGATTCTGACCGGAGAGATCATCGTTTCAACGGCTCAAACAACGGAAAAAATGAAAAGACTAAACAGCTAGTGTACAGAACTATTTTCTGGAAATTAAACTTGCAATAAAAATAATTTACATAATTTCCTATACTCATGTAAACGAAATTTTCATCGTTTATATGAGTTTACAATAGATCTAACGGGTAAACAGTGCCAACCCCCAATCCATCTCTTCAACCATAACAATTTATCACTATCAATGCATAAAACAATAAATAAGATTTACCTACATGCAATTCCACTCCTTTAAGTCGTTTAATTACGATTATGACTATATAAATCGTGGAACCAATCTCTGACACCACATGAAGGATGCATGTTCTTAGATCTAAACGAGTTAGATCTATGCGCAGCGGATGGATCACGACTTATACATCACAATACATAATTAAAGGACTTAAACTACTACAAGGGGGTTAAGATTATTTTACCAATATCGGGAAGAGAAGCCTTGATCTTCCGATGTGTTCTCCAAACAGCGGTTGGTGGACACCCTTCTTGATAAACGAACCTCCTTGATATGCAACACCAAGAAAAACTCCAAGTTTTTCTTCAACCAGAAACCCAAGACAAGAAACAAATTTTTCTTCTCTCTTTTTTAGTGTATAGGTCGAAATTTCCCCTGTCCTTATGTCTTGGAAGAACTCTCTTTATATAGGAGAGTAAATCCTTGGCCTCCAAGTTTCTAATCAATTAAATAATTAATTAAAAAGAAATCACAATAAAGGATAATTCCATTTATAAAAGATTGTGATTAATCAATCAATCAATTACAAATAAATCATCTTTTATTAATCATTAATCACACAAGAAAATCAAATCTTGCATTTAATGAAGTATGAGGCGCCATATACACTAGGTTTTAGGCCCACAGAAAATGTCTTTTTTGTGTATTATATTATTTAGCCCAACTAAATAATATCCATGCATATCAATTAATTAGTCCAGCCAATTAATTATCACTGAGGCCCAAATAACAAGATTATTAGTCCGAATTACGAAGCCACATCAGGGACCATGGACCTATAACCCAGTAGCTCCAATAATTAATTATTCATCGAACATAATAAGTACATTAATTATTAATTCCGGGATTACGCCACCATAAACCCGAAACTGAACTCTACCGATTATAGATATATACTTATACTCAACCCATAGAGTGAATAAGCGTCCATTGATATAATCACTACATACGGATTAAACCTCCATAGACTGTCCATTCTGAGTGGGAAGTCTCCGTGAACCCGACTCAGAATATCTTATCCTTATTTACCATTAACCCCCTGATGATCAATTAGTATGCATATCTGACTAGTAGCTAATTAGTCAAATGCGAAACTCCCGGGATCGATCACTTTCTTAGGGCTAACAAATAAGGGGATCTGTCTCTCTACTTCCCGCAGGAAGGAATGGATTCCATGTCTGTGAAAATCAGAACTACTCACTCATCTGGAGATAGTGCCAATGAGAAGTGGCTTGGAACACATATTTAAGTGAACCGTAACTAACACATCAAACACTACCCCGGGACAAGCAGCACCCTGTGATCACCTCAGGATTAAGGTTGATCCATAGATGATCATCTAATGATTTAATAAGATTCCTCGATTACGGAATTATCTCTAGAAAAACAGATTAAATCGGTCCAGTCCTATATGAATGCCATCATATAAAAATGCCCCACGTAGGTACCCTCTACCGACAGTCCGGATAAGACTATCACACCCTAAGGTGTTCTGGGCGCATTATTGGTGTTTTAATCAAGAGACCCTAAACTCCGATTAAGTTCACCACGGACTAACATGTGTAAGTATATCACCACTAACTCAATCCTCACGTGCATGCCATACACTGAGTTAAGCGGTTACATACAGATATACTTAGGGTTTGCAGCAGTGTATTACTTTACAAGCACAAAGCAAGTAATAAGGTGAGATAAATTCTGTCATTCATTATTAAAAACAATTACACAAATTATCTTTCGGGCACTACACCTAACATATCTCTCTCGGGAATTATCACCCCATGTCACAGTCAATTAATGTTTGATAGTTCAAGGTCTTTACGAAAGCACTTGGATTAACAGTTCTTAGTTTTGAAATAAGAATCGATAGTGATAGATTTAACTGCTGTTAGTTTAAAGTTTACCTGTATAGATATGATGCTAAAAGAGTTTAGCATAGATCGCGATAGGAGATACTGCTAGCCGGCGTTCTCAAGATCTATCTATGCTAGGACGTTAGTCCTAAATATAAGGTGAAAGATGATGCTCATGGAAGGTTTCCTTTGCTACTGCGATAGGAGCCGTCATAAAAGTAAGGCCATATGTTCATAATCCATGAAGAGTCATGAGCAAGTATGAAATTAAATCTGGTGAATGTCGAGAATATCCTTAAACAAGTTAAGGATGGTTTCTGAGTTTATCGAAACTTGGAATCAGATAAATATAGATGTACAGGTGTACATCCTGAGTCTTAAGAAGGCGAGTGGGAGCTACAATCTGGTTTTGCAGTCGCTTTGATTGAGTGATACAGTGGGCTGGAAATGTTCTTAGCTAGAAATCACTAGAGATTCTACAACTAGGCCAAAAACATAGTAGTGCCTTGGAGGCGCAGCGGGACCAGTACATGGATTTAGAAGGTTCATTCCTGAACCTTGTACGGTACTTCCACATTTTGTATATAACTGATATACAAAGTGGATTCATTGCTTGAAGCAAGGACCAGGGTCTCGTCAGAGATTCATGTGTGTGTTGAGGTGGTTCCTTTGACTCGGTCATTTGGAGCATGGTATGAACCGAGTCCCCACGAATAACGATCCGTTCATGGCTCGGGCTGGTTGCGAGCATTGCACGAGATTCTTGTGTTTCAAATTAGTCTTGTGTGTGTGAGTGAATGGTTTTGGCCAAGGGGAGATTGTTGAAATAGTGTCCTAAACCCAATCGGGTTGGACCAGATCCGACCGGGTCGAATCATTTCTACTATTTCTTTATGTTTATACATATATTAATTGGCTTTTTTGTTGTCATATATTTGTTCTTTTAAAGAACCAATTATGAATTATTATATGATGACGTCCTTAGTATTAAACTGTGATAGAGAAACCATGATAGGCGATTATGGTTGATGAGATCTCTAATAACTTTAATTAGTTTGGTACTTAAATGTCTCTAGGCTTATGTACCATTAAATAGGGCATCGATAGTACAAACAGGCTAGCACGTATTAGATGTCTTATGTCTTTAAGGGCTGGGATAGATCTCGTCTATCGAAGTGTAGAGACACTTGGACTGTACGTGGAAATGTATTAGAGAATGCATACGTTAGACTGACCCACATACACAGTTAAGTGTCACACTATGTGGCGGTCGTGTAATTATCCTTAGGACCAGAGTCTACATGGCATCACGGTATGGATTGTCATGCTTTGACACTATTGAGGTTTCCCCTAGCCATGGGGCAATCATGCAGTAGTGATTGGGTGTTATACTGAAGCATGTGGAGTATACGTGTTTGTTCGTCCGGAAATCACGTACCCTAATAGTAGGGATGAATATCCGAAAGGGCATTCTTATAAGGAATGTCTTACTCTCGTGAATCTTTTCAAAGTGGAAGTAAATGAAGTTACTTCGAGAGAGCATGATATCCAGATTATAAGATACGGTCGTTGATGCTTGACACTCGAGTACGACCGAATGGATATTATTACAGCGATAGGATTCTATTTACACGGTAACTATTTCACATGAAAGGTAGTAGTCATTGCATTTGACTCTTCCGATGATTGGGGGTCACGGTGTGTTGCTAGACGCTATCTCGTGATCGTTAGGTATGAAGGGCATTTTGTAATTTGCACTTTGTGCCTATGGCCAACATATTCGGAAGCCTATCGGGTCACACACATATAAGAACATCTAGCCGGATTAAAATGCGGTTATAGCGATAACCAAATAAGGAAATTTTTATATCGACTATAAAGTGTTTTAGTGGTAAATTAATATAGTGGTATTTATTTATTATGAATAAATATAATACAAGATATTAATTATGTTGATTAATTAAATATAAGTATTTTGATACACATGGGATGCATGACATGATGTATATGATACACATGTATTTTATGAATTAATTAATCATAGTATTATATTAATTAAACAATATTCCGGATGCCAAAATATTGGTATATGGGGCACCACTTTCAATGTGTATGAGATACACTTCGATTGTGCAATTTAATTAATAAGATTACCATAATATTAATATTGGATATTAATTGATTGTTGGAAAATAGATTTATGGTAATAAGATAAAGATATATTCAATATATATCTTGGAAAAATATTTAATATAAGATATTGAATATTAATGAAATAAATCAATCAAATAGATTTTCTTTATTTTATTAGGAAAATGTTTTTCTTTCTCCTCAATCCACTAGGAAGCTAATCCCAATCAGATTGGGAGACATGAGGGGCGCCCCAAAACCTATATAAGAAAGGGGTTCGCTAGCTCTTTTGAACATCACAATTCTAAGAGCTAATAGGTCTTGTGAAAAATAGAGAGCTTCTTAGAGAGATTTTTGAGAGAGAGAAAATTTCGGTCTAGCAACTAGATTTTTCTAGTAGCAATCCAATGGTGGATTCCGGCGGGTTGTTCGTGTGGACTGGCGGTAGAGGCCGAACTCTTGGGCGGCTCCGTGAATCTGTAATCTCCTTAGACGGTCAAAGCATCGATCTTTTAGATCAAGCAAGGTAACAACCGTCTACTAGCTTATTTGTTTATTGCTTAAACGAAGTCGATCTTGGTCAAAGGAAATAAAATTTTGAATTCCGCTACGTTCTTTCGTAGATTTCCTAACAGACACGTGGCGCGGTTAAATCCGTCCTCGTCATAAACCCCTAGATCTAGCTTAGCTCTCGTGGTCAGGTCAGATCTGTTTCAGGCGCCGCTTGGTTCCATTAATCGAACCTTGACTAGTCCATCTTGATATGTGGCAGAGCCTTGTCATAACTTCTTCCATAATTTTTTTGAAAACGAGGCATTTCCCGCCCAAAACACGGGACAGTTCTCGAGAACGTGTTTGGTGGTTACAATCCGAATCACATCAACCGTCCGTCATTGTCACCTCATACATCTTTCTTGTGATTAAAGAACAAAGGGCTTCGCCATTTCTCCTCTCCACTTTTACAAGTAAGTTTTGCTCTATACCTTTTTGAGTAATTACCTCACTTTCGTTCATCTCCATGAGAGCTTCTACCCTTCCAATTCCTCTGTAGAATTGCTATTCGCGTTTGAATCGGACATTGAAGGCGAAAGGACCATAACCAATTTGAACATAGCCTTCTACGGGACCTTCGATCCTGTTTTTATGCACAAAATCCAGAAAGAAACCCGAAGACTCATAGGGAGTTACATAATGGAATCCATCCTTTCCGAGAGTAGCCTAGACTACATTTGCCAGGAATATAGGGTAGACATAGAAGTGTTCGATCCTATGCTCCCCACTGACTACCGTCCTTATGCTTACCAACCCCAAACGGTTTCTGCATGGTTTTTGAGGGCAAGTTAAAGGGTGTCATACGATTACCCTGGTGCCCTGCCTTTATAGACACACTAAGGTACTATGGAATGGGTGCTACTTAGGTTGCCCTTAATGGGGTGAGGAGAATCATAGGGTTCGCCATCCTATGCCTGATGGCGGGAGTTTGTTTTTCCGTAAACCTCTTTAGGAGTTTTCACCAAATCAGGAAGAATCTAGGGCCTGCTGGATGGTACCAATTTCCTCGCAGGTCCGGCGTTCAGGCATATATAGTTGACGGACCCTCCCCATCTGCGGGTTGGCGTGCCCGCTTTTTCTTTGCTCGGAATAGAGGACACACCGAGCTGAGCCGGTGGAGTTCGAATGACGTGTCTAGGGACGCTATCCCTGAGATCACTGATTTTACCAAAGTTTAGGCTATCCCGGATTTTGGTGCATTTATACTCATCAAAGACTTGTCTTCCCAGCTGATCGAGGCAGCCAGGCTCGGAGAGGCCGGTCCTGACCCATACATACCTCTCGACAATGAGGACCAAGTCACGTGTAGGGTTCAATTTGTAGCAAACTTTTGTTTTGTCTCAGATTTTTATGATATTAACCCGACCTCTGCTTTCTGTCTTTTTTGCAGTGGCAACCATTGCTGGCTTATTGAATGTTGCAGGAGGAGAAAAAGTTGGTGAAAGCGCTTCCACGGAGAGGACACGTACTGAGGAACATCTTCTTATATGTGCGCCGGTCAATGTTGTGCCTATAAGCGCTGTTCCCCGACAACTGGAGCAACGGGTGGATGTCACCCCACGCTCGTCTACCCCATAGGTAAATCTTATAGCTCTTAATATTGACATCCATGATGATGATGAAGAAGAGGTTGAGGGGACTCCCCTCTTATAGAGAAGCCACTCTGGTGCTAGAGGCGGCCGGTTAAGGAAAATGGGCAGATTTCTGAGGCCTTCTTAGATCAGACCCCCGAGCTAACCGACCAGGATGAGGGAGAGAATGAAGAAGAGGATGTGGAAGAGCCCGGACCTGACTCCTTACTGTAGATGACCAACGAACAGTTGGCTAATGAAGGGTTTAGGACTATTGAATACGTAAGTAACTAACGATTTCTTTTGATTCGGCCCATGGGCTTCATTCCTTCTAATGTCTATCTTGTTCCTTTCATAGGGGTCTCGTGTCGGACTGGAGACTTTTAAAAGACTAGCTGCTACCTCTTTTTACATAGAAGGTTTAAGGAAAAGTATTACTGACCCGGAGAGGGGATCTGTTGAGCGTGAGCAGCTTAGTCAGAGTTTGTAAAGCACTATCCAGGAGAAAGGGTCTCTCAAGCAACGGCTTCAGGCTTATAAAATCGAACTGCTGATGTTGGGATCTGCATATAAAGATTCTCTTGAATCCATGAGAGGATAGCATTTGGTAGAAACGTCGAAATGGGACAGGTCATCGCCAAGCTTTGGGAAGAGAAAAATACCTTGGTAGACGAGCTTGCTGCTGCCCCAGCCCGTATAATTAATGAGTATAAGGCCTCACTTGAGTTTACCCATGCTTTGAATCTGTTGCTTGCCCCTGCAGCCTGTATATTACTCGCCTTCCCAACACGAACATGTATAGGTCGGGCTTGGACAAAGTCTACAATGACCGTGTGGAAGACTTCCGAAAGGGAGAGGACATTGTGGCTAAGCACGCAGCTCAGCGTGCTTCTCTTCAGAGGTGTACTAACTAGCCCCGATCTAGCATTGCTACAACTCCAGGGGAAAGGTCAACTCCTGGGTCTTAGATTCTTATCATGTAGTTTTTGTTTTTGAAACTATGTAAATGAACCATGCCCTATATATATATATATATATAGTATATGTGCAAATTTTTTCGTACCTTTGCAAGTGTTTTTGTACTTACTTGAGTATATCTTGGCATGCCTTCTCTGATTTTCTTTTCTGGCCCTTCAGTGTGCCCTTCAATAACTTGTGCTTTTTGAAGGGCTTACTTGGTAAAAGTTTACCTCTTGATTCTTCCCGGAACCCGTCTATGGACTTAGGTTTCCCTTAATTATTACAGACTTAGGGTTCTGTTCTTCGGAGATCGTACTGAAAGATAAAATTATGCTAAGCCCGTTTTACGGAGCTTAGCTAGTCCATCATGTAGACTTAATAGAATTACACTGAGTCCGTCATGAGGAGCTCAGCTTGTCCGTTCTGCGATCTTCATAAAATTACCCTGAGTCCGACCTGCGAATCTCGGCTTGTCCGTCCTGCGGACTTAATGAAATTACGCTGAGTCCGACTTGCGGATCTCGGCTTGTCCGTCCTGCGGACTTAATGAAATTACATTGAGTCCGACCTGTGGATCTCAGTTTGTCCGTCGTGTGGACTTAATGAAATTACACTGACTCCAACCTGTAGATCTCATCTTGTCCGTCCCGTGGACTTAAATAGTTTTATCCTTTGCAAACTTTCATAAATACGTTACAGTTCCCTTAGTATAATAAAACTGAACCATTCAGTTTATCATTAAATAGATATTTTACTAATTATTTCCATTGGATCTATTTTATACATTTACCATCAATTGCATTTAACCGGTTATCCCATCACCCAAAAATAAGTCTTCATCAACAAAAGTGCTAGTTCTTCATCGACCCGCACAAATTGAACCGATTTGAACACTGCTTCCTCGTTTTCCGTTCACACATCACTGTAATCAGAGTATCTGACTTAAAGCACCGTATACTTTTGTGGATCCGACTCATTGTTAAAGTTCTCCGGCTGTATCCGTGCCAATTTTCCATGGTTTAGATGCAGCGTTTCGTTATTGATTATAAAGTTTACCCATCGTGCATATTTTTCCCTAGTTTTTATTCTAAGTGTTGTTCTCTGTTGATCTCTTCCACGATGAAAACAGTGCAAGGTTTTTTGGTTTTTGGTGATTATTGCAAAGTTTTGGTTCCTGTTGATAAAAGCCAAATCTCATAAAAAAATTGGAAATAGTCAAAGACAGAGAATAATTCTATTGTATTGAATTGAGAAAAAACGTCCTTACACAATTACATAAATAACAACAAATCTATCTAGAATCTAGTGGATAAGCTACACCCCAAATTACACACTTAACCAAAACTTATCACAAATTACAAAACAGTCCTTATACTTTGACATCCCCCTCAAATTGAACGGTGTAGAGATCACATTCAGTTTGTTTTTGTAGTAATGAAACACAGTTACTGAAAGAGGTTTGGTCATGAGATCAGCAACTTGATCAAATGTAGGAACATGTTTGACATCCATAACACCTTGAGCAACCTTGTCTCTAACAAAATGCACATCCAAATCAACATGCTTGATTCTGGAGTGTATGACTGGATTATGAGCTAAATAACCTGCACCAAGATTATCTCACCAAAGAACTGGTTTGGAAACTAAGTTGATTTTCAGTTCTGATAGAAGATTAAGAAGCCACTGAGTTTCTGCTACAGCATTGGCAAGGGCCCTATATTCTGACTCAGTGCTTGACCTAGAAACAACCTATTTTTTTTAGAGGACCGGGATACAAGAGAACCAACAAGATAAACACAATAAGCTGCAACAGACTTCCTGTCAACTTTGTCTACCCCCCGTCAGCATCACTAAAAGTTTGGATGAGCAGGGGTTGTGCAGGTTTAAAATGCAGACCATGATACAGTGTACCTTTAACATATCTAAGTAGGTGTTTCACCTGCTGCCAATGTCCCATAGTAGGGGACTGCATGTGTGGCTCAAGGTATTAACATAATATGTGAGATCAGGCCTGGAGAAAGTAAGGTGTTGAAGAGCTCCCAAAGTACTTCTGTAGAGAGTAGGATTGGTCATAGGAGTGTCAGTCTAAGCTGTTTGAGAGGTGTGATCACCATAGGGGTGGAACATGGTTTCAAATTTTCCAATCCTGACTTGATGAGGAGTTGTTGTGCATACACATGCTGGGACAAATAAAGGCTTGAAAGATCCCTCCTCACTTGAATGCCAAGAAAGTGATGTAAGTTCCCCAGATCCTTTAAGGCAAACCTGTTATGCAAGGAATTAACAAACTGCTGGATTTTGTTGGGAGCATTACCTGTGATTAGAATATCATCAACATAAACTAAGACATACAACAAGGTTTTGCCAGAATGAAGGATAAATAAGGAGGGGTCAGCTTTAGACTGAACAAACTGCCAAATGAGCATTTGTTTTCTCAACTCATCAAACCATGCCCTAGGGGCTTGTTTTAAACCATATATGGCCTTCTTCAAGTGACAAACATGAGTTGGTTTCTGCTGTCAATAAAACCTTCAGGTTGTGTCATAAAAATAGACTTATACAAGGTCCCATTAAGAAAAGCATTATTGATATCAACCTGTCTTATAGACCAGTCCAGGGACATAGCAAGAGCCAAAATAGTCCTGATAGTAGAGGCTCTAGCAACCGGACTAAAAGTGTCTGAATAATCAATGCCTGGTGTTTGGTGAAAACCTTTGGCCACAAGCCTGGCCTTATGTTTGTTAACAGTGCCATCTGGATTCAATTTCACCTTGAATACCCATCTATTATCAACAAGGTTGTGAGCCTGAGATCTAGGCACTAGGTCCCATGTGTGGTTCCTGATCAAGGCATTGTATTCTGACTCCATTGCCTCCTTCCAAACTGGAGTTTGTAAAGCATCTGATACTCTAGTTGGTTTAGGTGAGGGTAAAGAACAAGAGTATGTGGCCAAAAAAAGAGTAGGTTTTAGGTTTGAAGATGCCACTCTTGGCTCTAGTTTGCATAGGATGTTTGTTGTGGTTGTCCTATTATGGGACATGACTAGGACTAGGAGACTCAGGAAGGGTAGGATTGGAAGAGGGAGAGGACTCTATATGTCCAGAAGCTTGAGGTGAAGAAGAAGACATATTGTGAGGGGAGTCTTGGTGTGGTTCTGGTGAAGGAGGGTGATGACAGATATCCTAATTAGGTGTAGAGGTTGGAGGAGAGGAATAAGTGAATAGAGGAGGAGGACTGCTAGGAGAGCAATGATGGGTGGAAGGACTAGAGCCAGATGATGAAGGAAGGGTGTGAGTGTTAGGAATTGGTAGAGGCTTGATTTGATTTGGTAAACACACAGTGGGATGCAAAAAGGAGTGGGATGACACAGTGTTGAAGTTGGCAGATTCATGACTAGAATTCATTTTATAAGGAAAGGAACATCAAAGGCAACATCTCTGGATATGTATAATTTTCCAATGGGATCACGACATAAATATCTTTGTGGGATGGAGTGAGTCCAAGATGAACACATTTCTGAGAGTCAAACTGAAATTTCTTTGATTGATAGGGTCTAAGATTGGGGTAACAGGCACAACCAAAGATCCTAAGAAGAGAATAATTAGGAAGTTTCTCAAAAGACACTCATAGGGAGACTGATGATTGCTAACAGGTGTAGGCAGATAATTAAGAAGTCTGACAGAGTGTTGAAAGCTTTCCCACCAGAATTTGAGTGGCATAGAGGCTTGAGCTAGGAGGGAAAGTCCCATTTCTACTATAGACCTATGTTTTCTCTCTGCTATCCCATTTTGGGCATGAGCATGAGAAGGGGTGTCTAAACAAGGTACCAGATTCTTTAAGAGCCTGTTCAAAAGACCTAAATTCTCCCCCCAATCTGTTTGAAAACACTTAATCTTTCTGTGAAATTGAGTTTGAACAAAAGTGTGAAATTGCAAGAAGGTGGACAGTGCATCAGATTTGTGTTTTAAAGGAAAGGTACATGTGTATTTGGTCAGGTCATCAACAATGTGTATATAATAATGGTAACCAGAGGTAGATTGCACATGAGCAGGTCCTCAAAGATCATAGTGAACTAAATCAAAAGGTAAAACAGAAACACTGCTAGAATTAGGACATATGAAAGCATGCTGCTTCCCTAAACAATAAGCTTCACAAAAAGAATCAGTTTCATTACTTTTCAAATTCACATTACATTTCTTTAAAACTTGATGCATAACCCTATCTGAGGGATGCCCTAACCTTCTATGCCAAACATTGGTAGGATCACTACATGACAAAGAACCAACAAAAGACCGATGCACTGTGTTATTAGAATTGAGTCTGGAAGAAACTTCAGACAGCTGACTGGGAAGGTTGACTGGGATTGGTTGGATCACTTAAAGCTTTGGAGTGAAAGGACCTCAGATTTGGAGGAACATGAAGCTGATACAGGCCATTGTTAAGGGTTCCTTCCACTAGAACTCTCCTGGTAGCCAGATCCTTCACAAAACAAGAGTTAGAATGAAATTCAAGGTAGACAGGATTATCAGCAGTCAATTTAGATACACTTAAGAGATTCTTGGTAATGGTGGGAACATGGAGGATATGATTGATTGACAAGCTAGAGTTATTTAACAGGTAAAACAGATTGACCAATATGAGAGATTTTAAGAGACTCATCATTAACCACTTGAAGAGTATCAGATCCTACATAACCTGAATTCAGATGGAGACTATTAGATCAAAGGAAATGTGGGAAGTGGCACCACTATCAGCATACCAGCTGGGATCAACAAAGTTATCTGAGGATGCTATATAGGTTGTATTTGGTATAGAACCTGAACCTTGAAAACCTGCATTTCCAATGTTGTTGTTGTTGTTGTTGTTCATGGGTGCACCAGTATAAGCAGAATTGTACCTATAGTAGCATATGGCAGCTGTGTGTCTAGTTCTTTATCAGACTTGACAAACAGGTCTAGGGCCTCCTTGATTTTGTCCACCAAGTCCATTTCCTCCATCTATGCCACCTCTATTACCTCTAGTGCCTCTACCTTTACCACCATCATAATTTCTATTGGTAGATTTTGGTCAAGAATTAGGTCTAGGGCCTCCAATCTTCTGTGTAGCATAGTTGGCAGATGGTGCTGGAACATCCAGAGTTGTAGTTGGACTGAAACGGGCTATCAATCTTTCATGTGTAACCAATTGAGACTGAACCTCATGCCAAGTCAATGAACCAATCTTGGAGGTGATATTGACAATAACAGACTCATAATCTTTGCCTAGACCTCCAAGAATAGACAGAATCAATTCTGAGTTCGAAATAGGGCAACCTACTACTGCTAGGCCATCTAGTAAGATTTCATCAAAGCAAGATAATCAATCATGGATCTAGTCCCTTTGTCTGTCCTGGTCAGGGCTCCTTTGTATTCTAGAATCCGATCTTCAGATCTATTGTTAAACAAGGTCTCTAACCTATTCCAAACTTCAAAAGCAGTACTACAGCCAATCATTTCAACCAGGGCATGTTCAGTCATTGATGCCATCAACCAGCCTACCAGAAGATTATCCATAGTCACCCAATCATCAAAAGCAGGATTAGAGATAGGTCCATACACAGGCCTTAGAATGAACTGGGGTGGACAACCATTAGCATCAATCAGATGATTTTCAAGGTGATGTCCATGAACAATCGGTAGAATAGTGGATTTCCACAGTAGGTAATTCTCATGATTTAACTTCAAAGTGCAAGTTTGAGCCAAATTGGCACCAAAAGGTGCGTAAGAATAGAACGAGGTGTGAAAGAGGTATTGGACATGAAATTAGGAAAGGTGGTAGGCTTGTACGAGGAAAGGGAGTTTTATTACATGAAAGGTTCATGTTCAATGGGGAAGAAGCTCTCAGACCTCCAACTGGTGATGCATGTGGTGGTGGTGGAACTGTGGAAGAAGTGCCAGCTCCGGTAGCATTCATCTGAGAAAATTGGGCAAGTGACAGAGGTATCTGTGTGGTGAAAGACCCAATAGCTATGGATGTAGTTGTTGGTTGAGCAATAGAGCTCACCGGAACCGTTGTCGAAGAAGAAATGGAGCTCAACGGAGCTGAGCTCGTGGTGGCTGTGGTGGCGTCAGCCATTAGGCTCTGATACCAAGTCAAAGACAGAGAATAATTCTGTTGTATTGAATTGAGCAAAAATGTCCTTACTGCTGGATATACAAAAACCCGAATCCGGATCCGATCCATAATTGAATCGTCAGATCTGATTCACAGCACCGATCGAGACGCTCGATCTTGTACAGCGGAAGCTACGAATAAATTCGCATGTGATTTTACCATGATATGATCCACATAAATTACTAACGTAACTATAAGAAGGTTGAAGATTTACTTAAACGGAGAGGAAAAATAGTCGACCAAAGGGGAGAAGCCGGAGTCTTCCGGATTGTATCTCGTAGCGACGACTGGTGGACGTCAATCCTCGCCGTAGAACCTCCTCGAATATGCCCAAGAAAAACACTTGTTTTTCTCCTCTTAATGACTAGAACAAGAAACTAATTTTTCTCTTCTATTTGTGAAAAGTGGCGCAATTATGTGTGTAATATTGTGTTGGGAGGAACTCTATTTATATAGGAAAATAACTATTCAAGAGAGTTATCATTTGCACACCACAATTACCTATTTCCATAAGGAAAAGAAATTTGCCATAAGATAAGAGATAATTCCCAAAAAAATCAATCTCTTATCTCTTTTCCATTAATTATCTAACAAATAAATAATTAATTACACATGTGACATAATCTAGGAAAATTTCTTTTCCCAACTTTAGCATATAATGGGGCGCCACTTATGTCATCAATTTTAATAGAAAATGTCTTTTTCTATTTTACATATTATTTACCAAATAAATAATATTTCATATTCATTAAATAGACCAACTATTTAATTTATTCTCGAGGTTCCATAAAACGAGATAACACTCGCGTGTTAGGAGCCAACCCGGGGACCATGGACCTATAACCAGTAGCTACAATAAATTAAATTAAATATTCATCGAACATAATATTTCTACTCAATTCATTAGTTCCGGAATTACGCCACCATAAATCCGAAACTGAACTCTATCGATTATAGATATAACTTATTCTCAAAACGTTGAGTCGAGTCAATAAGTGTCCATTAATATAATCATTACATACAGACTAACCCTCCATAGACTATCTGTAATGAAGCGGGATAATTTCCGTAAACCTTCTTCAATACCTCTTATCCTTATGTACCATTAACCCACTGGAGATCAATTATTCATAACCAATACGAACTCTGCGGATCGATCAGTTTCTAGGATTAACAAATAAGGGGATTGTCTTTCTACTTCCCACAGGAAGGAATGGATTCCATATATGTAAGACACACACTTCTCACTCATTCCAGAATAGTGCCAACGTGAAAGTGATTCGGAACACGCCTCTTAGCGATCCTTAACGAACACATCAAACACTATCCGGAAACCAGTAGGAGTATGCAATCAATTCAGGATTAAGGTTAATCCATATATGATCATCTAGTGATTTAATGAGATTTATCAATCACGGAATTATATGAGAAACGCAGATTAAATCGGTCCAGTCCTATATGACTCTAATCATACTCTTAGACAACCAATGTCAACGGTCCAGATAAGATGGCCACCTTACGCCTCACCTCCTCTGACGAGGGAGACGTGGTTACCTCTTTAGAGCATCAAATCCTCCTACTGCTAATGCGAATATCCCGTTCATGGTTATGAAAGATATGTCTCCTACCCCTGTTAGTTAGTATGGTAAGGGATCAAACCGTGTCCTCTTATGATTTTCCTACTTTCTTTAAGTGGTACGTGGGTCAGGTTCATCAGACGTTTGAGTCTGCTTGTTCTTCTTTGTACTTCGATGTTGCGATATGTTGCCCCCACCCAAGGGTTATTTTGCACCATAAAGTGTTTTGGATGCATTAATGGTAGATTAATCAATAGATCCCATACTATGATTAATTTCACCACGGACTAATAATTCAAGTGTATCACCATAAACTTAATCCTCATGTGTGACACACACTATGTTATATGGCTACATTTGAAACGACTTGGAGTTTTCAGCAGTGTATTAAATATAAGCACAACGTTAATAATAAGATGAAATAAAATCTGTCATTTATTAATTATCAAAACAATTACACAAATTGTCTTTCGGGCGCTACTTCCAACAATCTCCCACTTGCCCGTATAGACAACCAACAATTGTCTTTCGGGCACTACATCTAACAATCTCCCACTTGCCCTTAAAGACAAGCAACAATTTTTTTTAGAGCACCACACCCTTATTCTTTCTATCCACAACATCCACTCACTTGCTCTAAACCAGATGAGACATATCTCCCAATTTTATACCCGCCAAGCGCTTATTAGTTGTTGGTCCTTTGAAAAGACTTTGGTTTAGTTTAGAGGGGGTGAATAAACTTAACACTTAAAACTTTTGGAGTTGATAAACTCAGCAAGGTCAGTAGTCTGCTGACTATCAGTAGTCTGCTGACTATCAATAGTCACTGACTATTGATATCCTTGAGTTTGTTGCAGCGGAATATTTCAAATTAAGCCTTGTTACTTGTTGTTATAAATATGATACTAAGTATTAGATACTCAGTTGTGTATGTGTGTGATTCAGTTGCTAGTTTCAGTAGGTTGATGTGATCAGTATGCCGATAAGCTAAAATACAGAAAGCAAATGCTGTAAAGTAAAGTAGGCAAGATTTATAGTGGTTCCAGGTGGTGTAATCATGTCAGTCCACTCTTCTCCTGTGATGTTGGAGGAAATTCACTAGAGATTCTTGAGGTTTCTTTTACAAAAATCCCTAAATTGTTTGTCCTTCACCAATGACTATGGCTTCTCAAACTGAACACTTGAAACAGGTAGGATTGCTGCTTCAAAGTATTCCATTGCTCCTTGGAGGGTAGGATTGCCTCTTCACCAGCTCCACCACAACCAACAATTCTTGACACCCAAAAGATGCTTCTCTGTCTTCAGCAGGTTTCTTGTAAAAGAAAGATTGAATCAAGTAAATGATTCAATTTTCAGCAGCTTGATCAGGATGAAATGATCAGCAGCTTGAGTTATTCAAGTGTGTATACTTGATGTAACTTGATAGCAGGTTACACTTGAAGATATTTCTTTATCAGCAAATTTAAGCTTAGTATATGTCAGCAGAGTGTTTTTCTTGATAAAAAACTTGATAGCTTCGTATGGATTATAATGTTGTTCATTATCTTCAAACTGAGTCAGGAGTCCCCTACTTATAGGTGTGAAACTAGTGACTTGTGTTTGAAATTCAAATATAGTCGTTTGAGACTTGTCTCCATCTTGACTTGCTTTTTATCACTGTTCATAGTACTGACATTGTCAATCCGCTTTTTGTCAGTTTCCAGACTGTCCACCCTTTGACTTATAACCATTGGATAATCCTCTGAATCTTTGCAATGTTCCTTTTATCTTGACCATTGATTTGTTGACAAAATCAAGGCTTGTAATCCATCCTTATCCATTTAATCTTCCAATGTAAACATTGATTAAATCGAGATTTCCATTCAGCAGACACCTAGGGTATATCAGTCTGCTGATGTCCATATCTGTCAGCTGATTTAATTCTGCTGTGTTTTAACAACACTTCATCTCATTTATTCTCATCTAACCTTTTATTGTGAAGTTAGAGTACACCATTTTGATTATAAGTTCCAATCACCACTTAACTTTATGGAACTTAGACTTTGTACACAATGTATATGTAATCAGTTTAGGTCATCACAGACTTCCCTAAATTCTGATTCCATATCCTTGACTTTAAATACTAAGTTTGATCCCTTAGCCTTCAATAACTGAGTTTGAACCGTCATCCTTCAACCATCAGTAGGTTCCTAGTTAGTCTTCTGATCTAGACACCCTATTGACCTAGACAGGTCTGCTGATAAAGCCAGCTGGCCTCTTTATAGTGCTTGTTTGATCAGACCTATACAAGAATCAAACTCTAGTAAACCTATATATTTAATCTAGACATCTTTTTGCCTTTGCTCTATAACAGCTAGTTTGGCACTCATCATTAAAAATTAAAATGTATCCAACAATTTCCCTTTTTTTAGTGATGATGCCAATACACTCCTTATAGCAAAGCAAAAAGATAAAGACAAAAATTGAACAAAATTTAGTCATATGCCATTAAAATCATATTTGTTCAAAGGTATTACAAAGTAGGATCAGCAAAAGATAAATGCATAAGTAAATGTGCGGATCTAGTTTATGTTCCTATCTTGTTCTTGCTTCTCTTGATACTTCCTGATTTCCCTGACTATATCTAGCATCCATTGATTTTCTAAAGTGGAAAAATCAATCCAGATATGTATCTGTTTCCATCATTTCCAGGCTTCTGGTAGGGTTAACCTTATGGTATGAACACTGAAGCCTTGTCCCATGTAAAAATGTTTGAATTCTTCAGTGAATCCCTTGCTTGTCCAACTACCCATCCTTTGACCTCTTCCACCTCTACCACCTATACTAGCAGCTCTCATGGATTTGACCCTTACTTCCTAAAATTTAAGTCCCAAAAAGGAATTTAGTCCTTCCTGAAAGCCCATGTCAAGGTAGGGTCTCTTCTTTGAATATACAACTTCTTGTACTCTTTCAGTAGGTCACCAGTCAGCTGTATCCTGCCAGGTGCAGGCTTTCTAAATTCATTGATGTCAGCCTCTCATTTCTCTTTACTAAAAATCCTTGCTGCCTCATTTGCTTCTGATGTAAGACCTTCTTCCCCCTTATTGACATCATCAATAAACCGGGTGAGTAGGCCATGAATGCTTTTTTGTGTGATCACCAAATTTGCTAGTTGTCTTTCCATAATTTCAGTCCTTGTGTCAACTGCAGTGATTCGGCCTTCCATAGTTTGTTCCAGCAGATTGATCCTTCCATAGTTCGGCCTTCCATAGTTTGTTTCAGCATGCTTAGGTGCCTCAACAACCTTGTCAACCTTCTTTTGTAGTGAGGTAAGCTGCTCATACAAATTCTTATCTATGTGTACAATATTGTGCTTTATACCTCTTACATCTTTGAGTAGATCATTGATAGCAAATTGAGTAGAAGTAATGTTGAAAACAATTGTTTCAGTGGTTCTTCCTCTATTTTCAACAAGATTCACCAAGTCTTCAAACCTATGTTCACTCATTGTCAGTTGAGTTCTTAGCTGTGTAATATCATTTCTTACAGCTCTTAACTCCTCCAAAACATGTGATTACTGCACCAGCCATACCACCAGCCATTTGTCCCACAAAGTTACCAGCAGGCTCTTCAATATAATCATCTGCCCTTGGTATCTCGACAACAATGGCTCTTGTCTTGTCCCATTCAGCAGGTTCATGACCCTCTTCAACCACATTCATAACAAGTACCTCCTAAAAAATAGGTACATGTGCCCGTTGGAGCTCTACCTCTCCTTATTCTTTAGGCATTTGAAACTCTTCATCACTAAAGTCATAGTCAACAAGCTGTTCTTCATAAACATCTTTAGCAGCTTGCTGTCTATCTTTGCCATCAGTAGCCCTTTCCTCAGTAGCCTCCGCATAGACCATAGAGGATACCTCCAATCCCATCAAAGGTTCCAACCTTTGTCCCAACACTGTTTGATCCTCAGTGATTAGGACCTCCTGTTCCAACCTTGTTCAGTTGATGTATGTTCCTCAGCAGACTGAACCTCCACTTCTTGATCAGTGATTTGGGGAAAAACAGCCTATATTTTCCTCCAAAACACCATGAACTTTAGCTATTTGTGTTAGAGTTTCAGAGGCTTGTGCTAACACCTCATTTGTATTAATATTGTCTTGATATTGAGCTGATTCTCTTGATAGAATTTCATCCAGTTCAATCATCAAGGCATCAGTGGTGGCCTTCAGCATAGCATCTTCAAGAAGTGTTGCTGCTATCATTTGTTCTTCTAGATCCTCTGTAAATGCAACAAACAGTTCTTGATCCAAATTATCAGTCTGCTGACCCTCAGCAGACTTGCCACCATCAGCAGATGGATCTGCTGTATTGTCAGTAGACCCCTGTCCTGCATCCTCAGTAGATATTTCCTTAGCCACTCCACTGGATTCTCCTAGATGCATGAGATGATCATCATCTAAATCAGATGAAGATGATGAATCATCACTGTCAGGTGTAAACCTGGGATCTCTGAACATAACATTTTTCTTCGGTTTTTCATCTTCTATGAGTGCCAACAGTCTCATCTCTAACACAGATGTGTCAATCAATCCCAAAATATTTTCCATTCCAATATTTTCAAATGCCCATTCTTCAAAACCACTCATAGGCTCAGCTGCTGGTTTCTGTCTCTTGTAGAAACAAAACTTCCAGTCAAAATATCTTTGAAGCCTCCTGAAGTCAGGATCCATGTTCTCTTTCTTTGAATTTTTCTCTTTTCTCTCATATGGCATGGTTGGCTTTCATGGAGCAGGTTGCTCAACTTGTTGACTTCCAAAAGTTTCAACAAGATGGCTCAATGTTTCTTCAACAGATACATATAGGTCAGTAGGTTCTTCATGTTGCAAATTTGTACCTACTACCCCCATCTGTTCAACACTTCCTTCCCCCGACTCACATGCTCATCAGCAGGGTTTGTACCAGTCTTTGCTTCCCCCTGAGTTATTGCAATTTCGTAGGGTCTTGCATAGATACATTAACTTCCACATGAAGCAGATGTAGATTCAGTAGTCTGCTGTGGTTCATCGGCTTGTTGTTCAATAACAATCTCTGCAGCCTCAATAGGATCAATCACTTGTGTTGTTTCAACAACATCTTCTTCTACTTCTGCTTCCTTTTGGGCCTCCAGAATCCTTAGTTCCTTTCCCTTTCCATGAACCTTATTTTTCACAACTTGTTTCCTTCTTTTTGCAGGTTGTTGCCCAGCCTCATAAGGTTCTTTTTCTGACTGCTCTGTGCTAGCAGCTTTCCTCTTTCTTGAATCCTCTTTGAGTTGTTCTTTTAAGATCTCAACCTTTACAACTCCAGCAGGATCAGTAGCCTCAACATTAACTTGAGCCTTAGTAGACTCAGCAGTGTCTACTGATTGCTGCCTTGTCTTTTTAGGTTTGAACATCATAGTAATCTTTCTTGTATTTGTAGCCTTCCTCTTCTCTACTGATTTCTTTGATGCAGCAGGTTGAACATCTTGTTTAGCTTTAGTCCTTTGTTCCTACCCACCATCGTCATTATCATCACCATTATCTTTTAGTCTCCTCATCATCTCTTTCTTCATCATCATCTAAACCAGGGATACGATAATTGATTTCTGGTTTGTATCTTGACTTATTGATTTTGGAAGGTGCAACATCAGGTATCTTCAAATGATTCAGCGGGGTCTGAATCATTAGACCTAGGGGCTTTGTCTTTGATTTTCTTGTGCCATCTCTTTCATCTGGCACAACCTTCATCATGTATTGCAACAAAGAATCCCGCCTAATCAAACTTTTTGCTCATTGAAATGATTATCAGTAGGTATATCTTTGGTCCAAAAAGTGTATCAAGACTTCCATTGAATCCCATAATATTCTTGGCAATAATTTTGCTCAGTAGGTTATATTCCAAGCCAATATTCTTCGCATTGATATTCAGGGCTGTTGCTATAGACTTGTTAGTCTTTATTGATTCAACAAACTCCAATCTTTATAACTCCATTAGTTCTGGATTTGTAGGGGCATTGTTTCCTGGTCCAAATCCAAAAACTTCTCTTAGCAGATCTGATGCGATTTCAATCTCCTGGGCATTTACAGTGGTAGTAAATGCCTCTTTATCACCTCTTATCACCATATTTCTCCAGAAGTTGACAACATTTGTGTATGAGATACTTTCCTATCTTAGATTTCGAACGGTTTAAACCTTCAAACCGTCTGATTCTTCTTCCAATATTGATGGCAAACTCAGTCTTGTTAGCATCAACAACAAAACCTTTAACACTTTTGATTGTGCCAAGATGTATATCTTTGTCCGACATTGTAGAAATTTGAGAAAGATGAAGAAGAAAACTTTGTAAATCTATGTTCACACTTGTCTATTTTCAGAAAAATCAATCTGAGTTCTGTATGTAACCTCTGTGTATATGTCTGTATATATAAGGAAAGATAGTGGTTGATAACTGTCAGGAAAGTACTATGCACGTATTGTAGCATTTAACCACGATTAATCTTGGAATAAATGTAATGCTGCCACGTGTCTCACTAACTTGTCCTTTTAAGCGTTGTAACCGTTGGATATTGTAACCGCAGATATAATGGATAAGAATAATATCAATTTACTTTAATGTTGACTTTCATTAAAGTTTGACCGTCTTCATAACATATAATTCGCTTAACTCCCAAGCCTAAAACACACTACATAGACTTGGTCTTCGGTAGAGTTGAACTTCACCGGGAAAAGCAAGGTTACTATGAAATTGCTACGTGTAATTGTAGATCTGATCTTCTTTTGGCTCGTATTGTAGCATTTAACCACGCTGCGCAACATGTCTCACTAACTTGTCCTTTTAAGTGTTGTAACACCTCGAGATATAATGGATAAGAATAATATCCATTTACTTTAATGTTGACTTTCATTAAAGTTTGACTCGTCTTCATAACATGAATTCAATGAGACTTGGTCTTCGGTAGAGTTGAACTTCCGTGATTTTTATTAGGCATAGTTTTGTCCAATTGATAATACAAGATGAAGTTTAATACCAATGACTGATTTGTCAAGTGAGCTCACCCAAGTGGACAAAGACCAATCCCCTTGGCAACTTCATTTGCTCAATCTTTCAAACTATAAGAGTACTTAGGAATTGTTGATACCAATGACTATTCTGCCAAGTGAGCGCACCCAGCAGGGCAAAGACTAATCCCCTTGGTGAATTCTAGTACTCTGCTGACTAATAGAATGTCAGTCAACCTTGATGATGCGAAGATCAGTTCTTAACTTAGCAAATCTTTCACTATCCAAAGGTTGTGTAAAGATGTCAGCAAGTTGATCTTCAGTAGGGATGTGAAGAACCACCACATCTTTCTTTAACACATGATGTCTTATAAAGTGATGGCTCACATCTATGTGTTTGGTTCTAGAGTGCAAATTAGGGTTCTATGTGATTGCAATTATAGTTGTGTTGTCACACATTATGAGAATTTCTCTTTCTTCAATCCCATAATCCATTAATTGCTGTCTTAACCATAGTACTTGTGCACAGCAGCTTCCAGCAATAATGTATTTAGCTTCAGTAGTGGAAGTTGATATTGAATTCTGTTTCTTGCTAAACCAGAAAATAACTCTACTTCCCGTCAACTGACAAGTTCATGTGGTGCTTTTTCTATCAATCTTGCATTCAGCATAATCAGAATCTGAGTAGGATATAACCTTGAAGCTTCTATCCTTTGAATACCATATTCCTACTCCCAAAGTCTCCTTTAGATACTTGAGAATTCTTTTTACTGCAGCTACGTGACTTTCCTTAGGTTTTGATTGAAATCTTACACAAACACCTACAACAAAGGATATATTAGGTCTGCTGGCAGTGAGGTACAACAGACTGCCTATCATCCTTCTGTATAAAGTCTGATCAACATCTTTGCCTTCTTTATCTTCATCCAGTCTGATGTTTGCACTCATAGGAGTTGATACTTTGGTGCTATTTTCCATACCAAACTTCTTTAGTAGCTCCTTGGTATATTTAGTTTGATGAATGAAGATTCCATCTTTCATTTGTTTGACTTGTAATCCTAAAAAATAGTTCATTTCTCCTATCATACTCATTTGGAACTTTCTTTTCATGAGATTTGCAAACTTTTCACATAGCAATTCATTTTTAGAACTAAAGATTATGTCTTCCACATAAATCTGTACCAGCAAGGTGATGTCCCCTTCATTGATTCTGAAAATAGTCTTGTCAATGCTGCCTTTGGTAAAACTATTGTTCACCAAGAATTGAGATAGGGTTTCATACCATGCTCTTGGTGCTTGTTTCAAACCATAAAGTGCCTTATTGAGTCTATACACTTTATCTTCTTGATCTTTAACTTCAAAACCAGGAGATTGTAGAACATATACCTCTTCCTCCAGAATGCCATTTAAAAATGCACTTTTGACATCCATCTGGTATACTTTGAAGTTTTTGAATGCAACATATGCCAAAAATAATCTTATTGCTTCCAATCTTGCAACTGGGGCATATGTCTCATCAAAATCTATTCCTTCTGCTTAAGAATAGCCTTTTTCCACTAGTCTGGCCATGTTCCTAACAATGGTACCAGATTCATCCAATTTGTTTCTGTATACCCTTTAAGTGCCAATTATATTTGCATGACTAGGCCTCTCCACTAGTGTCCAAACTTGGTTTCTTTCAAACTTATTTAATTCTTCTTGCATAGAAAATTATCCAATCTGGATCAGATATTGCTTCTTCAACAACTTTAGGTTCCATTTGAGATAGAAAACAAGTAAACATTGCTTCTAATTATCTTCTAGTCCTTACACCTTGTTTTATATTCCAATCACTTGTTACGCAGGGTGGTCCTTCAACCATTGTAAGTCTTGATTTGCTTGAATTACAAGAATTTCATATTCAGTAGGGTCTACTGTTCCTTCAGTAGGGGGATTAGCAGATCCTTGAATTGCATCTGTTGTTGCATCAGTAGTGTTATCAGCAGGTTCTTCAGCATGTACATCTTTACTTCCAGAATCAGAAACTTTTAAGTCACTTATCTTTTTCAAAACATCAACATATTCTGGATCAGTGATCTCTTGATTCACAGCAGGTTCTGAAACTTCATCATCTTCCATTCCAGAGAATTTAGGTTCATAAAAAACATGTATATATTCTTCGTGTTTCAGTGTCCTTTTGTTCAATACCCTGAATGCCTTATTGACTGAAGAATATCCCAAAAAGATTACTTCATCTAATTTTGGTTGGAATGTCTTCAGTTGTTCCTTATGATTTAAGATGAAACACATACTTCCAAATGGATGGAAATAAGATATATTTTGTTTTTTTCCATTCCATATCTCATAAGGTGTCTTCAGTAGCTTTTTGTTTACTGAGGTCCTATTTTGTGTGTAGCATGCCGTATTGATTGCTTCAGCTTAATATCTTTCAGGTAGTAATGCTTCACAAATCATAGTCCTCCCTGCTTCTTTTAATATCATGTTTCTTCTCTCAGCAACCCCATTTTGCTAAGGTGTACCAGCACCTGCTAATTGATGCAGCACACAATTTTGTTCATAGAATTCCCTTATGACTTTTTTAAGACACTCAGTACCCTTGTCTGATATGATCTTCACTACTGTTAAACTTTTCTCATTTTGCAGCCTCTTCAAAAGTTCAAGCATCTTTTGAAGTGTCTCACTTTTCTTATTCATGAATATTACCCAAGTGTATCTTGAATAATCATCCACAACTACCAGAGTGTACTTCTTTCCTGTTACACTTGTTGGTGTTACTGGTCCAAATAAATCCATATGCATCAGCTCCAAAACTCTTTGTGTTGATTGTTTGGTCTTTGACTTGAAGCTTGACTTTGTTTGTTTACCTTGCTGACATGCATCACATATACCATCCTTTTTGAATGTTATCTCAAGTAAACAAATCACCAACTCATTTTTCACCAACTGATTGATATCATCAAAATTGAGATGATTCAACTTCTTATGCCACAACCAATTTAGTTCTGACTTTGTATGCACTATGAGGCATGTTTCTAGAATAGCAGTAGACCAATCCACAACATACATGTTTTGTTTTCTTCTTCCAGCCAACACAACTTGTTCACCTCTTTCACTAATGACAATGCAGTAGCCTTTGTCAAAAGTGACCTTGTAACCCATGTCACGGAATTGTCCAGTGCACAGGTTGTAGTCCAGTCCTTACACATATGCAACATTTCTGATAGTTAATCCATTCCTCACCAGTGTTCCATATCCTCTTGTATATCCTGGTGTGTTCTTGTTTCCAAAGTTGACTCTTGGACCATCATTTGCCACATAATTTGTTAAACAATGCTTATTCTTTGTCATATGCCTGGAACATCCACTGTCAAAGTACCAAACACCCTACAAAACAAATTTAATGTGTTTTAGGTACCCAAAACTGTATGGGTCCATAGTGGTCAGTGGTAAGCACGACCCTTGGCAAATTCCCATAAGGTCTTCTTTGAAAAGCATTGCACTTTTGTCATATATGTATCCTACATTTCCATAAAATCTAACATTTGGTTGGGTAGGATTCACATATGGTTTCTGGCCTTTTGGTACAAAGTGCTGTTTAAAATGATTTCAATTGTTAGAAGCACTAGCATAACCATAAGGTTGCTGTCTGTTAGGAACAATCCTGTAATATGGAGTCTGCTAAGGTCCCTACTAAGGTCTCAAATAAGTCCTCTGTTGAGTCCACTGCTGAGGTTTTACCCTAGCATTATGGTTATGTCTATTGTTTCTAGCAGTAGGGGCACGAATATGCCAATCTTCATCATTACGGAACAATCTACCTTTCCCTCTGAGACAAGTATCCTTTGAATGATTAACATTTTTAGGTTTAGCATTCTTATCCTTGGAGATTTTTGCCCTTTTGTGGTCCAGCAGACTTTGTAGTAGGCCTGCTATCAGATAGAAGGTCCAGCAGTCCTACCCTTGGTTTTACCCTTTTTGTTAGTTCCTGTTGACCTTTTGAACTTCTGATTTTGCTTCTTTGAAGCATTCTCAGTAGGCTTTGCTGCTTCAGCAACCTTTTGGGGAGTTTGATTTTGTGCAAGCATAAACTTAGGACCAATTATGGTACTAGGTTCAGTAGCCTTACTAGATCCACCCTTAGTAGATTGTTGAGTTTCCCAGATTTGAATGCAGTGGTGGAACTGGATTGTGTAGCAGATTTAGCAGCTACTGAAGGTGCAGTAGATTTGTATTGAATCTGTTCATAATCTTTTTCCTTACCTTTAAGAATTCTTAATTCAGCATTTAGTCTTTGAATTTCTTCTTGAAGTGTCTCTTTTTCAGCCTTCACAATCTCATAACCAGATTGTATTTTCCTCAGTTTATTAAGGATGGCATCCAAAGGTTCTTCACTGTCAGAAATTTTAGGATTTGAACAAGTAGATTCACAATCACTTTCAGCAGGAGTGTTTACAGATACCGTTGGACTTATTTCTTAGTTTTGATGATGAGTGCCATACTAGCTGTTATAGTGCAAAGGCAAAAAGATGTCTAGATTAAATGTATAGGTTTATTAGAGTTTGATTCATAAATAGGTTTGATCAAACAAGCATCGTAAAAGGGTCGCCGATTGATATCGACAGACCGGTCTAGGTCGGTAGGATAGATAGGTCGGTAGACTAGTCGGGAACCCGTCGAAGACCGAAGACCGAAGGCCGAGGGTTCAAACTCGATTCATGAAGGCTAAGGGATCAAACTTAGTAATTAAAGTCAAGGATATGGAATCAGAATTTAGGCAAGTCTGTGATGACCTAAACTGATTACATATACCTTGTGTAGAAGGTCTAAGTTCCATAAGTTGGATGATGTTTGGAACTTGGTTATAATTAAAATGGTGTAATCTAACTTCACAATTAAAAGTTAGATAAAAGGAATCAGCTGCATTATATTTTATACACAGAAATATCATGATCAGCAGACTGATTGAAACTTCAGCAGACTGATGAACCTGCTGATATATACCTCGATTAATTCAAGATTATTTTGGAAGATTACATGGATAAGGACAACCAACTACCTCTGATTTGATCAAACAAATCAGTGCTTAGGATTAAAAGAACGTTGGGATGATTCGGGACTTTATCCAATGGACACAAGTCAAAGGGTGGATGACGCACCTTGTCAAAAAGGAATTCGACGGTGTCGATCCTATGAATAGTGACGAGAATGCAAATCGATGGGACAAGAACAAGGAACGGTTACATTTGAAATTCAAATACAAGTCACATGCATTCTTGCCTATAAATAGAAGACTTTCAACTCAGAAAAAGATGATGAATTTTGGATAAACTTTAAGAGATAATTCTGAGCTTAAAAACACCCTGCTGAACTTACTGAGCATAAAGCTACTGATCCAGTTATTTTCTTCAAGTGCATTCTGTATTCAAGCTGCATCAAGGCTACACACTTGAAGACTGCAAGCTGTTGATTACATCATCCTAATCAAGCTGCCGCAATTGAATCATTTATTTGATTCAATCTTTATTTCATAAAGAACCCGTCGAAGACAAGTGAAGCATCCGTTGGGTGTGAAAGATCGTTGTTTGTGGTGGAGAGTGTTGAAGAGGCAATCCTACCCTTCAAGGACCGTGGAAGACTCAGGAGCAGCAATCCTACTTGTTCCCAGTTTTCAGTTTGTGAAGCCATAGTTATTGGTGAAGGACAAACAACTTAGGCATCTTTGTAACAGCTACATCAAAGATCTCTAGTGAATTTCCTCCAACATCACAGGAGAAGAGTGGACTGACAGGATTACGCCACCTGGAACCACTATAAAATCTGCCTACTTACTTTCAGCATTTAATTTCTGCACTTAGTTTGTCTCACACATCAACCTACTGAATCTAGCAACTGAAATCACACACTTGCACTACTGAGTATCTAATACTTAGTATCATATTTAACAACTAATATTAAGGCTTAATTTTGATATAATTCCGCTGCACAAATTCAGCAAACTCAACTATCAGTAGGCTACTGTTTATCAGCAGGCTACTGAAGTCTCAGCAGACTCCTGAAGTATCAGCAGACTGCTGAAGTTGCAGAATTTGTTTACTCCAAAGTTTTAAGTGTTAAGTTTATTCACCCCCCCCTCTAAACTTAACTAAAGCCTTTTCAAGGGACCAACAATTGGTATCGGAGCAGTGCTTCTGTTCAAGTAATCCTACTTGTTTTGCTTGTGAAAATTCTTTAAAACTTTCTTTCATGTTACTGATTTTCAAAGACTTGCATCATGGATAACACACAGTATGCTAGAACTATGTTGATGTGTTCTCTTGATAGATTTGATGAGTATAAACGTCGAATGCAGGCATACCTTGCTACTACTCATGATGAGATGATGGATGTACTAACTGATGGACCACTGGAGATTACAAAGGCAAGAATGAGTGGGTGATACAACCGAGTACATTCCTAAACCAAAAAGAGAATGGAATGCGAGAAGACGAGAAAAAAGAGCAAACCTCAACAACATTGCTATTGATATCATTTACGAACCTTGGATAGCAATATGTACATGAAGGTTAAAGATTGCAAGATTGCAAAGGAACTTTGGGACAAGATTCACTTGATCTGTGAAGGCACTGATGCAATAAAGAAGAACAAAATCAGTGTGGCCAGAAAGAGGTTTCAAAAGTTCAAGATGCTGCCAAATGAAACCATTGAGCAAATGGAGTCAAGATTCAATGCAATCCTGGATGAACTTACTCTGTTGAGTGTAAGTTATTCAAAAGAAGAAATAAACACCAAAATCTTGGAAGCTCTACCTGCAAAAGATGTTTGGAAGATGAAGGTGACTGCAATTGAAGAAATGAGAAAATTGCATGAAGAAGACACCTTCAAGTTGTTTTCAGATCTCAAGGCTTATGAATTTAGCAAAAAAACTTGTACCTGAGACTGAAAAGGAAGAGCCAAAGACCACTGCATTGGCTGCTTCACATCATGAAGAAACATCAGGAGGACAGGATGATCCGTTTGGATGAAATGCAAGAGCAGATTGCCCTACTGAGCAAGAAAATCAGGATGATGAAGACTGGAAAGGCCCCTTCAAGAAATTTCACAAAGAGGCCTACTGAAAGAAGGAAAGAAGAACCAAAGAAAGATAATGACTATTTGTGCTTTCATTGCAAGAAACCAGGACACTTCAAACCTGACTGTCCTGAGTTAAAACAAGGCAAGGAACCTGATTATCTTTGCTTCAACTGCAAGAAGCCTGGACATTTTAGACCTGATTGTCTAGACTTACTGAAGACCAAGAGTCAACAAAGAAGACATGGCAAGAAGGCTATGGTTGCTGAAGATGAATCAGGGTATGAAGTTGAATCTAAAAAAGGAAATGAATCAGATGACACAGCACTGGTTGCTGATATGGAGGATTATGCCTTGATGGCCAATATGGATGAAAGCGAGGAGGTATACAACACCGTATCTATCAACACTCCTATTTGGAAGTGATTGTGAATCAACTTGTGGTTCAAATCCTAGAAATTCGACAACAATGAGACTTTGGATGCCATCCTTAATCAATCGAGGATAATACAATCTGGTTATGAGATTGTGAAGGTGAAAAAGAAGCTCTTGAGTTAAAAGTTGGAAGATTGAAAGCTGAATTAAGGGTTCTCAAAGGTAAGGGAAAAGATGTTGGACAGAATCAGTGTAAGTCTGCTGATCATCGAGCAGCCTCTGAATCTGCTGAACCATCTTGTTCCAATACTGCATACAAATCAGGAAAGCCTTATGGGGATAGAACAGGGCTTGGATTTGGAACTCAGCAATCTAACAAGAATGGATCCAGTAAGGTTACTGAACCTAGTACCAGAATTGGTCCTAAGTTTATACCTGCACTAGATCCAACTCCCAGGAAGGTTGCTGAGGCAGTTAAACCCAATGAGAATGCTTCAAAGAAGCAAAATCAGAAGTCAATGAAGTCAACAGCTCCTAATAAAAAGAGTAAATCTAAAAATAGGACTGCTGTGCCTTCTAAGCCTGCTGATAGCAGACCTGCTACCAAGTCTGCTGGACCACAGAAGGGTAAGAGACATAAATATTCCAAGGATAAGAATCCTAAACCCAAAAATGTTAATTATTCAAGGGATACTTATCTCAGGAGGAAAGGTAGACTGTTTCCTACTGATGATGATTGGAATATTCCTGCATCTAATGCTAGAAACAGTAAGTATAACCATGCTACTAGGGTAAAACCTAGGCAATGGGATCGGTAGAGGACTTACACAAGACCTCGGCAGACTCCATATTACGAGTACGTTCCTAACAGACGGCAAACAAATGGTTATACTAATGCTTCTAACACCAAGAATCACTTTAAACAGCATTATAAACCAAAAGGCCAGAAAACATATGTGATTCCTACACAACCTACTGTTAGAACTTATGGATGTGTGGAATACATGTATGAACCAAAGTATGACACCTTTAGGAGAATACCTTATGGAAACTTACCAAGGGTCATGCTTACTACTGACCACTATGGACCCAAACAGGTTTGGGTACCTAAAATGTATTAACTTTGTTTTGTAGGGTGTCTGGTACTTTGACAGTGGATGTTCCAGACACATGACAAAGAATAAGCACTGTCTGTCAAACTTTGTGGCAAAATATGGTCCAAGGGTGAATTTTGGCAACAAGAATACACTGGATATACAAGAGGATATGGCACACTTATCGAAATGGACTTACAATCAAGAATGTTGCATATGTGGAAGGACTGGACTACAACTTGCCGAGCCTTTGGACAATTCGTGACAAGGGATACAAGGTCACTTTTGACAAAGACAACTCGTATTGTCATTAGTGAAAGAGGTGATCAAGTTGTACTTGTCGGTAGAAGACAACAGAACATGTATGTTGTTTATTGGTCTACCGTGCAGTTCCGAAACTCTGCTCGATTGTGCATACCAAATCGAACTCAATTGGTTATGGCACAAGAAGTTGAATCACTTAAACTTTGATGATATTAATCGGTTGGTGAAGAAGAAGCTAGTGATTGGTTTACCCGAGATCACATTCAAGAAGGATGCTATATGTGATGCATGTCAGCAGGGTAAACAGATAAAGTCAAGTTTCAAATCAAAGACCAAACAATCAACTAATAGAGTGTTGGAGCTGATGCATATGGATCTTTTTGGACCAATAACTCCAACAAGTGTAACTGGAAAGAAGTACACCTTGGTGGTTGTGGATGTTTACTCTAGGTACACTTGGGTGATATTTATGAACAAGAAAAGTGAAACACTTCAAAGCATGCCTAATCTTTTGAAGAGATTACAAAATGAGAAAAGTTTAACAGTAATAAAGATAAGATCAGATCAGGGTACTGAATTTCTCAACAAAGTTATAAGAGAATATTGTGAACAGAATGGTGTACTACATCAACTTGTCGTCTTTGGTACACCTCAAAGAAATGGGGTTGCCTTTGAAAGAAGAAACGAACTTTAAAGGAAGCGGGAAGAACAATGATTTGTGAAGCATTGCTACCCGAAAGATATTGGGTGAAGCAAGTAAATACAACATGCTATACACAAAACAACATCAAGTAAACAAGAAGCTCGTCGAAGACACCTTATGAGGTTTGGAATGGAAGGAAACCTAACATATCCTATTTCCATCCATTTGGAAGCAAATGTTTTATTGTAAATCATAAGGTACATTTGAAAACATTCCAACCAAAATCAGATGAAGGAATTTTCTTGGGATATTTTTCAGTCAGCAGAGCATTCAGGGTGCTGAACAAGTGGTCACTGAAACATGAAGAAACAATCCATGTTGTGTTTGATGAACCTAAGTTTACTGGTATGGGAAATGAAGACTGTAAACCTGCTGAGAACCAACAAATCACTGATCCAGATTGTGTTGAAGTTCTGGAAAAATTCAATGATTTAAAAGTTTCTGATACTACCCCTGCTGAACACCCTGCTGGTAATGTTACTGATGCAACAACTGAAGCAGTTCAAGGATCTGCTGAACCCCCTGTAGAAGAAGCTACAGCAGACCCTACTGAAGACGATGTTCCTGAAAATCAAAATAACCAAAATCCACAATGGTTAAGGAATCACCCTGCTGAACAAGTTATTGGCAATGTACAGCAAGGTGTGAGGACTATAAGACAACTGGAAGCTATGTTTACTTGTTTTCTATCTCAAATGGAACCTAAAGTTGTTGAAGAAGCAATTTCAGATCCAGATTGGATAATTGCTATGCAAGAGGAATTGAATGAATTTGAAAGAAATCAAGTTTGGACACTAGTTGATAGGCCAAATCATGCAAATATCATTGGTACTAAGTGGGTATACGAAATAAACTTGATGAATCTCGGTACCATTGTGAGGAATAAGGCCGGACTAGTTGCAAAAGGCTATTCTCAAGTGAAGGAATAGATTTTGATGAAACATATGCACCGTTGCAAGATTGGAAGCTATCGATTATTCTTGGCACATGCCGCATATAAAAACTTCAAAGTATATCAAATGGATGTCAAGAGTGCATTTTTGAATGGCATTCTAGAGGAGGAAGTGTATGTTCAGCAACCTCTTGGATTTGAAGTTAAAGATCAAGAAGATAAAGTGTATAGACTCAACAAAGCACTTTATGGACTGAAACAAGCACCAAGAGCATGGTATGAGACTCTATCTCAATTCTTGGTGGACAATGGTTTTACAAAAGGCACCATTGACAAGACACTTTTCAGAATCAGTGAAGGGGACAGCACCCTGCTGGTACAAATTTATGTGGTTGACATAATTTTTGGTTCTGAAAATGATTTACTTTGTGAAAAGTTTGCAAATTTAATGAAGTGCAAATTCCAAATGAGTATGATGGGAGAAATGAACTACTTTTTGGGATTGCAAGTCAAACAGATGAAAGATGGAATCTTTATTCATCAAACCATGTACACCAAGGAGTTGCTGAAGAAGTTTGGTATGGAAAATAGTACTAAGAATTCAACTCCTATGAGTACATACATCAGATTGGATGAAGATAAATAAGGCAAATATGTTGATCAGACCTTATACAGAAGGATGATAGGCAGTCTGCTGTACCTAACTGCCAGCAGACCTGATATATCCTTTGTTGTAGGTGTTTGTGCAAGATTTCAATCTAAACCTAAAGAAAGTCACTTAGGTGCAGTCAAGAGAATTCTCAAGTACATTAAAGAGACCTTGGGAGTAGGGATATGGTATTCCAAGGAAGGAAGCTTTAAAGTTATATCCTACTCAGATTCTGATTATGCTGGATGCAAGATTGATAGAAAAAGCACCTCAGGAACCTGTCAGTTAATGGGAAATAGACTGGTTTCCTGGTTTAGCAAGAAACAGAATTCTATATCAACTTCCATCGCCGAAGCCGAATACATTCTTCTTTGGAAGTTTGCCGTGCACAAGTACTTTGGCTAAGACAACAATTAAGGGATTATGGAATTGAAGAAAAGGAAATTCCAATTATGTGTGATAACACTAGTGCAATTGCAATCACGAGAAAATCTGTTTTGCACTCAAGAACCAAGCACATTGATGTGAGACATCATTTTATAAGAGATCATGTTGAAAAGAAAGATGTGGTGGTTCTATACATCCTTACTGAAGATCAACTTGCTGATATTTTCACTAAACCACTTGACAGTGAAAGATTTGCCAAATTAAGGACTGAACTTGAAATTATAAAAGTTGACTGATATTCAGCAATGTACTGGAATTCACCAAGGGGACTAGTCTTTGCTATGTTGGGTGAGCTCACTTAGCAGATTAGTCATTGGTATCAACAATTCTATGTACTTATGTTTGGACAATTGAGCAAATGAGGTTGCCAAGGGGATTGGTCTTTGTCATTTTGGGTGAGCTCACTTGACAGATCAGTCATTGGTATTAAACTTCATCTTGTATTATCAATTGAACAAAACAAAAAGAAAACAGGGATCAGCAGAGTACATATGTCAGCAGGCTGCTGAAGCCTATTTATCAGCAGACTGCTGAGCCCACCCTGCTGAGGATCACCCTGCTGGATGGAACGTTACTCAGTCAAAGTTATTAAAGTCAAAAGCAGCTTGGCGGGATATTTATTTTATCCTTTATAACCGCAGTTAACACGATCTAACGGTTATCATACGTTATGGAACACGTGTCAAGCCAGCACTTATTCAGTTTAATCGTGGTTACCTTAATGTACGTGCAATGACAGTTTCAACTACCCACTGTCTATATAATCAGACTGCTACACAGCGGATTCTCTACTTGCAATTTCTGCTTTATCTCTGCAAATCCTACATTGTGTGAACACAGATTTGAGAGCAATTCTTCTTCATCTTTTTCTTATTTCAATGGCGGAAAGGATTGAAGTTCAAATCGAATCAAGCCAAAGTGTTAGAGGCTATGTAGTTGATGCAAACCAAACAGAGTTGGCTATTAATATAGGTCGAAGAATAAGGAGGTTTGCAGGCTTGGAGAACAAACTCAATATCAGATTAGAAACAATCTCATACACCAATGTTATTGATTTCTGGAAGAATATGGTTGTGGAAGAAGGAACTGAAGCATTCAAGACAACTGTGAATGTTGAGGAGCTTGTAATCTCCTCTAGTCTACTGAGGGAAGTGTTTGGATTTGAAGAAGTGGTGGATGGTTCAGTCAATCCTGAAGCAATGGGATTGGACAAAATGGCATTTGTTGATCAGATTAAAACAAATGCAGCCACCAAATCCGTTCCAGGCATCAACTGCAAACATATTGGAATGAGTACAGTCTGCTGAGCAAGCTCATTGCAAAGAACATACTGGGACTAGTTGGAAGTATGGATACTCTATCAGGGCCCAAGATAGAGTTGATGATTATCATCTGCAGGAGCATGAAGTTTGATTGGGCTGGTTATTTCATTCATTATATGAAGAAAGTAGCCAAGGAGGAGAAAGTAGGGAAAAGGAAATCAAAGGCCTTACCCTTAGGATTGATGATTCAGACCCTGCTGAATCATTTGGAAGTTCCTGATCTTGAATCTAAGAAGATAAATCAGTCTAGATACAAGAAGGAAATTGATTATGCTATTCCTGGTCTAGATGATGATGAAGAGGTTGCTGAAGAGGCTGCTGATGATGATAATGGTGGAGATGATGGTGATGTTGGTGGTGAGCAGGTTAAGCAATCTAAGAAGAAATCTGTTAAACCTGCTGCACCCAAAAAGGCTGCTGAGAAAAGAAAGGGTAGAGATACAAAGAAAATAACTGAAGGTTCAAAGCCTTCAAAGAAAACAAGAAAGGAAACAACACAGACTGCTGAGTCTGCTGAGGGTCAAGTGGAGGTTACTGACCCTGCTATAGCTGCAAGGAAAACTGTTGTTGAAATTTTGAGAGAACAACAGAAGGAAGCTAGTAGAAAGAGAAAATCTACTGGAAAAGATGATGTTGAACCTCTCTCCAAGAGGATGAAGGAAGTTGCCAAAAAGAAAAAGTATGGCAAAGGAAAAGAACTGAAAAACTTGGAGGCACAGAGAGCCCAAGAAGGGGCATCAGTAGAAGAGGAAGAAGAGGTTGTTGAGGCTGAGCCCTTGACTATAATCAGGCCTGTGGAGATTACTGACTCCTCACCTGAAGAGGGTGTCAAGTCTACTGATGCTGGACATGTTGTTGTTGAGCAATCTGTTGAAGATACACAACAGTCAACTGACCCTGAGCCTGCTGTAGTATCTACTGAGGAACCACAGCAAACCACTGAATCTGAACCTGCTGTGGTAGTTGAAAAGGTAATTGAAGACTTGGTTGAAGACCCTGCAAGTGTGGCAAGAACTCAGGGGGAAGAGCAGTCTGCTGCTGACCCCGCTGATAAGCATGTAAGTCAGGAGGAACCAAGTGTGGTACAGATGGAAGTAGTAGGTACAAATGTACAATCTCGGCAACCTACCGACTTTAGAACGTACGTTGAAGAAACCATGAGCTTACTTGTTGAAGCTTTTGGAGGTCGCAAGGCCGCCGAACACCGCCATTAGGAAGCCATCTATGCCATATGAGAAGGCATCCAGAAAGGACAAAGTAGATCCTAACTTCAAAAAGGTGCAAAACTATTTTAAGTGGAAGTTTGGATTCTACAAGAGACAGAAACCAGCTGTTGATCCAATGAGTGGATTTGAACAATGGGCATTTGAGCAGTTAGGTGTGGACAGCCTGTTGGATTTGATAGACACGAGCATGTTGCAATCCAGGCTGATGGATCTTTTGAATGAAGGAAAGAAAAGTGGGGCTATTATGTTCAGAGATCCAAAGTTCACACCAGATAGTGACTCATCAGATTCTGATGATGATACCCCTATGTTTCCTGGGGAGACCAGTGGAGTGGCTAGAGAAACAACAACTGAAGCCACGGTCAAGAAGTAGCTGAGACTGGTAAGTCTGCTGAGGGCCAACAGACTGAAGAGATGGATGAGGATCTACAGGATCTCACCATGGATGATTTGGAGGCATTGATCAATGAAGGCATTACTCGAGTCTTTGGTAGGTGGCCGATGAACCAAGTACATTCCATGTTGTAGAGCTCTACCGCTGGCGATCTTTGAACGAGTGAGGATTTTGATGGAGAAAAGGTTACTGATCTCACTGAACCTAGTGCCAGCTCAGAAGAATCCATTGAATATCAAGATGGTTTTGACTTTGAGGGCATTCTTACTAAAACTGCCATCATCCTGCACAAAATTGGTCATGCTGAAGGTTTCCAAGTGGATAATGAGGCTACATTCAATCCACAGAGAGCTGAAGAGGAGGTACAGGTTGCTGGAGTACAAACAGCACCTGCACAAAGGTTGGAACAGGAGGTACAGGCTGCTGAGTCTCAAACAGCACCTGGACAAAGGTTGGAACCTGATTTGGGTTTGGAGGAAACCCTTGTTGTTGATGAGGCTGCTGTAGTGGAGCCTACTGGAGGCAAGACCACTGAAGGGAAAGATGGTCAGCAGACTGCTGTTAATGAGGATGAGCAGCTGCTGGACTTTGACTTCAGTGATGAGGAATTTCAGATGCCTGAAGAAGAAGATAGTGATGTTAATTCCCCTAGGGCATTTGTACCTGTTTTTGAGGAACCTGCCATTGATCCTATCCTGGAGGAATATGAAGGACCTAACCCTGCTGGACTGGATAGGAGTTGGGCAATGGTGATAAGCAATCAGAGGCCACAGTACAATGTTGAGGAGCCTGCTGATGAAGCCACTAGTGGAAGGATGACCAGTGAAGTGCCAGTTGAAGTGTTAAATGAGTTAAGGACTGTAAGGCATGATATGCAACAGTTAAGGACACAACTGGACAGACAGGAAGAAAGATTTGAAGAACTGATGAAGATGGTAAATGAAAACAGACAATCAACTGCCACAGTTGCTTCAAACTTCACATCTACTCAAAATGTTGTGAATGATCTGATACTAGATGTGAGGGGCATCAAGGTTGGAAATACTGCAAAAGATAAATTTCTGAAAGATCAACTTATTTCTATCCATCAGAAACTTGACAACCTTGCTGCAACACCTGAACCTACCGAGCTCGCTCGTCGCACAACAACCGCTCGTGTGCTCGATCCCAAACTTACCGAAAGGATCAACAGACTGGAGGAGACCTTGCAATCAAGGATTACTTCAATTGATGCAAGAACTGGAACTACAGAAAATCAATTGAACAGAGTGGTAATATCACAGGAGGGTATTCATGGCCTCATATCCCGTTTTGTTGATGATGTCACTAAGGGGGAAGAGGGCCAATCAGCTGCAGAAAGGAGGCTGCAAGACTCTTTGCAAGGAAAAGATGGGAGGATGAGCTTAATGCTCTCAGGCAACCTGCACCTGGCAGAGTGCAACTTACTGATGATCTCCTTAGACAATACAAGGAAGAATACTATAACAGAAGGAGACCTTATCAGGACATGGGATATCTTGAAGGTCTAAACTCTTTCTTAGCATTGAGATTTTGGGAAGCAAGGGTTAAAGCCTTAAGGGCAAGCAACAGAGGTGGAAGAAGTGGAAGAAGTGGCAGAGGTGATAGGAACTTGCCTATCACAAAAGCAAAGGATTCACTTGAAGAGTTTAAAGAACTGTATATGAAGTTTGGTTTCAGAGTGAATCAGATAAACCTTATCCTGCCTGAAGCTTGGAACTGGTGGAAACAAGTTAATCCCTATATTGATTTTACACTGATTGAAAATGAATGGATGAGGGATATGGTAGAACAGATCAGAGCCTATCAAGAGCAAGCTGAGAAGGCCAGACAAGAAAGAGAAAAGAGACAATAGATCAGCATACTTACATTACTTTATCTTTGCTGTATCTAATTGTAATAGCTTTGAACAAATGATTTTAATGAAAGATGAATACGTGTTCTGTTTTTGTGTTTTATCTTTTTGCTTTGCTGATTAGGTGAGGGTAGTGGCATCATCACCAAAAAGGGGGAAATTGTTGGACTTATTTCTTAGTTTTGATGATGAGTGCCATACTAGCTGTTATAGTGCAAAGGCAAAAAGATGTCTAGATTAAATGTATAGGTTTATTAGAGTTTGATTCATAAATAGGTTTGATCAAACAAGCATCGTAAAGTGGTCGCCGATTGATATCGACAGACCGGTCTAGGTCGATAGGATAGATAGGTCGGTAGACTAGTCGGGAACCCGCCGAAGATTGAAGGCGAAGGCCGAGGGTTCAAACTCGATTCTGAAGGCTAAGGGATCAAACTTAGTAATTAAAGTCAAGGATATGGAATCAGAATTTAGGCAAGTCTGTGATGACCTAAACTGATTACATATACCTTGTGTAGAAGGTCTAAGTTCCATAAGTTTGATGATGTTTGGAACTTGGTTATAATTAAAATGGTGTAATCTAACTTCACAATTAAAAGTTAGATAAAAGGAATCAGCTGCATTATATTTTATACACAGAAATATCATGATCAGCAGACTGATTGAAACTTCAACAGACTGATGAACCTGCTGATATATACCTCGATTAATTCAAGATTATTTTGGAAGATTACATGGATAAGGACAGCCAACTACCTCTGATTTGATCAAACAAATCAGTGGTTAGGATTAAAAGAACGTTGGGATGATTCAGGACTTTATCCAATGGACACAACTCAAAGGGTGGACAGACTGCACTGTCAAAAAGGAATTCTGACAGTGTCAGTCCTATGAATAGTGACAGAATGCAAATCAGATGGGACAAGAACAAGGAACGGTTACATTTGAAATTCAAATACAAGTCACATGCATTCTTGCCTATAAATAGAAGACTTTCAACTCAGAAAAAGATGATGAATTTTGGATAAACTTTAAGAGATAATTCTGAACTTAAAAACACCCTGCTGAACTTACTGAGCATAAAGCTACTGATCCAGTTATTTTCTTCAAGTGCATTCTGTATTCAAGATGCATCAAGACTACACACTTGAAGACTGCAAGCTGCTGATTACATCATCCTAATCAAGTTGCTGCAACTGAATCATTTACTTGATTCAATCTTTATTTCATAAAGAACCTATCGAAGACGATGAAGCATCCGTTGGGTGTGAAAGACTCGTTGTTTGTGGTGGAGCCTGGTGAAGAGGCAATCCTACCCTTCAAGGACCAAAGTGGAAGACTCGGGAGCAAAGCAATCCTACCGTTCCCGAGTTTTCAGTTTGTGAAGCCATAGTTATTGGTGAAGGACAAACAACTTAGGAATCTTTGTAACGCTACATCAAAGATCTCTAGTGAATTTCCTCCAACATCACAGGAGAAGAGTGGACTGACAAGATTGCGCCACCTGGAACCACTATAAAATCTGCCTACTTACTTTCAGCATTTAATTTCTGCACTTAGTTTATCTCACACATCAACCTACTAAATCTAGCAACTGAAATCACACACTTGCACTACTGAGTATCTAATACTTAGTATCATATTTAACAACAAGTATTAAGGCTTAATTTTGATATAATTCCGCTGCACAAATTCAGCAAACTCAACTATCGGTAGGCTATCGTTTATCGGCCAGCTATCGAAGTCTCAATGAGCTCGCCGAAGTTGCGAATTTGTTAACTCCAAAGTTTTAAGTGTTAACTTTATTCACCCCCCCCCCCCCTCTCTAAACTTAACTAAAGCCTTTTCAAGGGACCAACAGATACAGAATTTTATACCTCCTCAGTTTCATCCATATTGGCCATTAAAGCATAATCATCCATGTGTCCAATAAGTGCAGTATCATTAGATTCATTTCCTTTTTCTGATTCAACTTCATATCATGATTCATCATCAACAATCAAGGATTTCTTGCCAGATCTTCTTTGGTGACTCTTGGTCTTCAGTAGGTCTGGACAATCTGGTCTAAAATGTCCAGGTTTCTTGCAGTTGAAGCACAAACCATCAGGTTCCTTCTTTTGTTTCAAATCAGGAAAATCGGGTTTGAAGTGTCATGGTTTCTTGCAATGAAAGCACGAGAAGTCATTATCTTTCTTGGATTCTTCCTTTTTCTTTTCACTTGATTTCTTAGTGAAACTCCTTGAAGTTCCTCTTCCAGATTTCATCATTCTGATTTTATTACTCAGCAGAGCTATTTGCTCTTGCATTTCACCCAGCAGATCATCTTGAACACTTGATGACTCTTCTTTATGTACAGTAGCCAATGCAGTAGTCTTTGGTTCTTCTTTTTCAGTATTAGGAACAAGATCCTTACTGAATTCTTAGGCCTTGAGATCTGAAAACAATTTCAAGGTGTCTTCTTCATGTAGTCTCCTGGACTCTTCCATGGAAGTAACCTTCATTTCCCAAACTTCCTTTGCTTGTAGGGCTTCTAAAATTCTTGTATTGATCTCATCCTTTGTATATACTACATTCAGCAGGGTGAGTTCATCCATTATAGCATTGAATCTTGACTCCATTTGTTTAATGGTTTCATTTGACTTCATTTAGAAGTCTTGGAACTTTCGTTTGGCTACACTGATTTTGTTTTTCTTGATAGCATCAGTGCATTCACAGATTAGTTGCATTCTTTCCCAGAGTTCCTTAGCAGTCTTGCAATCCATCACTTTAATGTACATATTGCTATCTAAGGTTCTGTAAATGATATCAATAGCAATATTGTTGAGGTTTTCTCTTTTTCTATCTTCTACACCCCGCTCTCTCTTTGGCTTTGGTACAATATGAGTTTCACCATCCACGGTTATGGATTTAGTGATTTCCAGTGGTCCAACAATCAACACATCCATCATCTCATCATGTGTTGCAGCTAAATAAGCATGCATACGAAGTTTATACTCAACAAAATGATCTAGAGAGCACATCAACATAGACCTAGCATGCTGGTTGTTATCCATGATGCAAAGCATTGAAAAACAGAAGCTTGACAAAGTTTTCAAAGAATTTTCACAAGCACAACAAGTAGGATTACTTCAAAACAGAAGCACTGCTCTGATACCAAATGTTGGTCCTTTGAAAAGTCCTTGGTTAAGTTTAGAGAGGGGGTAAACTTAACACGTAAAACTTTTGGAGTTGATAAACTCAGCAAGGTCAGTAGTCTGCTGACTATTGATATTCTTGAGTTTGTTGCGGCGGAATATTTCAAATTAAGCCATGTTACGTGTTGTTATAAATATGATACTAAGTATTAGATACTCAGTAGTGTATGTGTGTGATTCAGTTGCTAGTTTCATTAGGTTGATGTGATCAGTATGCTGAGAAGCTAAAATGAAGAAAGTAAAAGCTGTAAAGTAAAGTAGGCAAGATTTATAGTGGTTCCAAGTGGTGTAATCCTGTCACTCTACTCTTCTCCTGTGATGTTGGAGGAAATTCACTAGAGATTCTTGAGGTTGCTGTTACAAAAATCCCTAAATTGTTGACCTTCACCAATGACTATGACTTCACAAACTGAACACTTGAAAAAGGTAAGATTGCTGCTTCAAAGTATTCCCCTGGTCCTTGGAGGGTAGGATTGCCTCTTCACCAGCTCCACCACAACCAACATTTCTTGACACCCAAAAGATGCTTTTCTGTCTTCAGCAAGTTTCTTGTAAAAGAAAGATTGAATCAAGTAAATGATTCAGTTTTCAGCAGCTTGAGGTCTTCAAGTGTGTATACTTGATGTAACTTGATAGCAGGTTACACTTGAAGATATTTCTTGATCAAAAACTTGATAGCGTCATATGGATTATAATGTTGTTCATCATCTTCAAACTGAGTCAGGAGTCCCCTATTTATAGATGTGAAACTTGTGACTTGTGTTTGAAATTCAAATATAGTCGTTTGAGATTTGTCTCCATCTTGACTTGCTTTTTATAACTGTTCATAGTACTGACATTGTCGTCAAATCAGTTTAGACTGTCCACCCTTTGACTTATAACCATTGGATAATCCTCTGAATCTTTCCAACGTTCCTTTTATCTTGACCATTGATTTGTTGACAAAATCAAGGCTTGTAATCCATCATTATCCATTTAATCTTCCAATGTAAACATTGATTAAATGGAGATTTCCATTCAGGAGACACTTGGGGTATATCAGTCTGCTGATGTCCATATATGTCAGCTGATTTAAGTCTGCTGTGTTTTAACAACACTTCAGCTGATTGGTTCTTATCTAATTTTTTATTGTGAAGTTAGAGTACACCATTTTTATTATAACTAAGTTCCAATCACCACTTAACTTTATAGAACTTACACCTTGTACACAAGGTATATGTAATCAGTTTAGGTCTCACAGACTTCCCCAAATTATGATTCCATATCCTTGACTTTAAATAATAAGTTTGATCCCTTAGCCTTCAATAACTGAGTTTGAACCCTCAGCCTTCAACCATCAGCAGGTTCCTAATTAGTCCACTGATATAGATACCCTACTGACCTAGACAGGTCTGCTGATAAAGTCAGCTGACCTCTTTACAGTGCTTGTTTGATCAGACCTATACAAGAGTCAAACTCTAGTAAACCTATACATTTAATCAAGACATCTTTTTGCCTTTTCTCTATAACTGCTAGTCTACACTCATCATTAAAACTTAAAATGTGTCCAACATCAATGACAATAGATGCCATGTGACTTAGTAAATTGTTCGGCTAGGTTGTCGGCTCTCTTCACGGTCTGTCTAGTCAGGTGGTATTCTTTCAATATGCTTTTGACCTCTTGTGACTGTGAAGATCCATTGCTTGAGCTACCTTTAAACTGTTTTCACAATAAAATGATATCGGCTCATCAACACCTGGAATTACTTCCTGATCAGCAATGACCCTTTTAAGCCAAGCCGAAAGCGCAATGTATTCGACTAACAGAATCAAATTGGCAGTGCTGGATTGCTCCAGACTATAGCTCCATCACTATGAAAAAACACTGAGCCTGAGATCAATTAACAATCATCCTTAATCTGATTGTAAGTCAGAATCAATGTAGTCAACAATACTCAGGTATTCACCTAAATATAGACGCATATTACTCCTCGTTCTCCGAAGGTACTTGAGGATGCACTATACTACTACTCATCGTACGAATCAAAGATTCGACTTTAGTTGACTTTTAGTAACCTGACTTTCTCTATCCAAAAGAGAATCTATCACATTTTCTCTTTATCCAAAGACTAAAAGAATTATTCCATGAAGGGTTGGGTAGCAAACCTCTCGTTGAATATTGCATATGAAAATGCATTATCATCTTAAAGCCACAACTTTTTTGCATGAATTCGACCGAATCAAATTCTATGAATATAGTCTACTTTTTTAATTATTGAAGCTTTGGCTCGTCGGTTTTTGACTTCAGATAACACACCCATGTTGCTTACAACTGTTGCAGTGTTACCTTGCATTTACACTAACGTCCACTCTTTACCAATATTGATTCTCTGGTCTACAAAAGACTCATCAATATTCTGGTCAAGCCTACATTTTTAAAAAATGTGACTTTCAATGACCCAGAGGTATGCTTTAATCCACCAATGGATATAAGCATAGGCAGTCAATCTTCCATTGGATTTAAGCTAAAACCCTCCCGATCTGAATGAATTCAAGCTCCTTTGTTCTGTAAGAAAGCTTCAGGGCATCAGCCCTGGTAATTTTCCTGCTTTCCATGGAGTCAAGCAAGGCTGAGTGGTGAGAAATTTTCAGGGCTTCACCCCTTTTAAACTATCTACTTCTCATGGAATTACCCCTAGACCACTTGGCTTTGCCTTGAAAGATAAACTTTCTCATTCATTCATCTCTTCTTCACGTGGATCCAATTACACCCACTGGGCCTGAGACACTCAGGTGGTTCTACAAGATTGTGAACAGAACTGGAGTACCAAAACTCAATTTACAAGTTTATGGCTTTGAACCAACCTCCTTTTATCAGAATCCTATACAGTCCTTTCAAAAAACCATAGGTTATCAATCACCCCCAGCAGACTGTAAAGTCTGCATAATCACAGCGAGTCAATGGATAAACCATACTCCCACTGCATTTGGATGGATTGACATTCTGATCTGGTTCAGTAGTATTTATCAGTGCAATCCCCAACAACCAATGTTGGATGTGGTCTGATTAAATCAGATAGTAACTCCTTGAGCAACTTTACTTCAAGGTCCAAGGTTGTTATTTAAACATCCTTTCAGAAAGGTCATGTGACATACAACCATCACTTTCCGATCTTAAGAGTCTTATAACCAAACTTGACTCATTGTATTAAGATATTTCACGATCAGTCACCATCTGAACATGTATGCAAAATCTCCAGTCCTACCTTCAAGCATCAAGTGCTCAATGCCTATATTTACGGAAGTGAAGTAAACGTAGTTCACTCCTTATCCATAAATTCATAAGCATCTTCTAGGTGGACTTCTCGGTATTACATGATAATGTATACCGTTATTTTGTAACCAATATCTTAATCGAGTTAAGCAGTGTATTGTATCATATCAAGAACAATATAAGGCAATCCACGGGTTTGTCCTTTCAGTGAAATTGTTTCACTCGGAGGTAAGCCGAGCATCAGTGCCAAAAGTATGCTATAGCCTATATCTGAGCATGGAATACTCGTTTCTCTGGTTATGTCAGAGATTCCTCCAAATATTTAGATAAACTAATCAACGTTTCGAGTAGTCGTCAGACATAATGTCTACCACACAAAATCTCCCACTATATTGTATCCTTCATAAGAACCCGAAGGTCAATATGAACAAGTTGTGACACTTCTTCAGCTCTATTACCCTTTCCAAATTGAAAGGTTACTTAGTCATTTTTCCTTTGAGATAGTGTTCTTAGACTGGGAGATAGGAATCACCCTTAGCCAGTCTTCAGATCTTATCTTTCGGATATATGCACTAATTAATAGATGCTAAGGAGTCATTTATCTTAATACGGAAACCATTTGCCTTAATCGTTTTTGACGTGTTACATATACCTTTTCAGCATTACTTAGTGGTTCTGACTCTATCAACCAAAAGTCCGAGTCTCGGAATCATATAAAAATGTCAAATCCACTATCTTTAAGGCAATTATATTATCGATGTGAAAGTGAATCCATTTGTTAAAACAGAAACTAAAGTTCTGCGATATTCAAGGATTAAAATCCGAAATTTCTTTTCTTATATCACTCCCACTATCTTAGCTGAAATAACTGCCCGTGGTCTATTCTTTGTCATGAATGCCCAGCTACCTTTTTCTTACAAAAGAACTTTTAGCTTCTGAGTCAAATTACCCGGTTAAGAAAGTCTCTAAGGATTCATAGGTTGGTGATCCGAAATCACTTTCCTTATCCTTTACTTTCTTTTATTAATATTTCGGTTTAGAATTTAACTTATTTGGTTTAGATGACTTACACTTGTAGACATTTACCTTCCCATTCTTGGTTTTCTTTAAGGGAAATGGACGTGAACTTAGTAGTTCATTTGAGTAGGTACTACTCGTGAACTGTGGGATGCCTAGTGAGATTGATACCAAATAATTCTCGTCATCTTTGAACTAATTTTGTTTTGTCTCTCGCTTATCACGAGTGACAGCAGTGACATACTTATCAAGGTCACTTAAGTTTGTAGACTCAAGAGGAACATCCTCTTCTAAAAAATTAATTTGCATTCTCGATTTATGAGTTCAATGTTCTTGTTACTTTTCCACTTTTACGAAGTCGTTATTAGTCAATATAATATGTTTAGCAGTTTAGATACCTTGAGATGATATGTAGTTGCAAAAATAAATTATGACAAAAATATAAATCAAATCATACACCACAACAAATAAGAAATTTTAGGAATTATAAACGTGATGTCATGCATGCAGTTTATCCTACCATTCCAAGGATTTAATCTCACACCTCAGTGCCGCCGTAGGGTAGGTCAAAGAGGTGACGATTAAATTGAGACAATCTCTCTCAACAATTAACTGAAAGAATCGACATCTCCATTTAATTGTTGATTACCTTCCTTTTTTCAAAGAGGTGACCAAGATATTTCCAAAAATATCCATTTAATTGTGATTACCGTGACCTACTTTTTCGGATGTCAAAGTACGCCCCGAGTATGCCGCCTTAGGGTCGGTCAGTGACCCGACGAGTATCCAAAATCCTATCCTTTCGGAGACCAAGCCATGCATTTTGATAGTGGTGAAGGCCATCCTTAGGGGGCCGAAATCAAAGTGGCACGAGGCGTCACCATTCTCTCACTTGCTTGTGTCAACAGTAGAGGCCGTGGGATCGGTTGTCACCTTCCCTGCTCCCACTCGTTATTTTGAAAATTAGGTAGTCTCTTTAGGATTTTAGAATTTTCCAAAAACAATAGATCATGAATATTTAATTTAATCCTCCCACTAGTTCATCGGTTCCAAATACCGTATAACTAGTGTCACTATATCCACGATCCTCTAATTTTTATGGATTAAGATTCTTTTGTGTAGACATTACACAATTAAAATTCACCAAGAATTTTATAATCCTAATACATTACGACATATGAATTTCTCAATAATTTGAAAACAATAAATCACGAAATTTAAAGCTCCCACTAGTTTATCGGTTCCAAATACCTTCTAACTAGTGACACTATATTCATGACTTTTTCCAATTTATCGATTATTTAGAAAATCTCTTGTGTAGACACTACACAATAAAAATTCACCAAGAATTTTATGATCCTAATTTGTCATGATAGAAGTTTTAGGTTTGTAGAATTTTTTCAATAAACCGGAAAACAATAAATCAAGAAGAACAATCACTAACTTATCGGTTCTAAATACCGTCTAGTAGGTATTTAATTTTTCATGATTTTCTATTTCTTTTTATTATCCAAATTCTAATTTATGTAGACACTACATAACCCAAACCCCGAAGGATTCATAATCCCAAATTAAGTTTATCATGTGAATTTTATATCTCAAAAAAATTCCGTTTCCTTTAATTAATTTATTTTATTTTTAATCTAAATTAATTATCGTGTTCATACATGTCTAATTAACGTCAATATTAATTTTCTACATGTATGCATATGCTAGGAGTGGAATTCATGAATATGATGCATGACATTGTTATATCACATACATAATCACAAAATAAAATAAATGCGAAAAATAAACCACTGAGATGGACAGTTGGTACCCCCATATCTAATCTATGAACTAAATATATAAACCTTAGGTTCAGAAAAGTACTACCCTTCAAAGTACAGCCGCCGCCGCCAAGTATATTAATTTTCTGCTCCGTTCTCTCAACAAAAGTGCTCTAGCCGAGTTGGTCAGGGTGTTGTTCTTCCTTTATGTAGGTCATAGGTTTGATTCCTTTCAACTTCAACCTTTTCCTTTGAAAATTGATTTTTTTGGATACAATTTCATAAAAAAAATGCGTCTGGGAAGGGGGAGTCGAACTCGGCTCTCCAGTCTGAAGAACCTGCGTCTCCACTATTGCGCCGCAGTCATCATTAATTATAAAAGCTTCGTCTTTATATATATTGAACAGAGCCGCCGGGAAATTAAAATACTAATTAATAGGAAATAAAATTACAACAAATAAATTACATAAATTTCTATACCCGGAAAAATATGGGTTTACAATAGATCTAACGGTAAACAAGTACCAACATCAATCCATCTCATCAACCAAAAATTCAACCACGCATATATTTATAAAAAAACATTTAAAAGATGCAATATTTATTCAATTCCACTCCTTATTAATTAATTATGCAATCAAGATCGCAAAATCGCTTCAACATGGCTCCGATACCACATGCTGGATACACAGAAACCCAAATCCGGATCCGATCCATAATTGGATCGTCAGATCTGATTCACAGCACCGATCGAGACGCTCGATCATGCACAACGGAAGCTATGAAGAAATTCTCATGCGATTTTACCACGATATGATCCACATAAATAACTAACGTAACTATAAGAATGTTGAAGATTTACTTAAGCGGAGGGGAAGAAATAGTCGACCAAAGGGGAGAAGCCGCAGTCTTCTGGATTGTATCTCCTAGCGACGACTGGTGGACGTCGATCCTCGCGGTAGAACCTCCTCGAATATGACCAAGAAAAACCCTAGTTTTTCTCCTCTTAATGACTATAAGAAGAAACTAATTTTTCTCTTCTATTTGTGAAAAGTGGTGCAATTATGTGCGTAATATTGTGTTGGGAGGAACTCTCTTTATATAGGTTTTTAACTAGTCAATAGAGTTATCATTTTCACACCACAATTACCTATTTCCATAAGAAAAATATATTTGTCATAAGATAAGAGATAATTCCCAAAAAATCAATCTCTTATCTCTTTTCCATTAATTATCTAACAAATAAATAATTAATTACACATGTGACATAATCTAGGAAAATTTCTTTTCCCAACTTTATCACATAATGGGGCGCCACTTATGTCATCAATTTTAATAGAAAATGTCTTTTCTATTTCACATATTATTTACCAAATAAATAATATTGCATATTCATTAAATAGACCAACTATTTAATTTATTCTCGAGGTTCCATAAAACGAGAAAACACTCGTGTGTTAGGAGCCAACCCGGGGACCATGGACCTATAACCAGTAGCTACAATAAATTAAATAAAATATTTATCGAACAGAATATTTCTACCCAATTCATTAATTCTGGAATTACGCCACCATAAATCCAAAATTGAACTCTATCGATTATAGATATAACTTATTCTCAAAACGTCGAGTCGAGTCGATAAGTGTCCATTGATATAATCATTATATACAGACTAACCCTCTATAGACTATCCGTAATGAAGCGGGATTATTTCCATAAACCTTCTTCAATACCTCTTATCCTTATTTACCGTTAACCCACTAGTGATCAATTAGTTCATAACCAATACGAACTCCGCGGATCGATCAGTTTCTTGGATTAACAAATAAGGGGACTGTCTTTCTACTTCCCGCAGTAAGGAATGGATTCCATATATGTGAGACACACACTTCTCACCCATTCTAGAATAGTGCCAACGTGAAAGTGATTCGGACCACGCCTCTTACCGATCCTTAACGAACACATCAAACCCTATCCTGAAACCATTGGGAGTATGCAATCACTTCAGGATTAAGGTTAATCCATATATGATCATCTAGTGATTTAATGAGATTTCTCAATCACATAATTATATGAGAAACGCAGATTAAATCGATACAGTCCTATATTACTCTCATCATATATAAATGCCCTACTTAGACAACCAATGTCAACGGTCCGGATAAGACGGTCACACCATAAAGTGTTCTGAGTGCATTAATGGTGGTTTAATCAATAGACCCTATACTATGATTAATTTCACCACGGACTAATAATTCAAGTGTATCACCATAAACTTAATCCTCATGTGGGACACACACTAAGTTATATGGCTACATTTGATACGACTTGGGGTTTTCAGTAGTGTATTAAATATAAGCACAAAGTAAATAATAAGATGAAATAAAATCTGTCATTTATTAATTATAAAAACAATTACATAAATTGTCTTTCGGGCGCTACTTCCAACACTTACACCATTACATAAATAACAGCAAATCTATCTAGAATCTAGTGGATAAGCTACACCCCAAATTACACACTCAACCAAAACTTATCACAAATTACAGAACAGTCCTTATACTTTGACAGAAATGAATAGTAGTAATTTGTATGAAGAGGGTATAGTAGTAAGCGAATAATCATAACAAAAGTATCTAAGTGAACAGAATATAAAATGGGTCATTAATGCCTGTAGCTCGTTTCAGCTTGCGCCAACTCCACTCCTTTCCTATGGATCATCACCGTATAGAAGCTCCTAGCCACCTCTACATCCCCTTTGATTTCCATTGAACCCTCCATGGTAGGAAACTTCAGGCTGATGTGGGCCGGCGAAATCACATCTCGGAGTTTAATTAGCGCTGGTCTGCCCACGATGATGTTATAAGATGATGGAGCCTTTACCACCTCATAGTTCAGCATTAACATCTCGCTCCTTGGTTCTTTGCCAAATGTCGTAGCCAGATTTATCATTCCTAAGGGATGAACTGGAGGTCCCGCAAATCCGAACAACGGTGCCGAGACATGTGTTAACTCCGATTCATTCAGTTTCATCGACAGGAAGGCAAAATGATATAAAACATTAACAGCGCTTCTAGTATCGATGTATATACGCTTCACAAGATTCTTGTGGACTACATCTTCAATAACTAGACCCTCATTGTTAGTTATCATGAGGAGTGGGTCCTTAGGACCATAGATCACAGATTTTCCGATCTGCCCAGTTAAGCCTTTCAAACTGACGCTGGGACCACCCACAATAGTATTGTTAGTATTGATCGGCGTGGTTGTCTATCTTCCGATCAGCGTCAGGAGTCCTATCTCTTCTCCTCCAGGGCTCCTCTTGCCTATCCCAATCTTACCGGTATGTCCTGCGTCTGATAAGTCCCTTCTTACTATGGAGTCTTTCCATGGTGTTTCTTGCTGATTGATCTGTTTTGTGTATGGCATGCTGTACTTGCTGCTTCAGCCCAAAACCTCTTTGGTAAGCATGCTTCTGCAATCATTGTTCTGACTGCTTCTTTAAGAGTTCTGTTTCTTCTTTCTGCTACACAATTTGGTTGTGGAGTTCCTGCTGCAGATAATTGATGTAGTACTCCATTTTCTTCACAATAGGTTCTAATAATTTCATTAAGAAATTCAATTCCTCTATCTGATCTGATCTTGATAATTTTTAGTTCTTTCTCATTTTGGAATCTTCTCAGTAAATCTGGCAGCTTTTTGAGTGTCTCTTTCTTCTTGTTCATGAAAACGGTCCAGGTGTATTTTGAAAAGCCATCCACCACTACTAGGGTGTATTTCTTCCCACTTGCACTTACTGGTGTGACTGGTCCAAACAGGTCCATATGTAACAGATGTAGAATTCTTGTTGTTGATTGATAGGGCTTTGACTTGAATGAACTTTTGATTTGTTTCCCTTTCTGACATGCATCACATAGACTTTCTTTCTTGAATGTGATTTTACGGCAGTGTGCCTTCAACTAACTTGTTCTTTGATAATGTGTTGATGGTTTTGAAATTCAGGTGATTTAATCTTCTATGCCGATCCATCTAGTTGATTGTTTGTTTTTGACAAACAAACATGTTTCTCGCTTTGGTCGTTTTCCAATCCACCACATACATGTTATCTTTTCTTCTTCCCGCAAGTACTACCGTGTTGGTTTGGTTGTGAATGACTTTGCATCCTTCCTTGTTGAAGTGCACATTGTAGCCTTTGTCACAGAATTGACTGATGCTCATCAGATTGAAGTTAAGTCCCTTAACATATGCTACATTTTGAATCTTCAAATTGTTCTTGATTATTGTGCCTTCCCTCTTAATCTTGTTAGGGTTTTCTTTGCCTCCAAATGTGACTTTGGGTCCATCAAAAGCTTTGAAGTCAGTGAGCCATCTCTTGTTTCCTGTCATATGTCTGAAACATCCACTGTCTATGTACCAGACATCCTACAAAACAAATTAATTAAATTTAGGTACCCAACACTGTTTGTGTCCATACCTGTTAGTAGTCATGCCTCCCATACCAAGTGTATATCCAAATGATCTTCTTTTTGGATAATTAAAGTCATCAACTTCATATGTATAAGGCATGGCAGAATAGCTTCTAGTATTTTTACTGAAGATATTCTGATACTTTTCTCTACTTTTTGGTGCATTTGCATCCTTCTTCACTTTCCAATATGCAGTGGGAAACCTATGTTGATTCATGTGTCTAGGGACATATCTAGATTGATTTTTCTTAAACACATGATGCATATCATTCAATGGTTTCTTCCTGTATTTTGGAGGTGCAACATTTCAATCATCCTCTGAAGGATAAAGTCTTCCTTTGCCTTTAAAAAGGTTTTTGTTTTTGGTTGACTGGAATGAGGATTTAGTCTGTTGTTTCACTACACTAGTTTTGACTTCACCGGTGCAGGATGATTGGTTGGAACTATGGTCTGTCCCTTTCTAAATTTTGGTCCATTGTTGGTCCTGAATTTGGAATTGTGTTGACCATTGTTTCTACTTTCATCCTGACTGTTGTAGCCAAGACCAGATCTGGATCCATACCTTTTTGAGGGTTTGTAAGCCGGTGCATTTAATGGTGCAGTGATTATCTTAACTGGTAGGGAGATTTTCTTAACTAATCTGTCAATAACAGATGTATGATCATCTGCTGTTTGTTGATCATTTAAGTATGTCTCCTTACTAGTTAGTTCAGCTTTTTCTTTATCCAGTTCTTTCTTTAATCTTTTATTTTCCTTTCTTAGATCCTTGCATTCCTTTTCCAGAATTTCATGATTCATTTCAATTTCATCAAATTTAGTCATGAGATTTTGGACTAGGTCTGCTGTATCTAATGGGAGAACAGAAGATTGTGCAGTGTTAGATGTGGATGCATTAGATGAAGAGTAAGAGCTGGATGTTACCTCAGTTTCATCAGATTCTTTGGTCATTAGACATAGACTTGTTTTCTCAGTGTCTTAGCTGTCACATTCATCTTCATCTAATTCTTTGGTCATGAGACATAGACATGCTTCTTCATTGTCTGAGCTGTCTTCTTCATCACTATCATCTGAGTCATTATCAGATGATTCTTCATTCTTTTCACTGCTGGATTCAGCCTTGAGTGCCTTCTTGCTTTTCCTCTTTTCAGATGTTTTGTACTTCTTCTTTTCATCATCTTTATTATTTTCTTCAGGACAGTTAGCCTTGAAGTGACCTTTCTTATTGCAGTTGAAGCATCTGTATTCATCATCTTTCTTCTTCATGTCTTTGTTTGACCTCTTGTTTGATGATGAGTTTCCTTTGAATGGCTTCTTTTTGCTAAACCTGTCAAAACGTTTAACTAATAAAGCTACATGTTCTTTGAGTTCTTGTGTCTCTTTGCTGATGCAATCGGAAAAGTTACTTTGCTGTGGTGCTATCAGTGCACTGGTTCTTTGTGTCTCTGCTGGAGCACCGTCTTCACCGTTCAATTCGAATTCATGAGCTTTTAGTTGGGACATCAGGGTCAGAGTGTCAGTGTTTGCAAGATTTGTAGTTCCTCTGATTACTGATGTTATGATCTTCCATCTTTTAGGTAAGCCTCTCAAGATCTTCAAGCACACTTCTTTCTGAGGGTATGTGTGTCCAAGCTATTGCAGTTCATTGTTTATGCTTGAGAATCTATTATCAATTTGATCAATGGATTCACCAGCCTTCATTTTGAAGTTCTCAAATTTCTGTTTTGCAACAGATAATTTGTTTTCTTTAACTGCTTCAGATCCTTCATTTATCAATGCTAGCTTGTCCCACATCTCCTTTCTTTGTCTTGCAATCTTTGATTCTCATGAACATGTTGCTATCTAGGGTCTTCAAAATCATATCTTTTGCAACAAAGTCTAGATTTGCTCTTCTCCGTCATCCTTGGTCCAATCCTTCTTAGGTTTGTCCACCTCTTTTGCTTGATCTACTCCTGTGGATATCACAGTCATGATCATGATTGGGCCTTCATTGATTACATCCAGCATCTCCTCATGAGTTGTTGCAAGATGGGACAACATTCTTATTTTATATTCATCAAAATTGTTAACATTAAAAACTGGTACTTTTGACATAAAGTTTGATGAATCCATAAGTACAAATAGAAGATATATATATGTGTATATCTATAAAGCATAGATTTGAAAACTACTTTGAAAATATGTGATCTCCTTGTTACCAGAAATTAGATCTGAATAGGTTCTGATATAGGAACACTGCTCCGATACCAATTGTTGGTCCCAGAGAAGGGTAAAACTATAGTCAGGGGGGGTGAATGACTATAGTGGAGTTTCAAAAAAATTTCTTATTTTTAAAAGCTTTTGGGCAGGGGATAAGTCCCTTCTTACTATGTTATTTCAAAGCAGTTTAGACAATCACATATATAAGTTATGATATATGCAACTTAAATGAGTGTGGTAAAGTAAATTGCAGAAAGTAAGTTGACACAAGGCTTATAGTGGTTCAGGGTGGTGTAATCCCTTAATCCACTCTTCTCCTGTGATGATTGGAGGAATTCACTATTTTTTTCACAGATACAATAGTAAGATTGTCCTTGACTTCCCAAGCTTCACAATCTACAAGACTATCACTCCTTGACTGCAACAGCTTCAGTGATTCAGTCTCTTTCACTGCACCTTGAGATCAAATACTTCAGCAGCTATCACAAACACAACTCCTTTTCAGATGGCTTCTGATTCAGTTGCTTCAGTTTGTTGTGAATGAGATTCACAAACTTGCTTGATCAATCTCAGTGCTAAATATGAAATTGTAGTTCTGATGTCTGAGTTGATCTCTAGATAAATCCTTGTAAGTTTAGAGAGAAGACTTTTCAAATTGACAGAGTTTATGCTTGGTTTTTCCTTTTTTGAATTATATTTTTCTTTGTCTGTCAATGCCTTCTATTTATAGCCTTGAATATCCTTAATTTGAAATTCCGTCCGTTGGCTATATTAATGAGGGAATAATCCTTGATTTTATTCTTGATTCCCCCTTAATTATATTCTCCTTGATTTCAGTGATCGGATTTTTCTTCAAACGTTTGGCCGAAAATCCGTCCTTGATTGATCCTCTATTGATTGTGCATTTAATGCATGATCCTCTGAATCTTCATCATATTTCAAATCTGATTTGGTAAGGTTTACTTTTCCGTTCCCTGAACGGTTGAGTGGTCCATCTGACTTTGCCGTTTAGATCTTTCTTCACTGTTTTGTCTTCACTTAGCCGAAAGTCAGTTTAATCTGCCGATTCACTGTTTCCTTCATCACTTCAGTTTAAGGAGAATCTTTGTACTTCACTGATCCTTGATTGGGGTGAGATCAGTGTACACCATATTTAAACAGTGAGTTCCATCACTTGAAACATAACTTAGACTTATCCAAGGTCATCACAGACTTCCTTGGTTATAAGTTAGACCATTAAGTCTTCATTGCTTCTCTGCTGGTGCTTGGCTGGCTTCACTCTGCCGAATGTCTGTTTTACTTTGCCGTCCTACCAACTAGTACAATACTTGTCTGACATTAACTTATACAACATGTTAGACTCTAAGTAAAGACTTATACAGAGAATTCTAACTTATTTCAGGCTTGCTATAACAGCTAGTATAGCCATCATCAAAACATAATAAAGTGTTCCTAAAAGATTCCTTTTCATTGGTGGTAGGAAGACTTCTTCCACCTCTGTCACCTCTTCCACATCTATGTGCATATCTTAAAGCTTTAACCCTTGCTTTCCAAAACTTGAGTCCCAGAAAAGAATTTAGTCCCTCATGGAAACCCTTGTCATGGTAAGGTCTTCTCTTGTTGTTGTACAACTTTTTATATTCTCTGAGAAGATCATCAGTAAGTGGAAGTCGGCCAGGTGCAGGTTCTCTAAAAGCATTGGTGTCAGCTTCCTATCTCTTCTTAGCAAAAATCCTAGCAGACTCTTTTGCTATTGCTGTTTGGCTCTCTTCCCCCTTATTGACATCATCAACAAAATGGGACAGCAGGCCATGAACCCTCTCATGTGTGATCACCAGATTGTTCAGTGGACCCTCCATAATTTCTATTCTAGTGTCAACTGATGTGCTTTTTTCTTGCATTGTTTGCTCCAGTAGATTGATCCTCTCAGTAAACTTAGGATCCAATCCAGCAAGGTTAAGTGTTCCAGCAGGCTCAGCCACAGCAGGCTTAGGTGCATCAACAAGCTTGTCAAGTTTCTGGTGAATAGATTCAAATTGGTCTTTCAGAAACTTGTCCTTTAGTGTTTTTCCTTGTTTAATCCCTCTCACATCTTTGGCAAGGTCAGCAAGAGCATACTGAGTAGAAGTAATATTGGAGGCAACTGTTTATGTAGTCCTCCCTTTATTTTCCACCAGATTCATCAAATCTTCAAACCACTGCTCTTGCCTATCAAGTTGAGTTCTTAACCTTGTTATGTCATTTCTGACAGTCCTCAACTCATCCAAAATCTCTGCTGGTACCCCACCAGCCATTCCTCCAGCCATATGTCCAGCAGCTTCATCAGAAGGCTCCTCTACATTATATTGTACCTTTTGTCTGCTGACAACCATGGCCCAGCTCATATCCCTTCCAGCAGGGTTAGGTCCTTGGAATTCCTCTAGAATTGGATCTAGGGCAGGTTCTTCAAAAATAGGTACAAATGCCTGTTGAGGTTCAGCATCTATTGGTTCTTCCTCAGGCACTTGAAATTCCTCATCACTGTAATCATAGTCTAGCAGCTGTTCATCCTCATCAACAACAACAGTCTGCTGACTACCTTTACCCATAGTGATCTTTCCTCCAGCAGGCTCTACTACAACAACCTGTTCTTCAACAACAGCAGGGGTTTCCTCCAAACCCATAGATAGTTCCAACCTATGTCCAGGTGCTGTTTGTACCTCAGCAGCCTGTACCTCATGTTTCAACCTTTGTTCAGGTGCTGTCTGATACTCAGCAGTTTGAACCTCCTCAACAATCAATGGTGATCCTTCAAATCCCATCACCATATCCAATCTCTGTGCTACCACTGTTTGTTCCTCAGTGATCAGCACTCTCTGTACAAGAATTGCAAGGAATTCAGCCATATTATCTCTTTGATATTCCCTAACATCAGCAATCCTTTGTAGAAAATTCGCAGTTTTGGATAGAGTGTCCCGAGTGTCAATCCATTCTTGATATTGACTTGAATTTTCAGAACTGACATCAGGCTCACTATGTTCAGTAACCCTTTCTTCATCCAAATCTTCATTCTGTTGGTTGTCAAGATATTCAACAGATTCAACAACAAATGAAGCATCAGACACACCAACCAGCCTATTTGCACCAATATGTATACCCTAATTGATTTGTGCCTCTAGATCATCCATGGAAAGATCCTCCAGATCTTCTTCCATTTGACTAGTCTTGTAATACCCTACTCCCGACCCCTAGGTCCACTGGGGTCATTCAAGGAGGGGTTGCGAAGCTCTCGCCGCGACTTCAATACTAAGACTAGAAATCCCAAGATAATCATCTAAAACCACAATTTAACATAATAAATCCACAAGTTATTTTACATCAATTCAATAAATATCTTCATTACATTATTACAACACATAAAAATTACAATAGCTCTCAAAATTATATGAAGTACCATCCAAAACATTAATTTCTTTTATCTTCGAATCTCGATCAAACATCCCCTACAATTTCTCTTTTTCCTTGATCAAGACCTGTACATATATTTGTAAAAGAAAAAAAAACAAAAGAGACAAAGAAACAAGGAAGCGAGGCGTCGACAAAAAATTTGGTATGAGCCACGTGTGCAAGTGTTATATATATATATATATATATATATATATATATATATATATATATATATATATATATATATATATATATATATATATAATATCTTGATCAACTTTTACAAATAACAGCGGAAGTCTTTTATTAGTTGATAGAACAAATGAAAAGTACAAATTTCAATATTGAAGTGCACAAGCATTAAGAAAAAACATGTCGAGTTTATTTTACAAGCATCAGCTTTGGCCGAGCCGATGAGTCAAGTACCGCCCTAACACCATTTTTACCCGGGGATTTCAACCGCACTCCACGAGAACTAGCCATGCTCGACAACTCCGGCCGATTGTCGGGGAAAAGAATCAACCTTCACCGTGTAAACCTCCTACACGGCTCCGCCCAACCCCGTCCATGCCCTAGGACCCACGCACCAACCGTCGCCCTTGCTTTCCCGGCCGTAGCATGAATCTTCGGGGAAAAGGTACCGTCCCCACTCTTACGAGTGAGCACTCTAGCTACATCGTCGGAAAGACTTCGAGTCAAGAGGCCCCGAGACCGGTGACTAGCCGTTCTCCAAGAGCAGTAACTCTAATCCCCCTAGCCACCAGAGCTTTGACACTTTCGTGTCACGAGCGAGCGAGCGAGCGAGTAAGTATTATCCATCAATTCCAAGTATATCAGTTTTTATAGTTACAAGATTGTGCACTAGCTCAAAACGGTTAATGTTTTATTTAAGACATCTTTCGAAACGACTTCCGAGTTTAAAACATCATTTTAATATAAGTAAAATACTTGAAAATAATTAAAAAAAACACACTTTGCTTTATATCAAAATAAAAGACTCACATTTGATCATTTGAAGGCTTATAATGTTTGGGTAAAACAAAAAATCCAATCGCACAGGTACTCCGACGGCGACTACGTAAGCTTAAAACACAGTCCTATAAATCCAAAGCATCATTTATCTTCTCTTTATTGCTCTGCTCCCTCTAAATTCCATCCATTGCAGAATGACCCATTCCCTGTATCATATATCTTTAATTTCTATTTTGAACAATGCATCCTCCACGTAAATCACCCACCTAAAACTTCCATTATTACATCTCCTTTCTTTTGGTTATTAAAACATCACACCCTAAATTACAGTATTAAAGAGAAAGAAAGATAACAGCTGGGAAAAATAGAAAATAAAGAATGAGGTAATGTGGCACAGATGGTTGTATGTCGATGGTGGTCTCGACTTTGAATTGTTTCATTTTTGTAGCTTTGATAATAGTGAGTTTGTCGAAGAAGATGATGAAAACGGGTTTATCGATGAAGGTGACTGAGATATATATTCATGATCTCAGCTTGTGATATGGTTGTAATGGCTTCCGGCGTCTCCGCAGATGGTCGGCCATGGCATTTTCCGGTGGCTACGAATGCATGAAAAGATGGTGAAGCTGGCTTCACAGATACAATAGATAACAAATTTTATTGATTGTTATGGGAATGACGCTCCTGTTCCATACATATATCTATATATATATATACTCAGTGAAGGAAAGTAAATATGACTGTTAAAGATAGGCTTAAACATAAATAACTCCCATCCTATACTATAATAATGCTGTAGGTTACCAAAACGTTTCACTTAATGTCTTTAGTTGTTTTTATAAAGCTATTGTAAACGTAAATTTGTTATTAATTGACAAAATCATTAAAAGAATAATATTGATGATTTCTCTCTCATTTATCTTCCTATAGTGCTGACACTAGACTATAATAATAATAATAATAATAATAATAATAATAATATCACTTTTAGTATAAAATAATAATGTCACAACAAAATCAATTTTACGTTTGAAAATACTCCAAACTTTACGCAGCTTAATCAATAGTATAAACATATAACATATCACTAGATCTTATTAATTGTAAATAAAAAGAATAAATAAATAAATTATCTATATAGTTATTTTGAAACGACTATAAAGTCCTTTATAAACAATATGACGAAAATCGGGGTGTTACAATTCTCCCCTTAAAAAGAAGTTCGTCCTCGAACTTCCCTCTTCTTATCTCTTTTGTGATATTCTTATACTCCTAACCATTAGCATACTTATATCTATACTATATTCCATGCTTGAAAGATAACCCCAATTAACAACAATGACCTTTATGTTATGTAACCCAAAATTCCCTATGAGATCCTATGAATAAAATAAACTAGTGTTTCACACTTCTGTGTCGTATCAATTGACATTAAAGAGAAAAAATGATGGTTTGATGAGAAATGATTTTCTTTCTTTTGACAACAAATATGAATAAATAACATCAAGTCTTGAGAAAAACCATAGTATTCAAATATTTTAATAAATAGTGTAAAATAAACTTGAACGTACGTATGATATATTGATCCACTCACATAAAAGAATTCGAAAATCATGTTTGAAATAATCCAATGGACGTATAAACCACAATTCTTTCAAAATGATAAAACCCCTTTGAATAAAATAATTTTTCGCAATCCACAAGAATAATGTAGTAAATGAAAATTTTACGCAAGTTTAAATCAAAGATTTATTAAGTAGCTGAATCACATTACTCTGCAAGTAATTGTATAAAATGCTTTAATCACCTATTAGTAAAATTTATTTAAAAGATCTTTATAATTTCAATACATGAAAACCACATTTAAAACAACTGTATTGTAGAGAACTTGATAAGGTTCTGATCCGTAACGGGAATGACTCAATAATTTAACAATACAATAACATATTATTTATAGGAATGCACAAAAACATTGCTTTATTTTATAAAATATATTATAGAAATTTAAAATACATTTGTTGCTAGAACATTTTTTTTAAAAATCATAAATACGTGTGAAACACTTGTGTCGTAAACACATATCAAAATACTAAAACTTAATATGGACATAGTCTAAATGTCACAACTTATGCGCTAAGAAATTCACATCTTATTGTCTTTCTAGTTCCTCTTGATCAATGCCTAGTTGATCTTAACATATTCTATGAATCATTTCCTAAGTCGATTCATCCTCTTAGCTAGCTAGACTAGATCCTTTAATCTTACTAGTCCCAAAATATATCTTCTTGTAGAACTCCTAAGAAGGGGTTCTATCAACTAATAAAAGACTTCTAGGAGGGGTTGCGAAGCTCTCGCCGCGACTTCATTAACAAAACTATATTTCCAAATTAATTCACTAAAATCCACAAAATAATTACTAAAACCACAAATGATTGTTCAATACATCAATAATTATTTTCCATTACAATATTACAAAAAAATTACTAACTATTTCCACATGCAATTACAATAGCCCTTCAACAAAAAACGAGGTACCATCCAAGACATTATTTATTTTTCCTCAAATCTCGATCAGTATCAACACTTATATTCTGCACTCCCCCATAGAACAACGACCTGTATATATTTATTTATAAAAGGAAAAAAAAAAAACAAAACAAAAAAAAACAAAGGAAACGAGGCGCGCAAAGGGGTACCAGTATGAGCGCGCGTGTGCAAGTGTTATATATGTAATAATAATATTAATACATATAAAAAAAAAAACATCTTGAGTTTATTATTTGAAAAAAACAGTGGAAATCTGTATTACTAGAACAAATGGAAAGAACAATTGTTAATATTGAAGTGCACGAGCATTAAGAAATCTTGTCGGGTTCATTTACGAGCACCAGCTTTGGCCGAGCCGATGAGTCAAGTACCGCCCTAACACCATTTTTACCCAGGGATTTCAACCGCACTTCACGAGAACTAGCCATGCCTGACAACTCCGGCCGATTGTCAGGGAAAAGAATCAACTTTCACCGTGCAAACCTCCTACACGGCTCCAGCCAACCCTGTCCATGCCCTAGGACCCACGCACCAACCGTCAGCCCTTGCTTTCCCGGCTGTAGCATGAATCTTCGGGGAAAAGGTACCGTCCCCACTCTTACGAGCGAGCACTCTAGCTACTGTCGGAAAGACTTCGAGTCAAGAGGCCCCGAGACCGGTGACTAGCCGTTTTCCTAGAGCAGTAACTCTAATCCCCCTAGCCACCAGAGCTTTGACACTTTCGTGTCACGAGCGAGCGAGCGAGCAAGTATTATCCGTCAATTCCAAGTATATCAGTTTTTTTATAGTTACAAGATTGTGCACTAGCTCAAAACGGTTAATGTTTTATTGTTTTTAAGACATCATTCGAAACGACTTCCGAGTTTAAAACATCATTTTAAAATAAGTAAAATACTTGAAAATAATTAAAAGACACACTTTAACTTTATATCAAAATAAAAGACTCACATTTGATCATTTGAAGGCTTATAATGTTTGGGTAAAACAAAAAATCCAATCGCACAGGTACTCCGACGGCGACTACGTAAGCTTAAAACACAGTCCTATAAATCCAAAGCATCATTTATCTTCTCTTTATTGCTCTGCTCCCTCTAAATTCCATCCATTGCAGAATGACCCATTCCCTGTATCATATATCTTTAATTTCTATTTTGAACAATGCATCCTCCACGTAAATCACCCACCTAAAACTTCCATTATTACATCTCCTTTCTTTTGGTTATTAAAACATCACACCCTAAATTACAGTATTAAAGAGAAAGAAAGATAACAGCTGGGAAAAATAGAAAATAAAGAATGAGGTAATGTGGCACAGATGGTTGTATGTCGATGGTGGTCTCGACTTTGAATTGTTTCATTTTTGTAGCTTTGATAATAGTGAGTTTGTCGAAGAAGATGATGAAAACGGGTTTATCGATGAAGGTGACTGAGATATATATTCATGATCTCAGCTTGTGATATGGTTGTAATGGCTTCCGGCGTCTCCGCAGATGGTCGGCCATGGCATTTTCCGGTGGCTACGAATGCATGAAAAGATGGTGAAGCTGGCTTCACAGATACAATAGATAACAAATTTTATTGATTGTTATGGGAATGACGCTCCTGTTCCATACATATATCTATATATATATATACTCAGTGAAGGAAAGTAAATATGATAGGCTTAAACATAAATAACTCCCATCCTATACTATAATAATGCTGTAGGTTACCAAAACGTTTCACTTAATGTCTTTAGTTGTTTTTATAAAGCTATTGTAAACGTAAATTTGTTATTAATTGACAAAATCATTAAAAGAATAATATTGATGATTTCTCTCTCATTTATCTTCCTATAGTGCTGACACTAGACTATAATAATAATAATAATAATAATAATAATAATAATATCACTTTTAGTATAAAATAATAATGTCACAACAAAATCAATTTTACGTTTGAAAATACTCCAAACTTTACGCAGCTTAATCAATAGTATAAACATATAACATATCACTAGATCTTATTAATTGTAAATAAAAAGAATAAATAAATAAATTATCTATATAGTTATTTTGAAATGACTATAAAGTCCTTTATAAACAATATGACGAAAATCGGGGTGTTACAATTCTCCCCCCCTTAAAAAGAAGTTCGTCCTCGAACTTCCCTCTTCTTATCTCTTTTGTGATATTCTTATACTCCTAACCATTAGCATACTTATATCTATACTATATTCCATGCTTGAAAGATAACCTCAAACAACAACCATGACCTTTACATTACGTAACCCAAAATTTCCTATAAGATCCAATGAATAAAATAAACTAGTGTTTCACACTTCTGTGTCTGTATCAATTGACATTAAAGAGAAAAAATGATGGTTTGATGAGAAATGATTTTCTTTCTTTTGACAACAAATATGATAAATAACATCAAGTCTTGAGAAAAACCATAGTATTCAAATATTTTAATAAATAGTGTAAAATAAACTTGAACGTATGATATATTGATCCACTCACATATATAAAAGAATTCGAAAATCATGTTTGAAATAATCCAATGGACGTATAAACCACAATTCTTTCAATAGGAAAAGGTCATAGAGGACAAGTTTACATCTTATTTATGTAAAAAGGACAAAATAATAATGCAATGGTTGTGAAGGACAAAAAATAATATATATCCAAAAATACCCTTTTTAATTATAACTAGCCTCATTCCTCCATTATCCCAAAATGTAGAAACCCTAGCCTCCATCCTCTGAAACGTTTTCCCCTCTCCTCTTCAGCTTCCTCCGCAGCCGCCACCGCCACCGCCTTCAACGTCTCCGGCTTAATTCGAGGATTCAAACTCAATTGATCCTGCTATATACATTCCTCGGAGAAACGATCGGATTCACGTTATTCGAGGATTCAAACTCAAAACGTCTCCGGCTTAATTCGAGGATACAAACGCAGAAAGAGAATCCGCCTTCCTCCTCCGCTTGTTTTCAAATGCAAAAAAAAACGCAGAGAAAAACACCGAAGAAGCTTCGAGGATTCAAACTCAAAACTCAATTGATCCGCCTTCTTTTCAAACGCAAAAAAAACGCGAAAGAGAATTTTTTGGAAGCAATTTTTTTTCGGTTTTGGAAGCAATTTTTTTAGGTTTTGCCTTTGCATTTCAATGCATTTTTGCAATTTTTTTTAGGTTTTGCTGCATTTCGGTTTTGATCAATTGTTGTTGTATGAATCCTACTGTCTTTATTTTTGTTCTTGAAGAATTGTTGTTGAAGAATTATCAATTGTTTGTTTTTGAGGAATTATCAATGCCTTTTTTGTAATGTTACTACATTTTTGTATGAATGTGCACGATCTTAAGGTACACAAATCCTCTATTGGGGTTCCCCTTTCCAAGTAGGGTATAGAAAGAGTAACGTTTTGGCATTTTTCTATGAATGTGCACGATCTTAAGGTACACAAATCCCCTATTGGGGTTCCTCTTCCCAAGTAGGGTATAGAAAGCAATGGAAACACCCTCAAACATAGTAACACATAATGTAGTAACTCGTAGTAACACCAACACGTAGTAACACCAGCACGGCTTTAATGTGAAAAGAAAAAAAAAATATTATCATTAAGGGTATTTTTGTACATCTCTTTTTTTTTTGTCCTTCTCAACCAAATATTATTTTTTTTGTCCTATTCTTCATTTAAGATGTAAAGTTGTCCTTTAGGACCACCACCCGTTCTTTCAAAATGATAAAACCCCTTTGAATAAAATAATTTTTCGCAATCCACAAGAATAATGTAGTAAATGAAAATTTAACGCAAGTTTAAATCAAAGATTTATTAAGTAGCTGAATCACATTACTCTGCAAGTAATTGTATAAAATGCTTTAATCACCTATTAGTAAAATTTATTTAAAAGATCTTTATAATTTCAATACATGAAAACCACATTTAAAACAACTGTATTGTAGAGAACTTGATAAGGTTCTGATCCGTAACGGGAATGACTCAATAATTTAACAATACAATAACATATTATTTATAGGAATGCACACAAACATTGCTTTATTTTATAAAATATATTATAGAAATTTAAAATACATTTGTTGCTAGAACATTTTTTTAAAAATCATAAATACGTGTGAAACACTTGTGTCGTAAACACATATCAAAATACTAAAACTTAATATGGACATAGTCTAAATGTCACAACTTATGCGCTAAGAAATTCACATCTTATTGTCTTTCTAGTTCCTCTTGATCAATGCCTAGTTGATCTTAACATATTCTATGAATCATTTCCTAAGTCGATTCATCCTCTTAGCTAGCTAGACTAGATCCTTTAATCTTACTAGTCCCAAAATATATCTTCTTGTAGAACTCCTAAGAAGCATAAACCTTGCTCTGATACCACCTGTAATACCCTACTCCCGACCCCTAGGTCCACTGGGGTCATTCTAGGAGGGGTTGCGAAGCTCTCGCCGCGACTTCATTAACAAAACTATATTTCCAAATTAATTCACTAAAATCCACAAAATAATTACTAAAACCACAAATGATTGTTCAATACATCAATAATTATTTTCCATTACAATATTACAAAAAAATTACTAACTATTTCCACATGCAATTACAATAGCCCTTCAACAAAAAACGAGGTACCATCCAAGACATTATTTATTTTTCCTCAAATCTCGATCAGTATCAACACTTATATTCTGCACTCCCCCATAGAACAACGACCTGTATATATTTATTTATAAAAGGAAAAAAAAAAAAACAAAACAAAAAAAAACAAAGGAAACGAGGCGTCAGCAAAGGGCTGGTATGAGCCGCGTGTGCAAGTGTTATATATGTAATAATAATATTAATACATATATAAAAAAAACATCTTGAGTTTATTATTTGAAAAAAACAGTGGAAATCTGTATTACTAGAACAAATGGAAAGAACAATTGTTAATATTGAAGTGCACGAGCATTAAGAAATCTTGTCGGGTTCATTTACGAGCACCAGCTTTGGCCGAGTGTTTAGGGTGATTTTACATGATTTATAACGTTATATTTTATAACGATTTCCTCCATATTCGTATAATTTGCATAGAAATTAAGGGTTTAATCGAATTATTGAGCAAATGAGTTTTAAAAGTGTTTAAGTGCAAATTTGTGTTGTTTATGTGGTTTCATTGATAAAAATCTTTGAATATGAGATGTTACATTTTGCACGATGTTATCATGAATGTAGGTACGCTTGCATGTTAAATGAGGAGCTTAAACGAAGATCGGATGAAGGTTAAGAAGAAAGCTCGATTCGAATGAAGAAAGCTCGATTCGATTCGGCCCAAACTTGGTGACCAAGGTTTGCAAAATATCACATGTAACAATATGTTTTGAGGTCTAAACGATGGATTTTGAAGAAGATGCCACGAGCTAACGAGTTTAACGGATCATTTTTCCTACGAGCTTTTACCGTAATCTGTTTTCGACGAATTTTTGACCCGACCTAGAGGCATTTTCAGGGGAAGAGTTCTTGACGAAAGTTGTAGATACTAAAATGAGCTTTCCAACGCATTTTGAATCACGTCAATCGGAGGTCTACAACTCAAGTTATGATGTTTTTACCGAACTGCTGGAATTACGGACGAACCGGAGATATTTTGGCCAAGTTTGATGCATGTGGCATGTAATGATTTCTCCTAACAACCTTCACATGCTCCTACATGACTCACCACCTCCATGTGAAGACTAATGATGGCAAATATTCTCCAAGATCACCTTCACATGCTAACTCATCATTGCCTCCATAACAAACTTCCAACCTCCCCCAAATACTACCTCCCTTTTAACTAACTTCTTACCTCCCCAAATGAACCTATCCTTATACAATCTCTCCTATATATACTCCTCCATTTCCATCCATCTTCCTTGCCCCTCCTTGGTCACTTTTGGCCAAGCTTTTACTTTTCCCGTCTTTTATGTAAATACTCTGTAGGCGTTATGCCGAGAATAAATTAGAATAGTAGTCTTGTTGTAATGCGGAGCTACGGCCCCGATTCGAAATCATAATCGAGGATGATTGGCTAAGGTCTCTAAGCTAGAACCACCTTTGTGAAGCCACCATCACCGGAATAAACAAGGATTTCGTTTTCATTTGTTCTAGTGAGTTTCTTGTTCTTCCTTCATGTTTGAATTGTTTATGTGCAATTTGTATGATCTATACTTATGTTGCATGCTAATCGAATTTAGATACGATAGTTGATGAATTCGTAGATTACCGTGAAGGAGAATGATAATATTCTTCCAACATACGTAAGTTGAGGGTGAGTGTTGTCAGATTAGGATTTATATCCATATCTTTGATCCGTAAATGCTTTAGTTGTACCGAGAGTGGTGAACTAATTAAAAGGCGATGAACCGAAAGGGAAAATGCCTCTTTAGCAGATAATAATCCAAGAACTTACGAATGAATATGTGTCTTTCTTGTTATTTTCGGTGGGGTGGTGGATCATCGGTGCGTTCTAGTTGTTTTTAAATTATAAATTTTTATTATCGTAGTTTTATTTATTTTCACGTTTGCTACCTTAGTTTGTTAATTGAAAATCCGAGATCATAATCATCAACTTTATAAAAGAAATCGAAGGCAAAAAAAAAAAAAAAAAAAAAAAAAAAAACTCTTTTTCGTACAAGTCCCTGCGGATACGATCCGGTTTCACCACTAGCTGCGAGCCTTCGCACTTGGGGCTGACATCGGTTTTATTTTATTACTTGTTATCTTTTGCTTTGCATAAAACCGACGAACAAGTTTTTGGCGCCGTTGCCGGGGACTTGGCACGGAAAATTTTCGTTTTCGGTTTTTTTTGTCAACTAAGTTATCTGTTTTCGTCTTAAACAATAAAAAAAAAAATAAAAAAAAAAAAAAAATCTTTCGGTAATTACCGAGAGAGAGAAAAAAATATTTTCTTTTCGTTCGTTTCGTTCGTATTAGTTTTATAGTATTTTGTTTCTTTTACGCTGTTTAGACCTGTTTCAAGCCTGTTTTAGTATAGCTTTTTTTTAATTCTAAAAAAAAAAAAATTAAAAAAAAAATTTAAAAAAAAAAAAAATTCTCGATAAATACCGAGTGGATTCGGTAATTACCGAGAAAGAGAGAAAAGAAACACGGAACACGTTTCAATCATTGAGGTTGGGTGATGGATTCTCGGTGAATCCCACTCTGCGGAAGCATAAGGATAAAATCCCGAAACCTCGTGATTTAGGTGTTGGTGCCCAAACGTAGTTTATGCAAACTCGAACTCACGGGGGACCACTTTTGTATAATCCGGAGATAGAGCGAACCATCGCTCGACCAAACAGACGTTTGGCCCGGCTCACCGGACCAACGGACGAGGGAACCACGGAAGGAAACAATCCTAAAGGATACGTTGAGGGAGAAGCTCAAGTAGGAGCCCGGAGTTGAAGAAATGGCGAGCAACGGACATTGGCAGACTTTGCCATGCCATCTACCGTGAAAGTTAATCCTGCGGTCGTGATTCCCGAAATCACGGCGATAATTTCGAACTCAAAACTTCTTTAATCAATTTGGTAAGAGGTTCCACATTTCATGGATTTTCCACTGAGGACCCGCACGATCACATTCACTCATTTCTAGAATCGTGCGGGACTATTTTAATCAAAGGGGTCACTGAGGACGCCCTAAAGATGAAACTTTTTCCCTTCTCACTGAAGGGAGAAGCGAAAGAATGGTATAAATCCTTACCAGTCGAATCCATTACTTCGTGGGAGGAGTTGGAGAAAGAATTTCGAGCCGTACTTTCCACCCGCAAAGACGGCTCATCTTCGAATCGATATTCACTTTTGTGCAATCCGAGAAGGAATCTTTTTACGATGCGTGGAGACGATTTAAGACTCTCTTGAGAAAGTGCCCCCACCATGGGTGGATAAGCAAAGATTGGTCAACACTTTCTACGGTGGTTTGACCGAATTGACTAAGGGAATGGTGAATAGTTCGCTTTGGAGGTGCATTTCGAGAAAGACACCGATGAGGGATGGATGTTGTTTGAAGATATTGCAAAGTATAATTATGCCCCTACCTATGCAGTGCGTCCAATCGAAAAGCTCGACCTTGCGGGGAAGTATGAGGTAGATGAGACCACGTCTCTAAAAGCTCGTTGGCCGCACTACGAAGCAAGTGACGGCAATGAATGTTCAAAGTCTTGTGTGTGACAATTGCCATGGCCAAGGCCATCGTAGTAATCAATGCCGCTTGACCCGATCTCACGGGTCAAAGCTGTTCAAAACAATGTCGTTTGCCAAAATTGCGATACCGTTGGGCACGCATTCCATCGTGTCATCTATTGTTGCATTCGGAAGAAGTGAATACATTCACTTCTCAAAATTATCGACCTTCGGGTCGAATCAAAACACTCAAGGATTCAATTATAACCGGAACCACCCCGGTTTCCGATGGAGTGACCCTTCTACGGGGCGCAAACCCCCATCATTTTCAGGCCCCTAGGCCTAATCAAAGCAATTTTCAATCCAACTATCGACCAGCATGGAACACCAATCCACCGCAAAATCAAAATCAATCATTTCAGATCTTAGAACAAAAGTTGAGCGAGCAAATCACGGCCAACACTCAATTGGCAAATGCTTTAAGTACTCTGACCAGTACAGTGAGAAATTTGGAGGTGCAATTGGGACAAATTTCGGGGCAGCAAGCAAGTCGACCTCAAGGTCAGCTGCCGAGTTTTACTGAGAAGAACCCCCGAGGGGTTAATCTGGTCCAAAATGACCAGAATTCTTGCACCGATCTCGCTGCACCATGGAACTATGGTCAAGATGAGTTGAATGCTATAAAACTGAGGAGTGGGAAAGCGGTTGGCAGTCAGGCCAACCAGGGAAACGAGTAGCCCCTCCCGTGAGCGAGAGACGCGGGGAGGGGAAGATCTTTGTTCTCCTCGAAGGATGTTGGGACTACTATTGATCCAAGTGAAAGAGAAAATTCGAAGAAAAGGTGAAAGTTGAGAATTTCGATGATGAAGAGAATACCGCCGAGAAGAAGTCGATTCTAAGTTAAGTTCGGGAAGCATGTGAGGTGGAAGGATAGGGAAGACAAAGCAATCAATGATAAGACGGCAAAGAAGCACTTTACCGAGGAAGACTTTGCCGATCTCCCTTACCCACCTAGCAAAAACAAGTTGTCATTAACGATCGATAAAGAATATAAGAAGGTTATCGACTTGCTCAAGAATACCGAGGCAAACATTCCATTAGTTGATCTTTTGATAGGAATGCCAAAGTATACAAAGTTTATAAAGGACGCAAGTGAGTTCGAAAAAGAAGCTCCAAGAGCTCGAGCACATAGTATTGAATGGAGAATGCTCAAGCAATCAGCCGGACTAAACTTCCCGTGAAGTGTCCCGACCCCGGTAGATTTACGATTTCATGTACTATCGGGAACGGGGATTTCCACAATGTTCTATGCGATTCGGGAGCATCAATCAATCGATGTCTACGTCAATCTTCCAATCTCTTGGATTGGATAAATCTATTACGCTTAAACCTATTTCTCTTCAACTTGCGGATAGAAGTGTGAAATATGCAAGGGGAATTGTAGAAGATGTGTTGGTCAAGGTTAAGAACTTCATATACCCACCGATTGGGTAATCATGGATATGACCAACGATGAGAAAACCCCTTGATCCTTGGAAGACCTTTTCTTGCAACCGCCCGTGCCTTACTAGATTCCTACACGGTGGCGAAGTAACCCTACATTTGGAGGATGAGAGCATAAAGTTCAATGTGGGCAATGCAGTGAAGCACCCGTCCAGTGACACTTGTTTAGCTATTGAGGACGATTTCACTGATGAGTATGATAAACAAGTGTTCATGGGTAGTTGGGATGAGGAAGAATTCAATAAACTATACGCAACTTGGACTAATGAGGAGTGGATAAAATTTTTAGAAGAGATTGACAAGGAAAGTTCGATTACCACGAGGTGGTAGGAAAGAAGATGAGGGAGAGGCATGGTGATATGCCCGATTTGCAAAAGGAGATGAGGCCCCCGTCCGCCTGGGAGGCCATGATGCTTGAGCCCTTATAATAAGCTTGGAAATCTAGAGCCACCGGGGGAGTTGTTTGTGTACTCCCCGATGAATGAACTTTATGGAATGTCAAAGAAGATGGTTCGACGACTTGATAAAAGAAGACTCTATGGCTGGGAGGAGTTGGCATCGAGGACTAAAAGAGGTACGTTTCTAGACAATTTAATTTCGTGGTTCTCGCATTGTTAATTTTTCTTAAGCTATTGATCTTCTTGAGTTCGGATTTTGGTTGATGATTTGTAATTAGTCGAGCAAACGACATTAACCAAAAGCGCTACCGGGAGGCAACCCGTTTAAAAAAATAAAAAAATAAAAATAAAAAAAAAAAAAAAAAACAAAAACTCTACATTTTGCATTATACTTTACTCATACTTTGGATAATAGTTTTCCAATACTTCGAATTGATTTTCATTTTGTTTCACCAAGTCTCAGGATGAATGTTTGAATGTCATTTAAAGGGAACGATTAGGAGGTTATCCGAAAATCCCGAGGAAGTACAAAGAAAAAATTCAAATGCATCATTTCTTAGATTTGGGTTGTTAGAACAATTTGAAATAACCCTTGAGGATCTGGGTATAAAAGACTCATAGTTAATACTTTGTCACATATTTCATATCATGACCTAGTCTGTTTTAAATTTTCAAATAATGTGTGACATGTATTAGTTTAACTACTATGCAACTAAGGGAATAGGAAATTCAAAGTCGACCCGAGTTGAAATTTTATTGTCTAGTCGAGCTCCCGACTATAATTAAGCCCTACTAGGACGGTAACCTAGATATCTTTTCCTTTTTGTCCGTAGTTTATTTCGTCTTTATTCCATGATATTGCTTTGTCTATCATCTTTTGTGCCCCTATCCCCGAGGTACGTCTTGTTTTCCCATGATGTGCGGGATATTTGCGATAGCAATTGTGAGTTTTAGATGATGCCGTTTTCCGGTGGATGGTCCACGATCTCATCGATTTCATCGAGCATTTCGGAGCCGATTCTAGGCCACTTCCGGAATTGCCACTTTCGAACCACAATCAGCTAAGTGTTCTTTTTCTTTTTACATTCTGCACAACCTGAGGACATGTTGTGATTTAAGTGTGGGGGAGGGATCGGTTTATGTGTATCTACCATTTGCTTAAATTATTTTGATTCTATGCTAAATGGGCTAAATTTTCAAATTTTTGTTTAGTCCCGAGTAAACAATGCATATCTTTGTTCGGTTTTTATAGTCATTAATGCTATATTCCGTATGTTCGATAAGTTAGTTGTTTCACCCAATATATTTTTCACGAGCCATAGTGAATGATGAGCTAAATTATAAAGCTATATCCCTTTTTGATTAGTGATTTTTTATTATCTTATAAAGTCATGTGCTTAGTGCTAACGTACGCGTATCGTGAGAATTATGATAGTTTGTGTTTATAGCCAGAGTATGATATATTGTGAATATCTGAACGTTTGAATGTGATAAGTGAAACATAACTAATGTTCTTGCACAATAATTAACAAATAAATCATTGCTTGAGGTGTTATGCTCGTAGGTTTGAATTGCTTTTAGCATGTTAACCACTGCCTGCCAGAAATCTCGAAAAAAGTAATCAATTGTGTGTGTCGAAAGCTGGTCGATGATTTGAGTGCGGTAGGGCATTATCTCGAAATGTCCTATACCACTATGATGACCAAAAGCTCACGACAGTTAGAAAAAGCTGCCTTATGATTTGAGTAGATAGGGGATTATCTCGAAATGTCCTATTCTAGTATGACGGGCAAAAGCTCATTCTGATGTGTGTTGAAAAAAAAAAAGAAAAAAAAAAGTGAAATAAAAAATCGAAAAAATTTATTATTATGAATAAGTTAAGGACTTAGTTATCGTATACCTTATCCCCAGTATAATGTGACAGATATGTTGTAGGGATTATCCTCTGAGTATATCAGAATGGCCCTAGATATATTCTATCATTCTTTTCAGGATATGTCACGTTTTGTAGGGTACATCTTATAAGTATCATTATTACTAGTTTGAAGGGGGTATTAGCTAGTTTGCTTTGAATTTTTCAAGTTTGGACTTAGTGGAAGTTTTCTATGGCTATGCACACACATCAGGGTGAACCTCTGATTTATTGAGTATATGTTGTATTTGCCGAGGTGTCTATCTTTTTCGAGCCTTGATTCTTGTTTTGTTTTGCTCGGGACGAGCAAAAGCTAAGTGTGGGGGAGTTGTTTAGGGTGATTTTACATGATTTATAACGTTATATTTTATAACGATTTCCTCCATATTCGTATAATTTGCATAGAAATTAAGGGTTTAATCGAATTATTGAGCAAATGAGTTTTAAAAGTGTTTAAGTGCAAATTTGTGTTGTTTATGTGGTTTCATTGATAAAAATCTTTGAATATGAGATGTTACATTTTGCACGATGTTATCATGAATGTAGGTACGCTTGCATGTTAAATGAGGAGCTTAAACGAAGATCGGATGAAGGTTAAGAAGAAAGCTCGATTCGAATGAAGAAAGCTCGATTGGATTCGGCCCAAACTTGGTGACCAAGGTTTGCAAAATATCACATGTAACAATATGTTTTGAGGTCTAAACGATGGATTTTGAAGAAGATGCCACGAGCTAACGAGTTTAACGGATCATTTTTCCTACGAGCTTTTACCGTAATCTGTTTTCGACGAATTTTTGACCCGACCTAGAGGCATTTTCAGGGGAAGAGTTCTTGACGAAAGTTGTAGATACTAAAATGAGCTTTCCAACGCATTTTGAATCACGTCAATCGGAGGTCTACAACTCAAGTTATGATTTTTTTACCGAACTGCTGGAATTACGGACGAACCGGAGATATTTTGGCCAAGTTTGATGCATGTGGCATGTAATGATTTCTCCTAACAACCTTCACATGCTCCTACATGACTCACCACCTCCATGTGAAGACTAATGATGGCAAATATTCTCCAAGATCACCTTCACATGCTAACTCATCATTGCCTCCATAACAAACTTCCAACCTCCCCCAAATACTACCTCCCTTTTAACTAACTTCTTACCTCCCCAAATGAACCTATCCTTATACAATCTCTCCTATATATACTCCTCCATTTCCATCCATCTTCCTTGCCCCTCCTTGGTCACTTTTGGCCAAGCTTTTACTTTTCCCGTCTTTTATGTAAATACTCGTAGGCGTTATGCCGAGAATAAATTAGAATAGTAGTATCGTTGTAATGCTGGAGCTACGGCCCTGATTCTGAAATCATAATCGAGGATGATTGGCTAAGGTCTCTAAGCTAGAACCACCTTTGTGAAGCCACCATCACCGGAATAAACAAGGATTTCGTTTTCATTTGTTCTAGTGAGTTTCTTGTTCTTCCTTCATGTTTGAATTGTTTATGTGCAATTTGTATGATCTATACTTATGTTGCATGCTAATCGAATTTAGATACGATAGTTGATGAATTCGTAGATTACCGTGAAGGAGAATGATAATATTCTTCCAACATACGTAAGTTGAGGGTGAATGTTGTCGATTAGGATTTATATCCATATCTTTGATCCGTAAATGCTTTAGTTGTACCGAGAGTGGTGAACTAATTAAAAGGCGATGAACCGAAAGGGAAAATGCCTCTTTAGCAGATAATAATCCAAGAACTTACGAATGAATATGTGTCTTTCTTGTTATTTTCGGTGGGGTGGTGGATCATCGGTGCGTTCTAGTTGTTTTTAAATTATAAATTTTTATTATCGTAGTTTTATTTATTTTCACGTTTGCTACCTTAGTTTGTTAATTGAAAATCCGAGATCATAATCATCAACTTTATAAAAGAAATCGAAGGCAAAAAAAAAAAAAAAAAAAAAAAAAAAAACTATTTTTCGTACAAGTCCCCGCGGATACGATCCGGTTTCACCACTAGCTGCGAGCCTTCGCACTTGGGGCTGACATCGGTTTTATTTTATTACTTGTTATCTTTTGCTTTGCATAAAACCGACGAACACCGAGCCGATGAGTCAAGTACCGCCCTAACACCATTTTTACCCAGGGATTTCAACCGCACTTCACGAGAACTAGCCATGCCTGACAACTCCGGCCGATTGTCAGGGAAAAGAATCAACTTTCACCGTGCAAACCTCCTACACGGCTCCAGCCAACCCTGTCCATGCCCTAGGACCCACGCACCAACCGTCGCCCTTGCTTTCCCCGGCTGTAGCATGAATCTTCGGGGAAAAGGTACCGTCCCCACTCTTACGAGTGAGCACTCTAGCTACTGTCGGAAAGACTTCGAGTCAAGAGGCCCCGAGACCGGTGACTAGCCGTTCTCCAAGAGCAGTAACTCTAATCCCCCTAGCCACCAGAGCTTTGACACTTTCGTGTCACGAGCGAGCGAGCGAGCGAGTAAGTATTATCTATCAATTCCAAGTATATCAGTTTTTATAGTTACAAGATTGTGCACTAGCTCAAAACGGTTAATGTTTTATTTAAGACATCTTTCGTAACGACTTCCGAGTTTAAAACATCATTTTAATATAAGTAAAATACTTGAAAATAATTAAAAAAAACACACTTTGGCTTTATATCAAAATAAAAGACTCACATTTGATCATTTGAAGGCTTATAATGTTTGGGTAAAACAAAAAATCCAATCGCACAGGTACTCCGACGGCGACTACGTAAGCTTAAAACACAGTCCTATAAATCCAAAGCATCATTTATCTTCTCTTTATTGCTCTGCTCCCTCTAAATTCCATCCATTGCAGAATGACCCATTCCCTGTATCATATATCTTTAATTTCTATTTTGAACAATGCATCCTCCACGTAAATCACCCACCTAAAACTTCCATTATTACATCTCCTTTCTTTTGGTTATTAAAACATCACACCCTAAATTACAGTATTAAAGAGAAAGAAAGATAACAGCTGGGAAAAATAGAAAATAAAGAATGAGGTAATGTGGCACAGATGGTTGTATGTCGATGGTGGTCTCGACTTTGAATTGTTTCATTTTTGTAGCTTTGATAATAGTGAGTTTGTCGAAGAAGATGATGAAAACGGGTTTATCGATGAAGGTGACTGAGATATATATTCATGATCTCAGCTTGTGATATGGTTGTAATGGCTTCCGGCGTCTCCGCAGATGGTCGGCCATGGCATTTTCCGGTGGCTACGAATGCATGAAAAGATGGTGAAGCTGGCTTCACAGATACAATAGATAACAAATTTTATTGATTGTTATGGGAATGACGCTCCTGTTCCATACATATATCTATATATATATATACTCAGTGAAGGAAAGTAAATATGACTGTTAAAGATAGGCTTAAACATAAATAACTCCCATCCTATACTATAATAATGCTGTAGGTTACCAAAACGTTTCACTTAATGTCTTTAGTTGTTTTTATAAAGCTATTGTAAACGTAAATTTGTTATTAATTGACAAAATCATTAAAAGAATAATATTGATGATTTCTCTCTCATTTATCTTCCTATAGTGCTGACACTAGACTATAATAATAATATCACTTTTAGTATAATAGTGCCACAACGAAATCATTTTTACGTTGAAATTACTCCAAACTTTTCGCAGCTTAATCAATAGAATGAAAATAACATTATCACTACATCTTAATTGTTGAAAATAGAAAGGAAATATAAATTATTTAGACAATTACTTAGAAATGCCTATAAAGTCCTTTATAAACAATACTGCGAAAATCGGGGTGTTACAAGTCTGCTGGCCCTCAGCAGACCTACCAGTATCAGTGGATTGTTGTATACTTGGTTCATTTAATAATACAGTCCCACTGACTTCTCCTGGACCAGAGGGATGATAATCACCAGAATCAGATGATGAATAGTCATCACTGTCTGATTCATCTCTAGGATCTCTGAACTTGATACCCTCTTCCTTCATTTGCTGATCAAAGAGATCCATCAATCTTGCTTCCAGCAAAGAGGTATCAACCAAATCCAACAAACTTTCCACTCCTAATTTCTCAAAAGCGCATTCCTCAAAGTCTGTCATTGGTTCTGCAGCTGGCTTTTGTCTTTTATAGAACCCAAACTTCCATTGAAAGTAGTTTGCAACCATTAGGAGTTTAGGATCAACATATCCTTTTTTCTTCTTTTCCTCCTTCCTTTCACATGGCATGGTTGGCTTTCTAGGAGCTGTGTGTCCACTCTGCTGACCTCCAAAGGTCCCAACAAGCAGAGTCAGAGTTTCTTCCGCGGATGCCTCTAGGTCGGTAGGTTGCTTAGTTTGTATGTTTGTTCCTACTACCTCCATCTGTTCCACACTTTGTTCCCCCTGAATAACATGCTCATCAGCAGGGTCAACAACAACTTGCTCTTCCCCCTGACTTCTTGCAGAACTTGCAGGGTCTTGTACAGTTGTTTCAATCACCACAGCAGGTGCAAATTCAGCAGGTGCAAATTCAGTACAGTGGTTCTTCAACAAGTTGCTCAACAACAACTCGTGCAGCTTCAGTAGGCTCAGCAGCCTTTACAGGGGAGGATTCAACAACTTCTACAGCAGGCTCAGGTTCAGCAGTCTGATGTTTGCTTCCTTGTCTTTCTAGGCTTTAACATTTCAATTATTTTTCTTATGTCAGCAGCCTTTCTCTTCTCAACAACCTTTTTAGGTGCAGCAGACTTAGCAACTTTCTTAATCTGCTCACCACCAGCATCATCATCTCCACCATCATTATCACTTTGTGTAGCCTCAACATCCACATCTTCATCATCATCCAAACCAAGGATGAGATAGTCAATCTTTTTCTTGTATCTGGATTTATTCAACTTTTCAGGAGCAATATCAGTAATTCCCAAATGATTCAGCAGGGCCAGAACCAACAATCCCAAAGGTAAAGCCTTGGATTTATTTATCCCTTCTCTTTCTTCTTTTATCACTTTCTTCATGTAGTGGACAAAGAATCCAGCCCAATCAAACTTCATGCTTCTGCATATGATCATCAACAGTTCTATTTTGGGTCCTGATAAGGTATACAGGCTTCCACTGAGTCCTAAGATGTTCTTTGCAATAATCTTGCTCAGCAGGTTGTACTCCATCCCTATATACTTCACAATGATGCCCAGTGTGGATTTGATGGCTTCATTAGTCTTGATTCTACCAACAAAATCCAGCTTTGACAGTCCAATTTCCTCAGGATTGGTTGGAGCATCGATTTCTGGTGCAAAACCAAAAGCTTCCCTCAGCAGGTTTGAGGAAACTTCAATCTCCTGACTATTCACCGTTGTTATAAATGCCTCTCTATTGTCTCTTATCACAATGTTTCTCCAGAAACTAACAACATTTGTATATGATATTCTTTCCAAACTTATATTGGGCACATTTTCCAAACCTTCATATCTTCTGATTCTTCGGCCAATATTGATAGCTAATTCTGTTTTGTTAGCATCAACAACAAAACCTCGCACACTTTGACTTGTTCCGATGTGAACATCATCTATATCCGCCATTATTTAAGAAAAATATGAAGAATATAGCTTACAAATCTATGTTCACACGGTGTATACGCAGAGAAAATCAATCTGAGTGTTTGAGAGTAACTTCTGTGTATAGGTCTGTATATATAACAGAGAGTAGTGGTTGGAAACTGTCAGATCTTGTACCGTAGCATTAACCACGATTAAATATGAGTAAATGAGATCTTGACACGTGGCCCATAACTCATCCATAAAGTTTTGTAACTGCTCGATCGTGTAACCGCAGTTATAAAGATAGGATAAATGTCCCGCTATTTTGCTTTTTGACTTTAGTAAAGTTTGACTGTAACGTATCCTTCAGCAGCCTTATCATCAGTAGAGTTGGTTCAGAAGCCTACTAATAAAGATACCTCAGTAGCCTGCTGATAGAGTTACTCTGTTGATCTTCAATCTTTCCTTGTTTTGTCCAACTGATAATACAATATGAAGTTTAATACCAATGACTGATCTGTCAAGTGAGCTCACCCAACATGACAAAGACCAATCCCCTTGGCAACTTCATTTGCTCAATTGTTCAAACATAAGTACATGGAATTGTTGATATCAATGACTAATCTGCCAAGTGAGCTCACCTAACATAGCAAAGACTAATCCCCTTGGTGAATTCTAGTACATTGCTGATCATAGATGTATCAGTCAACTTTTATAATTCCAAGTTTAGTCCTTATTTTATCAAATCTTTCACTATCCAATGGTTTAGTGAAAATATCAGCAAGTTGATCTTCAGTAGGGATATACAGAACCACCACATCTTTCTTTTCAACATGATCACTTATAAAGTGATGTCTTACATCAATATGCTTGGTTCTTGAGTGCAAAACAGGATTTTCTCTGATTGCAATTGCACTTGTGTTATCACACATGATTGAAATTTCTTTTTCTTCAATTCCATAATCCCTTAATTGTTGTCTTAGCCAAAGTATTTGTGCACAGCAACTTCCAGCAGCAATATATTCAGCTTCAGCAGTGGAAGTTGATATTGAATTATGTTTCTATCGAACCGGGGAAACCGCCTATTTCCCATTAAGTGACAGGTTCCTGTGGTTCTTTTTCTATCAAACTAGCATCCAGCATAGTCAAAATCTGAGTAGGATATAACCTTGAAGCTTCCATCTTTTGAATACCAATTCATACATCCAAAGTCTCTTTTAGATACTTGAGAACTCTTTTGACTACAGCTAAATGACTTTCCTTAGGTTTTGATTGAAATCTTGCACAAACACCTACAACAAAGGATATATCAGGTCTGCTGGCAGTGTGGTACAATAGACTGCATATCATCCTTCTGTATAAAGTCTGATCAACATCTTTGCCATCTTTGTCTTCATCCAATCTAATGTTTGTACTCATAGGAGTTGATACCTTGGTGCTATTTTCCATACCAAACTTCTTCAGCAGCTCCTTGGTATACTTGGTTTGATGAATGAAGATTCCATCTTTCATCTGTTTGACTTGCAAACCCAAAAAGTAGTTCATTTCTCCCATCATACTCATTTGGAATTTACTTTTCATGAGATTAGCAAACTTCTCACAGAGCAATTCATTTTTAGAACCAAATATTATGTCATCAACATAAATCTGTACCAGTAGGGTGCTGTTTCATTCTTTGATTCCGAAAAGAGTCTTGTCAATGGTACCTTTGGTAAAACCATTGTCCACCAAGAATTGAGATAGGGTCTCATACCATGCTCTTGGTGCTTGTTTCAAACCATAAAGTGCTTTATTGAGTCTGTACACTTTATCTTCTTGATTTTTAACTTCAAAACCAGGAGGTTGCTGAACATAGACCTCCTCTTTAAGAATGCCATTCAAAAATGCACTTTTGACATCCATCTGATATACTTTGAAGTTCTTATAGGCAGCATATGCCAAGAATAATCTTATAGCTTCCAATCTTGCAACAGGGGCATATGTTTCATCAAAATACATTCCTTCTGCTTGAGAATAGCCTTTTGCTACTAGTCTGGCCTTATTCCTCACAATGGTACCAGATTCATCCAATTTGTTTCTGTATACCCATTTTGTTCCAATAATGTTTGCATGATTAGGCCTTTCCACTAGTGTCCAAACTTGATTTCTTTCAAATTCATTCAACTCTTTTTGCATAGAAATTATCCAATCTGGATCTGAAATTGCTTCTTCAACAACTTTAGGTTCCATTTGAGATAGAAAACATGTAAACATTGCTTCTAATTGTCTTCTAGTCCTCACACCTTGTTGTATGTTGCCAATAACTTGTTCAGCAGGGTGATCCCTTAACCATTGTGGATTTTGGTTAGATTGATTCTCAGGAGCATCATCTACAGTAGGGTCTGCTGGTTTCTTCAACGGGTGGCTCAGCAGATCCTTGAACTGCTTCGGTTGTTACATCGTAGTGTTACCGGCGGGGGTTCAAGCGGGGGCATAGTCAGAAACCTTTAAGTCATTAAATCTTTCCAAAACATCAACACATTCTGGATCAGTGACTTGTTGATTCTCAGCAGTTTCTGAACCTTCATCTTCCATACCAGTGAACTTAGGTTCATCAAATACTACATGTATTGTTTTTTCATGTTTCAGTGTCCTTTTGTTCAGTACCCTGAATGCCTTGCTGACATAAGAATATCCCAAGAAGATTCCTTCATCTGATTTTGGTTGGAAGGTCTTCAATTGTTCCTTATGATTTAGAATAAAACATTTGCTTCCAAATGGATGAAAGTAAGATATATTAGGTTTCCTTCCATTCCAAATCTCATAAGGTGTCTTCAGCAGCTTCTTGTTCACCGAGGTCCTATTTTGTGTATAGCATGCTGTATTGACTGCTTCACCCAATATCTTTCGGGCAATAATGCTTCACAAATCATAGTTCTTCCCGCTTCCTTTAAAGTTCTCGTTTCTTCTTTCAAAGCAACCCCATTTTGCCGAGGTGTACCGAAGAACAAGCAAGTTGATGTAATACACCATTTTGCTCACAATATTCTCTTATAACTTTGTTGAGAAATTCAGTACCCTTATCTGATCTGATCTTCACTACTGTCAAAGTTTTCTCATTTTGCATTCTCTTCAAATGTTCAGGCATCTTTTGAAGTGTTTCACTTTTCTTGTTCATGAATACTACCCAAGTGTATCTTGAATAATCATCCACAACCACTAAAGTGTACTTCTTTCCTGTTACACTTGTTGGTGTTACTGGCCCAAAAAGATCCATGTGCATCAGCTCCAAAACTCTTTTTGTTGATTGTTTAGTTTTAGATTTGAAGCTTGATTTTGTCTGTTTACCTTGCTGACAGGCATCACATATAGCATCCTTCTTGAATGTGATCTCAGGTAAACCAATCACCAGTTTCTTCCTCACCAACTGATTGATATCATCAAAATTTAGATGATTCAACTTCTTATTCCATAGCCAATTAAGTTCTGACTTGGTATGCACAATCAGGCAGGTTTCTGGAACTGCAGTAGACCAATCCACAACATACATGTTTTGTTGTCTTCTTCCAGCCAACACAACTTGATCACCTCTTTCACAAATGAAAATACAGGTGCCCTTGTCAAAAGTGACCTTGTAACCCATGTCACAAAATTGTCCAGTGCTCAATAGGTTGTAGTCCAGTCCTTCCACATATGCAACATTCCTGATTGTTAATCCATTTCTCACAAGTGTGCCATATCCTCTTGTGTATCCTAGTGTGTTCTTGTTGCCAAAATTCACTCTTGGACCATCCTTTGCCCCAAAGTTTGACAGACAGTGCTTATTCTTTGTCATATGTCTGGAACATCCACTATCAAAGTACCAGACACCTTACAAAACAAAGTTAATGCATTTTAGGTACCCAAAACTGTTTGGGACCATAGTGGTCAGTGGAAAGCATGACCCTTGGAAAATTTCCATAAGGTCTTCTTTTAAAGGTATCATACTTTGGTTCATACATGTATTCTACACATCCATAAGGTCTAACAATTGGTTGTGTGGGATTAACATATGCTTTCTGGCCTTTTGGAATATAATGTTGTTTAAAGTGATTTATACTGTTAGAAGCACTAGCATAACCATAGGTGTGCTGTCTATTAGGAACAGCCCTGTAATATGGAGTCTGCTGAGGTCCCCGCCGAGGTCTTGTATAAGTCCTCTGCTGAGTCCTCTCGTCGATTCCATTGCTTAGGTTTTACCCTAGCAGCATAGTTATACTTGTTGTTTCTAGCAGTAGTGCATGAATATTCCAATCATCATCAGTAGGAAACAATCTACATTTCCCCCTGAGATAAGTATCCCTTGAATGATTGACATTTTTAGGTTTAGGATTCTTATCCTTGGAATATTTTTTATTTTTACCTCTTTATGGTCCAGAGACTTGGTAGCGAGTGTCCGCTATCGCAGTCTAGAAGGTACAACAGCCTTATTTTTGGATTTATTCCTTTTGTTAGGTGCTGTTGACCTTTTTGACTTCTGACTTTGCTTCCTTGAAGCTTTCTCAGTAGGCTTCACTGCCTCAGCAACCCTTTTGGGAGTTGGATCTTGTGCAAGCACAAACTTAGGACCTATTCTGGTACTAGGTTCAGTAACCTTTTGGGAACCACTCTTGTTAGATTGTTGAGTTCCAAATCCAAGCCCTGTTCTATCACCATAAGGCTTTCCAGATTTGAATGCAGTGGAGGAACAAGTTTGTTCAGTAGATTCAGCAGCTACTGAATGTACAGCAGACTTATGTTGATTTTGTCCAACTTCTTTTTCCTTACCCTTGATAACTCTTAATTTAGCTTTTAATCTTTCAACTTCTGATTGAAGAGCTTCTTTTTCAGCCTTCACAATCTCATAGCCAGATTGTATTATCCTCAGTTGATTAAGGATGGCATCCAAAGTTTCTTCATTGTTAGAATTTTTAGGATTTGAACCACAAGTTGATTCACAATCACTTTCAGCAGAAGTGTTAATAGATACAGAATTGTATACCTCCTCTGTTTCATCCATATTTTCCATTGAAGCATAATCTTCCATATCAACAACAAGTGCAGTATCATCAGATTCATTTCCCTTTTCTGATTCTACTTCATATCCTGATTCATCTTCAGCAACCATAGCTTTCTTTCCAGATCTTCTTTGTTGGCTTTTGCTCTTCAGTAGGTCTGGACAATCAGGTCTAAAATATCCAGTTTCTTGCAGTTGAAGCAAAGATAATCGGGTTCCTTTTTCTATTTTAATTTAGGACAGTCAGGTTTGAAGTGTCCTGGTTTCTTGCAATGATAGCACAAATAATCATTATCTTTCTTGGATTCTTCCTTCTTCTTTTCACTGAATTTCTTTGTGAAATTCCTTGGAGAACCCTTTCCTATTTTCATCATTCTGATTTTCTTGCTCAGTAGGGCAATTTGCTCTTGCATCTCATCCAGTAGATCATCTTGGGCTGCTGATGTTTCTTCTTGATGTGTAGCAGGCAATGCAGTGGTCTTTGGTTCTTCTTTTTCAGTCTCAGGTACGAGTATCTTACTGAATTCATATGCCTTGAGGTCTGAAAATAATTTGAAGGTGTCTTCTTCATGCAAACTCCTCATTTCTTCTATGGCAGTTACCTTCATCTCCCAAACTTCTTTTTGCAGGTAATGCTTCTAAGATTTTTGAATTGATTTCTTCCTGTGAGTACTTCACACTCAGTAGGGTGAGTTCATCCATGATTTCATTGAATCTTGACTCCATTTGTTCAATGGTTTCATTTGGTTTCATTTTGAACTCCTGGAACTTCTTCTTTGCAACACTGATCTTGTTCTTCTTGATTGCATCAGTGCCTTCACAGATTAACTGCAACTTATCCCAAAGTTCTTTTGCAGTCATGCAATCTTTCACCTTCATGTACATATTGCTATCTAAGGTTTTGTATATGATATCAATAGCTATGTTGTTGAGGTTTGCTCTTTTTCTATCTTCAACAGTCCATTCTCTGTTTGGCTTTGGAATGTACTGAGTTTCATTATCCACAGTTATGGCTTTTGTGATTTCCAGTGGTCCATCAGACAGCACATCCATCATCTAATCATGTGTTGCAGCTTAATAAGCCTGCATACGACGTTTATACTCATCAAAACGATCTAAAGAATACATCAACATTGTTATAGTATACTGATTGTTATCCATGATGCAAAGCTTTGAAAATCAGAAACTTGAAAGAGTTTTCAAAGTATATTCACAAGCACAATAAGTAGGATTACTTCAGAATAGAAGCACTGCTCTGCTACCAATTGTTGGTCCCTTGAAAAGGCTTTGGTTAAGTTTAGAAGGGGGGGTGAATAAACTTAACACTTAAAACTTTTGGAGTTAACAAACTCAACAACTTCAGCAGCCTGCTGATAGCTCAGTAGTCTGCTGATGCTCAGTAGTCTGCTGACTAATTGCTTTACTGAATTTGTTGCAGCGGAATTTATTCAAGTTAAGCGTTGTTGCTTGTTGTTAAAATATGATACAAAGTATTAGATACTCAGTAGTGTATATGTGTGATTCAGTTACTAGTTCAGTAGGTTGATGTGTTAAATATACTAAATGCAGAATATAAATGCAGAAAGTAAGTAGGCAATTTTTATAGTGGTTCCAGGTGGTGTAATCCTGTATTCCACTCTTCTCCTGTGATGTTGGAGGTAATTCACTAGAGATTCTTGAGGTAGTAGTTACAAAAATCCCTAAGTTGCTTGTCCTTCACCAATAACTATGGCTTCACAACCGAACACTTGGAACAGGTAGGATTCTTCGCTCCAAAGTCTTCCACCGGTCCTTGAAGGGTAGGATTGCCTCTTCACCAGCTCCACCACAAACAACAGTCCTTGACACCCAAAGATGCTTCTCTGTCTTCAGTAGATTTCTTATAAAAGAAAGTTTGAATCATTCAGCTTTCAGCAGCTTGATCAGGATGATATGATCTGTAGCTTGAGGTCTTCAAGTGTGTAAACTTGATGTAGCTTGAAAGCAGATTACACTTGAAGAGTTTTACTGGATCAGTAGCTTTATGCTCAGTAGGATCAGTAGGGTATTTGATCGATTTAAATCTGATAGCTCAAGATAGATCCCTAATTTCCTCAATGTTCATCACTTGTATCTGAATTTTGGAGTCCTTTATTTATAGGTAGGAAACCTTGTGACTTATGTTTGAAATTCAAACATAGCCGTTTCAGATTTTGTCCCATTTGACTTGCTTTCTGTCACTGTTCATAGTACTGACACTGTCAGAATGCTTTTTGACAGTTTACAGTCTGTCCACCCTTTGACTTGTATCCATTGGATAAAGCTCTGTTTCTTTCCAACGTCCATTTGATCTTAACCATTGATTTGTCTGATAAAATCAGAGGTTGTTAGCTGTCCCTTTCTTTGTAATCTTCCAATGTAGCCTTTGAGTAATCCGAAATATATATCAGCAGGTTCCTGAGGATATTAGTCTGCTGAAATATATATAAGTCAGCTAATCCAAGTTGCTGTGTTTATTAAAACACTTCAGCTGACTTTTCTTATATCTAACTTTTTATTATGAAGTTAGATTACACCATTTTGAATATAACTAAGTTCCAATCACCACTTAACTTGTGGAACTTAGACCTTGTACACAAGGTATATGTAATCAGTTTAGGTCATCACAGACTTCCCTAAATTCTGATTCCAAATCCTTGACTTTAAATACTAAGTTTGATCCCTTAGCCTTCAATAACTGAGTTTGAACCCTCAGCCTTTAGTCTTCAGCAGGTTCCTATACTAGTCTACTGACTCAGGTACCCTACTGATCTAAACAAAGTCCGCACATAAAAGTCACCGACCTTTTACGGTGCTTGTTTGATCAAACCTATACAAGATCAAACTCTAATAAGCCTATACATTTGATCTAGACATCTTTTTGCCTTTGCTCTATAACAGATAGTCTGGCACTCATCACTAAAACTTAAAATAAGTCCAACAACTACATTATTTTTCGGTATAACTACATATATTTGGTTGGTTGGCCGGTGCAACATCTTTTTTTGCGTTACTATATTTTTGTTGTTGTAACTACCTTGTTTTTATCTGTGTTACCAGACGTTTTTAGCTGGAACTACAACTATTTTGTTGGTTGTTACTATTTCGTTCTCTGTGTTACTACATTCTTTTTGCAGCTGTAACGGCATTTTTTTTTTCGAGTTGTGACTACATGTTTGACTTTGGCTATAATTAACTATTCAAGCAATTGTTTAAAAAAACCAATTATATGGAACAAACAAAACAAAAAATAAAAAATTTATCCATTAAAAAAAGCAATTTAATATGGAGCAAACTGCTAGGTTGGAGTAGTTATAACCACAATTTATTAGCTGGCCGCATGTTTAAAAAATATATAGAAAGATCAAATAATTTTAGGGGTATTATAGGAAGTATAGTTGTTGTTGTCCTTATGAACAAAATGTTTTTTTCCTTGTCCTTTTAGCTTGATTAATTTTCAAATGTTTCATTCTCTACAAAAACCTAATAAATTTGTCTCACATCATTTTGGGAGTAGTTTATGTCTTTCATTCTAACCTATAAAAAGGCATCATATGTAACTTTTACAATCAGTTGAATAATTTGAGTGATATATATTTTATATAAAGCGATTAAGCTTTGGTGAGTTTCTCACGTGGAGGATTCCAAACAGACTTATCAAGGTCGTGAGCATACCTTGTGGGTGTCCACACACCGATGTCCTTAGATACGGGTTATTTAAGGGTTTAGGTTATACCAAGGTTTTTTGTTACGGGTTAACCAAAAGTCGAGGTGTTCGTTTTATTAATACTTTTAATCGGTCCTTCGATAGTTTCGGATCTGATTCGGTTCTCGGATCACATCTGTTGGTATCAAAGCTCGACACTCACTGTATTCAAATATCACTTTTATTTCTTTCCTTTTCTTCCTAGTTCCTGTGTTTTTTCCTTGCCATAAAAAAAAATAAAAATATTTTCCGGCCGTTCTTGCGTATACATACCTGCGTTCCTGTTATTTACAACCCAAAAAAAAAAAAGATCAAACTCCCATTCCTGCGTTTTTCTTTACTGGGTTCTTGCATGTTTTTTTTTTATCTTCAAAAAAAATTTCCAGCCATATTGTTCTGTTTCTTTGCGTGTTCCTGTATTGAAAAAAAAAATTTAATAAAATAAAAATCCCAGCAATTTTTTTTTCTTGCGTATCCTTTGAGTGAAAAAAAAAAAAAAAAAAAACCAAAAGAAACATCCCTTCTTGCATACAACTATCAAAAAAAAAAAAAAAAAAAAAAAATTCCTTTCATCTTTTTTTCTTTTCTTTTCGGCTCTATCCCCTTTCAATTGTCCTAAAACCCGAAAACCTTGCATCCTTATATAGGTTTTTTAGTCTTGATTGTTTCGGCTGCTCGTAATTTGATTGTTCTCGGTTTAAACTGTGACGTCCCGTTCCGAATACCGAGTACTTATCCGCACATTAACTTGCCTGGAGTCCAATTTCACATTCAGCCTTCAGAGTGTGCGCACATCGCGTTTCAGTGTGCGCACATTGGCCGAGCAGAGCCAAATTCCAAGTTTCTGGGTTGTCAATGTGCGCACATTACACAGCATGTGTGCACATTGACGGTTGAACCTTGAAATCAGCCTCTTTTCGACCCGATTCGATCCGTAACTTATTCCAAACGTTTCCAACCTTATACCAACCCCAAACCTGCAATTTTATCAGCATAAAATGCACACAAACACCGTTTAAGAACACCCCCTTACCTTAGATCTTTCGAGAGCAAAACAAAAGCAAAACGAACGTAAACGCTTGAAACCCTCAACACCAAACTCTTTTACGATTCACCTATGATAATCAAGTACGAGCTACGATTAGACAACCCTATATTCATAAAAACCCAGGCTTTTCCTCAAGAACATATGAGAATCTAAACTAGGGCTAAAAGGGAATTCTTACCGTTTTACCAACCGTTTGTAAAGAAACGATTCTCTTTCTGCTGTGATCAAAATCTTCTACTTTAGTCTGCACAAAAGCTCAACTAATCAACCTTGATTTTGGAGATTGATGAAGTTGGTAGAATTACAAACAAACAAAATAAAATGCGGAATTATTATTGATCATGTAAAAGTTACAAGTTAATTACAATGTGGCTGATCATGAGGTATTTATAACATCATACACCTCATGAATCAGTTAGAAGCAAGTTACAAACACTTATAACAGATTACAACTAAATAACCGCTTTCTATATTATACACTATATCAAATTGATCAGCAGGTTGCTGAGTCTTCGCACTGTCAGTAGGCTGCTGATTTTCATACTGTCAGCAGGCTGCTGTCTTCGATTGATCAGCAAAGTGCACTCAGCATTCCTATCAGCTTCTATAATGTAACACCCCCCTAAGCTGTGAGTGGTTCATGAATAGCTTGCACTCAGCATTCCCATCGCCTACTTGAAGTCTGAAAGATCTTTGAAACTCCCAGTTTGTCTAATAGTTAAGAAAAAATAGGTGCATATAAGGCTTTGGTAAGGATGTCAGCTATTTGTTCTTTGGTATTGACTGGAAGAAGTTTGATGAGTCCTGATTTGACCTTGTCTTTCACAACATGACAACCAATTTCAATATGTTTGGTTCTCTCACGGAAAACGGGATTGTGAGCAATGTGCATTGCACTGGCATTGTCACAAAATAGGACAACAAGCAACTGTACTAGAACTTGTAAATCCTGTAGTATATAGATAAGCCATTGGATTTCACAAACTGCATTTGCTATATCCTTGTACTCAGCCTCTGATGAACTTTTAGCAATAGTTGTTTGTTTCTTTGCCTTCCAAGAGATTGGAGCATCTCCTAAAAACATCATGTAACATGATACTGATCTTCTTGTTTCAGGACAGCCAGCCCAATCACTATCTGTAAAACCTTTAAGTAAAAGATTATTGTCTGTTGGGAAAAAGATGCCTTGGCCGGGATTGGTCTTCAAGTATCTCACCAGTCTATAGGCTGCTTTCATGTGGTCTTCAGTAGGAGTGTCCAGAAATTGACTTAGTTGTTGGATTGCAAGGCAATGTCTGGTCTGGTAAAAGTGTGTAAATTAATTTACCTACTAGGGATCTGTATGTAGTGTTGTCTTCTAAAAGTGGTGAGTCACCATGTTGTAAGGTCTGCTTGGACTCCATAGGTGTCTTAGCAGGTTTGGCTCTCAAAAACTCATATTCTTTTAAGAGGTTAAGTGTGTATTTTCTTTGTGAAATGGATATGCCTTTTGGACATCTAGAAGTTTCAATGCCTAGGAAATATCTCAAATTTTCAAGATCTTTGATGGTAAACTAATGATGTAGAGCATCCTTTACTTTCTGAATCAATCCTTCACTGGGGCTTGCTGCTATGATGTCATCAACATAGATTAGTAAAGCAATAAAGGACTGTCCTGACCCTTTTTTAAACAAACTGTGATCATTTTTGGATTGAGTGAATCCTTGAGCCTCCAAAGATTCAGTCAACTTGCAATTCCATTGTTTGCTGGCTTGCTTGAGGCCATATAATGACCTAGTAAGCTTGCAAACTTGATTTGGTTTGGTTGATGCACATCCTGGAGGTAACTGCATGTATACTTCTTCATGCAAATCTCCATGTAAAAAAGCAGTATTAACATCCATCAGATGTATGTGCCAATTGTAGGTTGCTGCTATACTGCAAGTAAGGCTCTAACTGTAGTGATTTGACAGCTGGTGAGAAAGTTTCTTGATAATCAATCACCCTTCTAATCAGATTATGTCCTCTATTTTGACTGATTGTAATGTTAAGAACTATGGTGTTTTATCTTTCTATGAACCATGTCAATTTGGAAAAAGCCATAATTTATTTCATCCTATTTCTACTTCTCATGCTAAATTGAAATTTGATCTTGTCCACACAGACTTATAGGGCCCTGCTCCTGTTAAATCTGTTGAAGGGTACTCCTACTATGTGAATTTTATAGATGACAACACTAGGTACACATGGATTTATCCATTAAAGGCTAAGTCAAACACCTTTAGTGCCTTTCATAAGTTTAAGGCTCTTGTTGAAAATCAATTCTCCACTAAGATTAAATGTCAATATGATTGGGGAGGTGAATACAGACCCTTCCAGACTTATTTGGATACTAAGGGAATCACATTTAGACATCCTTGCCCTCATGACCATGCTCAGCATGGTAGAGCAGAAATAAAACACATGCATATTGTTGAGACATGCCTAACCCTTCTTGCACAGGTAGGTATGCCCTTAAGATATTGGTGGCATAGTTTTCAATATGCAGTTGAACTCATTAACAGTCTTCCTACACCTGTTCTAAAGCATAAAGCCCCTGTAGAGTGCCTCCTCCACACTAAACCTAATTACAAGACCTTTAGAGTGTTTGATTGTGCTGTGTATCCTAATCTCAGGCCTTATCAGCATCATAAGTTTCAGTTTCACACTAAAATGTGTGTTAATTTAGGTCTTAGTCCCTCTCACAAAGGTTTTATGTTCCTTGAAGATATTGTGAGGATTTACATTTCCAACAATGTAGTGTTTGATGAGTCCCTCTTTCCTTTCACTCAAGGATTCATCCAGGGTCCTTCCACTCAGGTCCTTGTTGACCCTGCTCTTACTATCTCTTCTTTCACTTTGGCATCCACTCACTCAGATGGGGGAAAGACAGACATCCTGAGCAGATTGCCTGAAGAAGATATTGTTGATGTACCACATGTCACTGATCAGGTAACTCAAAATTTTCAGAATTCTCCCAATGTTGATGCTGACACTGAGCACACTACTGTATATACACCTCCACAGTCACCCCCAAATAGTCATGTTGCTACTACACCTGCACCACAGAACATTGAGAATGCATCCTCAACAGACACTTAGAGTGATGCATCCTCTAGTCCCTCATCTCTTAGTCCTTCACCACCTGTCATTCAACACAAACATCATCTTATGCAAACTAGGTCAAAAAGTGGTATTTTCAAACCCAAAGTGTATGATGCTACTATTGCAAGTGCTCATTCCTTTCCTGAAGAACCTAGCAGTGTAAATGAAGCTATGCAAAGATCTTACTGGAAGGAGGCTATGACACAAGAATATAGGGCCCTCATACATAACAAAACTTGGAATTTGGTGAGGCTACCTCCAGGACAATGTGTGGTTGGCAACAGATGGATATTCAAACTAAAGCTTATGCTAGATGGTACTGTCCTAAAGCACAAAACTATGTTAGTGGCTAAAGGGTATAGCCAGAGTTATGGGATAGACTATAATGAGACCTTTAGTCTTATGGCCAAGTCCTCAACCATCAAAATAATGCTTTCCTTGGCTGTGTCTATGAACTGGCCCAGAAATCAGATTGACATAAATAATGCAAAGCTCTTACTGGAAGGAGGCTATGACACAAGAATATAGGGCCCTCATACATAACAAAACTTGGAATTTGGTGAGGCTACCTCCAGGACAATGTGTGGTTGGCAACAGATGGATATTCAAACTAAAGCTTATGCTAGATGGTACTGTCCTAAAGCACAAAACTATGTTAGTGGCTAAAGGGTACATCCAGAGTTATGGGATAGACTATAATGAGACCTTTAGTCTTATGGCCAAGTCCTCAACCATCAAAATAATGCTTTCCTTGGCTGTGTCTATGAACTGGCCTTGAAATCAGATTGACATAAATAATGCCTTCCTCAATGGGCCATTGCATGAGCTAGTGTACATGGAGCAACCAGAACGCTTCACAGATCCTTCAAAGCCTTATTTTGTCTGTAAGTTAAACAAGGCTCTCTATAGATTAAAACAGGCCCCTAGGGCATGGTTTGATGCTCTCAGAACCCAAATGTTAAGTTGGGGTTTCAAACAATCTGTGTGTGACACTTATATTCATCTTTAAGACTGAAGACAAAGTGTTGTTTGCTCTAGTATATATAGATGACATTTTATTGACAGGGAACTGCACCAAGCTGACTCAGAAGTTTATACAACTGTTGTACTCAAAATTCTCTCTCAAAGATCTGGGGCCTGTCTCACATTCCTTAGGAATGCAGGTAACAAGGAATAGTTCAGGTTTGTATTTAACTCAAACCTATTATGCATCCCAGTTGCTTAAGAGATTAAATCTAGAACACTTGAAACTCTGTCCTACACCAATGGTGACTGGTAAGCAGCTCATACCTAAGAAAGGTAAGCCTCTGGTCAACCCTGGGATCTACAGGAGTGCTGTAGGAGCACTGCAGTATTTAACTCTGACTAGACCTGATATTTCTTATGTTGTCAACCCCCGAGCCAGTTTATGCAGGAACCCTATACTGAACATTGGCAAGCATTAAAAAGGTTACTCGGATTTGTGCAAGGCACTTTGAGGGAAGTTCTACACTTTATTCCCAGTAAGAACCTGAAATTACATGGATTTACAGATGCTAACTGGGCTGCTTGCCTTGCTGACAGAAAATCAACAGGAGGATACTGTGTCTATTTGGGGAAATCCTTGATTACTTGGAGCTATAAAAAGCAGTAAGTGGTTGCAAGGTCTAGTTGTGAATCTGAATACAGAGCATTGTCAAACCTATGGGCACAAATTCTGTGGATCATGCAAATGCTTAGTGAGATCATATTCAAGCTGCCTGCTATTCCTATATTATGGTGTGATAACACAGGAGCTACCACTCTTGCTCATAATCCGGTTTACCATGGTGGGACAAAACACATTGAAGTGGATGTTCACTTCATTAGAAATCTGGTGCTAGAGAAGAAATTGAAGGTCTGCTACATACTTTCTGCTGCACAAATTGCTGATGTGTTTACTACGCCTTTACCTATTACTGCTTTCTGTCAGTTTAAGGACAAACTAAATGTTGTTGAACAACATGTTAGTTTGAGAGAGGTGAAAATGTAAAAGGCATTAGTGGAAATAATGGCACAAGAGTATGATGAGTCACTAGGTGTATGTGTACAATTCTGTTTTACCCTAGATATAGAATAGAATCTCTCTTATGTATTTTTTTTGCGCTGTAACCGTCGCTTTTCATTATTCAGTGAAATGAATGAACATTGAAGCTAAAGAACACTAAGCTTCAATGGAGATTTTCTTCTTCCTTTAATTCAAACTATAGCCAAAAGTATAACTGTAAAATAGTACTATTTATTTAGTGTTGTTGGTTAAAATCTCAAACTGTTAAAGAAGAGATTTTAACAATATATGAAAATGAGGAGGCAAACAAAGAATTAAGAAGGACACGTCATGGTCCTGGAGCCTCAACTTAACCGTTTGGTAAAGTCTCGATCACTGGCAAAACAGAAAAATATTATGTCCCGACTCCTGAAGCTAGCTACGCTTCTGCAAATTTGCCATGGAATCACAGTTTCTTCACGTATTGTTACAAAGACATGAAACATTCAGGGTCGGATCAGGGAGCATTGGATCCCTAAATTGCACGATATTAGTCCAATAGATCGAGAGACATCGTATATACGCTCTACATACTTAAAATGTCCAGAAGTAAGAATGGAGATACTCAAAAAAAGGAAGCTAATAAACTCCGGGCAAAGCTACACATAAGATGTAAAACGCGATTGCATTTACTGATCCCACCAGATGCCTTATAGCTGATAACTGACTTCTTGATTATTTTCTGTGGTTCAGAATTTAAAAATCCTAGGCCACACATGGTTGTTGCAACTAACTTGCATCTCGATCCTGACTAAAATAAACTAGTGCTTATTCATGAGTTGATTAATGTGTCATTAATTCATTTTATGACGGAAATTCTTGTTCCACGATAAAACTGTCACTATAGGCTTTTTACATCATTGATCATGGTGGGACCCATGCATACCGTGTTGAATTTAGGACTAGCAATAGTCCTCGACTATATTCGAGTTAATTCATTGTGATTTGTAAGGTTCATGTCGATCGAACGCATCTTTCCGTAGGTGCATATTATTTTATGACAGTTGATGATTATTAGTTTGGAAAGAAAGGGAGGGTGGCATCGATCGATCTGTATAATATATCTAGACTACAAACCATCTTTATCGATCAGCATACATATATAAATCAAACTAGATCCTGTCATTTGAGTCCGAATCCTCTGCTGTGAAGACCCTCTTGTGATTCCTATGGTAGATGATAAATAGCGGTACCGTCAAAAATGTCGATGGCTCCGTCGACTTTTCATCCACCGTAGAAATCATAGTAGGTATTTCTAACAGAGGATCTGGATCCCCCATATACACCTTTTACCACCATTGGTAAAAATCTAAAACATAAAATTTTAAGCAGCAGCTAGCTATATATAAGAAAAACTTATCTTTCCTGTCAATCAATTTTCCACGTAAAGACTCAAGACTTTGAATTTCTCTGATAAGTGTGCATTTAATTTCTTGATTATTTTCTGTGGTTCAAATTTGAGAATCCTACGCCACAAAGAGCCAGCTGCAACTAACTTGCATCTCCCTGACAAAAATAAACTAGTGCTTATTCATGAGATGATGCATGTGTCATTAATTCATTTTATTACGGAAATTCTAGTTCCACGATAAAACGGTGACTATACTCTTTTACATCATTGAACACAATGGAACTAATATCAGCTACCCACAACGTGTCCATGTAGGTAGCGATTGACAATGTCTGTAACATCCCGACTTTTCAGAAATGGCAAAGTAGTAATTGGGTATTTTTGGTATGAACTAATTATTAATTGTCCGATTTATTTAATTAAAAAGGATTTAATTAAAGGATTTAGCTACTTCATTAATGGATTTAATTAAATCTCTAAAAAGTAAATAATCCCCAAAATTTCCTTATTTGTTTTATACATATTTTCTAAAGAAAAAAAGAGGAGAGGAACGGCGGCGGCAACACAGTCAATGCCGAGTTTTCAGAAAAAGGGAGAACGTTAACTCCAGTCCCTGGGCTAATCCGGTCATCGTTTCAAGATGCCGTAGTAGAGAAAAGTGATCACCATGATGAGACGCAACTTTGAAAATAAAATATCCTTATTCCGTAAGTTTCAGTTTAGCCCTAGTTTTTCGGAATCGTCGAGTTCGTTTCTTCAAAAATTCGTATCTTTTAATCCATAGCTCTGTTTTTCAGCCATGAGTAGTCAAAACGATCGTCTTGGAGCGTAGATCATTATAAAAATAGGTTCACAGCATTTAATTTAGGTAATATTCAGTTTTACACAATTTTTCAATTCGGGATTTACAAGAAAGATAGGATTTTTAGGTTTACTTGTTGTTTAATTAGGTTACAAGTTGAGGGCTTAGATGTTCAGAATTTTCATGAAGGTTTAGGATCGGTTTTTATCTGGAAATTAAGGTAAGAGGCTCTTCCTAATGAGTAATTATAGTTTTATAATGATAGGTTGAGTTCCGGTGAGATTTGGTGTTGTTTGGTGATAGAATTCATGCTAAGTTGTAATTAATGAGATGTGAAATTTTTGGTATATTTGAGTTGAGTTCTACTGCTATTTTTCTGAGTAATTTGTTGATAAACGTGTTTGGTTTGGGTTAGGAATCGATTAAGTGTAGAAAAATCGTGTTTTAGGGTTTTTCTACGCTGAATGCGCACGCATTGGCCCCCAGTTTTGTGATAATTGTGTTTTAAACTATGTAATACGTTCTAATTGTTATCCTTTGGTATTATAATATTAATTAAACCTTAACAAGCTTCGATTGAGCTTCCGATTCGTTTAGTTTCGGCACCGAATGTACTCTTAAAGGAAGTTGAAGTTCGGATCCGTCAGAATAGCATGAAACGGCTTGTGCTTTGATGAACTAGAGTTCATCAATGTCTGCGTAATTGTTAGGCCTTGTCCGTATCTAGTGGTCTGGGAAAGAGAGTAGTGTATGTGAGGGACCTTACTTGAAAACACTTAGGTGGCTAGTTAATACACAATAAAGTTACATACGTGGCAGTAAAAGATAGAACGTCACCTATTCTCGGTTAGGCACCAAGTCATATCGGCGATGTGATACGTTCATAAAAGGTGAACAACGCTACTGGCTCAAAAGGCTGAAGGGTAGTGGAGGAAATTCATCGAACGTATATGCATACCGGGGAGATACCGGGACTATCGTTGCTATTCACCATAGTTGGCAAGTATATCTCGTGATGGATACACATCATGCATAGTGCCCTTTAGCGATAACGTAACCAAGATAAGTTAAGCTAGAAACGTATAATCATGACATGTTGATGGACATGGAGTGAACTCTAGATTGAGTCGATCTCTCATAAATATAACATAAAAATAATGAAGAGAACCTTTTGTTGTAGAACTTAGTTATTCATTAGCTTCTCACTTTTACTAAGTACTTTGTACTTACCTCCTTTGCACTTTCTTTTGTATGCATTGTGGGGTGAGAAGACGAACAGGCTGACCAAGGGTAGATGGCGACTTCTGATGACGTTGATGCCTTGAAGATGTTTCTACTTTGTTTTCCTTGTAGAGGTTGTACTAGATTAAGTAGTAATTATTCTCAGATTTGTTGTAAGTTACCTCTTTCTATCTTTAGAATGATTGTATCTATTCTTAGTAGCATTTATATTTTTACCCGAGTCTTTTTAGCTTCCGTTTGCTTTTATTTGATACGACGACGTAGAGGCTTGCGTATAATAATAGATTTATTTAATGTTATATGCGCCGAACGTTTCTCTTCCGGATAAGGGCTCGGTATCCGAGAGAAAGGCTTTACAGTTGGTATCAGAGAGAAGTGTCATTTCTTTCCTAGGCTTCTTCCCACTAAGATAAGAATTCTTTAGACCTTTTTGAACCCTTCTGATCTCTCTTGATCTTGGTGGTAAATTCTCGTAGGATTAGGAATCCTTAGAACGTGGTTAAGTTGCACTAGGACCAAGTGAAAAGTCTCCTTAGGTGAAAGTTATGTCGAGTTTTAAGCTAAACATCTCCTATGTGATCCTCTTAAGTTTTGTTCCTTTCGAGAACCCTTAATTGGATCCCTCTTTCCTTTTGGAATCTTTGAATCTTTCTCTATTGTTCTTTATTTTTGAGGTTTTAATGCTTTCGTAATGCTACATTTGGTTCAAATCAATTCCTTGTAACTTGGTATTATGCAAAACGAGTAAACGATTTTGTTCACGTTTCTACATGACATGTTATATCATTTTTTTTGTTCCAAGAATTCTGTAAATTTTCAGCCACTTAGAAAGTTGTCTTATCTACAATTTCTCTCTTTACATCAATTTAGTTTTCAATATAGATTGTTCACAAATTGTTTAACAAGGAGGGGTACTCTGTTCAGAAAATTCTGCAGCGGTACTCTTACTTATCATTCTGTTTTGAATAAGCTAAACACCTCCAAATGACTTGGATTTTTGATATGTTGTAGAAAACATCCTGCACTATAATGTTTGTTTTGGAACCAAGTGCAAATTTGTTTTGGTCTGAGCACAATCTGCAACACATGACAGATGATGAAGTCCTGAAAATTTTTGACAGCTTATAGTAGTAGATGAAAAGAATTATTTTGACCGACCTATGGCTTCCCAATTTTTTTGTTTTTTGAGCATCATATGTAAAACTTATATACTCACAGATTTTCTCTTTGCCTCATGTTCAAAATCAGTTCAGTTTGTTTTGTGCAAATCAATTATTTCATGACTTATGTATGCACCCGAATTTCTCAAATCCGTTTAAGTCCTCTGGTCATGGAAGGATAGATGTCTTTCTTCCACCTTGTAAGTTATGGTGTGGTAGGTTATAGGAGATGGGAATACTTTGATTTATCTGATTCTTAAGCTAGTTGTTACCCAGGATAAGAAGTTTGGTAGGTAGAGACGAGGTCTTGTCGTTATAGTGCTCTCGATGGCAAGAAACGATTGCGTGGTGATTTTCCAATCTTATGTCTTCATTAATAAGGTTCTCTTTTATAATCATCTAGTTTCCTACTTGGTTATCCCGATTTCAAATGTTTCCCCATCCATACTAATTGTAACCCATGCTCTAGTTAAATCCTCCATTTGAAACTTCTGAAACTCGGTAAAAGTTCTCTTATTGCGAAGATTTGTTTTCCAAGTGTGTACATTCTTTGATGTGCCTTATTTCTTTAAGATATTTTCATCGTGTCAAGTGTTTGATTTAGGAAAATAAGTTTGTCATCCTTCGAACTATTTGAACTGACAATTGCATATCCTTACAACTATATCATGTTTAGCGATCTCGGGGCAACACACTTTTGCATCCTAGTGATTACCTTCAATTCATCCCCTACAAGATTTTTTAGTGCACACAACTTTTTGTTTAAAGACTCAACTCTACAAATCCTCCACCTTCTCTCTTCGCTATCGCTTTGTTTATGTTTACCAAAATTCCTTGACCTTGCTTGCTCGATATGGGTTCCACACGAACTCCATATGCAAATTTTACCCTTTCCAAGTACTTCTTACTCATTTCAATTATTAGTGTTAAAGGTTTCTTTCTTTAGCACATAGTTTAAATCGTTCTCATGGTAGGCTTTACTCAACACTGGTGAATGTTTTTTGTTCCCATGTTTTCCTTTAACATAAAACTATTGTTCCCCTGCTCCAAAAATTCTGAAAAGTTATCATCAATATAGATTACTGTCTTATCTACAATTTATCTTTTTACATTGATTCGATAATATTTATGGATTGTTCAGAAAATCCATATTATTGCCGGACACTCTGTCTAGAAAATCTGCAGCAGCACCTTCACTTCTTCTTCTGTTTTGAATAGGTTAAACATCTTGAAATGACCTGAATTTTTGATATGTTGCAGACAACAATTTTATCTACAACTTTTATTTTGTAATCAAGTTCAAATTCCTTTTTTTTGTTAATAATCAGCAATTTAAATCAGTGTTTATTAATCAGAAAATTTTGACAGCTTGTGTAATCGGCAAAAATAATTGTTTTTGACCAACTCACTCTCATCCAAAAGTTCTAATATTTTTATGTCACATAAGAAACTCCAGTATCTAAACTTTTTCTCTTTGGATCGTGCTCAAATTCCTTATTTTTTTGGGCTTTACAAATTGATAATGTCAGATCCAGAGTAAATATCATACACAGCCACCGAAAAGGGATCCTCACCTCTTTGACTGAGGTTTGGGCTAAGAGTGTAGCAAGTTACGGATGTTATGTCTTAGAAGGTTTCCGAAGCGATCTTTCCCTAGGATATGTCTCATGGTAGAATGTTTGTAAAGTTAACATTGTTGTTTCTTTTGCAGTTATAAACAAGAACCAAGATGCTATCCTCTAGCATGCCATGTTTGATGTTCAGACCCTTTTCAGGCCCATTTGTAATTATACCTTTTCTGGTAATTTATTTCTCATGTAATGCCTCACTTGAGATCTTTAAGCTCAACAAATCATCTTCACTAGTTGTCACGAATTACTTAAGAAACATATATCCATACCTTTTAATTCGAACAAATCCGTGATTCCTTACTTGTCAAATCAAGGAACAAGTTCCCTCTAACCTTGTATTGTTGCACCCCCATTCTTCATTTCAATCACAAATTTGACTGAACCTTTTAAGGTCAGAACATTCTTTTTACTTGTGTTTATTCTCAGCTTCCCTCCTAAGGGTAGTGTTGATTTTGTAATCTTTCCATCTAATGCTACTTGTTCTTTCAAGGTATGCATCTCATCTTCTTACCAGTTAGGTCTTTAATCCTACATTGACATCCATCTTCAGTTACCTATCATTAACCTTCTTGCAATTTATGCTAAACCAGTTTCAAACAGAAGGTAGTCTTTCTCAAGGTGCCTTCCGAACCTATGTATCCAATCAACTTTTGAATTCCTAAACTTATGTTTTCCAATTCAAATTAATGTACCTTGTACCCTTCATTTTTAACTCTCTTTCAGGCCATGTAGAGCCACGAATCGCCATATACACCTTTTGATATTCCATCTTCTATTTTGACGTTTCTATTACAATTTTGTCATACTAGTTGAAAGTCTTAATCTTTTTTTCCCACATGAGGAATAACCTTGAGCCCTTATTTCCCCGGCAGTGTACTATTCCTCTCGAGTAGTGCAACCTTGAAACTTTGAATTGGATCATCAATGATCTTTCACACTTCATTTGAAAGTTTGAGTTAATTCTTGGAAGCCAAACCATATCCAAAAAATCTTAAGTGTCTTTTCCCCTTCACTTGAAAAATTGTTTATCGCTTACTTTTTCAAAATTTTGATTTTTTTTCCCTTGCATAGTCATGTGGAAAACCCTATCTCCTTTTCAATCTTGAAATAACCTCTATTTGAATAATGCAGACTTTGATTTTTCCTTGACATGTTCCCTTTTATTTCATTCTGAGACCTTTTGGTGTACTCGTTTTGTCTCTAAAGCTCCTGCATGTTGAGATTATGCCCATTTTTTATTTCTAAATGGTTTAGTCTTCATAGTGCTCAACTTGTCACCTTCAAACTTTGTTTGTTTTTCCAAGCTAACCCTTATTGTCATAAGGATTGGATCAGATCGTCAGAGAGAAAGTATGGCAAATGCATGTTCTCCATCCCAACGAGACTAAGTAGTCCTTTAACTCGGATCATTGCGGTTCTACAACAAACTTGTGTCGAAGTGATGAATGAAGCCACAAGATAGCACTTGTGTTCATCCGGAGCAACCAAGATGCACGGAGAGTTGGAATAGTACTACTGAAGATCTTTCGTGAAGTTAGAGATAGAAGATTTGCATACAACAATAGTTACCATGTCAACATCCAGATGTCAACACTTGAAACTCTACCTCGAGAAAAGCGAAGAACGCCAATTTTCTGGGATGAAGTAGAGCAATGACAGGATACGGGACCATAGTTGATACAGCAAGCTAGAAGATTGAAGTGGATCATCGCAACCTCATGATGGTTCAAGACAGGCAGAAGAGTTGGGCAGGTGTAGGGAGAAGACCATTAGAGCTGAAGTTGTAGATGAAGTTTATATAAAGGCGTCCTTTCATGTGTCAAAGATAAGTAAATTGCTTAACCGACTTGGATATGGAAGCAAGCATGGACCTTGAAGTGGTTGAAGAGATCTTGAACTACACGGAGTAATCAAGTGCACTTTATAACGGTAGACAAAGAAAGTTAAGAATGAAGATGTCAACTAGTCTTCGTTCAGAGAAATAGTCACACAACGGCAGAGACGACATGAGAGTTAGAGGAACGAGACGCTTTGTAAAGTCCAGAGTTCATGTACCTCCCAGTTACGTTCGAGTTTCGAGGACAAAACTCCTCTTAAGGGGGAAGGAATGTAACATCATGATTTTTTAGAAAGGGCAAAATAGTAATTGAGTATTATTGGTATGACATAATTATTAATTATCCTATTTATTTAATTAAAAAGGATATAATTAAAGGATTTAGTTACTTAATTAATGGATTTAATTAAGTCTATAAAAGGAAATAATCCCCAAAATTTCCTTATTTGTTTTATACGTATTTTCTGAAGAAAAAAAGAGGAGAGGAACGGCGGCAGCAACACAGTCGACGGAGAGTCAAAAAAAAGGGAGAATGTAAACTCCAGTCCCAGGGCGAATCCATTCATCGTTTCCAGATACCGCAGTAGAGAAAAGTGGTCACCGTGATGAGACGCAACTTTGGAAAATAAAATATCTTTATTCCGTAAGTTTTCAGTTTAGCCCTAGTTTTTCGTAATCGTCGAGTTCGTTTCTTCAAATATTCGTATCATTTAATCCATAGCTCTATTTTTCAGCCATGAATAGTCAAAACGATCGACTTGGAGCGTAGTTCATTCTAAAAATAGGTTTAGAGTATTTAATTCAGGTAATATTCAATTTAACACACTCAACCGTCTACTCAATATCCTTGTACGAGTCCACAATCACTACACGAGATGAACCTTTATTTTGTGAATTGAAGTTGGGCTTAGGTCTAATAGGACTCCCAGTTACTGCACGCGATCGTATATTGAGGTGCTCCCCGCCGGTTGTTGGAACGACGTGAGCCGGGCCGGGTTTCGATTCAGAAAAACCATGTTGTTAGGTGTGATGCCCGAAAGACAATTTTGTAATTGTTTTATTTCATAAATAAAATGACATTAGTATTCATATTTATTATTCTCATATTCACCAATGTGACAATAGTATTTACACTACAGAAAACCCTAAAGTATATCGTTTATGTAATCACTTAACTCAGTGTATGGGATATACACAGGATGATTGAGTTAGTGAAGATGTACTTAAAATACAATTAGCCCATAGTGAAGTTAATCGAGAGTATCGGGTCTCTCCTTTAACGTGCTATTAATGCGGCAAGAACACAATAGGTGTGATTGTCTTATCCAGACATTCGGTTAAGATAACCTAGTGGGGCATTTATATAAGATAGATATATCATATAGGGCGGGACTGATTTGATTAGAGTTCACGATATAATTCCGTAATCGAGAAGTCTTATCGAATCAATTGATGATCATATTTATGGATATATCTTAATCCTGAGGTGATCACAGTCAACTGCTTGAATCGTTATGAGGTTTGACATGACGGTTAAGGATTACACTGAGTCTGTGATCTGAATTACCCATCTTGGCATTGTACTGGATTGAGTGAGTAGTCTGTGTTGTCACAGATACGGAATCCATTCCTTCCATTTATGGAAGTAGATAGACAGTTCCCTTATTTGTTAATCCTAGAAACTGATCGATCGTACGAGTTCATATTACACTGATTAGCTACCAGTGAGTTGTATGAATTAATTGATCACTAGGGGTTAATGGTAAATAAGGATAAGAGGTTCTAAAAAGGGTTATCGGTAACTTCCCGATTTGGAATGAACAGTCTTTGGATGATTAATCCATATGTAATGATTATATCAATGGACGCTTATTACTATTCTCGTGAGGAGATAAATATAATCTCATAATCGGAGGAGTGCAGTCATTGGATTATGGTGGCATATTCCTGTGATTGATTTATCGAATATAATTATTCTGTTCGTAAGATAATTATCTATTTGATTTATCGGAGCCATTGATTATTAGTCCATGCTCCCCGACGTGCTTCCAATATAGCAAACCTATTCTCGGACGTCAAATCCTAATAATATTAATTTAGTTCTCATTAGAATTTAATTAAAACGATATGTGAATTAATTGTTTAGTGGACTATTAAATTAGTTGGGCTGAATAATTAAATATGTGAAAACGACATTTTTCATAATCTTGGCCCAAATTTATGTGTTATGGCCGAAATTCATATGACTAGGTCAATAAGTAATTTTCGGCCTCCACATGTTTTAAGGAACAAGAAATTAGCTTTCTTGTGTATTAATAAGACATGTGCACAAAATATTTATTGGATAAATATTTATGGTAAGAAATAAAGATAAAGATTATTCTAGATTTGTTCTAAAATACTTTGGGATTATCTTTTATTTATTTGCAAAATAAAAATCCTTGGAGGACAATGATTACTCTCCTATATAAAGAGAATTCTCCCAAGCCTAAAACACACACATAAAATTCGACTTCATCTCTTAGAGAGAGGAAGAGATAATTTTCGGCCAAGGGGAGAGAAAGGGAAAATCTTGGAGGTTTTTCCGGGTAGCATATCGGAAGGATTCGAGACGAGGATTTCCTTCCACCGGGAGTTGCTTGGATCACACGTGCGGAAGATCGTGGTGCTCTTCTCACCATCCTTTGTTCTTCCTATTGCGGTTCTTCTACTTGGATTTTGAGATCCAAGAGGTATGATCTACAACCCCCTTATAGATGTAGATCTAGTTATTTTATTACGTGTAATTTATAGATCTAGATCCTTAAATCGCTTCCGTTGCGGATGATATTACTAACAGTGGTATCGGAGCGCACGGTGATCTATATTTATACATATAAAATATTAGATCTAGGAGTGGAAAACATGTAGATTTTTTTTGTCCCAATTTTTAATAAGGGCCGATATATATATATATATATATATATATATATATATATATATATATATATATATATATATATATATATATATATATATATATATATTTTTATTTTATGTTGCGATATATATATATATATATATATATATATATATATATATATATTTTTTTTTTTTTTTTTTTTTATTTTATGTTGCGATTGTTGTGGTTTGAAGAGATGGATTGGGGTTGGTATCTTGTTTACTCGTTAGATATATTATAAGCTCTCTCGATTTAGATCGTTTGAGCATAGGATTGATGTAAAAATTGTTGTTTTTATTTCTTTACTTTTTCGGCAAATTTTTTTTTTTTTTTTGTAATTCCCGGAAAACGATGAAGAACACGAGATGAAGACGGAACTCGAGGTATGAATAGGAGTCGGGGTGGAAAATTTTTTGTTTTTTTTTTTTTTGCAAGACACGGCTAGGGTTTGTTTGTTTTTTTTATCAAACCCTAATTTTTTTAAATCGGCTGTTTAATAAATAAATAAAATATATTTTTCTGGAATAAAAAAGAATAACAACAGGATTTTATTATAAATAAAAAATTCAGAATTTTTTTTTAATTTATTTATTTTATAAAATAAAGGCCCCTTCTCCTTTCGGGTTCGCGGTTCGTGGTTCAAGGCTCGAAGATCGAAGACATGAAGACAACAAGATTGTAATTTACTTTTTTCCTAGGATATATTAGATACGGGGGTACCAACGATCCATCTCGGTGTTTAAATTTTCCACAATTTATTTTTTATGTGCTTGATCATAAAATAGATATAAAACCGGAATTGCCATGACATGCATCATATCATAAATCCACTCCATGCATACATGTAGAATTTTAATTTTGGTAATTAAAATAGGCTTGTATACAAACTCGCGTAATTAGTTAAAATTTAATTAATACGTTGTAATTAATTAATTTAGTAACTAATTAAAGATCCGAGGACGGGTTATGAAATCGTTAAGCCTTTTCGGTGTGTGTTCTCGGTGAACCGCCTTAAAAGCCAAAACGAGATCACGTTTTCGATTCGTAGTGTCTACGAGAATGAATGATGGTAAAAGAACAATAAATCTTGGATAAAAACGGTTCGACTATAGGTTGGGTGGTCAACTGAGCTTGGCTAGACCGACTTAACCCTCCTAGTGTGATGTATGCATGGGGGTCCGGCAAGACTAATCTACACCGGCGAGCGGAGGGGTGATTCCTTCTTATCTCAATGGGGCTCTCTTGACCCGACTTCGTCCGACTGTCACATATGTTCCAACGAATAGGACGGGTAGGCTGGCCTACGTTACCGACACCATTCGGAATCCTTGATTTGATGTGCTTTTATGTTAACATCAAAAAGACGTGGTTAGTTAACCCACCACCACTTCCAAAATATTGAGTGGGAGTGGGGTAGGCGACAGCCAACCCCACGGCCTCTACTATAGATACAAGTAAGTAAGAGAAGGGTGACGCCTCGCGGCGCTTTGATTTCGTCCCCCTACGGATGGTGTTCACCCCTATCAACATTCATGGCTTGGTCTCCGAAAGGATAGGATTTCCGGGTACTCGTCGGGTCACTCACATATCCTACGACGGCACACTCGGGGCGTACCTAAGAGATCCGATATAGTAGGTCACACTCATCAAGGATATTCTTGATAATATCTAGGCTAAAAAAAGGAAGGTAGTCAATGAATAAAGGGATGTTCGATTCTCGTGGATGTTCGATTCTCACAAGTTATTCATTGATGAGATTGTCTCGATTTAACCGTCATCTCTTTGACCTACCCTACGGCGGCACTAAGATGCGCGGTTAAAACCTTGGAATGGTAGACTAGACTTAATTTTAGTTTACAATTCCTAAAATAAACTTATATAGTAGTGTTAAACTTGAATTAATATATGTCATTTTATTTTCAGCAAAAATGTCTGCTCAAATTTATGCTTTACTGTCTGAAAAATTATCGGGAAACAACTTTAAGAAATGGAAGAGTAATCTAAACGTGGTACTCACATACGAGAATGTGCAATATGAACTCACTTCTGAATGCCCCACAGTGGCGATCCAAAAACCCGGAAAAGCTGAGATCGAGCAGCGTAATCGCTGGATCGAGGCAGATAACCGGGCTCGTGGGATCATCCTAGCGGCAGTGTCGGAGGTTATTAGGACCGCATTGAAGAGTTTGAGGCTCGGGAGAAATCATGTTGAAACTTACTTCGATGTTTGGATCACCTAGCAACCAAGCAAGACACGATGCCATCAGGATGGCTGTTAACACGAAATTGAAGAAAGGTCAAGCAGTGAGTGGTCATGTTCTGAATATGATCAGTTACTTCAATGATGCCGGTATTCATGGATCAATGTTCGATGAAGCAACTCAAGTGTCAATGATTTTGGAATCGTTGACTCCTGAGTTTATCCCGTTCAAAACTCAGTATCTGATGGGCAAACATGAGTTGACCATGACACAGATGCTTAATGAACTAACTATCTACGAGGGCCTACTATAGAAAGATAAGGTCCAAGTAGGGGATAAGAAAGCTGAAGCCAATATGGCAGAAGCTAAGCCATCAAACAAGCCTAAGGCCAAACCAAAGAAGAAGAGTAGTGTTGCACCTGTGCCCAAGCCAATGAAGAAAAAGAAAGCCAAGAAAGTTGATGAGGCCAAGCCCAAGGGCAAATGCTTTTACTGTAAGGAGGTAGGACATTGGAAACGCCATTATCCAGAATACCTTCGTGATGTAAAGGATGGCAAAGCCAAGGCTGTTACTGGGAAAGATAAGAAAGGTAATTTGGAATTACTATTCTTGGAATCTTTTAATGTAGCTAAAGATGTGTCCACTTGGATACTTGATACTGGAGCTACTAACCATGTATGTTCTTCATTGCAGATTCTTAGTTTGTACGAGGAGCTGGAAGAGGGTTCTCAAGTGATGCGAGTAGGCACTGGGGCGCTCATTTCGGCTAAAGCAGTGGGAGCTGTGGACTTGCATTTTAATAATAGAATTTTACATTTAGAGAATGTTTATTTTATTCCGAATTTCAGGAGAAATTTAATTTCTCATTCTGCCTTGGTTGAACAATCATTTTCTGTTTCAAATTTGAATGGTGGATTTGTTATTTCGAAGAATGGCTTTGAATTGTGTTCAACTACGAATGAAAATGGTTTATATTTTGTAAGACCACATAAAGCTCCCCTAATTAATACTGAAATGTTTAAAACTGCTCATCAAAGATCCGCTAAAAGGCAAAAAGTTTCTCAAGTAAAAGAAGATAAAACATACTTGTGGCATCTGAGGCTCGGCCATATTTCCTTGGAAAGACTCAAAAGACTAGAAAAGGTTCATGCCTTAGGTGAGTCATCTGTTGACACACTGCCTATCTGCGAGTGTTGCCTGGAGGGAAAAATGACCAAGCGTCCCTTCTCATCAAAGAGAAATAGGGCCACGGGAACTCTAGACTTAGTGCATTCAAACCTTTGTGGTCCGATGAACGTAAAAGCTAGAGGCGGATACGAGTACTTTGTGACTTTCAATGATGACTACTCGAGATTCGGTTATGTTTATCTGCTGCATAGAAAGTCCGAGGCTTTTGGTAAGTTCAAGGAGTTCCAAGCAGAAGCCGAAAGGAAACTAGGCAAGTCATTGAAATGCCTTTGCTCGGATCGTGGAGGTGAGTATTTAGATACTGAGTTCATTGACTACTTGGCTGAAAAAGGAATTTGTTTCCAACGTTCGGCGCCTAGGACACCTCAAAGCAAAACGGAGTTTTGAGAGGAGAAACGAGGACATTGATTAACATGGTTAGATCAATGATGAGCTACGCCTCACTACCTATATCCTTTTGGGGTTATGCTTTAGAAGCGGCGGTCTACATTTTGAATGCAGTACCATCAAAAGTCTTTCGAAAAGACACCCGTAGAGATGTGGTCCGGACGTCGTGAAAGCATGCGTCACTTCCGCAATGGGGTTGTCCTACACATGTGCTGATGGACAAGACTACCAAGCTACAATCGCATACGAAAGTATGTTTGTTTGTAGGCTATCCAAAAGGTACACGTGGTGGTCTATTTTACGATCCGGAAGATAACAAAGTGCTAGTCTCGACTAACGCTACGTTTTTGGAGGAAAGTTATATGAAAGACCACAGACCTCGAAGTAAAATTATACTAGAGGAATTACTCTCCGATGACGTCAGGCCTATTGTGGCTGTTGATGTTCCTGTAAACAACACTACTAATACAACAGTCACTTCCGACATTCCTGTTCCACCTAGACGTACTGTGAGAGTGGTTCGGCCACCGGCTCGGTACGGCATGGATTTAGAGACGAACGTAGCCGCCTCTGATGGGGTGGAAGATGATCCTCCGACCTATAAAAAGGCCTTAATAGATCACGATAAGGATAAATGGATTGACGCAATGAATCAAGGGATGGAGTCTATGTACTCTAACTCAGTCTGGAAACTTGTAGAACTTCCTCAGGGTGAAAGGCCCATTGGATGTAAATGGCTCTACAAGCGAAAGAGATGAGTAGATGGGAAGGTCGAAACCTTCAAAGCACAGCTGGTAGCCAAAGGTTACACACAGCGAGAGGGTATAGACTACGAGGAAACCTTCTCACATGTGGCCATGATGAAAACCATCTGCATCCTCCTTTCGATTGCTGCATGTCTGGATTATGAAATCTGGCAAATGGATGTTAAGACAGCGTTTCTAAACGGCTTTCCCAACGAGGAAATCTATATACAGCAACCAGAAGGATTCATTGAAGAAGGTCGAGAGCACATGGTGTGCAAGTTGCTCAGATCCATTTATGGGTTAAAGCAAGCATCTCATTCCTGGTATCATAGATTCGATCACACGATCAAGTCTTATGATTTCGAACAGCACTTTGATGAATCTTGTGTGTACAAGAAGGTTATCAAAGATAGTGTTGTATTTCTAGTGTTGTACGTTGATGACATACTCCTAATTGGCAACGATAAGGGGATGATGTCCAACGTGAAAAGTTGGTTGACCACGCAATTCCAAATGAAGGATTTGGGAGAAGCGAGTTATGTTCTAGGGATCCAAATTATAAGGGATCGAAAGGACAGGATGTTAGCTCTATCCCAAGCAACTTATATAGATAAGGTGCCGGCACGCTTCAGTATGGAGAATTCAAAGAAGGGTTTTCTACCAACCCGTCATGGCGTATACCTCTCTAAGACACAGGGGCCTCAAACTCCTAAGAGACTGAAGCTATGGGAAGAGTGCCATATGCCTATGTTGTTGGTAGTCTTATGTATGCTATGAGGTGTACGAGACCTGATATTTGTTACGGCGTTGGATTAGTCAGCTGTTTTCAGTCAAATCCAGGGCAACCGCACTGGACAGCAGTAAAGAATCTCATCAAATATTTGAAGAGAACCAGAAATTATATGCTCGTATATTCGAGTGGGAGTTTGGAGTTAGCGGGGTACACCGATTTTGACTTTCAGTCAGACAGAGATGATTCTAAATCAACCTCTGGTTCAGTGTTTACACTTGGTGGCGGTGCAATAGAATGGAGAAGCCAAAAGCAATCCAGCACAGCCGATTCAACAATGGAAGCTGAGTTCATAGCGGCCTCCGAGGCAGCTAAAGAAGCAGTTTGGTTAAGAAAGTTCATCAGCGGATTAGGCGTTGTCCCGAACGCTGAAGATCCTATTACTCTCTATTGTGATAACAATGGGGCCATTGACAACTCTAGGGAACCTCGAAAGCACAGTAAGTCGAAGCATATAGAGAGGAAATACTAGGTGATCAACGATTTTGTCGATAGAGGGGACATTTCCGTCAGAAAAATCGCATCCGCCGATAATCCTGCTGATCCATTCACCAAGACACTGTCGATTGAAGCTTTTAGTCGACACTTGGAGACTATAGGTATTAGAGACATGTCTCATTTGCTTTAGAGCAAGTGGGAGTGATAGTTTGTTTTATTTTAAATAATAGGGTGTGCTCTAAATCAATTAATCACATGCTTTCGTGCAAGTGGGAGATTGTTAGGTGTGATGCCCGAAAGACAATTTTGTAATTGTTTTATCTAATAAATAAAATGAAATTATTATTCATATTTATTATTCTCATATTCACCGTTGTGACAATGGTATTTACACTACAGAAAACCCTAAAGTATATCGTTTATGTAATCACTTAACTCAGTGTATGGGATATACACGGGAGGATTGAGTTAGTGAAGATGTACTTAAAATAAAATTAGCCCGTAGTGAAGTTAATCGAGAGTATCAGGTCTCTCCTTTAACGTGCTATTAATGCGCCCAGAACACAATAGGTGTGATTGTCTTATCCGGACTTTCGGTTAAGAGGACCTAATGGGGCATTTATATATGATAGATATATCATATAGGGGTGGACCGATTTGATTAGAGTTCACGATATAATTCCGTAATCGAGAAGTCTTATCGAATCAATCGATGATCATATTTATGGATATATCTTAATCCCGAGGTGATCACGATCAACTCGCTTGAATCGGTATGAGGTTTGACTTGATGGTTAAGGATTACACCGAGTCCGTGATCCGAATTACCCCATCTTGGCATTGTACCGGATTGAGTGAGTAGTCCGTGTTGTCACGATACGGAATCCATTCCTTCCATTTATGGAAGTAGATAGACAGTTCCCTTATTTGTTAATCCTAGAAACTGATCGATCGTACGAGTTCATATTACACTGATTAGCTACCAGTGAGTTGTATAAATTAATTGATCACTAGGGGGTTAATGGTAAATAAGGATAAGAGGTTCTAAAAATGGTTATCGGTAACTTCCCGATTTGGAATGAACAATCTATGGAGGATTATCCATATGTAATGATTATATCAATGGACGCTTATTACTATTCTCGTGAGTAGATAAATATAATCTCATAATCGGAGGAGTGCAGTCACGGGATTATGGTGGCATATTCCTGTGATTGATTTATCGAATATAATTATTCTGTTCGTAAGATAATTATCTATTTGATTTATCGGAGCCGTTGATTATTAGTCCATGGTCCCCGACGTGCCTCCAATATAGCAAAGCTATTCTCGGACGTCGAATCCTAATAATATTAATTTAGTTCTTATTAGAATTTAATTAAAACGATATGTGAATTAATTGTTTAGTGGACTATTAAATTATTTGGGCTAAATAATTAAATATGTGAAAACGACATTTTTCATAATCTTGGCCCAAATTTATGTGTTATGGCCGAAATTCATATTGACTAGATCAATAAGTAATTTTCGGCCTCCACATGTTTTAGGGAAAAAAAATTAGTTTTCTTGTGTATTAATAAGACATGTGCACAAAATATTTATTGGATAAATATTTATGGTAAGAAATAAAGATAAAGATTATTCTAGATTTGTTCTAGAATATTTTGGGATTATCTTTTATTTATTGGATTTATTTATTTGCAAAATAAAAATCCTTGGAAGACAAGGATTACTCTCCTATATAAAGAGAGTTCTCCCAAGCCTAAAACACACACATAAAATTCGACTTCATCTCTTAGAGAGAGGAAGAGATAATTTTCGGCCAAGGGGAGAGAAAGGGAAAATCTTGGAGGTTTTTCCGGGTAGCATATCGGAAGGATTCGAGACGAGGATTTCCTTCCACCGGGAGTTGCTTGGATCACACGTGCGGAAGATCGTGGTGCTCTTCACACAATCCTTTGTTCTTCCTATTGCGGTTCTTCTACTTGGATTTTGAGATCCAAGAGGTATGATATACAACCCCCTTGTAGATGTAGATCTAGTTATTTTATTACGTGTAATTTATAGATCTAGATCCTTAAATCGCTTCCGTTGCGGATGATATTACTAACACGTGTATGGGGGCTGACACCTACCTAGTGCCGGAAGGTCAAGGAAGTTGGTGACCTGATGACAGGGGAGCAGGCGACCAAAGGTGGATTCCCCTGCTACATTACAATATCTTGCTCGGGTCTGGCTGAATATTTTATGTACCGTGAACGACACACTTCAATCATTTACCCTCCAAACAAGCACAAGTTTATCGCCAAATGTCTCTTCTATTATGAAGTATGAAGACCACTTGGGCATGAAGCTTAACCAGAGGATGCTTTTTACTTGCATTCCTGGAAAGAGCCGCTAAATCTTAAATGCCCATGGAGCGGTGAAGGAAGTATGACTACGCTACCAATAGTTGAAACGTAATCGGGAGATGTTTCGGCTTATATTCCTACTTTCAAATTGACGTAACATGAAACCTATTAAGACGAAAGCGCCATGGAGAGAAACAAAAGTCCGCAGACCACCTAATTTTCAATTCGGGATTTTCAAGAAAGATAAGATTTGTAGGTTTACATGTTGGCTAATTAGGTTACAAGTTGAAGGCTTAGAAGTTCAGCATTTTCTAGAAGGTTTTGGATCGGTTTTCCTGGAAATTAAGGTAAGAGGCCCTTCCTAATGAGTAATTAGAGTTTTATAATGATAGGTTGAATTCCGGGGAGATTTGGTGTTGTTTGGTAATAGAATTCATGCTAAATTGTAATTAATGAGATGTGATATTTTTGGTATATTTGAGTTGAGTTCTACTGCTATTTTTCTGATTAATTTGTTGATACACGTGTTTGGTTTGGGTTAGGAATCGATTAAGTGTAGAAAAATCGTGTTTTAGGGTTTTTCTACGCTGAATGCGCACGCATGCCTAGCATTGCGCACGCATTCAGGAATCGGGATGGTTTAGGCTGCTCCCGTAAGTGCAATGCGCATGCATTCCCTGGAATACGCATGCATTGGTCGAGCAGAAAGTTTCAGCAAGTTGTTGATCAAGGAATGCGCACACATTGGCCCCCAGTGTTGTGATAATTGTGTTTAAGCTATGTAATACGTTCTAATTGTTATCCTTTGGTATTATAATATTAATTAATCCTTAACAAGCTTAGATTGAGCTTTCGATTCTTTTAGTTTTGGCACCAAATGTACTCTTAAAGGGAGTTGAAGTTCGGATCCGTCGGAAGAGCATGAAAGGGCTTGTGCTTTGATGAACTAGAGTTCATCAAATGTGTAATTGTTAGGCCTTGTCCATGTCTAGTGGTCTAGGAAAGAGAGTAGTGTATGTGAAGGAGCTTACTTGAAAAAACTTAGGTGGCTAGTTAATACACAATAAAGTTATATACGTGGTAGTAAAAGATAAAATGTCACATATTCTCGGTTAGGCACCAAGTCATATCGGCGATGTGATACGTTCATAAAAAGGTGAACAATGCTATTCGCTCAAAAGGATGAATGGTAGTGGAGGAAATTCATCAAACGTATATGCATACCGGGGAGATCCCGGTACTACCGGTGCTATTCACCGTAGTTGGCAAGTATATCTTCCTGATGGATACACATCATGCATAGTGCCCTTGAGTGATGACGTAACCAAGATAAGTTAAGCTAGAAACGTATAGTCATGACATGTTGATGGACATGGAGTGAACCCTAGATTGAGTCGATCTCTCATAAAGATAACATAATAATAATGAAAAGAACCTTTTGTTGTTGAACTTAGTTATTCATTAGTTTCTCACTTTTACTATACTTTGTACTTACATCCTTTAAATTTCTTTTGTATGCATTGTGGGGTGAGAAGACGAACAGGCTAACCAGGGGTAGACGGCGACTTCTGTTGACGTTGATGCCTTGAAGATGTTTCTACTTTGTTTACCTTGTAGAGGTTGTACTAGATTAAGTAGTAGTTATTCTCAGATTTGTTGTAAGTTACCTCTTTCTATATTTTGAATGATTGTATCTATTCTTAGTAGCATTTATATTTTTACCCGAGTCTTTTTAGCTTCCGTTTGCTTTTATTTGATACGACGACGTAGAGGATTTCGTATAATATTAGATTTATTTAATGCTATACGCACATAACGTTTCTCTTCCGGATAAGGGTTCGGTATCCGGGAGCGGAGCGTTACAATGTCTTTAACCTCATATATATTTACATCTAATTACAGATATGAACAAGTTACATGATTAGTGTTTGTTGAAAATGTAACAATAAGAATGTACTACCTCCGTCCCATATTATAAGTCATTTTAGGTGTTTTCACACAGATTATGAAAGTGGTTGAATGTCATAAATTTGAAGGTTAAATGTCTAAAATGCCCATTGAGTATCAGTAATGCAGTAGTTGTTAAATAATGAAAAGTTTTCAGATTGATAATAAATTAGGGGTAAGATGGAGAAAGAAGTAATATATGGTCCATTGGTAATGTAGAATGACTTATATTGTGAGACAAATTTTAAGGGGTAAAATGACTTATAATATGGAACGGAGGTAGTACCTTTTAGGCAAACAAAGCCTAGGCCTCGAGCTCCGTATAAATGTGTGGTTTTTTTCCGAACTTTGAAATAAATGTGTAGAAGCCTTATAATAAAATTTTAGTTGAAACTACGTACTAAAGACACCCGTGATTATGGTGTTTTTTTTAATTTTTAAAACATGATAGGCCAACAAAAGCGTCTCCGGCTTCATTCAGGTTCCCATGATGCATGCCTCAAACCTTCTATTGCAGAAGGTCTTACCAAAGGATTTCGGATCTTTTGTTATAAAAGGTCGGAAAGGACCTCGTATGTATCTGAGTTTATCAAGGCCCTTACTATTCAATTCAAACTTATCTAAATGCCTCGGGGCACCTTCAAAGTATATCATACATGGTACAAAAGGTATTAGGCTTTATCAAGTATTCCTTGATTCATAGATTGTGGAAATATTACATTACATATATCACGTTACTTATTTGTAACATGACATATTAATTGTAGTGTATAAACAATTAATATGTCATAAAGTAACTCTATTTTGTCTTATTATGCTCTAGCCGACTCTAGCACTTCATACTAGCCGACTCTAGCATTTAATAGCATTCATTACTCTACTCATGATTGTATCTATTTATACTCATACTTTTATCATTAATAAAATAAGTTGAAGTTTACTCAAGTATTATTACTTTCTCAAACTCTCTTCATGGTATCAGAGAGATAAACTCCTTAATCCGCTACAAAATCTCCTTAAACCGCTGAAAAATCTCATCTCATATCAAGAATGTCTTCAATATCCGAAGCTTCTTCACCCTCAGTAGAGTCCCAGCAGCCTCAGCAGACTGGGGTCACTGAAAAATCTTCATTTATGAATCATAGACTTGATGGAAACAACTACATGCTATGGTCAAGGTCTATAAAGATGTATATCTCCGGCCAGAGCAAGATGGGATACCTATCTGGCTCCAAACCTGCCCCTGCTGAAACTGACCCCAATTTTGAAGCATGGGATACAGAAAATAACCAAGTCATGACCATCCTCACGAGGTCAATGACAAAGAGATCAGTGAGAACTTCATGATGTATGATACTGCAAAGGAAATCTGGGACAATGCCAGAGACCTTTACTCAAAAAAGAACAATACATCTGAGATCTATGATCTTGAAGCTCAAATCCAAAACTGCAGGCAAGGGGATCTGTCTGTAACTCAGATATGTTGGAAACCCACCAATGGAATGATGTACGGGATGTTACCTTGTATAGGGACATCACTGAGAAAAGGAGGGTATTCAAGTTCCTCACTGGACTGAACCCATCTCTTGATGATGTTAGAGGAAGAGTCCTTGCTTCCAAACCACTCCCCAATCTCTAGTCTGTGTTTGCTGAAGTCAAACATGAGGAAAGCAGGAGAAAAGTGATGCTGCAAAACAACCCTGCTGATCACCCTATTGAGAGCTCAGCACTGATGGTTGTCAAGAAGTCTGTTGAGGTTACTGAGGTCTACAGAAGGCCTACTGAGAAGACATGAAAGTTGTTCTGTGACCACTGCAAACGCACAAATCACACGAAGGACAATTGCTGGAAACTACATGGTAAGCCTAACTCCTCAAAATCCTCCAAACCAACCAGGGAAATCCAGGGCAGACATGTCAGTGAAGAAGAGAACAAGGAAACTGCTTTGAATGCTCAGTTTACTGCCTTCAAAGCCTTCCTTGCTCAGCAAAAGGAAGGTAGTTCCATCACTGACACAGCAACTCATGCTAAAACAGGTACATTCCAATCACCTCTCAGTAGTGATATTTGGATTGTTGATTCTGGGGCATCCTCACATATGACTGGTAACAAAAGGCTTATATCTCACCTTAAACCCTGTCATCAGATCCACAATATTAAGAATGCTGATGGATCTATTTCCTGTGCACAAGGTTTTAGAAATGTTAAACTTACTGATAAGATCTCCTTACAGGATGTCCTATTTGTTCCAAAATTAGACTGTAACCATATATCTGTCAGTAGACTTACTAAAGACCTAAATTGGACAGTCTTGTTTAATGACAATCGGTGTATATTCCAGGATCTTTCTTCACAGAAGTGATTGAGAGAGCTAAAGCCTCGCTCGGGATTGTTTGTGGTCAACCCCGTCGAAGACGAGAAGACCAAAGACCGAAATGACCTCGGCGACTCTGCAACCAAACCTTAGACAATATCATGCTCTGGCATTATAGACTAGGCCATCCAAGTTTTGGTTATTTAAAGTCTGTAATTTCTGAATTGTTTAAAGGATGTAACCTCAGTGATCTTCAATGTGATATCTGTCAGTTTGCCAAACTTACTAAATCTATGTATACTAAAATACCTTATTTACCTTCCACACCTTTCACTTTGATTCATAGTGATGTATGGGGACCCTCAAGAGTTAAAAGTATAACAGGGAAGAGGTGGTTTGTCACCTTCATTGATGACCACACCAGAATCACATGGCTGTTTTTTATGAAAGATAAATCCGATGTTGGAACCATCTTCCAAGAATTCTATAACATGGTATCCACTCAATTTGACACTAAGATTAAAATCATAAAAACATATAATGCCCTGGAATACTATGAGTCCAACCTCAGCACCTTCCTGAATGATAAGGGAATTGTTCACATCAGTAGCTGTGTAGAGACACCTCAGCAGAATGGGGTTGCTGAGAGGAAAAATAGGCACTTACTGGAGATGGCTAGATCAATCATGTTCACCACACATGTGCCAAAATACATGTGGGGTGAAGCTATATTAACAGCCACATATCTAATCAACAGGTTACCCAGTAGAGTGTTAGGTTTCAAGACTCCCATCCAAACCCTGCTGACAGCTCATTCCTGCCCTCATCTCATTGCTGACTTGCCTCCAAAGATCTTTGGATGTACTGTGTTTGTCTATATTCATGCCCAACACAGAAGCAAACTTGATCCCAAAATTCATAAGTGCATCTTCCTAGGCTATGCCAAAGACAGAAAGGGTTACAAGTGTTATTCTCCCATTGACAAAAGATTTTACAATTCTATGGATGTAAAATTCTTTGAAAAAACCTCATACTACAGAAAACCTACTGAGACAGTCACAGATGGCAACCTTATTGAAACTGAGCTCACTCCAATCTCTCAACCAACTCCTCAGCAGACTCCTGATACTCATCAGCCTACTGCACCTCAGCAGATTCCTGAACCTCAGCAGCCTACTGAGCCCCAGCATCCTACTGAGCCTACTGAGCCTACTGAACCTCCTGAGCCTACTGACCCTGCTCATTCCACTGATATTGATGACAGACCCATTGCTGTCCGAAAGGGAAAGAGATCATGCACTAATCACTCTATTCATACTTATGTGTCTTATGATCACTTGTCACCTTCTTTTGCTATGTTTACACAGGACTTGGTGTTGACGGTGAATTTTACGATATATATGATATTATTTCGTAGAAATTCCCTTCGTGTTTTATTACTTTTTATAGAAAAGTAAGTGTTTAAAGGATTTATTGAAAGAATGAAGTTTGTAAGATGTTTAAGTGCAAAATCGAGTTCTTTACGTGACTTTATTATCTATTTACGTGATTTTACATTTTGCATGTTTTTGTCGTGTTGTAGGAACGTTTACATGTTATGGAGGAAGCTAAAACGACGTTTAACTGAAGATTGAATAGAATGAGGAAGATGCATATTGAAGACTGAACGCACGTTTGCCATCCGCCCAACTCCGGATCGGCGTCCAGAAGCATGGACTGGCGTCCACTGGAGCTACTCAATTCAGGAAAGCATGATTTTTACCCAAACGGGCGTCCAGAAGAGTGGACTGGTGTCCAGGAGGAGAAGTTGGATCAGGATGTTCAGATTTTTAGTGAACGAGCGTTTGAAAATGTATAGGACGGGCGTTTGAGAAGACTCGGCCCGACTCGAAGATTTTTGACACTATGGACGGGCGTCCAGCCCTGTAGACAGGCGTCCGGCCACCGCCTTTGCTGAAACCGACCTAAAAACCTATTTATAGTCACGTTTTTTTCCAACCCTAAACACACAATTCGACCCTAGGCGGCCACAAGCCCCTTGGGGGCGCCCTAGCTGCGTTTCCCTGCTACCAAGAACACAATTTCTTCTACTTTTTATTTATATTATTTGCATATCAACGATGAATAGAGGCTAAGAAATTTGAACAAGCCGTGTGAAGCCGATCGTGCAGCGTTTTGATTTCGAATCTTGGATGTTTTGTGAGTTTTAAATAAAGTTTGTATCTTTATTATGCTTTTATATTGTTATGCAATTATATCGATGGATTGTTGCTATTTGATGTTTAACGTTTGATGAGAATCGTTGTTAGACCTAGATCACCGTAGTAAAGATTAGATTTTTAACCTAAAAATAACGAGAGTTGCTAGGTTAAATTTCTAGGTTGCTAGATTGAGAAATCTTACACCTTTGTTATGGAAGCGTTAATCTTTAAGATCGAGAGATGAAAGATTAATAGGCGAATTATCTACAAGAGTAGAAATTCATACCTTAGATAGGTGAACCACATCTTTATTAAATCTTCACTAAACGATCTAGGGTAGAAATTGAGAGTTGCGAGATAGGTGGATCATTGCTTGTTCCTCGTTAACTTAATTGAAAGAATCATTGTGCCTTGTTCTTCGTTGCTAGCTTAGAATTTTATTTTCGTTTTAGTTTATAGAATAGAATTAGTTATTTTAGGTTCGTAATCATTTTTCCTGGCTTTGGATTGACAACCCTCTGTCCAGTTTATTGTATTCGTTTTAGTTTTGTTTTGTGTTTTTCGTGACAAATCTTTAGAAAGATTAATAAACTAGATAAACAACCTCGATTCCCTGTGAGATCGACCCGGTATTAACCTCTATAGTACGATCCCTGCACTTGGGGTAAACCGGATTATTTTTATTACTTGTTTGTTTTGCTTAGATAAAATCAGAGACAAGTTTTTGGCGCCGTTGCCGGGGAATCGGTACGGTTGTCTAGTTTATTAATTTTTCTGATTTTCTGTTATAAGTTGGGATAAAAGGGATCGTTAGGGCACATGGTAGTATTTTGGCCGTAACTTTCGGCTCCGGTGTCGGTTTGGCGCGCAGGACCCTAATTCGGAAAGCTCGTTCCGACTCCGACGACGTGGGAAACAGCCGTTTGGCACCGTTTTCGAGGTCAAAATCTGCTGTTTTCCCTTCCATTTTGGGCTCAGAAGCTTTCAACACGTTTTTCTCTCTTTTATTGTTTTCTTGTTTTATGTTTTAAATTTTTCGTAGGTAGGTTTCTGTTTCTGTTTCCGTTACCTTTTCTGTTTCTTTATCTTTTCTAAAAAACAAACAAAAAAATGTCATCAACTAGGATTATGCAAGATCCGAACGCCATGCTGAAACAGCAGATGGCAGCTCTTCAAATGTCGCTTAATCCTATGAATCAGACCCCGTCTTTTCCACAGAACTCACAAGTTCTGTTCTGTGGAAGATGTTGTCGACCTAGCCATGCTGTTGGCCAGTGTCAGTTTCTTTCGCCTACCGCGTATCAAGTTAACACTGTCCATAATCAGGGAAATTTTATTCTAGTCACATGTCAAAATTGTGATAATGTGGGACACGCTGCTCGTTTCTGTCCTATGAGTGGATAGAACGCTGAAGTAAATGCTTCATGTGGCCAGCAGTATCAGAGATTTAATAATCAGTTCTCTGGCCAAAGCGAGTTTTCGAACCGGGGTTTCAATTCTCGTAATCCGAATTTCTATCAAAAGCCGAACTTCGCCGAACCAAAATATCAATTTTTCCAATCAATATCGTGGTTCAATCGAAACGGTCCCGATCCTATGTTTCAAAGTCGTCTAGCCAATCTTTCCCACGTAACTTTCGTAACTATCAAGGCCCTCTCAATCGGACAATCTTGAAGCTAAATTGGAGGAGCAAAACAGACACTCAAGAATCTTGAGAGACGGCTCAGCAAATGGCTCAAGACCAAGGCATTGACCTAGCTCCCACACTTCCTTATGATAGAGAAGAGGACAATGCCATGAACTTAGGATCCGGCATTCAATTCAGTGGTCCCCCAAAAGTAGAAGTGTCAAGTTTAATGGATTCATCTGTCTTTGGATCCGATGCTCGTATACCCTCAACTGATGAGAACTCTTATGGACATGGATTTAATAACGTTCAAGTGAGATGTTCGTATTGTGGTGGAAACCATTATGAGGCTCAGTGCAGTGGAGGTAATTCACCCCACCAATGGAATACTAATAGCAATTATGATGCAAGTTATGAGAATCCACTTCAATCTAACTATGCATCCACATACAATGGTGGGAGGAGCAACTATCCTTATTCTCCGTGGGATCAAGAAGAAAGCAATTATCAACAAGTGTTCCCTCACTCAGAGCCTGAGTCTTACATGGCAGCTTTGTTAGAGAAATATATAGAGAGCAGAAAGGAAGTTTCTGGAGAAATGGCACACCTGGTGCATCCTGCTCTAGAAGCAAGGGAACTGACTTCAGGAGAATTAGTTGCACATGATCGCCAAGTTATTGAATATGAAAGGGAACCTGAGATGATGGCGAGTCCAGAGCAGAAGGCCGACGTTGAGAGTCGTAGGGATGTAAACTGTGATCCTTTTATGAACCCATAATGTCTTGATCTGAACGTTTCTGGTGATGATTTATCCAAGACCGCTGAGGGTTCAAGCCTCCAGATCCACAAGAGTGAAGCCACATGGAAATCTGAACCATCTTCACAGGATAAGGGTGCCATAATTCCAGATTCAACATTAATGAGCCATGAAAAAGATGAAAAGGAAGGTAACGCTATTGTTCTTGATCATAAGTCATCTGATACTGTTAGTTATCCGTCCTTGGATAGCAATGTTGATGTTGATCATACCGAGTACATAGATGTTGCACCTCTAATAGTCCATAATTCTCTTAGATTTGTCATGAGCATTGATAAAGAAATCAACAAGTTGTTGAATGACACTTCTTTCCTGAGCGCTGAAATGTTTAATCACTTTCTAAGAAGACATGGTTGTTGGATTCCAATGCTATATCTTAGAATCCGTGCGAATATCCCTGATATGTGGAGGAAAAAGCAGAGGGAGGCCCTTCTTTGGTTTAGTCCTCCTTGATAATGGATAGTGACATAAGTGTGTCTAGCCAAAGACATTAAAGAAAGGCGCTTGTTGGGAGGCAACCCAATAATAAGAATAGTTTTTTTATTATTATTTTGGATTATTTTGTTTTTTGTTGAATAAGAGGGGCTAGTTTTGTCTTGTGTCGTCTAGGTTTTTGGAGTCGGTTTCTGTGGCCAGGTAACTTGCATGAGCGGAAGCTACTGTCGTTTTTTTATTCATCTGGACTTTAGTTGAAGCTACTGTCGGTTTTCCGTTGCTATTACTTTCTGATGAATCTTGTAAGCCTTAACGCGCATTTGCACTTTCAGTTGGAGTTTGGTATTTCTGTATGCACATGTTGGACCATATTTGTTTTGTAAACCTCTGAGGTTATATTTGATGCTTAGATGCCCTGTGTTTTCCCTGTGTGGTGATTTTTCCATCTGAGCAATTATAAAATGTGCTTATGGCTTGTCTATCATTATTGTTGCGTGTTATATTCCCTTGTGTCCCCCGAGATATTGCCATGTTTGTTCAAGTGTGCAGGATATTTGCGATAGCAATTGTGAGCTTTCAGATGAAGCCAGTTTTCCTGTGGATGGTCCACAGTCTACTGATTTTTTTCAAGCATTTTGGATCTGGATCGCGACCATTTCCAGAATTGCAACATTCGAACTACAATCAGCTAAGTTTTTCTTATTCTGCACAACATGAGGACATGTTGTTATTTAAGTGTGGGGGAGAGACAAGTTGTTAGTTTGTACCTACAAATGTGCTTCAATTTATTACGCTTAAAATTTTTAAATGTTTTTTAAAAAAATCCGTCCCGAGCATGATTTTATTTTGGTTACTTACTCATTTATATTCCCATACTTGTGTTCAGTTGACTAGTATTTTTGCATAGACCTTTGATAAATAAGCTTTTACTCAAATTCTTTTCACGTAAGCCTCTTCGATGATGAGCTGAACTTAGGAAACTGTACCCATTTAAACGGATGATGTTTGATTCTGGTTATCAGACCGTTCGCTTAGTGCTGATGTCATGGAAATTGTAATATGTGTGTAGTTGGAATTGAAGTAGGAATTATCGTGAATATACCAAAGTCTGAATGTGATAAGTGAAACGTAACTACTGTGCTTTGGAAAAGTTGTTTTAAAGAAAAAATATATGATTTAATTGGGTGTGTCGGAAGCTGGTCGATGATTTGAGTGAGGTAGGTCATATCTCGAATGTCCTATACCACTATGATGACCAAAAGCTCACGACAGTCAGAAGAAGCTGCCTTATGATTTGAGTAAGGTAGGGTATATCTCGAATGTCCTATTCTACTATGACGGGCAAAAGCTCATTCTGATGTGCGTATAACACTACTAGAATTTTCTGTTTTTCCGACGAGAATTTCCGACGAAATAATGTCGTAGGAATTTTGCGACGCATTTCCGACGGTATTGCGACGGTTTAAATAATTATGAAATCATAAAAATATTTGCGACGTATTTCCGACGGAATTCAATTGTCGCAAAGTATTTCGTCGGAAATTTGTCGGAAATCTTATGCGCGAAAGGCTCCCGCCTATGTTTAAGGGCGCGAATTTCTCCCGCTCGGGTCTTTCCTACCAATTTCCGACGAACACTGTTGATCGTAGCAAGTTGGTCGGAAATAGGATAAACATAAAAATAAGATTTTCATAATTGTTTCCTTCGAATTTCCGACGATCATAAGTGTTTCCTTCGAATTTCCGACGAACACCATCCTCTCAGCTGTAAGTAGACATGTTACCGACGAACTTTCCGACTTATAACTCAAGTTTGTCGGTATTTCGTAGGAATATAATAATTGTGTTGATATTTTACTTTTCAAATTGCATTAAAAATTTCAAAAAAAAAATCGCATTAATTTTTTCCTTAAAATATATCGGTAGATGTACATACATTATTTATTTTCTAACTTTCACAAAATTTATGGTGTCGTCATATATTGTAAAACAAATTAAAAAAATGATGGATTATTGATCACTCATAATGATCGTAGGAAGTCGGTAAGAAAATATGCTAAATATCCCACAAAATTCTGACAAGGTACCGATTCCTTAGTAAATCCGTAGGTAAAGAGAAATTTACTCAATAACGAATTTCGAGTTTGAAATGACTTACTCAATAACAAACCTCGGGTTCTAATCACTTACTCAAGAATGAACCTCGGGTTTGAAATCACTTACTCAATAACGAACCTCGGTTTGTAATCATTTAATCAATAACAAATCTCGAGATTGAACTCATCAACTCAATAACGAACCTCAATACTAAAATCACAATTCAATAATGAGCCTCAGGTTTTAATCAGTTACTCAATAACGAACCTCGAGTTTTAATCACTTACTCAATAACCAACCTTATTGTGATTAAACTCACCAACTCAATAACGAACCTCGGTTTGTAATCACTCACTGAATAACAAATATAGGGTTTAAAATCACTTACTCAATAACGAACCTCGGGGTTGAGCTCACCAATTCAGTAATGAACCTCTGATTGTAATCACTTACTCAATAACGAATCTCGAGATTGAACTCATCGACTCTACAATGAACCTAGCTCGGCACTGACATCACCAAGCCGATAGCCTAGTGTCGCCGACACCAGAAAGGTAAGGACGTTGTTGAAGTGGAATGCTCGAGCAGAAGGTTCTAGTGACCTTGGAAGAGAGAAAGCTTTTAAATCCGCTTTTATCTTGACTCGATTCGGTTTTTTTTTGAGTTTGAGCTCGAGTCGAGCTGCTCGAATGATTAATCAAGCTGAGATCGAAGTTCATAATACATTTATCGAGTAGCTCGCGAGTTATTCGAGGTTTATACAAAATATTTAATTAAATATACATATATGTAAGTGTATCATCACAGAATATTTTATAAAAACATTAATTATTAGTCGAGTCGAGTATTAGAGGTATCGAACTCAATTTTGGCATATAATATAAAAATGATTAACAAATTTTGAAAAACAATCGAGCTCACGACCCGAGTCTAGTAATATCAAATACTGTACAAACGTGGTCCGGGAAAAATGTAGTGGGTAAAACTCCTGCCTCATATTTCCCAACTTTTTCATCCCTAAAATCAGCGGCCATTAACCCACATCCTCCTCCCCCCCCCCACCTCAAATACCTAGCTCTCCTTTTTCTCCTCCTCCTCCTTCTTCCCTTTTCTCCTCCGCCTCCATCTTCCCGGAGCTACCAGCTCAATCTTCCAGAGAATCGGACCACACAATCCCTCTTCTAGCAAGCAAAGTTTGTTTCAATTGTTTTGTGCAACTGGGTTCTTGGGTTCACTAAAATGGCAAAGAATCAATCTTTTTTTCTTCTTTTTTGTTATCTCTTTCTTCAATCTATACGTTATCGTCTGAACCATACTCATTCTCTCTCTTCGATCTTCCGCTCCGTAATCTCTTGTGAGGAACAACTGATAATCGGGGAAGAAAATAACAGAAAATAGAAAAGAAACACAGGAAAATACAAGAAGAAACGGAAGATTTCTTTGATAGAAAGAAAGGGAAAGTACGAGCAACAAAAAAGAAAATAACAATCCGACGAAAGCATGTTACTCCTACATCCTAGTCATATACTCTTCCAACAAGTGCCAACTCAACACCATGACATCATCTATTACATAATAATGCAATAAATACAAAATCCCAAAATTAAAATAACTATTAATTAATCAAAATCCTTTTTTTAAAATGCGGGACCTCGACAATCACCCTCCCCATGAGAAAAAGCCTTGTCCTCAAGGCAATTTGAATTCAGAAACTTCTTCATGATTTCTCTTGCATCTTCCCGGTGTAGCTTGCTCCTCCTCAAGATTGTACCACTTAACCTTCCATTGAACCACAAAGCATTATTTCTCTTTACCGACCTAATTTCCAAGCACCTTTTACGGGTATATCACCATCCGTCCATCTTCGGTAGTCACCGGTGGGTGCAAACTTGGTATTACTTGAGCTCCAATGTATTTCTTCAAGACTGAAACATGAAAAACAGGATGGATCTTTGCAGAATCTGGTAACAGTAACCTATAAGCCACTTGCCCCACCCTTTCTACTATTTCATAGGGTCCAAAATACTTTGCTGAGAGCTTCAAATTTTTCCTTAGTGCCAGTGAAGTCTGCCTATAGGGTTGCAGTTTGAGAAAGACCCTATCTCCTACAGCAAATTCTTTATCCTTTCTGTTCTTGTCAGCAAAATGTTTCATCCTTGACTGTGCAACTTCCAATTGGTCCCTAAGCTGTCTGGTAATAAACTGTTTGGCCTCCAAAAATTCCTTCACAGATGAGTACTGGTCTGCTGCAAATCCTCCCAAGGGCAAGGAGGTGGGTTGGTATCCATACAAGGCTTCAAATGGAGTTAAATTAAGGGATGTGTGGAAACTGGTATTGTACCAAAATTCAGCAAGTGATAACCAAGATTTCCAGCCCTTAGGTCTTTGGAAACACATACATCTAAGGTACATTTCCACACATTGATTGACCCTTTCTGTTTGGCCATCGGTCTGGGGATGATATGCAGTGCTTAGAGCTACTTTAACACCAGATTTCTTCAACAAATGCTGCCAGAATTCAGAAGTAAATACCTTGTCTCTGTCACTTACAATCTCCATAGGAAGACCATGCAACCTATACACAGTATCAAAGAATGAATCTGCCACATCTACAGCTGTATATCCCTGCTGTAATGGAATGAAATGTCCATACTTTGTCAGCATGTCTACTACCACTAGAATCACATCTTTACCTTCAGATTTTGGGAGGCCCTCAATAAAATCCATACTGATCTGATTCCATGCCTTTTCAGGAATAGGCAAAGGCTGCAGCAATCCATAAGGTAAGTCATGCCTATCCTTGCATTGTTGGCAAGTAATACATTCTTTGATCATGTTCTGCACATCCTCCCTCATGTTTGGCCAATAAAACATGCTCTTAACTCTCCTAAGACAAGCCTTTATCCCAGAATGTCCCCCAATAGGACTGGAATGGAGCTGATGTAATATATGTTTCCTCATATCCCCATGTGCTCCTACACATATCTTCCCATCAAATTTAAGTAGCCCATGTTGCCATGAATACCCTGGGACTGATCCAGGGTCAATGATCAAAGCTCTGATCTTATCTTGTGACCAGCTATCTTGTTCATAACTCTGATCAATGGACTGAATCCAATTAGGTATGATTGCTGATATTGCCATATTAGATGATTCTGCATGTGGTTGCCTAGAGAGGGCATCCGCAAGAATGTTTTCTTTCCCTCTCTTGTATTCAATTTTGAAGTCCAACCCTAGCAGCCTTGTGATCCCCTTTTGTTGTAAAGATGTAGTAGCCCTTTGTTCCAACAGGTACTTCAAGCTCTGTTGGTCTGTTCTGATGGTGAATGCCTTGCCCTGTACATAGTATTTCCATTTAGTCACGGCCATTATAACAGCCAGAAGCTCCTTTTCATAAATAGACAGCCCCAGTTCTCTACTATTAAATGCCCTGCTTAGATATGAGATTGGCCTCCCTTTTTGCAACAGGACTGCCCCCAGTCCGTTGTTACAAGCATCAGTCTCAATGCAAAATGGTGCTTGAAAATCTGGAAGCACTAGTACTGGAGATGTACACATGGCAGATTTCAAAGACTGAAAGGCTTGTTCTGCATTGTCATTCCATCCGAATTGATCTTTCTTTAGTAATTCAGTGAGTGGCTTGGCATGGATCCCATAATTCTTTACAAATCTCCTATAAAAACCTGTCAGCCCTAAAAATCCCCTAAGTTCAGATATGTTTGATGGTCTAGGCCAGGATTGCATAGCCTGGAGCTTCTGTGGGTCAGCCTTTACTTCACCTCCTTCAATTATGTGTCCCAAATATTCAATGCTAGGTTGCCCTATAGAACATTTACTCATCTTGGCAAAGAATTTCTCCCCTCTTAAAACCTCCAATACCTTTCTGATATGATGTTTATGTGTCTCCTTGTCTGGGCTGTAGATCAAAATATCATCAAAAAACACGAGGACAAACTTCCTTAAATAAGCCCTTAGTAGTTCATTCATGCTCCTTTGAAATGTATCTGGGGCATTGGTTAAGCCAAAGGGCATGACTCTAAACTCAAAATGGCCATGGTGAGTAACAAATGCAGTCTTGGCTATGTCTTCCTCCTTCATCCGTATCTGGTGGAATCCAGATCTTAAGTCAATCTTAGTGAAGTACCTTGCCTGCCCTAATTCATCCAGGAGCTCATCTATAATTGGGATGGGGTAGCTGTCTTTAACAGTGAGGTCATTCAGCCTCCTATAATCTACACACAATCTCCAAGTATTGTCCTTCTTCCTGACCAACAACATTGGGGAAGCATAAGGGCTGTCACTAGGTCGAATTATTTGTTGGTTCAGCATTCCTTCAATCAAATTTTCTACTTCAGTCTTCTGTAAGTATGGATATCTATAAGGTTTGAGTTTGAATGGTTCAGTTCCCTCTTTCAATGTGATAGAATGTTCCCATCTTCTTTTGGGTGGTAGAGATGTGGGTGGCTCAAAGACATCTTTAAATTCCTGTAACACTTCTCTGAACTCTTCTGGTATGGCATTACTCTGCGACTGGTTTTCTGTTTGTATGAGGTTTAGGCATCCCAACAGACCACAAGCTCCTATTCTCAGATTCTTCTTCAATTTTTGGGCACTCATGAATTTCAACTGTGCTTGCTCCCCTTGGCTCTTCAAAACAACATGTTCACCTTCCTTAGTGAATGACATCTCCATCTTCTTGAAATCTAGTATCATAGGGTCGTAGTTCTTCATCCAATCCACCCCAAGGACCATCTCACATCCCCCTAGTTTGAGTAATCTAACATCATGCACAAATCTGTGTCCCTGCATGATCCAGGGAAGGTTGGGGCATTTGGTGTTACTAATCATTTTATTCCCATCAGCTACAGTCACAGTCATTGGAACAGAAGGTTCTATCAAGCATTGAAGGTCTTTAGCTATCTGAATGTCCAAGAAAGTGTGGGATGCTCCACTATCGATTAAGATGTTTATCGGTCTCTTCTTAAGCATCCCTTGTATCCTGATGGTGCTCCCAGAAACTTGCCCTGACATAGTGTTGAATGAGAGTTAAGTAGACTCATTTGAGTCACATCCTATCAAAGCGGGGTAGGGTCTCCTTCTTCAACCGGTTCGTGATGATCTCCCCATATACCTCTTCCTCATCTGCCAATAGGAAATTGATTTGTTTCATTTTGCACTGGTGTCCTTGGAAGTATTTTTCATTGCATTTAAAGCACAGTCCCTTATTCCTCCTCTCCTGTATCTCTGCAGGTGTAATAGTCCTCTGATTAGGAAACACTGATTTCGGAATTGCCAATTGCTTCAGTCTATCATTAGCTTTAGTAGGAATGGGTGAAAATCTAGAGTCTCCTATTCCTTTACTGGTTCCCTTGCTCCTTCCTTCCATCGAATTGAGTACAGCTTCCTGTGCCCTAGCAGATTTCAGTGCTTCTGTTAAAGATTTGGGGTGCATCAAACGAACCATGCTTTTAATCTCATCTTTAAGCCCTCCTATGAAACAATTGATAAAGTATTTCTCATTCAAATCAGGATCAAAGGTGCTCACAAGAGTTCTCATAGATTCAAACCGCTTAACATATTCATTGACAGTACCAGTCTGATTCAATCTATGGAACTCATCCACCACAGCTTCCATGGGTTCCTCATCAAACCTGTTACAGACCTCTTCCTTACAAAATTCCCAGGACATAGACATGGCGGGGTTACTTAATCTCCATCCTCCCAGCCATAGTTCGGCCTCACCCTTCAGATGTAGGGCTACTAATCTCATTTTCAGATCATCGGGGATGGCATGCATGGTAAAGTATTCCTCACACTTCCTGATCCATTCTCGTGGACCAACTCCATCAAAGGAAGGGAAGTCGATCTTCGGAATTTTCAGAAAATCATACCTGGGGTGTTTCTCGTGATTATTGGTGTCGTTTCCGATGGATCTCTGGGCTGATTGTTGGGCTGATGGCGGATCATTCTCTAAATCCTCCTGATATTTCTGTTGCTGGAGTTGAGATTGCTTCAACATAACATACATCGAAGCTAGCTGTGTTCGAAATTCATCCAATCGAACATTGATGCTATCGTTGAACTGGGTTTGTTTCTTCCATGGATCTTCGTCGGCCATGGTGAGATTTCTTCAGATTTGGATCGAGATTGTGGGATCGGGGGTGTCTCTGATTCCAATTGTGAGGAACAAGCGATAATCGGGGAAGAAAATAACGAGAAAATAGAAAAGAAACACAGGAAAATACAAGAAGAAACGGAAGATTTCTTTGATAGAAAGAAAGGGGAAAGTACGAGCAACAAAAAAGAAAATAACAATCCGACAGAAAGCATGTTACTCCTACATCCTAGTCATATACTCTTCCAACAAGTGCCAACTCAACACCATGACATCATCTATTACATAATAATGCAATAAATACAAAATCCCAAAATTAAAATAACTATTAATTAATCAAAATCCTTTTTTTAAAATGCTGGGACCTGACATCTCTCTTGTCGACACCGACCTAGCAAGCAGCGGTCCGAAATCTTCACAGGTCCTGGATTTTTTTAATTATTTTTTAATTTTTTGTGTGTTAGTTTCAGTTCATAGCTCCAATGGATGAATAATGGAAGGTGTATATAGATTTCGAAATTTCTATAATTTATAGTACTATAAATGAAATTATTGTGGTTGTTTTTCCAAAAGAAGATGTGAATGGTTGGTCGGAGATTTTGTAAAGTTGGTTGCTTTTTTAATTGAATTTGAGGAATGCATTGACAGCTAAAGCAGATATATGGACCATATGCTTTATATTACATTTACACTAAGCGGGATGCTCGAGTATTGAATGTTTAACATGTTTGATTGAATGTAATGTATGTGTTTCTCTTAGGGTGTTTCTCCTCTTTATCTGTTTTGTTGCAGTGTGAAATTTGGCAGGTGGATGTCAAAGAACTAGTGGAATCAACAAGACCTAGCCGTGGACCTTTTTTTTCTGCTAAAAGAGGTATAATATTCATTTACATCTCCGATATGCTTAAATCTTTTTGAAGGATTGTGCTTGATTTATTTACTACTTGTCATGTTCTTTGAAAATAGGTTGTCAAGGCAGACTCCAGTCCAATTTCAGTGGTTTCACTTTTTGGGACCGTGGTGGCCAAAATTTAATAGCTTTTGGAAAAGGCCCTGGATCAGTCGAAGTATGGATTTGTATATACATTCTGAGAACATTGAGAAAACTGAATCTTCCAATGTACATGAGCAAAGTGGGATTAGTTTGTGAGTAAGTTATGGAAAAAGTAATGGCTAACTTTAACTTTTATTTTTGGAAAATTGAGATGACAAGTTTAACATGAGAATTTGGTGGAAAATGTTTGTACAGCTTCAACCAGGTAATATTTAGGAAGCTTGATACATCTTGTTTTTGGTGGAGCTTCATTGGTCTAGTGTTGTATTCACATTACTATGTCTTTGGTAGTTAGACATGGTTCACTCAATTCTAAAGCTTGTACCATTTTATTTTCATTTGTAGGCTGATTTTCCTGAGTGGCATGAATTTCCTTCTAAATTTATATCTAATCGACATGTCTAGTGTTTTGTTAGTTGAAGTCCTTGTAGAGCAGCCATCTAAAAATGAGTTGCTGATCTTTTCTACCGGCCTTCTTCTAAGTGGTATGTTTCTTGTTTCTCCTGAGTCCTTTATTTTCTCCCTTTGGTAATTGTGTGGCCCAATAATATTTCGGTTTCACAATTTAAGTGACATTAAAGTATGTTGGAGCTCACCTGTCTTACGTTTTTAATTTGACTTTTGTTCTTACTCACTTTTGCAAATTGAAGTAATAACAAGTGCAAAGATGCTTTGCTTTAAAATGTCCCTTCCAAATTTGACTTATAGAATGTTAACTGGGTTAGGATGAAATATTTGGAGGGAGAGAAACAATAGACTGTTTCAATAAAATTCATCCCCCGTTTTTGCGATCAAATCTGGAGTCTTCAACATCAACAGATTGTGTGTCCATATGGGAAAAGTGAACAATAGCAAGATCACATAGAAGATTTAGTCCAAAGGTGTTTCCGCTGCAGAAGTTTCTCTCTATGATTGTCATTGTACATAGTTTGAGTTACTAAATTGTGTGCCCTTATGTCTTCCTCATTTGTGATGCCATGTTTGACATATATTTGTTCATTAATTTGTGATGCCATGTTTATCATATATTTGTTCATTTAGATAGATGATGTATTTTACTTGTGATTCTTTTGGGACCGGACGTATAGTATATTGTGAAACACCTTTTCTAAATCCTCACAGGAGCTTTTCAGAGAGAGAATGCCGAACGTATTTGAATATTTTGGCAAGAAAGATCCAATTCCAGATGAGTTGTTACGTGAAGCCGATGAGGTGTTTCTGGAATGCGCCGGCGGTGTAAAGAATGGACGTATTAAAGGCTTGGGTAATTTATCTTCAGAATACACGAGTGGATCGGTTTCTCATACGATGCCAAATGAGGTTTTGACGCAGCAGGTATCACAACTTTTAGAAGAAAATTCTAGGTTGCGTGAAGACCTTTCTGCTGTACGTGAAAGTTTGGCCGAGGAGAGAGAGAGCAACGGCCTCACAATCTACAATGCAGACGGAGATAGCAAGGATTGCGCAACTAGTCCAAGGATTCCTCCATACTCCAGGTGGTGCTTGATAGTGAGGATTATGGATTGTTCATATTTTGCTATGTTTTGTGTTGTCACTTTATTTTGTTTTGGGAATCCTAAGTGGAACAACATAAGCTTTTGTAACTTACTAATTAGCTATATGGAGCCTTTATTGACTTGGTTTGGTTGATGCATTAGTTAAATATTGTGTTAGTTTTTCATGAATCGTGAAATTTTGATTTATTTGGATAGGTGGAATGAGAATTTACGAATAAATGAAAATAAAAAAATCTAATGTTTCCGACGGAGTAGTGACGAAATTCGTCGGACATTCGTCGGAATGTTGTCGAAATGGTTTTTTCTTTTAATAATCACAGCAGATGTTATGAAAATTACCGACAAATCAGTGACAAAATTTGTCGGAATTTAGTCGGAATAATTAAGCAATTTTTCGTCGGAAATTTGTCGGAATAAATTGTCAGAAATTCGTTGGAATCATTTCGTAAGAACTTCGTCGCTAATTTTGTCGGAACCATTCGTAGCAAATTTTGTCGCTATACTCGTCGGAAATTTCGTCGCAACACGTTTCCAACGGGCTTTTTTCCAACAACCCATATTTCGTCGGAAATTGGTCGGAAACACGTATTTCCGACGAAATACCGACGAATTCTCCCGTAGGAATTGCCGGAAATTCTAGTAGTGAAATGTGAATTAATTGAATCAACTTACAAAAGAAAGTGGTATGAATAAGTGAAAGACTTAGTTATCGCCTACCTTATCCCCAGTATAGGCCAAGGTATATGTTGTAGGGAGTATCCTCTGGATACGATTGAAAAGATTTCGAAAACACATGTATTACTCTAGTCGTGACATGAGTAGTTTTGCAGGGCGTATGTATAGTCAGGGTAATTCATTATCTATCTCTAATGGGTATTGGTTGGTTAGCTTGAATTTAATTGTCAAGTGTGGAACCAGTGGAAGTTGAAGAAGGCTTTGCACACACTACACATTTGAGTAATCGTTTATTACATTGGATGTATGTTTTTTATGCTAGTCGACCGGTTGTGATATGGAATATGGGATTTTTGCATGAGTAAGCCTATGTCTTCTTGTCTTGTTTTGCTCGGGACGAGCAAAAGATAAGTGTGGGGGAGTTGTTGACGGTGATTTTTACGATATATATGATATTATTTCGTAGCAATTTCCTTCGTGTTTTATTACTTTTTATAGAAAAGTAAGTGTTTAAAGGATTTATTGAAAGAATGAAGTTTGAAAGATGTTTAAGTGCAAAATCGAGTTCTTTACGTGACTTTATTATCTATTTACGTGATTTTACATTTTGCATGTTTTTGTCGTGTTGTAGGTACGTTTACATGTTATGGAGGAAGCTAAAACGACGTTTAACTGAAGATTGAATAGAATGAGGAAGATGCATATTGAAGACTGAACGCACGTTTCCCATCCGTCCAACCTAGACTGGCGTCCGAAGCATGGACCGGCGTCCCTTTGGAGCTACTCAATTCGGGAAAGCATGATTTTTACCCAAACGGGCGTCCGGAAGAGTGGTGGCGTCCGGGGAGGAGAAATTGGATCGGGATGTTCAGATTTTTAGTGAACGAGCGTTTGAAAATGTATAGGACGGGCGTTTGAGAAGACTCGGCCCGACTCGAAGATTTTTGACACTATGGACGGGCGTCCAGCCCTGTAGACGGGCGTCCGGCCACCGCCTTTGCTGAAACCGACCTAAAAACCTATTTATAGTCGCGTTTTTTTCCAACCCTAAACACACAATTCGACCCTAGGCGGCCATAAGCCCCTTGGGGGCGCCCTAGCTGCGTTTCCCTGCTACCAAGAACACAATTTCTTCTACTTTTTATTTATATTATTTGCATATCAACGATGAATAGAGGCTAAGCAATTTGAACAAGACGTGTGAAGCCGATCGTGCAGCGTTTTGATTTCGAATCTTGGATGTTTTGTGAGTTTTAAATAAAGTTTGTATCTTTATTATGCTTTTATATTGTTATGCAATTATATCGATGGATTGTTGCTATTTGATGTTTAACGTTTGATGAGAATCGTTGTTAGACCTAGATCACCGTAGTAAAGATTAGATTTTTAACCTAAAAATAACGAGAGTTGCTAGGTTAAATTTCTAGGTTGCTAGATTGAGAAATCTTACACCTTTGTTATGGAAGCGTTAATCTTTAAGATCGAGAGATGAAAGATTAATAGGCGAATTTTCTACGAGAGTAGAAATTCATACCTTTGATAGGTGAACCACATCTTTATTAAATCTTCACTAAACGATCTAGGGTAGAAATTGAGAGTTGCGAGATAGGTGGATCATTGATTGTTCCTTGTTAACTTAATTGAAAGAATCATTGTGCCTTGTTCTTCGTTGCTAGCTTAGAATTTTATTTTCGTTTTAGTTTATAGAATAGAATTAGTTATTTTAGGTTCGTAATCATATTTCCTGGCTTTGGATTGACAACTCTCTGTCCAGTTTATTGTATTCGTTTTAGTTTTGTTTTGTGTTTTTCGTGACAAATCTTTAGAAAGATTAATAAACTAGATAAACAACCTCGATTCCCTGTGAGATCGACCCGGTATTAACCTCTATACTACGATCCCTGCACTTGGGGTAAACCGGATTATTTTATTACTTGTTTGTTTTGCTTAGATAAAATCCGAGACACTTGGATTCTCACCCCATTCCTAAGAATATACAGGAAGCTCTTCAACATGACAGGTGGACGGCTGCTGTCAAAACTGAAATGAATGCACTCATTGACAACCAGACTTGGGATCTCACCACTCTCCCACAAGGAAAGAAGACGATCGGTGTAAATGGCTATTCACCGTCAAGTACAATGCGATGGTACTATTGACAAGTACAAAGCTAGGCGGTTGCAAGAGGCTTCACTCAAACATATGGACTTGACTACAAGGAGACATTTGCACCGTGGCAAAGCTCAACACACGGTCATGGTCGATCTCCTTTGCCGTCCAACTTGTCGGCCACTCCACCAATTGGACATCAAGAATGCCTTCCTAAATGGTGACCTCACCGAGGAAGTATATATGATCGTACCTCCTGGTTTTACCAACACTCACACTAAAGGGAAGGTTTGTAAACTGAGAAAATCTCTGTATGGCTCGAAGCGGTCCCCAAGAGCATGGTTTGGCAAACTTACTACTGTGGTTAAAGCTGCTGGGTATCATCAGTCCAACTCAAATCACACAATGTTTATTAAAACAACCAATAAGAGAAGGTCCATCCTTATTGTCTATGTGAATGATATCATCCTTACTGGTGATGACCCTGCTGATATCCAACACTTGAAGACCCTACTGGCAAAGGTATTTCAAGTTAAAGATTTGGGCTACCTTAAGTACTTCCTTGGCATGGAAATAGCAAGAAACAGCCAGGGTATCTCAGTCTCACAAAGGAAGTATGTGCTGGACCTGCTGAAAGAAACTGGCATGCTAGGGTGCAAACCAGCTATCTCTCCGGTAGACCCCAGTCATCCACTAGTACATGGTAGTATTGTTGTAAGAAAGGAACAATATCAGAGACATGTAGGGAAACTCATTTATCTCTCTCATACAAGACCTGATATTGCATATGTAGTTAGTATTGTCAGTCAGTTCATGTATTGCCCTACTGAGCACCATTGGGATGCTGTCTACAGAATCCTACGATATTTGAAGTCCACTCATGGCCAAGGCTTGCACTTCACTAAGTCTACTGAAAGATCAGTAAAAGTCTATACTGATGCTTTGGACGGGTGGCCGGTTGCCACATAGATAGAAGATCTACCACCGGCTATTGCTCATATTGTGGGGTAACCTTGTCACTTGGAGAAGCAAGAAACAACCTATCGTCTCTCAGAAGCGTCGAAGCTGAACTCAGGGCACTTGTTTTGGGCATTTGTGAAGCACTGTGGCTGAAAAGAGTCCTTATTGACCTTCAGCAGACCCTTCAGCAACCTACCATACTCTACTGTGACAATAATTCAGCATTATGCATGGCAGAGGATCCAGTTCATCATGATAAGACAAAACATGTGGACATTGACAGACATTTCCTTAAAGAGAAGATTGATGCCAAGATCATTCAACTTCAATATGTTCCCTCAGCAGACCAGAATGCTGATATTCTCACCAAGGCCATCCACCACTTATGTTCAGCAGGCTAAGTAGCAAACTTGGCTGTATTGACATATACAACCCAGTTTGAGGGGGGGTGTGGAAATATTATATTACTTGTATCACATTACTTATTTGTAACATGACATATTAATTGTAGTGTATAAACAATTAATATGTCATAAAGTAACTCTATTTTGTCTTATTATGCTCTAGCCGACTCTAGCACTTCATACTAGCCGACTCTAGCATTTAATAGCATTCATTACTCTACTCATGCTTGTATCTATTTATACTCATACTTTTATGATGAATAAAATAAGTTGAAGTTTACTCAAGTATTATTACTTTCTCAAACTCTCTTCATAGATATATCAAAAGCAACAATTGCACGCCATATGAAGCCGCCTAGACTGACTTATTAATATGATTGTATCGTGATATGACCACATGTATATACAGGTGGCCATTTGTGATCATTAAATATGTGTTATGGTCATTTGTTATGAAATTAGCACGTACTACTCTTTGTGTTCAACCTTCTGGAAATACGATTTGCTACTATCATGAATCATGGAAGCTATATGAATAAGCTCCACAAAAAGAAGCTTAAACGTTAGAAATTGATAATATGCTTAAACATTTGAATGAATCTATAAAGTTAGCATATTTAGGATCGATCGTGAGCATCGAATCTCTAAATTGCACAATATTAGCCGAACGGAGAGACATCGAATGCTCTACATACCTAAAAAGTCCAGAAATAAGAATGGAGATACTCAATGAAAAAGGAAGCGAACAAACTCGAGGCAAAGCTACACATAAGATGTAAAACGCGAGCCCCGATTGCATTACTGATCCCGTTAGATGCCTTAGCTGATAGCTAGAGACAAGGACAAGTTAAGTGCAAGCAGGCAGAATATACATTTTCATCAAAATCACCGAGTTAAGAATATAAAAAATAATTGCTTTTTCATTCATCAACAAAGAGATTACAAAAATAGGATCAACCGATAACCTTTAATTGTCAAACTAAGAAATTCTGCATTCTGGAGATTCTTGGAAGTTCTTAGTTTCTCCTATTATAATAAGATGGAAGTTCTTGTAACTAATAAATTCTGCATTGTGGAGATTCTACCTTTTATTCAGAATGTGTTGTAGTTCAATAAGTGCATCATTGATATCCATCATGTCGTTTTTCATTTCTGAAGAACATGAAATTCCTACTCGAAATATCAATATGCAACATGACTCGATATTCCTTGATGAAGGGTTGTTGCTTCTGTTTTCTTCATTATCCTCTACCGTCAAAAGCCGTGGATCAATGATTTCAGCTACACGATGGTCAAGAGCGGCCTTAACATAGTTATGGAGATTAAAATCTTTGTAAACATGGTGTCCGTAGGTCTTTTCCTTGTGAACATCTATAATAAAGAATTACATAGTTATATATGTCCCATTTTGCTGATACGTCTCCTCCCATGCCATATTCTATACAAATGAAAGGTTAATGACAAAAAGACGGCTATAAAATAATGTAATCTAAAGATCCTATAATTTATGAAAATTTTTATTTCGAAACACTTGTGCTTATAACTAAAGTACCTGGAGCAACATAGCCAATTGTTCATCTGATTACGATGGAGGTGCTTTCAATATCATGAGACATATCATTAGCCACTGGAAGAAATTTTTCAAGACCAAAATCACTCACCAGGGCACGAAAATTGTCACCTAGGAGAACGTTTCTTGGCTTAATGTCACAGTGGACGATTGGATATCCAAATTGATTGTGAAGATAATCCAGTGCCGTTGCAATGTCTATTGAAATATTTAGTCTTTCTAAAAAGTCTAAATTTTTCTCATTAACTTGGACAGATGGATTTTGATGCAACCATTCTTCTAAACTTCCATTAGAGACATATTCCAAAATCAAAGCTTTGAAATCATTGCCTTTAAAATCTATGCTAGAACAAGAAGTAATAATTTTGGCAAGGTTTATGTGGCGAATGTTTCTTAATGCTTCACATTCTGCCAAGAAATTCTTGTGTGCTCCTTTCAGCTGGAGCTTCAACACTTTTATAGCAACCAATTTCTCGCCTGGGTTGAGAACTCCGTGGTAGACAGATCCGCATTTTCCTTCACCTATTAAGTTTTCTGAAGAAAAACCATTTGTGGACTTTAAAATTTCAGCATATGAAATCTTAAGGAGTTTCTTATCGTACGGAGAGGTTGAAGAGGGCACTCATCTGGATTTTCTTCTTTGATAAATTGCATACGTACATCCGAATAACGAAACCAAAGCTATAAGGATACAGATCACTAGGATTATGATTATATGAGTTGACAACTTTTTATGTTTTTCTGAATCTTTTAGGGGACACTCAGGTAAGTTCAATGATTTAATTCCTCCGCAGAGCCTTTCGTTTCCCACAATTGGCAATGCACTAGCATTTACAAAGACTCCATTTTTTGGAACTTCACCTTCTAACATATTGAAGGAAAGATTGAGAAGGCTAATGAATTTTAGCTTTTCCAAAGAAGCTGGAATTTCCCGTGACAATTTATTTTGCGACAAATCTATGATGTCAATGCTTTTCAATTGTCCTAATGATGACGGAATCGTTCCCTCTAGGAAGTTACCATACATATCAAGGTCTCCCAGCATCTCACAAGCACCAATTGAATTTGGAATTTCGCCAGATATTTCATTTTCAGAAACACTTAGCGAAATTAGATTTTTCAGATTGCCCACTTCTGACAGTATTGATCCAGTAAAGTTGTTATGTTCTAAAAATAACCCAATTGATAGAGAGGTCAAACTAAAAACTTCTTTAGGAAGTGATCCATTTAGATGATTTTTAGAAAGATCTAATGCTTCCAATATAGTGAGATTGCTCAAGGAAAGCGGTATGCTACCTGTGAGCATGTTTCGTTGCAGAGCTAGCATCAACAACCCTGACATGTCACCAATGGATGGAGGAATCTCCCCTATAAATTTATTCTTATAAAGATAAAGATCCTTCATGTTTATAAGTTTGCCAATGGAAAGAGGAATGATGCCTGAAAGATTATTACCACTGACATCTAATAAATTTAAAGCCAACAAGCTCTCCAATTCCGTTAGGAATTTCGCCTGAAATATGGTTATCATATAGATAAAAATATGTAAGCTTTTTAGACAGATTTGAAATTCCCGAAGGTAGTATGCCTCCGATTTCAATTGCTGACAAGGTCAATTTTACTAGGTTGGTGTAGTTAGTCAAGGTGGTGTAATGTCATTATCTCTATCAATACCTAGAGGGTTATCGTTAAATTGCAACCATTGGAGATGTTGTAACCTTCCTAGATTTCGTGGGATTGGACCGGTAAATATATTATGTCCAATATCTATTATTGTAAGATCTGAATCATTGGCTAATGTGATGGAATCGACCCCGAGAGATTGTTTGAATAAACTTCAAATTTTGTCATCTTTGGGATTGTCAACCCCAAAGAATCCGGAATCTGACCTGTTTGATTATTGAATGAGATCGCAAAAACTCGAATCGTTGAGATATTGTAGATTGGAAGAGGAATAGAGCCTGATAACTTATTTACGATCAATGATAGGAATTGAAGATTGAAGAGCTTCCCAAGCTCATGTGGGATGTTCCCACTTAGATTGTTTCCGGATAAATCTAGTACTTTAAGAGTAGAAATATTACCCAAAGAGGGTGGGATATTTCCAATGAAATTGTTACTGCTCAATGCAAGTCCAAGAAGGTTGGACAAAGCACTTAGCTGATCAGGGATTCTTCCACTAATTTTGTTTCTAAGTAATTGGATGAATCGAAGATTTTTGTACAATGCAAGGTTAGCTAGAATTTGTCCTTGAAATGAGTTATTGGCCAAAACAAGAATCTGTAGGCGAAACAATCTGCCGATTTCTGGTGGAATGATGCCATGGAATGAATTATCATTGAGATAGATCTTTCTAAGGAAAGTAATGTTTCTAACAGAGGGAGAAAGAGTGCCAACAAAATCGAGTGATGAAACGTTAAGTTTAGTCACTCGTTTGTGTCTTTTCCCGCAAGTAATTCCTTGCCAATTGCAGAAATGAATAGAATCATTCCAAGAATTCAGAAATTGAGAAGGATCACTTTGTATATGATTCTTGAAATCTAGCAAGGCTTGAAGGTCTGTCTCATTTGAAGTAGCAAAAGAAAGAGTCACTACAAAAAAAGTGATCTTTAGTGGCGGAAATTTCGCAGCCGCTAACTCTGGAAATCCACCACAAAACGGCGAATTTAGTCGCCACTATAATCTGCCGTATTTGGCTTCGCCGCTAAAAGTTTTAAGTCCTTTGCTGGCGGATTTATTCATCCACCGCTAAGAACTCTTAGTGGCGGTTTTTATCCGCCGGGAACTGTCTTATAAACCACCAGGAAAACATTTTTCCATTATAAGCCATAATGCAGGTAAAAAGAGGTTTTGGCGGCAGATTTCTACTCCGCCACAAATAATAAATAATGTATAATAAATAAAAAATAGGTTTAATTCACAAAAAAGATAAATAATAAATAATAATATACAATAATAAAAAAACAGTATTATCACAAAAATAATAAATAATAAATAATAAATAATAAATAATAATAATAAATAAGAACAATGATTCAACACATGAATCTCAACACAATAAAAGTCAAATCTACCAAAGAGTTATTTCCCAATCATATCTACTCAATTACAGCAAGCAAAATCCCATCACAAATACTTGCCATTTTTCTACTCCAAAACATCAGAATCTCTTCCAAATGATACATTCCCTGCATCTTCATTCCTAGAAACTTTTTTTTTTTTTTTTGAACTTCATTTTCAGAGTTTAATTGATTTCAATAGCCTGTAAGCAATCAAGAAAAGGTTTGATGGCTGCTGAGCCAATCTTATCACAGAATCTGGAAAGCAAAAACAAAAGGGCAGACCGAGCAAGCATATTGTACAAACAAGACTGAGCTTAAACAGAGCAAACATCAAGGTACCTGTAACCTGATCTCATATGGCTTTATCCATTCAGAAGTAGAATGATTGTATGAATCAACCGGACTTAATGTGACTTTCAATGTCGGTAGAACTACAGCCAACCAAGAATCTGCACATCAAGAAGGTACCCAGCATTCAACCATCAAATAAACAAGAAAACAGAGACATGTTGGGGTTACAGTCCCACATAGAAAGTGGTGGTTAAGAGCACAGGCCACCCATATAATGTTGTGTCCTTTATCATTAGAAATTAAAGAGCACAGGCCACCCATACCAGTAGCCAGTAGGCTTAGCAACAAGTATAAATGAGAAACTTTACTGTGCATTATAGTCCTAATACAAGTATAAAAGGGTTTATATGTCCATGCCTCAACACAAAGCATGAATTTTAATCGATATTCGTATCAATATTTGATCATTGAATTTTATGTACCGGAAGCACATTAAACTTGTCGACCTTTGTATGATAAAAAAAAAAAGCGTCAAAGTAGTAGCTTTACCTCATATATATATCTTGTTTGCCCAGGCTTGTAGATTAGTGTCCACTGCATCAAGATATACACATGGTTTTTTTTTTTTTTTTTCTGTCAGCTGCTGATTCGCATTATACCTGAATGCAGTCTATATACAAATAGAGTTAGTTAGTTGTCATTCATTTCATTTTTATAATCGGACAGAATAATTGTAATGGCTTACTCGGGATCAAGGTAGCCAACTGTTCCACGTGCTACGCCGCTTGATACATGTGCTAAATCTTCTTCAGCTTGTCTTGAAAGTCCAAAATCAGATACTTTAGCCCTCATGTTAATGTCTAGAAGAATGAAAACTCGTTTTCACATCTCGGTGTAGTATAGTTGCAGGGTTGCAACCGGTATGTAAGTATTCAAGTCCTGCAAAAACCTCAACATTATTTTGCTTAAAAAAGCTCTATTCAAATGATTAATTCATCAAATTACAACCTTTTGCTGGATCATATTCATATTTTAGGACATTCCTGACATAGAAATACATCAATCATGATCCTAACGAAAGATAACAGCTGAAACTGGAAGAAACAGTCGACCCTACTTACCAGACTGAAAGCTGACCCAAGGCGGAATAGCATATAGAATGCTTCCTGTCAAAGGTCTACTACATAAACATAATATCAAATCAGTTCCTAAGTTGATATCAAGTCTCTTAAGTTGTCTACAAATACAGAGAAAAAGAAACCTGAAGCAAGGGAAGGCAAATGTAGATCAGAAGAAGACTTGGGTTTAACTATGCCTTTTGATAAAAGATGAAGCTTCAAAAGTTTCACCATTTGATAATATTGATTCTGGGAAAATGGACACTTCTTGATCTCTGCTTCTGCTTAAAAAGTCAGCTGCCAAAATGATAAAGACATGATATGTAAGCACATTTCTCTTGAACATTGATAAATGAATGAGATTTCTATTAATCAATCAGCCCCATCACGATTAATAATTAATTGTTCGGAATTGTAGTTTCACAATAAAGATGTAATGACAAATTGTTATAAACGAATGTACAAAAACGATATACAATTTTCTCTCTTTAGAAATCAGTTTACTTTGATATATGTAATGTAGCATACATGCAAAAGACTAAAGTTCTAAACCTGATCATATTACAATGACAGAGTACTAAATCAGGTGTCCAACTTAGCACAAGACCGGATGCACATAAGACTGAGAACCTGATGCAAGAACTCCCAAAACAAAATGTTGATCATTAACAAAACAGAGCAGCAAACTCAGCTTCATGAGACCTGAAGCAAACTTGCTACCAGACTGATAAATAAGACTGAACATGTGCTTAACCCAGACTTGATAAAAACTGAGCAGAGTCAACTATCAGACATCATGACAATCTGAAACAGACTCACAAACAAGAATAGAGGCCAAGCAAATTAGGATATGAACATCAGAAAGACCAACACAACAGATTTGGTAACTCAAAATGGAAACAGAACACTGAAAATATTGAGCTTCTTTTGATGGTTTCTTCAATATTATTCTCATTCTTATAGTATAACAACTATTGAAGTACATAAAAGAAGACAACATACACGAATATGAAGAACTTACCTTTCCTTTTATCAATGCATCATACATTGTCGGGTCTAACTTTAGCTGTTTTGTTCCTTTGAATGTTTTTGACCCAGTTAGGAATTAAAGCTGCCTGTATAGATTAATTCTCACATTCATAACATGAGGGGGGAGAAGCATGAAATAAAGAGGCTGAGAAGAACCTGAAGAGTGTGTCTGAAAAGTGATAAGAGTGAATTATTCGTGTACTTTGTCCTCGGCTAGCACTAATACAACTTGCAGTCAACAACTGATATGAAAAAAAAAGAGTGCAATAGTTGTGATGGTAAACTATGCATCAGAAAAACTTAAAAGGACACCAGTAAAACCTGCTCACAACATATCGTATAAGGAATTGTATCACCAACAGGGCAACCAGTGACATATCCATTTTGTCTCATCCAAATGGCCACTGTAGGAAAAGAAAACCAGCACATTCCTAAAATACTTAATTCACCAGAACAACTTCCAAAGGTTTAATATATAGACAAAACATAGTCCAATTCAGCGTTGTTATTACTAAGCAGATTAATCTCATCAATAGAAAAGAAATAAGGGATAATGGGATAAAGGAACAAGAAGCACCCTACCTGAAGCCAATTTACGACATAATGTGGAAAGTTGGTGAGAAAAAAACCCAGATTGGGATTAAATTGTTCACCAGACACAATATCATGCACTTTTTGGCATTTCATCCAGCACTTTATGGCCAACTTCTAAATGTTTAGATTGAGCGCCATAAAGCTGGTCCAGGGCCGGCCCTGAAAATTTTTCGGCCTTCGGCGAATCGGCAAATTAGGCCTTCTAGTTCGAAGTTTTTTTTTTTCTGAAAAAACATATTTATAAAATATTTCTTCATTATTGTGTTTTTAACATCCGTAGATACAAAATTCAATTCATTGATAGACTCAAAACATATCTATAAAATAGTAAAATTAATCATCTCTTTTGTAGAATATTTAGGTCTTTTAGTTCGAAGTATATATATATATATATATATATATATATATATATATATATATATATATATATGGAGGTGCTAATATACTATGGTTCAAAAGACCCAAATGATGTTTAAATGAGTTAATGAATTAGCTGGAATAATAAATACAAAATAAAAAAAAACGGTGTGAGTAGTAATTATGTGGTGGCAATAGAAACCACATATATATTGGAGGGTTCTAATATATCATGGTTCAAAAGGCTCAAAGTTGTTTAAGGGAATCAATAAATTAAGGGGGGTTCTATTGGCACCCCTCTATTTACCACCCACTTACTACTTGTACCACAAAATTTTACTTTTCGCACCACAAGATTATTTTGATTATTTTTATACTTCTCACACTACACAATTAATAAAAAAATTACTATCTACACCACATATTTTTGAAATTATAAACAAGTCCTCCTAAAACCTAAATAAACAATTTTATCCTTCTATTCAATTAAAACCTTAAACATAAAACATTTCATCATCTTCATCACTTCTTCACTTCATCATCTTCCTCCCCTCTACATCCATGGAACCTTCATCATCTCCCAATTCAAATTTTGAAAGTCAACATTTTGAATCAATTCATAACAATGAACAACAAATGCATTGTGATATAGAAGATGTAGCAATCTCACTTGAAGATATACCATTTTCAAGCCAAGTTGAGAAGAAGATGGATTCCTCAAATGTGGTAATTTCTTGATTCAAAAATTTCGTTTTTTATGTTCAATGTGTGATTTAAGTTAATGGGTAATCTTCCTACATACATATTATCATGTTTAGAGGTCATATATGGAAGAAAATAGTGTTATTTCGCCATTTCCGATCACCCTAGGGCTTCTCCCGGCGTTCTTTTACGTTTCGCGGCGTCAATGGCAAGTTTCTGGGACGTCGGCCATACTGTCGCCCGTAAGGCAGTACTAACGTCACCATGGTTGACGTTTACAACACCAGAGAAGATGTATATGCATGTCCAAAACGTTATCCTTGCTGACGCTCCTTTGGCCACTACAACGTCACACTGGCTGACATTTTTGTTGCCAATCAACTTTTAAACATATTTGCAGTTAACATCAGCCTCCCTGACATTTATCTGGCCATTTCAACGTCAATACTGACAACTTTTTGTTTGACTCTTAACTGCAAAAGGCTTCCTTTACAACGTCAATCACAATGACGTTGATTTTGCCAACCCAACGTCAGACACGCTGACGTTGTGGATCTGTATTTTTTCATTTTGCCAACATGTGTTTTACTTGGTTTTATTACTATTGAATCCATAGAAACAATGTAATGACGCAAATCATGACAAAAGCAATGATGAGGGGCCGATCTTAGACGACGAGGAGGAGTATTTGAAGGTGAGAAACTATTAAATGGATATGTTATTTTCTTATTCTCATCCAATTGACTATGACAAATATACGTTTCCTTGCGAGTTTTTGGTCGATGAAATGATTGAAGAAGATCAAGAAAATCTTCGAATTTTCGAGATACCACACTCGCAATAATGGATGACCCACTCCGAAGAGTTATCGGTCGATTTGACTTCAATTTTTACAAGCGATCAAGTAAGTCTCTAAAACTTATACTATTTAAATGTATGTGATTTTTAAACTTGACTTCATATTCATTACATTCATATATTATTCATAGGTATTTGATTCACATGAAGCCGTCACCAAACACCTGAAGGCATTGGCAAGAGAGAATGGCGTTGTCATTGTGAAAAAGAGATCCAACATGACCGGAAAGCGGACACATTTCATTTTATTCCAATGTGAGAGGGGTGGATTGCCAAGAGATCATTTGAAAGGAGGAAAATACGAGAAAAAGGTTGGCGGTACCGGAAAAAATAAGCCAAGAGAATCGTCTACAAAGAAATACGGTTGTCCGTTTCTATTGAAAACCTTGAAGGATAACTTTAGGCTAGAAACTGATCGATGAGCTCAGTTCATATTATATTAGTTATTAACTAATTGGTCACTAGGGGGTTAATGGTAAATAAGAATAAGATGTTTCGAGAAGGGTCTACGGAGATATCCCGAATCGAAATGAACAGACTATGGAGGATTTACCCGTATGTAATGATTATATTAGTGGACACCTTACAACTCATAGTTGAGTATAAGTTATATATATTCGGCAGAGTTCAGTTTCGGGCTTATGGTGGTGTAATCCCGGAATTAATAGATTGAATATTATTGTTCGGTCGACGAATAATTTTATTTAATTTATTGTATTTTACCGAATATGGGCCCGCCCGTCCCCGACGCGCTCCTAATATAAGCATATACGATTTCTCGTCCTTTCACTCAATTCTAATTAAATAGTTGGATTGGACTATTTAATTGATATACGGATTAATTGTTTAGTTGGACTAGATAATTAAATACATGGAAAAGAAATTTTTTCGTGGACTCGGCCCAATGTGTCAAAAATTTCGTGTGGCCCTATACAACCTGGGGTTGGCCGAAATTTGTGTTATGTAATTATTAAGGAATTAGTTTTCTTGAATAATTATTTAACATGTGATTTATTTTTTATTTGTTAAATGATAATTCATGAAATATTAGATAATAATATTAATTATCCTAATTTGTTTGGGATAATTATTTTATTTATCTTTTATTTGGAATAAGGATTAATCTAATAATTATCTCTTAATCATTAAATCATTGGAGGACAAGGATTACTCTCCTATATAAAGAGAGTTCTCCCAAGCCTTATGACACAATTAGTTTCGAAATATTAGGAGTGTTATAGCTTAGAGATTTCGGCTATAACACTAGGGTTTCGAGTTTTAGAAAAACTTCGGGTTTTTCTAAGGAAGATATCGAGGAGGTCGAGCATTAAAACACCATCCACCCTGGTGGTTCTTGGAGACACACGTTGGAAGACTTTGGCTTCTCAACTAGGCTCTCAACTAGCTTGGATTGATCTTTTATTCTTGGCGTTTCTTGCACCATAAAAGGTTAGTAATCTAAACCCCTCGTAGGTTTAGATCTATTATTTTATGTATTTTGGTTGACTAGATCTAGATCTATACTATTCCGCTGCGTAATCGGGTGGATCTTGATCCATCCGACGATATTACATACACACCCGTCAAAATTTATTTTGGGTGAATACTAACAACCTGGACTCCATAGTGGAGCCTTTTCCCACTCACAATCCTTTAAAAAAACTAGTAGACCCCTAAAATTTGAAGGGACGCTTAACATGAACAGTGCTTCTCAACTAGCCTCTTTTCTTTTCTCTCTCAAACCACCATCTTCCTCGACACTTTCAAATTTATTCCTCATCAGATTTTCTTTGTGATTCATCCATGTAATTGGTAGATCTTGGTATGCAAAAAAAATAAATAGTGTTCATCAAAGCGAACCTTTTTACACCAATTTTCTTCATCACTTCACCGACACAAAATGCTTGAAAAATCTATGATATTTCAAAAGATTTGATTTTGGATTCATCGAGAAGAAAAGGTCTGAAACGTAGACTGTTGGAAATATTTATCAATTCACCATATTATCTTTTCAAGGTAAAATTTGTGTTGATTTTTTTTGAGGTGGAAAATTGGCCGAGTACTGGGGAAAAGATATATGACGGTGTTGGTGGTAGGATGAGAAGTATTTGAGATGTTGTATTGTGAGTCATTATTGGAATTGGTTTTCTTTGGGTGTTTAAAAAATGTAGTTGAAAGGTGTTTTGGGGGTAACATACGAAGTAACCATTGTTGATGCCCTTAATTGTGAATCGGGGAGTAGGGCTGTAAATAAACGTAAGTATTCGATACGGTTCGGTATATTCGGTCCGGAAAAGCTTAATTCGTGATCCGGTTCGAATTTTCGAACCCGAACCGAGCCTTAAAAATCAGATATTCGTCCTACGAGCCGAACTGTATCGAACAGGTTCGGCTCGTTTAAAATATTAAATTATTATTATATTATATTTATTAATTATTTTTATAATAATAAATTAATTAAATTTTTTTGGTTTATACTTTATACTGAAAGGGAAAGAGAAAACCTAATTGAACTGTATCGAACCTGTTTTTTTTTTTTTTTTTTTTCGGATCAAACCTGTTCGGACCGTTCGGCTCGTTCGGACCGAACCGAGCCGAATATTTTTTTATTTTTTAAGCTTCGAACCCGAGCCGAACCCCGAAAAATCAGGTTCGCCCGAGCCGAGCTGAGCCTTGAGGTACAAAATTTTTGAGCCGGGCCGAACCCTGCCAGGGTTCGGTATTATTCGGCTCGTTTACAGCCGACATATGCCATATCATAGCCACAACCATTTTATGACTACCCAACTCGATTTTGTTGATTTGGGCCTCCACACACACACCCAAAAATAATATTAAAAAAAATGATGAAAAAAAAACCTGTTGTAAAGAAATAAACTAACAGATTGTGAGGAAACTAAATTTTCAAAAAACATTCTTGTTGTTTATGCGCAGGAAATGTTAGAGCCACGTCTATTTAGACACAGAATATTGAATAGATTAAAACTATTTAAGGATAGGCGACATCGCTAAACAAGGGAAGTTCTTGTGTGGTATATCCGTATGTACCTAATTGACAGGTAAACAAATCTGTATCATAAAGTTTTAAATTCGTTTAAAAATAAAAGCTATACACTTTGCTACATGGATACACTCCGTATATGACGGGTGCACTCAATAACTTTCCTTTAAACAAAGTATGGAAAAGAAGAGTTACATTTGGCCTACTCTCGCGATAGCATTAATGCATTACCAACAGAATGAGTTAATAAATAATCATGCTCCAGCAATATTAAAGAAGGTAGTATTTATTTGCACAACCTATTCTACCGGTGCACAATCGACCTTTTGATGAAAGTCGATTTTAAGACTAGAAACCGACTTTACGTAGGTTTTTTTTTGCTCTGGAACCGACTTTTAGGTTATCTGAAATAGGTGTGGTGGCACCGGTAGGTAGAATTTAGGTGGTGCAAATAATAACACCCTATTAAAACGTTGACTCAGAAATAATTCAATGTAGTACCAATATTACATTACATCATCCTCAAAGTGCAAAACATGAAATTAGTGCACTCTTAACAAGCTACGATCATCACCATAAACTACTCCATCACAAAGATATCACATATGAAGAACCAGGAAGAGAAGGAAAAAAAAAAGGCAGAAATTTATCGATAAAAAAGCAGAAAAAGTCAACCACCCCGAGCTTCCCTTCTCGTGGCATCATGAAGCAGTTCGATGTCAACACCATCAGGAGGTAACTGGACGTATCTCACAACCGATCCTCTTATAAAGCAATTCCTCACTGACCGCTGCATACATATTGCATATATCAATCAAACCATTAAGAAGCAATAAACTCAAATCACAATTCACAGAAGCAGCAATAAACTCAGTAACTCACAAAGAATAACATCAAACACAGAAGACACTGTTAAGGAAAAAAAAAAATTCCATTACAGAAAGCTCATATACGCACAGATTGTTTTTATAAAACAAGTTTTTTGTTGTTAGAAATAAAAGGTGGGAAGAAATAATAAGTAAAAAAAACCCAACACTACTAAGAATCCGACAAAGAAGAGAAGTAGAGATTGAAGAACCAAAGATACAAAACTGCGTGAATTTCTTGCCATTGAAGATGCACAATTGAACTTGAAGCTTGCGTGCTGCTTTGATCTCTCATCCAATTCGATGTGTGCATATAGCTTTTGGGATTTATTGTTTAAATATGTAATCATAAAAAAGTGACGCTTTTTTTTATCACCTTTGCCTAGCGAAAAGGGACCACCTAATCGTCGGCCTCACATTTTGGTCGCCTTGCCCAGGTTCAAAGCGGATCCCCTCGCCTACCACCTAGGCACCACTTTAACAACTATGTCCTCACCTTACATAGGTTTGTCAAGTAAACACTAATTATTTACCAAGCACATGGTACGTATGATGGAACTCAGAGTCTACAATCCCATATGATGAACGTAACTTCTACGAACCCATATGATGAACGTATACCGAATTGATTTCAGAAGCAATAATGTATTTCCTAAAGCTTTTTTCAGTGGTTCGCTTTCAATGTTTCATTATATGACTCATAATGTTAATGTCTCTGTCTATAATTACCACGATATTGTACGGTGGTCTTTCTCTTAAACAGAAATTAACGAAGTACTTCACATGTCCAAACCTATTCTACCCTTCATAGTTATGATAAAAGAAGTGTGAGTTACATCATAACTTTTCTCTGACATTTCCACACTTCAGCTATACTGTCATCAAACCCAATAGGTTTCATAGTTTTATATTTTCTTTAATTCCAGTTCTGACTGCTGGATTTTGGTCTGTGAAATTTCTACAATCTTTAGAATCACCTACCTCTTCCACAATTAGAAAATAAACATTTGTGTTCTATTATCTCTTTTCGTCTATAAGGAAAACATCCACTATCCCATTTCCATTCCTTGTTCAATTATTTCATGTGTGCCAAAGTTTAAAACATGAATTCTTCCAAACCTTCAACTTTCTTGCCTAACCATTTTGTCACTTGAATGCATACATTTTCAATATATTTTTTAGTATCGTCTATCGTGCATACTAAATCTAGTGATTTACTTGTGACACTATCACTTTTCCACGTTCTTAAAGACCCTTATAGCCCTGTCCAACCTAGTGTTTTCTCTCTTAGAATCATCTAGCCTAGGACCTAACACTTAAGTATTCTTTTTTAATTTTCACAACAATCGAGTTCCCTAGATGTAGCGGCCCCCGTCTAATTGTCACCACACTCGGGTAATCATACCAGAACCGTTGCATATTTAACAATACAACAGAGCCCAAAAGATGCAACGATCCTCACTTATGCACAAAACATTATAGAATCAATGCAACATCTTGGTTTGGTCCTTAATCATAGCAAGTCACAATTTTTTTCACTGACCGTCAATATAACACAACTCTCATCCTTTACCCAGAATGGAGGCTGAAAAGTTTGATACGTTAGAAAAAGCATAGTTAGCCTATTCGAAGGGGACATCTCATCTATAGGGAACTGTAAAAGTACAGGTTTCTTATGGCCTAATATACGCAGCACTAGGCTGTATCTATTGTTAGGTGCACAAGGCTCCCTTCCAAAATCGAGCTACAAATATAAGAAACCAAAAAACTACCAATTTCCCACCTATACACCACCAACGATTACATGCAGCAAAATTGTGTGTAAAAGGCATTCAAAATTATATCAACGAAATATAACAGATACACAATCTCAAATAAGGAATAAGGGGAGGTAAAAGAAAGCAATACCATGTGTGGATACTTGTCTTCATCAACAGCTCTTGTATTTTCTAGCTTAATGTTAAGGTACTGATCCACAGAATGAAGAGTCCCACGAATAGCTAAATCGTTCTTGAGTTCGACTGTAACCTCTCTACCCACTAAATCCTTGAAATACGAGAAGAATAACTGCAAAAGGAAACCAGCCCACATCCGTAAAGGCACAAATCAAGAATCTTGTTTGACTATTCACGAGTAATCAGTAACATATGAGCAGAATTCGGATGCCAAAACGACATTAAACAAGAAATTACACGACGAATACACAAATAAAGGAAAACCTAAAAGGAGCAAACGAATACGTAGGCAAGAATTAGAGAGAAATACCATTCTAGTATAATCTAAACTGCTGTAATTCCAGGGAAGCGAGGAAGCGAGGAAGCGAGGAAGCGAGGACGCTCGAACGGGGAAGGACTGCTCGCCTTTGAAACCTCTGTTCAGTGCTCGCTGTGTATCTATATGCTATTACAGTCAGAAGTAGGGCGCAGAGGAATTCGGGTCGCTTTGTATTCTTAAATTTTTATTTTCTATTTTTTATTTTAATCGAAGATACGATATATTTGAACTTTGGACTTGTACACGGTTTGTTACGTTAACCGAATCCGAATAAAATCTCGGTTATCTAAATCTGAAACGGAAACCGAATATTTTGATTTAGGTAATCGAATTGAACTGAATTGAAATATACATTACGGTACGGTATGGTATGGTTTGGTTTGAAAATTGAAATAAAATTTCTCAAATTTATTCGGTTATATACGGTTAGGTGTTTTATTTGAAACATACTCTTCGGATAACGGTTTTTGGTTACACGCAATTTTTATTATAAATAATAATTTTTTTTTCATGAAAACTAGTTAATACAGATTGGATATAAACGGTTCGGTTACGGTTTTTTTTTTTTGGTATGGTTTCGGTTCGGTTAATAGTTTATTTTTTATTCGGTTCGGTTAATTGTTCGATTTTTTATTGGATTCGGTTTTCGGTTTGGTTACGGATAATTTGTAGAGTGAACTGAACCGTACACAAACCGAAATTTCGGTTTCTCAATATTACTAATTGATATGCTAAGCCCATAAAGGAGACATCGGATTCAGGTTGGACCTCTATGAAGGCCCAATAACAAATAGGGTCCTTGGCCAATCAGTTTGCACCTCAATAAGACGAACATGGTCAAGAATAATTTAGGCCGCCTTACACCATTATGATACTTATAATTGGTTTGGTCATAGACATCGATAAATAAATCCTTCATACACCATCTGCCAGGAGAAACGAAGCATCGGGGATCGAGTCGACTATTCTCTCAACTCGCAGCCTGCTTGATTAGGCAACAAAGTCATAGGATACAGGTGAAGAATCCGCGGTAGCCGAGATGCATACTAGCTCGCACATCAGGAGCTCGACCTGCAACCTTATATTTACGAACTGCGTGTACTCTTTATTCCCGCCATGTAACCACCGACTATGTAAGCCCTATAAATAACGGCACCGTTTACCCTTCAAAGAGACAGATAATAGAAAAGGCAGACTAAGCTCTGCCAATTTGTCGACGGTTTCGGTGCTCTTGCATCTTCATACATTTCTTGAGCTAAACACAACAAATTACCTTCTCTAATTTATATATCCGCATAAAACATCCATTAAATCTTGTTTGTGATGTTTCCGACAATATCAGTTGGCATCATTGCCGGGAAGTCTACGCGATCTAGCATTTTCCCCGGTCAAATATGAGGTTTACAGCGGCAGTTCTTAGCTCCGACACTATAAAGTCGTACTTTTCTGCTTTTCCGACGCTCTAAAGCCATCCTTCCTTGGCTTTCTGGTTGAATCTTTATCGGAATCTTCATCCAGTTCATCTGAAATCCCCAGGTCTCCATGATCTTCATCAAGATTCCCAGAAATCTCACAGTATACTCTTTCGGTTCATCTTAGGTTCCAGGTACTCTTTGAAGACTCCACTAGTCTTTGAGTCATCACTCGGTTTAACGCACCTTCATCAAGAACTTCTCAACATTAGCAGACCTCCATCTCCGACATTAACATGTCGAAAACAAGATCTGCAGGGGGTGCATTGCACGAGGGCCAACCCCCAACCACCAAAAGGATGGGTAAAACATCGTACAAGTTACTGACAGTGGAACAGTGTATCAGAATACCATACACAACGACCCTGAAGGACATCTGACACCCAGTCCTCAAAGTGAGGACGTACCTCAGTACGATGCATGTACCTACCTCGACAATAGAGCGAGATACAAAGAAGCTCTAGGTCAACTCGCCGCCGCTACAAAGCAAAACATAAGGAATGTGGCTGAAGCATCTAGGCCAACCCGCTCACATCATCCTTCTCCCCGCTAGGAGATAGAGGCGTATAACAAGCTTTACGTGAAAGCACGGCTTGATCATGCAGCCTATGTAGAGAGGATACATCACACAAACCAATAGCTTATTCGTCTAGCTCATCCGACGCTACCTATAAGCATGTTCGTCCCACCTCCGAGGTCTCCCGCATTGGATAGATACATCAATGCCCCAGACCAATCGAAAGGACCTACTGTTCAGCTAACTAAGAGAGAGGTAGGTGTTCACTCCTCTGCTGGAGGACACCAGGGTCGCCAACCCGTTCAAGATCGTCTAGGCCCCATCACGGGCAAACAGGATGAGCCAGTAAGGAAATAAATAAGCGACAAAATGCAGGCAGCTCACAGGAATGTGAAGTCGAGGCTGGAACCACGACCCGAAGAAGCTAATAATCAAGCTGAGAGCTCCAAGTTGGTTAGTAGTCATATGCAGCCTATGCCCGATCCATTTGAGGAGGTAATTGCCAAACTCCAAAAGCAAGTCAAAGAGTTGCAGAAGGGTAAAAAGGGGAAGGAGATCAAGAAAACCCTCATAACAATCGTCCTCTAACTTGTCATTCTTGGATTCTCCTCTATCTGATTCTCTTTTCAGCGTATTGGCTTCCTCTCCCTGGCAGTGCTTATAAGCGGCTTCAACGCACTCCTCCATAGTCCTAGGGAGTTTGATGTTCAGCTTAGCATATAAACTTCATTATCGTAGTCCTGCTATGAAGGAAGCTATCAAAATGTGCTTGTCCGTGTCCCGGACATGTGCGGACTCTTCATTGAACAACTTCAGGTACTGCAGTTGATGACGGTTAAAATAGTCTATCCTACGGCATCAACATTCTATCCATTATGAGCTAAAAATAGTAGTTTCGACCTATAAATATAAACCATTTGAGTTGAATAGCATATGTCGGGTTCGTGAGTCGAGAAATCTGCACTTAGCGTTTATTTTCCCTGTTTCGATATTCTTTCGTGCATTATTTGATGATTTTCAGGATACGAAATATTGGGCTGAGCATCATGGACGAATCGGGAGTAGACTGAATGAAAGTAATGGGCCTAGGGTATTCCAGAACCTTTCAAGTTAAGTCGGCTGAACTAAAAGGACAAAAATACCCCCGGTTTACCGGAAGGCGGTGCCGACTTACCGAGGCTCGAGATCCTTCCGAAACACATTTTCTTGGGTGAGGGGTAGAACTAGGTGTTTCTAAGTCAGTTTAGATAGCTATAAATAAGAGGCTTCACCTAAGAACTCAATGTACCCATATTATTCAAGGCAAATTATGCAATAAAAGTTCTTTGTTCTTTATTTTATTTATTTTATGAGTTCTGATCGGAGAGACGACGGAGTCACCGCCTAGGGAGAGATCCGAGGGAGATCTACGCTCATCTTCGAGGGTATGATTTTCTGTCTTTTCCAAGATGTAGATCTATCGTTATTCTATTCGACTAGTATGTTTTAATTGCTTATTTAGTTTAATTATGTAGTAGTTAGTTAATTTACCCTATGTGTTATATATCTAATTCGTTGGTGAAGAAATCATTAAATAGTGGTTGCGTTCTTCAGATCTGCGACTGTCTATATCGCTAGATCTGAATACCTAATAAATTACTAATTCATGATATTCGGCGCCAGCTACGTTGTTCGATAGATTTAATTTACATGTTAGTAGCCTGATCAACTATTTGCATGTCATCATAAACTAGCATGAAATACGAATAGTGAAGTGCTATGTTTGGACATTATCTTGAATGGACCCTAGGAATGTGCTGATCAATGTCGACAGCTGTCTAGGCGGGTTTGCGGTATGAGTTAGCGCTCAATATCGACTGCTCTAGTTATTTATACGTATGGGCTATTACGGACCAATTAAGGAGGGTAGCTTGCGTATAGATTGTCTACTACAATTGTCGGAGTAGATAGGGTTAGGAGTTTTACCCGTAGCTGAACAATGAATAAATTCACCAATGGGGAGGACTGTTGCATGTGTGGGGGGAATAACTAATTACTCATAATTGAACTAATACATTAAAAACTCTTGTTGCTTCGTGTGAACTAGCATAACCTTGTGAGTATGAGGCACCAAATTTACTACTGTCTATATTATAGTTGGTCGTAGACCATAGTCGTGACAAGCTCAATCTTGATAACTGGACGTTCTTACGAGTGTCTGTGGGATCAACCTTGACTCGCCAGTACTCAACTATGATAGACCTAGTCCTATTGCTGGTAAGTGCTTTGCACGCGATCAAGATTTTCAAGCGCCGTTGCCGGGGACTCGTGGTAAGAATACTTTTTATTTAAGATTGAGTTTTCTGTATATGTTTGAGTCTATTTAATTAAGTCTGGTTTATAGTCTGTTAAAACTAGAGTCGTGCAGAGTCAGTTCTGTTAAAATCTGGAAAAAAATAGCGTCCGGTTTACCTAGGCTCTACCATGGTAAACCGAGGGTCTAAATGTTGGCAGAATCGTTTTTGTTAGTTTAGTGTTGAGTCAGTAGTCGGAGTCTGTATTTTTTAGTCTGCCAGGCGTGAGTAACAGCTGGCGAGGCACGTCACTAACCTTTTTATTTTCTTTTTGTGTCTTGTAGTACGCTACACGAAGTTCAGCAGCCAAACGCGAGAGATTCATACCTGAGATTGAAAATTTTTCTAGGCAAAAGAGAAAGGAAGCTCGAGAGAAATCTGTTAGGCTGGCGGACGACGTGATTTCACACGAAAGAGATCACAGCGAGAGGGAAGAAGAAATTCCACCTTTGGAGGATACAGAAATCGACATGGCCTAGAACGGACAGAATGGACAAAATAGAGTAGGAGTTGTGGTACAAGCAGATAGGAGAACTCTACAGAGTTATGCAATGCCGACGATTGAGCAATTCGTGCCAGCAATTGTTCAGCTAGAGAATGCGGCTAAAGTATTTCACCCGAAACCAAATGTGATACAGATGGTGACTAATTACACTATCTTTCATGGAGTACCGAAAGAAGATCCTAGCGTACACATCACCAACTTTCTTGAGATAGTCAGCACGGTCAAGCCAGCAAGGGTGCCAGAAGACAACATTAAGTTGAAATTGTTTCCATTCACTCTGAAAGACAAAGCGAAGATATGGTTATTGTCTCTAGCACCAGGATTTATCCAAACTTGGATCGATCTGTTGCAGAAGTTTATGAACAAGTACTGCCCACCTGGGAAGTCACTACATATGAGACAATACATTATGAATTTCAAGCAGAAACCCACTGAAACCTTTGAAGAAGCATGGGAAAGATTTAAGGAAGCACTGAGGAGATGCCCTCACCACGATATCACTTAGCCCGTACAAATGCATAGTTTCTATCACGGATTATGGCCAAGTGAGCAAATGAGAGTTGATGCATCAAGCAACGGATGTTTTCCGTTGCTATCACCTGAAGAAGCCGAAGTGAAGTTGGAGCAAATAGCACTGACAAGTCAATGAGGAAAGCATCAAATTGAAACGGCCAAAGTAGCTGAAGGCGTATTTGGTGAAGATACTTCTCAAAAGATTTTATACCAGCTAATGGCGATGAATGAAAAGATAGATGGCATGCAAGATTGCATTGCCAAGGTTGGGAAAGTTCAAGAGATTAAAGCAACCAACACTGAGGACGTGAACTATATAGGAAGGCAAGGAAATCCTTATAGGGGCGGATATCGCCCAGGTTCTCATGACCACCCTGGTTTTAGACTGAGCGACCCTACTGGGGGTTTTCGACAAAGTGATTCAAACGGTGGAGAGAGACCGAGACAAACTGGTGGAATCATGCCTCAATTCAACAAGTCCGGTGGTTGGGAAGCAGCCATGGATAAAATGAGCTCAACTGTGACCGATACGGTCAATCAACTTACGAAATCCATGACTGAGCTGAATACAAACTTCACCACTTATTGTCAGAAGAATGATAAAAGACTGACCAATCAAAAAGCATTGGTGCAGAATTTGTCGCACCAAGTGGGGCAGATTGCAGAACAAGTGTCAGCCCATCCTCCGGGAGGATTGCCAAGTATTACTGAGAAGAATCCGAAGGACGTGAATGCAATTATGACTAGAAGCGGAAAGGAACTGCCTGGACCAGTTATACCAACTGTCCAGGAAGAATCAGAAAGCAGTCAGCATCGAACGCAATAGATTCTGGAGAAAAAGAGGGGCCAGTAACCCGGGACACTACTCCGGTAAACCGAGAGTCTTAAAATTTAGCAAACAAGCAGGAGAGTAGTAGCAATCAGCAGGTAAGTCTTCACGAACTGTAACTATTAATCCTGCTACTTTACCCTATCCCCCTTGGAAATATAAGCCGAATAATGATGATGCGCGTTATAAAAAGTTTATAGAGATGTTTAAGAAGTTGCAAGTGAATATACCTTTCGTAGAAGCTCTGGCCGGAATGCCAGAGTATGCAAAGTTCTTGAAAGAAGCAATCTCTACCAAAAGAAAATTATTAGACCTGGAGATCATATGCCTTAACGAGGAATTCTCGGAAATTTTGCAACGCAAACTGCCTCCCAAGTGTAAAGATCCTGGGAGCTTCCTCATACCATCCACAATAGGAGGAGTATGCCTAAATAAAGCATTGTGTGATCTTGGAGCCATTGTCAATCTAATGCCACTCTCCATCTTTCATAAGTTAGGTATGAAAGAGCTGAATGAAACATCTATAACCCTTCAATTAGCAGATAGGTCAATGAAGCAACCTTATGGAGTGGTGGAGGATGTTCTGGTAAAAGTTGATAAGTTTGTATATTCCCTGTGGACTTTGTGGTGCTAGACATGGAAGCTAACCACGATGTTCCATTAATCTTAGGAAGACCTTTCCTAGCTATGAGTAAGACCTTGATAGATGTTCATAAAGGTGAGATGATTCTGAGAGTGAATGAGGACAAAGTAGTGTTTAATGTGATGAATTAAATGAGATATGCTCAAGATGAAGGAGAAGCATGCTACATGCTAGATGCCATATACGAGCTTGTTTTGGAATTATATCAGCAAGTGGCACTAGACCCTGAAGTAGCAGAGACTTTGCTACTGAAGGATGAAGAAAGTTATGAGGAAACCTGGCCTGGGTGTAGTGAAGGTCAAGTACGAGAAGTAGAACCTATATCTTCTGTGGATTTAGGAGGAGCCATTCATAGACCTTCGTGGCACAAGTCAGGTTCATCATTAGAGAACCAAGCATAATGATGTCAGGTATCATTTCTTGAGGAATGAGAAGAGGGTTGTAGTGAAGAAGATCAGCACCAAGGATAATCCTGCTGACATGTTCACTAAACCAGTTCAGCAGAGTAAGTTTCAGCTTTGCCTGGACTTACTGAATATTCAGAGCTTATAATATGTTTCTAGAAACTCTGCGAGGCGGATCGGTGGAGTGGATGTTGTGGAGATAGTCCGGTACAAGTACATCCGGCATTGACGAATGCATACGGTACAAGTACATCCGGTTATGCAAACTGTTTGACTCTAGTGAGAGTTGAAGTCAAGGTGGAGATTTGTCAGTAAGGTGACTTAAACTCTACATATGGTGGAACCAATCTGAAGACTCAGCTGTGTGATGGACAGCTGAGAAGTGTATTCAATTCTGTGCGTCAGTAGGGTGGAGTCTACTGAGGCTTCTGTCAACAGGGTAACTATCATCAGGGTGATGGTCTGCTGAGTACTAGAATACAGCAGGGTCCCACATCTGTTAATTCTTGTTACTTTTCCACTTTTACGAAGTCATCATCAGTAAGTTTTAATTACTTAAGCAGTCTAGTCACTTTGAGATGATATGTAGTTGTAAAATAAATTATGACGGAAATATGAAGCAAATCATACACCACAACATATAATAATTTTAGGAATAATAAACGTGATGTGATGCATGCAGTTTATCCTACCATTCCAAGGATTTAATCTCGCACCTACAGTGCCGCCTTAGGGTAGGTCAAAGAGGTGACGATTAAATTGAGACAATCTCTCTCAACAATTAACTAAGAATTAGACATCTCCATTTAATTGTTGATTACCTTCCTTTTTCAGCCAAGATATTTCCAAAAATATCCTTGTGAGTGTGACCTATTGTTTCAGATCTCAAAGTACGCCCTGAGTATGCCGCCTTAGGGTCGGTCAGTGACTCGACGAGTACCCAAAATCCTATCATTTTGGAGACCAAGCCATGCATTTTGATAGCGTGAAGGCCATCCTTAGGGGATCGAAATCAAAGCGGCATGAGGCGTCACCATTCTCTCACTTGCTTGTGTCAACAGTAGAGGCCGTGGGGTCGGTTGTCACCTTCCCTGCTCCCACTCGTTATTTTGAAAAATAGGTAGTCTTATTAGGATTTTCAGAATTTCTTAATAATCCGAAACACAATAAATCATGAATATTTAATGTTAATACTCCCACTAGTTAATCAGTTCCAAATACCGTCTAACTAGTGTCACTTATTCACGACTTTCCAATTTCTCGGATTTATAAATTTTATGTAGACACTACACAATTAAAATTCGCCTAGAATTTTATAATCCTAATACATTAGGACTTATGAATTTCTCAATAATTTGAAAACAATAAGTCACGAAATTTAAAGCTCCCACTAGTTTGTCAGTTCCAAATACCGTCTAACTAGTGACACTATATTCATGATTATCCAATTTAATGATTATTTAGAAAATCTCTTGTGTAGACACTACACAATTAAAATTCACCAAAGAATTTTATAGTCCTAATAATGTCATGATAAAAAATTTTGGATCTCGGAATTTTTCCAATAATCCGAAAACAATAAATCATGAAAAGCAATCCCCAACTTATCGTTTCCAAATACCGTCTAGTTAGTGTCCATCTTTTCACGATTTTCCACATAATCGAAATTCTGAAAGAATTTTAGATCCCGAAAAAAATTTACCAAGTAAATTTTATTTTTATCATGTGAATTTTATATTCAAATAAAATTCCGTTTGTTCAATTAATTTAATTAATTATTAATCTAAATTAATTATCGTGTTTATACATGTCTAATTAATGTCAAGATTAATTATCTACATGTATGCATATGCTAGGAGTGGAATTCATGAATATGATGCATAACATGTTATGGCATTATTATATCACATAAATAATCATACCAGAAAGTAAATGCAAAAAATAAACCACTGAGATGGACCGTTGGTACCCCCGTATCTAATCTTTAAAAGTAAAATTAAATAAATAAATAAACCCTACGTTCAAAGGATTTACTAAAATCTAATTAAACTGCCGCCGCTTTGTATACTATTATTCTGGTCCGTTCCTCTAACCAAAAAGGGCTTCAGCCGAGTTGGTAAGACTTCTCTTCTCCTTGCGGCTAGATGCAAGTTCGAATCCCTCCAGCTGCAACCTGACCACGCATACAGGTAATAAACATATAAAAGATGCAATATTTATTCAATTCCACTCCTTATTAATTAATTATGCAATCAAGATCGCAAAATCACATTAATCTGGCTACAATACCACATGCAAGATATACAGAAACCCGAATCCGGATCTGATCCATAATTGGATGGTCAAATCTGATTCACAGCACCGATCGAGACACTCGATCATGCACAACGGAAGCTACGAATCGAAATTCGTTTACGATTTTTCCATGACATGATTCACATAATAATTAATAATCTACAAGAAGGTTAGTAGATTTACCCAACCGGAGAGAAGCCGTGATCTTCCGGATTGTATCTCCAAGCAACGACCGGTGGACGTCGATCCTTGTAGTAGAACCTCCTTGAACATGATCCAAGAAAAAAACTCCAAGTTTTTCTTCTTCCCTATGGCTAAGACGAGAAAGCAAAATTTCTCTCTTTTTCAAAAAAAACTTGCGTCCCTTTTTCATCAAAATTGACGTTGGTTTTGTTCCAATTTTGTGTTAGGAGAAACTCTCTTTTTATAAAAAATTAACTAAATAATTTGAGAGTTTATCTTTTACACATAAATTTATCTTTTCCTTTTAGGAAAATAAAACTTTTATCCAATAGGAAAACAAATTTCCAATTTATCCAATAAGAAAACTAATTTCTTATTTATAATTATTTAACACATAAATAATTACATTATCCACATAATAATAATTAATTAGGAGAAAATTTATTTCCCAAAACCAAATAAATTGGCGTCATTTTGTGTGCCAAATGGGTTAATAGAAAATGTCTTTTATATATTACATATTATTTGCCGAATATATAATATCCGCATATTCATTAAATAGACCAACTATTTAATTTATTCTCGAGGTTCCACAAAACGAGAAAACACTTGCGTGTTAGGAGTCAACCCGGGGACCATGGACTTATAACCAGTAGCTACAATAAATTGAATAAAATATTCATCGAACAATATATTTCTACTCAACTCATCAATTACGGAATTATGCCACCATAAATCCGAAACTGAACTATATCTATTATAGATATAACTTATTCTCAAAGTGTCGAGTCAATAAGTGTCCATTGATATAATCATTACATACAGACTAACCCTCCATAGACTATCCGTTACGAAGCGGGATTATTTCCGTAAACCTTTTTCATTACATCTTATCCTTATTTACCATTAACCCACTAGTGATCAATTAGTTCATAAACCAATACGAACTCGGCCGATCGATCAGTTTATAGGATTAACAAATAAGGGGATTGTCTTTCTATTTCCCATAGGAAGGAATGGATTCCATAACTATGAGACACATACTGCTCACTCATTTCAGAATAGTGCCAACATGAAAGTGATTCGGACCGCGCCTCTTAGCGATCATTAACGAACACATCAAACCCTATTTTGAAACATGTAGGAGTATGCAATCACTTTAAGATTAAGGTTGATCCATTTATGATCATCTTGTGATTTAATATGATTTCTCAATCATGGAAATATATGAGAAATACAGATTAATCGGTCCAGTCCTATATCACTACATCATTTATAAACGCCTCATTTAGATAACCAATATCGACGGTCTGGATAAGACGGTCACACTATAAAGTGTTATGGGTGCATTAATGGTGGTTTAATCAATATACCCCATACTTTGATTAAGTTCACCACGGACCTATAGTTCAAGTGTATCACCATAAACTTAATCCTCACGTGTGACACACACTAAGTTATATTGCTACATATGATATGACTTGCGGTTTTCAGCGGTATATTACATATAAGCACGAAGCAAATAATAAGATGAGAATAAATCTGTCATTTATTAATTATACAAACAATTAGGTAAATTGTATTTCGGGCGCTACTTCCAACATTAGGGTCATAAGATACAACACAGCAGACAACGAACTCAACATGCAAATCGAATTGGACTTGACGGAATAAAGAATGGTAGCGACCTACCACAGGGTCGTGAATTACAAACAGATCACGAAGAGACATCACGATAAAAGAGTTCGTGACCACTAATTCAAAGTAGGTGACTTCGTCCTCCGAAATAGGAAGGCCGCCGGCCTTCAGCCCTACAGGGGCAAGCTAACAGCAAACTAGGAAGGTCCTTATCAAATCTCCATGGAAATCATGAAAGGGACTTATGTTTTAAAGGAAGAGAACGGTTACGAGCTTAATCGCCCCTGGCATGCAGATAATCTTAAGAGATATTACATGTAGAAATTGGTTTTGGTCACGGCACCATGTCTACATTTAAGACGTAAATGGATTCGCTTTCTTTTCTGAGTTATGGCTTTTCATTTCACTGTTTATGACATGAGTGACCACGTTTTCTTATCTTGTAAGTATATAAACCGATTCTACATTTTCTCTATGTTCATGCTTTGGGTATTATTTGTTTCCGCGAAATCCATCGGTTACACCCATCGTCTTTGCAAAAACAAGGGAGCCATCCGAATACTTTTCTATTCATAGACTGGAACAAGTACAACAAGCCCGGTGTTACGCAGAGTATCTGCGACTAAGGGCTCAAAAAAAAAAGCTAGTCCGTGCTAAGGTAGACATCCCTAGGGTTGACCGGCATTCCACAGCTACTAGTGCAGAGGCCAGAAACCAACCAACCGAAAGGTATTGGGCGAGAGGGATCCATTATCCTCGCAAAGTTGATGGCTTCACGGTGAATTATAACTCCTCAGTCGACGCCCACCAATGGACTGAACATAGCATGGAGAAGGATAACTTCTTCATCCGTAAGCACCTCGAAATCCACGGTCGGAATGGCGAAGAAACGAGTTTATAGCAGCTGAAGTGAAGCCAACAGAAATGCCTCGAAGAGAAACTGAAGTGGTACCCTCCATGGAGGTAGCCTCCGACAAAATGGAGTAAAACTCACGCACCAAAGTGAGGTTATATCTACCCTTAGGAGCTGCAGTAAAAAAACGCCAACCCGAAAAAACAACACGTAACATAGAACCACTTCCTTCAACCTTATGCATGTTCAAACCCCTCTCGGCCAATTGCCTTTGCTTGTGGAAATACTCCCAAAAATTCACAAGGCCATAGCAGACGCAGCAGCGAAGAAAGGGGACAAACCAGAGGAAGGAGAAGAGCCAGTAGAAGACATCGACATGATGAAAAAGAGAAACGACAAGTATTAGACACCAGATGTATAATTGTGGTTAATGATGGTCAAGGTCCCCCTTTTATAGAGAATTGGAAGGTAATTCGACGAGTGATATTGACAAGATCGAACGGACAGGGCATACGCAGGATTTTCAAATTCAAAATTCGAAAGCCACATTTACTGCCCCACAATTACCAAAACCATATTCAATGCAGCATTAAACGCACGGTCTTCGAGGCCAACCAGAGGCCTAGCCTTTAATGCTCAACCATTCTCAATGGGAAAGATATGTGTTCACCAACCTCACAAACGATCTTGCCCAAAGCAACGGGGCCACACATAGAAATTTTCGGTACTAGTTCAAAGCGGTCTTCGTGTTCGAGTTTTTTAAGCGAGTCCGATTCGATGTGCCCTCGAGCCTTCAGTGTGCGGGTATGTTAGTTATTTTTAACAAAACTTACGGATAGCGGTCCATGACCTTCTCAAAAATAAGGGAACCATATACCCCCCAAGTGGAGACTCGTTGCGGTCTCTGCTTATGCTTGAAAGAGGGATATTCTCGAGGAAAATAAGGTCATGCAATCAAGAAAGGTACGCGGGCACATTCAAAATTCAGACGAATTCAATAAAACATTCAAATTAAAAGCCACATTGCGGCTACAATCAGATCATGAAGAAACAAGAAAATATTAAAAGTAAGGCAATTCCTCGTCAAAGGAGGTGCCAGGCTCGGTGGATGACTCAGAGGGAATCTCATCAAACACGATGTTATGCCTTGGAAGATACTCTTCTGATGGACAAGTGAGGACTAAACCAGAACATAGGTTGGAAATTAGCCAAGGAAAAGGGATGGAGCGACCAGGTTCTATGCCCGTGGCAAAATAAACGGCCACGCGATGTATCAGGAGACCCCAGTTAACCTTCACAGTTGGGATAATAATGGTCTGCAAGAGAAAAGCCAGCTCTTTAGTGACCTCCTCAAAATCATCGGTAGGAAGCACATGAGTGTTAATGAATCGCTTCCACGCCTGAGCATCTTGAGACATCTCGGAAGCGACCTCCTGTGGGGAGGGATCCCACTCGGCAGGGAACAAGTAGTGAAACGTGCCATTCCGGTGCATATTCCTGAATATCTCATCGTCATCAAGGGCCTAAGCCCGTTCGTAATGAATAGCGGGGTCAAACCTGGGAAGGTTGAAGAAACCGTTGATAACCATTGGAGTGAAAGGGATGGATACACCACGAACAGGGACGGACATGACGCGTCCTATGGACCCAACCTCAGATAAGACCGAGTAAAACTCATCCACAATCATGGTGTTATAATGCCTGGTAGGCCTAGCGATCAAGTCCTCCCACTTAGACAAAGAAATATGCAGATAGGATCCATCATTTATCTTGCAATGGTTCAGATCCGTCTCAATTAAAAATGGGCAACGGTTAAAGTAAACACAGAAATTTGCAAGGACATTACTTGTTTAGGGTAAATTTTACTATATTTTCGGGCTTAATCCCTAAACAATTTACCTTATTTTTAAGGGAAATAAATGAGAAAAGCGTGTTTTAACCGTTAAATTCCTATAATGGTTATTGAGGAATTATAATTTAATTATGAGGAAATTATGGGTTTAATTGTTATTTTTGTTACACATTTTTATTATTATTATTATTCGATGACTTGGTGTAACAACATTTTGCGTAAAATAAAGAAATGCAGGGGGTGATATTATTTAATCAAGAGGATCAATTTCATTCAATCATTTGGATTTTATTTTGGGAAGATAAATATTATTCAATCAAAAGAATCTCAAGAAATAAAGAAGATATTCGGAGCAATTAAAGAAGGATAAATCAAATCGATCGAGAGAGTGGAGTGAGGAACACGTTATACGAAGCACGGTGTGAACACGGGCATTTGGTAGGCTCGGTCGACCGAGCCATGACACTCGGTCGACCGAACGTGTCGGCTCGGTAGGTCGGTGGATTTTCGCATCGTTATCTTCTAGATCTTCCTATGTCGGCCGGGATCCCTATAAAAGGAGCATCCATGCGGAGAGAAAGAACACGAGAATTTTACACACGAGAAAAAGCACCACATCAAATAAAAATATGAGTTTCTTTCTTTCAATCTTGCTTGGGAGTTCGAAGATGATTGAAGGCTAAGCATCTTGCGGTAGGACAACGGAGGAAACCAATCAACAACCACACCAATTAGAGGATTTTTAGCTATATCTTAGTGAGTTAAATTTATGATTTTTCATCAAGTGGATATTGTTATATTGTTTATGTTTTATTTGAATCGAGAGATCGATGAAACTATCTTTTTGATTGAATTTATATGAGAGTATTGATTCAAGATTTGATCTTTTCAATTGATGCAATTAATTGTGATTCAAGAGATTGTTCATGATTAGTTGAGTAGAGTATTGGAAACAATCTCATGATCGTGTTATGCATGCTAGTTTAGTTTTGCTTGGGAAAGAAAACGAAACCCTAGGAATTGATTAAAGAGATTTAATCGAATTCGTGATTTGATCATTACTAAAAATTGTATCTTTAGCGCGCAATCTAGTTGGGGTTGGGTTGGTTGATTGGTGGATTTCCGTTGCCTTGCCGTTGTTTTAATTACTTGATAAATCGAATAGTTCGTATCAATTTGATTCCAATTTACTATTCATCGAAGTTACTGTTCATCGTCGTTTTTACTGTTCATAATTAGTTTAAACCCTAGTTTAGTTAATAATTGTGACATAATCGATAGAATAATTGTCCCTTGATCCGATAAACATTCCACTCCCTCGGGACGACCCGTTAACATCCTATACTACGATCCTTATACTTGGGGTGTTTCGGTTATAAATTGTAAAACTCGTTTTTACCGAACAAGTTTTTGGCGCCGTTGCCGGGGAGTCGGTAACGGTTGTCGGATTCTATTTTAGGACAATTTTTCGTGTCAAAAAGGGGTCGTTAGGGCACGCGGTAGTATTTTGACCATAACTTTCGGCTCGAGTGTCCGTTTGGAACGCAGGACCCCAATTCGGAAAGCTCGTTCCGACGCCGACGACGTGGTGAACGGCCATAGGCCGTTCAGTGCGTTTTCGAGGTCAAAATCCACTGTTTTCCCCTCCATTTTGGCCCTAGAAGATTTCAACACGTTTTTTTTTCCCGTCTTAGTGTTTTTCTAGTTTTTTTTAGGTTTTCGTAGCTGGACGAGCGTTCGATAACTTGAACGCCCGTCCACCTCAATTCTGTCTTCTGAACGAACGTTCATTCATCTGAACGAGCGTTCAGTTCTGAACGAACGTCCATTCATACTGGACGCCAGTTCAGTCTCTCAAATCATCACTTCTTTTCTATCTTCTCTTCTCCTCTCTTTTCTTTTCTCCCTCTAAACCATCTAATCTCTTCTAAACCTGTTCTAATCAACCCCAAAGGGTTGATTTCTTCCTTTTTTCTTTCTTCTGGTTTATGCAAACGAGAAGTAAGAAGGGACTTCGATCTTTGATCCTGAGCCTGAACGATCTATCCTTAGAAGAAGGCTTCTCCCTGATTTGGACAAAATGGCGGATCAAGATCCACCAATTCCAAATCCTGATCCCCAAGCTCAGTTAAATTTACTCCTTCAACAAATGCAAGCTCGCAAACAACGACGAGAATCGCAAGCCGGCATAAATCAACAACTTCAACAATTCCGCCAAAACCCGGCTTAATCGGTTGAACCGGGACCCCTACACTCCATATCTAAATCAAGATTTTCTCGAGGGGCATAGACCTATTCGTCCTCCCGACATGGGAGGAGTGAACTTTGATCTAAAGAACGGAGTAGTTGCTCTAGTTCAGAATAGCTCTTTCCATGGTACTGCTCAGGAAGATCCACACGACTTCTTGTCCACATTCGTACAAATCTGTGAAGCAGGCCATTATCCTGGTGTTGATTCTGAGATAGTTAAGTTGAAGCTATTTCCTTTTGCTTTAAAAGGTGAAGCAAGCAGATGGTTTAAGTCGTTAGCACATCATTCCCTCCATACATGGAATGATGTCAAAAGAGCCTTCGCTCTTAAGTGGGTTTCACCAGGCAAGATTATGGAGATGAAACGGGAAATAGCTACGTTTGAGCAGTTGGAGGATGAGACTGTTGGCAAGGCTTGGGAGAGATTAAATCTGTTGATGAGGAAGTGCCCCAATCACGGATATGATAGACATGAGTTATTGGAACTATTTTACAGAGGAGTCTCTCAACCTAATAGAGACTATCTTGACTCCACAGCTCATGGATCCTTCTTAGGGGGAGGTGATGAGACTGCCTACAGAGTGGCTGAGACCATCGCCAAGAACAATATGTGGTCGACTCCTAAGAAGACCAATATTGTTAAGAAAGAAGGTACTGCAAGCAATCCTGATACACAACTGTTGGTTGCTCAGATGGAATTGATAAGCAAGCAGCTGGCCAATCTTCAGATGCAGCCTTCTAATTCAAATTTTCTTGAAACACGAAAGTGTGGACCGAGATGACGGAGGAGGTAAACTTAATGGATAATCAAAACCAACCCTTCCGAAACTTCAACCGAGAACCGAACTATTCAGATTTCAAAGACAAAACTTCAATCAAGCCAAGTTACCACCGGCCCTTCAAATTCGAATTCTTTCAACTCGAACTATCAAAGGCCGATTCGAACTCCCAAAGGCCTCAAGGTGGTGGAATCAAACTCGAACAACAATCATACCACCTCATGTGTCCCTCAACACAAATTCGATGAGTGGTAGACATGGTGAAGACTCGTCTACTAGTGTTAAAGCAATTGAGAGACAAGTTGGTCAAATGGCAGACCAGCAAGCAAGCAGACCTCACGGTAAACTTCCGAGTTATACCGAGAGAAACCCAAAAGCTGATGTGAATGTTTGCACTGCCATTACACCACAATGGGAGTATGGACAAGAAGAGGAGTTGAATGAAGTAACTCTGAGAAGTGGTAAGAAGGCTGGACCCGGCAAGGTGTCGGGAAACGAGTAGCCCCTCCTGACGCCATGAGTTCAGGAGGGGGAAATCAGAAACCACATGCCGAAGAAAGCAACGATGAGGAGCTTAGTGACAATTCTTCGGAGGATGAAAATAATTCTGATGACGAGGAAAGAAAGGAAAGTCAAGGGGCGGTACCCCTGACTAAGAAAAAGGAAGAAAAGTTTGTGAGATGGAAGGATAAGGAGGATGAGGCGATAAAGAATCAGGCCACGAAGAATGATAAAGCCCTTCCTTATCCACCAAAAAGGAAAGAGAAAGCCCTCGCCAAAGACAAGCAGTATGACGGGGTGAGGAGGATACTTAGGGACACTAAAGTGAGTATGCCCTTAGCTGAGGTATTGTCTGAAATGCCTAAATGTACTAAGTATCTTAAAGAATTCTGTGGGAGCAAGAGAAAGCTTCAGGGGATGGTTGAAGAAGGTTTTCGGAAGGTTGCGCAATGGTTTCACAAAAAGTCGCCGTTAAGCGAGGTGAACCCGGCCAGACCTTCAATCTCCTGTGAGATCGAAGGCCATTTGTTCGAAAATGTATTATGCGACTCAGGGGCCTCTATTAATGTGATGCCATTAAACGTTTGCAAAAAGCTCGGGTTAGATAAAAGGATGCGGGAACGCCCGATTTCGCTTCAGATGGTAGATAAATCTAGCCGGACTGCAGCCGGTTGTGTAGCTAATGTTCTCCTTCAAATTGAACATTTAGTCTTCCCTACCGACTGGGTTATTCTAGACTATCCACCTGATAAGGAGATGCCTCTAATTCTAGGCCGAACCTTTTTAGACACTTCTAACGCTCTCATCGACTTCGCAAAGGATGATTACTCTTAGAGTCGGTGACACATCCGTCACCTTCACACGAGGGACACATCCCGAAAGAGCCGTAATTGATGAAATATCGTTTGTCGAAGCTATCTATGAGGACGAAAAAGATGCCTACTTTGAAGAAGCGAGAGGAGTTGACAGAGATAGGTGTTTTTGAAGTCTTGGACATTGAGGATCCGGCCGATCGGGGACCACCTTCTAATTCATTTCAAGCCGTAGGCATTGACGAGTCATCTTCACTCGCTCATACCGGGCCCGTTATTGAGTTAGAAGCATGGAGATGCCCAAAGCAACAAACGATGATTTCAAAGAGCCGAGTCGGAAGACTTCATCCCCGGTGAAGAAGAAGCTCGATGGGTAGTTGGGACGAGGTAGAGTTTTGGAGAGAAGCTACTCATTGGGAAGTAGATGATTGGGAAGAGTGGCGAGAAGAGCTTAAAGATGAAGAGTTAAGAAAAATGATCGATCACAAGAAAAAGGAAGCAAGTGTTGACCGGAGGATTCCGATGGATGATTTGATCCAAGTACCTTTCTGGGGTTGAGCCTCGGGAAGATGAGGTGTTCTACTGTCAACCACTTCAAGCGCATAAGGAGAAAGGTGGCCCGTTAAAGTCTAGCATTGAGCAACCACCTACGGATTTAGAGCTCAAACCGCTTCCAAAACACCTTAAGTATATCTTTCTTAAGGATGGAGATAAACTGCCTTTGATCATTTCTTCGAAACTCGACCAAGATCAAGAAGCACAGCTGATAGAAGTGCTTAAGAAAAACATCCTCGCGTTCGGTTGGCAAGTGGGTGATATCCGAGGGATCGGCCCGGACATATGCATGCATAAAATCCGAACGGAGGAAGGAGCTAAAAGGTAAGACAACCTCGGCGAAGGCTGAATCCGCATATGCAAGAGGTTGTCAAGAAAGAAGTGATAAAGTGGCTTGACATGGGAATCATCTATGCAATCGCCGATAGCGAGTGGGTCAGCCCTACTCAAGTTGTGCCAAAGAAGGGGGAATCACAGTCGAAAAGAATGAAAAAGGGGAGGAAGTTGCCTTACGTCTCGTGACTGGCTACAGAGTCTGTATCGACTATCGTAGACTGAATGAAGTCACTGCAAAAGATCACTTCCCCTTACCCTTCATTGACCAACTAATTGAAAGACTGAGTGGTCACAAGTATTATTGTTTTCTCGATGGATACTCGGTTACTTCCGGATAGCCATCGACCCCAATGACCAAGAAAAGACCACGTTTACATGTCCATCCGGTACTTTTGCTTTTCGTAGAATGCCATTCGGTCTATGCAATGCACCCGCGACTTTTCAACGGTGTATGTTGGCCATTTTTGATGGACTTGTTGAGAAATGCATGGAGGTCTTCATGGATGACTTCTCGCCTACGGCGACAGTTTTGATGAAATCTTAGAGAACCTAGATATGGTACTCCAACGTTGCGTTGAGAAGAATCGGTGCTTAAGCGGGAAAAATGCCATTTTCTAGTAGACGAAGGAATCGTTTTGGGACATAAGGTGTCCAATGCCGGTATTCAAGTTGATAAGGCTAAGGTCGAAGCCATCGAAAGGATGACGTACCCTAAGACAGTGAAAGAGGTACGAGGTTTTCTAGGTCATGTTGGCTTCTACAGGCGTTTCATTAAAGATTTTTCTACCATCGCCAAGCCTTTATCAAATCTTTTGAAAGATGATGTAGATTTCTTGTTCGATGCGAAGTGCAAAGAAGCTTTCAATTGTCTGAAAGACAAGCTTATCAGTGCCCCTATTTTAGTTGCACCTGACTGGACCAAGCCTTTCGAGCTGATGTGCGATGCCTCTAATTACGCCGTAGGCGCAGTTTTAGGTCAAAGAGTTGATAAAAGGTTCAGGCCCATTTATTATGCGAGCCGCACCTTGAACCCGGCTCAATGCAATTATACCACAACTGAGAAGGAATTCTTAGCTGTTGTTTTTGCCATTGACAAGTTTAGAAGTTATCTTCTAGGATCTCAAGTTGTTGTTTGGACCGACCATGCAGCCTTGCGCTACCTTATGGACAAAGCAGATGCAAAACCAAGGTTACTTCGATGGATTTTAATTTTACAAGAGTTTGACCTTGTGATTAAAGATAAGAAAGGTAGTGAGAATATTGTGGCTGATCATTTATCTCGCTTAGTAAATGAGGGTGCGAGAGAATCACAATGATATAGGCATTGATTTTCCGACTGAGCAATTGATGAAGCTTGAAACGGTTAGGCCGTGGTATGCTGACTACGTCAACTATTTAGCGAGTGGTCATTTAGAGGATATGACGTATCAGGAGAAGAAAAAGTTCTTTTCTGATCTTAAATATCTCGTATGGGAAGATCCTTATTTGTTCAGAGTCTGTAAAGACGGGTTGCTTCGACGGTGTGTTCCTGAGCATGATCAGTGGGATATCCTAGAACAATGCCATAGCGGTCCTACCGGAGGTCACTATGGAACACCAAAGACGGTTGCAAAGATCCTTCAAGCTGGATTCTACTGGCCGACTCTGTTTAAAGATGCGAAGCCTTTTGTAAAGGTTGTGATAGGTGCGGAGAACCGGACGGCGAGTAGTAGGATGGAAATGCCACTTAAGCCCATTCTTGAATGATGCGAAGTTTTCGACGTTTGGGGCATAGATTTTATGGGACCCTTTCCATCTTCGTGCGGTAATAAATATATCCTCGTCTGTGTCGACTATGTTTCCAAGTGGGTTGAAGCCATAGCCACTCAAACTAATGATCATAAAGTCGTGAAGAAATTCTTGCAAAAGAATATCTTTACTAGATTCGGCTATCCGAGAGCACTCATTAGTGATGAAGGTACTCACTTTTGCAATGCGCCGCTTGACAAGATCCTTGAGAAGTATGGTGTCAAACATAAGATTGGTACACCATATCATCCTCAAACTAGTGGCCAAGTCGAGGTAAGCAACCGGAGCCTGAAAAGAATTTTGGAGAAGACCGTGAACAATAATAGATCTAATTGGAGTCTTAATTTGGATGACGCATTGTGGGCTTATCGTACTGCATTCAAGACCCCGATGGGCACGTCACCCTTCCAAATGGTTTATGGCAAAGCTTGTCATTTACCTGTCGAACTTGAACACAGAGCTTTCTGGGCAATTAAATTCTTAAATTTTGATAGCCAACTCGTGGGGAGAAAAGGTTGTTACGAGTTGAACGAGCTCGACGAATTCGGACTCGAGCATACGAGAATGCTAAAATCAGCAAGGAGAGAACTAAGATACTCCATGACGCTAAGATCAAGGACCGAGAATTCAAAGTTGGTGAAATGGCTTTACTCTATAATACCAGACTTCATTTGTTTCCGGGTAAACTCAAGTCTAGATGGTCTACGGTCCCTTTGAGATTCTCGAGGTTAATCCAAGTGGAGTAATTACTTTGAACGGGTATGGTAATCAAGCTTTTAAAGTGAATGGCCATCGACTTAAGAAATATTTTGGGCAACCAAAGGAAAAGCCTGAGATTCTTTATTTCCAAAGAAGAGATGAGAGTACAGATGTCCTGATTTGTGAGGAGATTCCATCTTCTTTCTTTGAGTCAGATGATGATGACGTTCCTATATCCACCTGTAAGGTACCTTCTGTTGAGACTTCTGATCATACCACTATGTCTATGCCTATCGTGCGCAAGAACAAGAAGAAGAGAGTCAGTGTAGTTTGGAGAGAAAAGTTTAATGATCTTATTGCGCACTTGACTTGTTGTTGTGGTGAAAATCATTTCCGCCCCAATAATTCTAATTCCGATACTGAGGTGGCGGCAGTTAAACCAAAGTGGCCCGATCCGGGTTGATTCTTGAACTTTGTGTCAAGCTATTGACATTAAAAGAGCGCTCCTAGGAGGCAGCCTAGTTTTCTTTGTTCGTTTTCTTTTCTTAGGTTGTTCTGTTTTATTGTTTTAGAATTAATACTTTAGTTGATTATGTGTTGATGGTTATTCCTCCTACATTCATTGTAAGTGTTTTGTGTTATGTGTTGCTCATATACCCCGTGTACCCCGAGATTATATGGTATGTCGAGTGTTGCGATACTTTTGAGCAGGTTTTCGAGTCACTATCGTCCGGTGTTGTCTATTCGAGTTGCGGCGGTACATTCATGCTCCGGCCCGACCTCTCGCCAACTTTCATCCGACAACCTTTGTTGAAACGACTAAGTTTTCTTTTTCTTTTATTCTGTACATTCTGAGGACATAATGTGATTTAAGTGTGGGGGGGTGTTTGGGTATGTTTTTATGCTATATCCTTTGAAATATGAGTGAATGTTAAATTTCTGCGAAATTTAAAATTTTTGTTAATCTCGAGCATATAATTCGAACTAGATGCTTGCTAGTTGTAGTTTTCTAACGATGATAGTATGTGACTTAGTGAGATAATTATAGCATGTCTTTACTGTCATGGAGATAGTATTCATTTTTCACTCACGGAAGCCTTTGATATTGAAACTAGATTTTTGAACTATATCCTTTCATTGTTTTAGTGATTTATCTTAGGAAGGTCAGTATAGTTACACCTAAGTTAGACCGTGTACTGTGAATATCATAAAGTTTGAATGTGATAAGTGAGATGTAACTTATGTCTTGAAAAAAAAAGAATGAATAAGCAATCATAATAAATACGTTGTCGGAAGCTGGTTAATGATTTGAGTGCGGTAGGGTATACCTCGTATGTCCTATACCACTATGATGACCAATAGCTCACGACAGTCAGTTTATAGCTGCCTTATGATTTGAGTAGGTAGGGGATTATCTCGAAATGTCCTATACTACTATGATGGGTAAGAGCTCATTCTGATATGCGTCAAATTTGAAAATTTTGGAAATGATGAGTAAAAATAAAGTGAAGTCTTTGTTATCATGGATCTTATACCCGGTAGAACCGCATGATATGTTGTAGGGATTATCCTGCGAGTGCGTGGGAAGGCTTTGAGTGGAGCTATTACTGTTTGTACCTAGGATAGTCATTGGAATTTTTGAGAGGATATTTCTTTGAAAGGCTTGTTGGATTGAGAATGGCTTGTCACACTTACACCGAATCTATCTCTGTGTTGGTATCATTTGCTATAGTTGTTGTATCTTTTGTTACGTGAGTCAGGAATCTATGTGGATTACATGTACAGTGAGCCGGTTTTGATTATTTTGTTCGGGACGAACAAAAAGCTAAGTGTGGGGGAGTTGTTTAGGGTAAATTTTACTATATTTTCGGGCTTAATCCCTAAACAATTTACCTTATTTTTAAGGGAAATAAATGAGAAAAGCGTGTTTTAACCGTTAAATTCCTATAATGGTTATTGAGGAATTATAATTTAATTATGAGGAAATTATGGGTTTAATTGTTATTTTTGTTACACATTTTTATTATTATTATTATTCGATGACTTGGTGTAACAACATTTTGCAGAAAATAAAGAAATGCAGGGGGTGATATTATTTAATCAAGAGGATCAATTTCATTCAATCATTTGGATTTTATTTTGGGAAGATAAATATTATTCAATCAAAAGAATCTCAAGAAATAAAGAAGATATTCGGAGCAATTAAAGAAGGATAAATCAAATCGATCGAGAGAGTGGAGTGAGGAACACGTTATACGAAGCACGGTGTGAACACGGGCATTTGGTAGGCTCGGTCGACCGAGCCATGACACTCGGTCGACCGAACGTGTCGGCTCGGTAGGTCGGTGGATTTTCGCATCGTTATCTTCTAGATCTTCCTATGTCGGCCGGGATCCCTATAAAAGGAGCATCCATGCGGAGAGAAAGAACACGAGAATTTTACACACGAGAAAAAGCACCACATCAAATAAAAATATGAGTTTCTTTCTTTCAATCTTGCTTGGGAGTTCGAAGATGATTGAAGGCTAAGCATCTTGCGGTAGGACAACGGAGGAAACCAATCAACAACCACACCAATTAGAGGATTTTTAGCTATATCTTAGTGAGTTAAATTTATGATTTTTCATCAAGTGGATATTGTTATATTGTTTATGTTTTATTTGAATCGAGAGATCGATGAAACTATCTTTTTGATTGAATTTATATGAGAGTATTGATTCAAGATTTGATCTTTTCAATTGATGCAATTAATTGTGATTCAAGAGATTGTTCATGATTAGTTGAGTAGAGTATTGGAAACAATCTCATGATCGTGTTATGCATGCTAGTTTAGTTTTGCTTGGGAAAGAAAACGAAACCCTAGGAATTGATTAAAGAGATTTAATCGAATTCGTGATTTGATCATTACTAAAAATTGTATCTTTAGCGCGCAATCTAGTTGGGGTTGGGTTGGTTGATTGGTGGATTTCCGTTGCCTTGCCGTTGTTTTAATTACTTGATAAATCGAATAGTTCGTATCAATTTGATTCCAATTTACTATTCATCGAAGTTACTGTTCATCGTCGTTTTTACTGTTCATAATTAGTTTAAACCCTAGTTTAGTTAATAATTGTGACATAATCGATAGAATAATTGTCCCTTGATCCGATAAACATTCCACTCCCTCAGGACGACCCGTTAACATCCTATACTACGATCCTTATACTTGGGGTGTTTCGGTTATAAATTGTAAAACTCGTTTTTACCGAACATTACTCGATGCCATATCAAAGAATGTTGAATAAACGTTGGAGGGAGGAATAGTGCAAAAGAGTAAAAGAAGGAAAGAACCACAGAGGTTTGTTTGCAAAGAAAACTAAATTTGCAAGTGTGTGAGAAGAAATGGAAAGACCTTCCTTTTATAAGAAGAGCCAGAAAAACCTAAGGTCGAAATCAAGGAAAACGGACGGATAGGGCTAAAGCAAATTTTTTTAAATTCAAAATTTGAAAAAATGGATATGGTTAAGGCAACCTCTTCAAATCCAAAATTTGAAAAGCCGGCTTTAATGCTCTACAATTATCGTGCTGACAATCAATGCTGCAGTTACCAAGACAACAATCATAAAGAGGCCTGTCAGGTCAGGACAGTTACACTTTCAAGACTGACACGCCAGAAAGAGACAATGAGGCAGACTAAGTTATTTCGACCAGACTCGCCAAAAGTCTTGCTCGAAACAAAGGGGCCGTAGGTTGGAATTTTGAATTCACACATTAAGTTCGTATGATCTCAAGAGGCTCGACATCACGACCTTGCAACCTCCCTGAAAATAAGGGGGCCGTATCCTTAGACGGATTCAAGCAAATGGACATCCAAGTAATTAGGTAACTATTTTCAATAAGTCCATATAATGCAAGCTCAAGACTTATCAAAACAAGGGGTCTGCATGACCCATGTGCTAGCACACCAACTCGAAAGACGTCATATTTTCGAGCAAAATAGAGAATACTCAAACTTTAACATAAGAGCACTATCAATAATTGGACAAAATCAGAAAGAAGAAAACATAAATTCAATCCAAGGCCATACAGCAGCCACCACATCATTCAAAGTTACTAAGTTATTACAGATAACGATCTCAGAAACAAAATTTTAGTATTACAGCCCAATGTATGATGAAAAGAAAGATAAAAGCTATCACTGCTGGATCTGCTCGCCCTCGGGCACCATTGATTCATCGTGAACATTCTTGCCTTGAAGAGAATGATATAAAAGGGAGTCAACTCGGCTAGCAGCAGGCACAGTTTCAGCTTGAGTAGTACCATTAGAAGACTTCTTAATCATGGCAGCAAATTGTCAGCGACCATGGGCGGAGGACTCTATGGTTCTTTGCCTTCCTCAGCCCGACTCTGGGCAATGGCTTCAAGCTCTTTAGCAATGAAGGGGATTTCTGAATGGAAGGGCAGCAGCTGATCATCATACTGGTCGAGGAAAGACCAATCCTCTAAAGCACTCAAGGAATGGGCGTCATTCCCCTGAGCCAACAGACACACCGATCTACATGAAAAATCCTTCATCATAACCTACCAAGCCGTTAGTCTCAAGGATCTTGTTGAATGTATCGGATCTTTGGAAAGCATCAACTGCTTCCACCCTCGCGGCTATTCTAGCAGCTTTCAGCTTGGCCTCCAAGTCGGACTCAGCCTTTTTCACTCTTTCCTCGAGAGCGGCTTTCTTCTTTGCCCACAGCAATCCAGCCCGATCAGCACTTGCCTTGAGTTCATCAATTGTCTTGTTGTACTAAAGGGCTTCATTCTTAGTTTTGGACTGCAACTCAACCTGACCTAACTCCATGGCCTCAATTTCTTCTAAGCGTCTCTTCTTCAGCGCTTCAAGCTCGCTCGCCAATGTCCCGGCTTTTAGATTTCTCTCAGAACATTCTTTTCAAGATGCTCTACCTTCTCCAGGGCCTTGCCCAAGTACCCCTCCATCTCGTCGCTCATGCGATCAGACTGGGCAATGGAAGTGTTCAGCTACAAAATAAAAGAAGAGCAGTTAATAACAGATGAACAGGGAAAGGAATCAAGGAAATTTGCGAAAAATAATGACTAACCAAAGCAGTGATCATGCTAGACACACCAGCTAAGTCTTGGCACCTCTGCTGAAAGCCTTTTGAGGGACTCAATCAATCCCTCAGCACCGTGTGAGCACTAATTCCTTTCCCGATCGCCATCGCCACCTTATCCTGGCCGTCTAACTTTAAATTCCATAGTTGAGGAACCAAATAAATAGCGTCGGCTAGGATCACAGTCTCGGCCTCCGTCTTCGGTAGTGTGAAACCATCGGACAACCAAGGTACGTGACCAGAGGTGGACCGAGAAGCGAGAGCCGCATGTCGCTCAGTCACTGATTGAGTGTTAGACTGACTGGTGATCTGATGCAGGGACTTCTTGGCCGCTTCGGCCACCACTTTGCCCTTCACAGAGGGCTGATCGTTTGGCAGGGATGGAACTTTAGATATCTTCAGATCACCCTCTTCGGCATCCTCATCAATCACAAGGGTCTCTTTCCTCTTCGTACCAGTGAGTAGCTGGGCGCCACTGCTAGAAGCGACCACAATCTTCCCTTTGCTTTTTGGATTCGGAGGCACGGCTCCCTCCGGGATAACTAGAGGGATCTTGGGCATCTCGCTCTCCCCCGCTTCCACGAGCTAACTCGCCCTCTCAACCTCGTAGATGGTGTGCTTATCGGCGACTTTCGTGTGGATACGGCTAATATTCGGCATATCTGTAGATAAAATAGTATGTTGGTATAGATATCACTATAGAAAACAGACAGCGGTCATATTAACAAAAATGGGAAAAGTAAAGCTAAGTACACATAGAAATGGTTGTTGCGCAGATACTCATGTTCCTCAAGGTCACCCTCACATACGACACACTGAGAAGGGAAGCATGCCCCATGATGGTGTTGGATCGTATATGCGCAGTAATATATCCTAGAGGGGGTGAAAGGATATATAGCCTTTTTAAATTTTACTTAATAGTTTTTCTCACTTTATTAAGGATTTTAATTAATCACGGTGTTCCAACTACTTAGGAAGTTGTAAAGCAAAATTAGGCGGAAGACCTAACCGGTTAACGTAGTGTTCCTAAGGTACTAGGTAATCGAGTTGTATATTACCTACAATTGATTCCAATAAGAGATAAGCTTGATTGACCAAATTTGTTCAGTTCAAACACGATATTTATTTAGCACAATAACTACTTAAATGTTAAGAACACAAAATTACAATTAACAAGCTTAATATGTTCTTAATTCTACAAGATCAGTTCAGCTAAGCTTTAAGGTGTAGAAGCAATGTTTCAATGTGTTTGAATAATAATCAGGATACAAATTAGGCTTTACCAAAATGCAGGACACATCAAACTTTAGCATGCACACTAATTTCCAGATTATTCATGTGAGCAAATCAGTAGCACTGATTCACAATGATTAGTTCAGTCTCTAAAGATTGAGTAGATTATTCATCTGAAGATTGTTAAACTATCTGCAGGTGTTATTAATACAATAAACACAGATATATAGATTTCCTAATTGCAGCAGGCTTAGGCAAGTCTATGAAGTATATCAGATTCTACAAATATGGAGTAATAATATATCAACCTTCTGAATCTTTAAGCTGATTGAATATAGATATCTTAAGTGATTAGAAACAAAATTTGGTTGAGTTATCAACCTAATTAATTCAGGAATGGTAGAATTAATCAGTTAATTTGATGATGTTTCTAGTTCAGTTTCAACAACTTATAAATTAGATTTTATCTTGGATTTACCTTAAAAACGGTTAAATCCTAACCGTGAGGGCCACCCACTCCTGATCCCACGGGAATGTGGGGAGAGGTTAATCAGGTAACCTAGAGCTTAGAGTCAGGGGCTTGCTGGTTCCCCATCACTGAAGGGTGTTATCAATCGGAAATCAACCCCTTTTACGAGAATCGAACCGCTGACCTCCAGCTTAGGATCCGGCTGTCATTATAACACCCCGCTCCTCACCACTAGGCCATATCCAGGGGATTATCTTTGATTTACCTAGATCATACATTCGTAGCTGAATGACATAAACCACCACACACACTCAGATTTTTCACTATATTTGGATGGTTACAAATACAATGCTTTTTCAATATTCAGAACTAAAAACTGAAGATACAATGGTTTAAACGGGTTCTGACTTGTTAAACTTTTAGATCACACTGTAGTGAAAGAATCTTAAGCACAACAGTGACAAACAGTCACTAAGATTCAATCACAGTTCTGTTTCCAAAGTTTAACACAACAGAACAAAATACAACCTTGAGTAAATAAACTTAAGCAAGTTCTAATTTCATAAAACGGATGAAAATAAGCAACTTGAAAGCAAAAGTAAATCGTGAACTTACTGATATCGAACCACGAAGGTTTGGGTTGAGAGAAAACGAAAGGCTGGTACTAGAAACGAACCGAGATCGCAATTCAGGCTCAAGCTAGGTTTCCAGACTTAATCTACTCAACCAATTTCAACCTTGAATCACAATGATTCAAGATGAAATTCACACCTGCAATTTCTTAACCGAGGGAACAGAAATGCATGTACTTACGGCAAAAAAAATTGTACGTACAAGGATTATTTTTAGTATTAACAAAAATGTTTGATCATCTTAGTTAGCGTGATTGATTTATTGTCTTTGGGATTTTATAACCAAGAGTGGAGAGTGTTTTACATGAACTAAATGCAGGCAATAAATGCAGTGAACTGGAAAACTACATGTCATAAATGTATAGAAAATAGTTGATTGAAAAATGATGCCATTATTATTTAAAGTAGGCTGATTGTTTGTTTTAGAAAGACTTTTTGGTTTTCAATGAAAAGAGACTATTTAGTATTTCAATATAAGCTTAATGAAAATATCGGTATTTGAATTATATTATTAAAAAAAATCATTTTATAATTAATACACGTCTCATATATCAGTATAGTAGTAACTCATGATTTTTAATTCAAATTATTATAAATGCATAATTGCTAAGTGTAGGTGAGGTTTTGGCGATAAAATCCCAAAGTAGTATAAATAGGGCAACTAAATAAATGGCATAGATATAGATATAAATCTATAACACACCCGCGGCACAAGGCAACCGATTAAGATGTATCATCTCTGATTAATGTTATAAAAACAAATAAAAAAATTAACATCTTATTAATACATCATTTCGGACTAATCAAATATGCATAATGAATCATTAACCAAAAAGGTTTCATCGTTGTAATCCGTATGGCACATGCAGTGTGTTAGTTTCATTTATAATCGGTAGACATTAGACAAAAGTTATATCAACTTTAAAATTGATTCATTAATCAAACATACAATTGATTTCATCAAATCAGTAAGTTATTTTCATCACTTTTATTAATGTAGTTTAACATTAAACAAATCCGAAAATAATAAATTATTTGAATCAAAAGGTAAATTTGATTTCATCAAACGATTGCAGTGAATAAGTGAATCCTTAATCGATTTTAATGGGTTTTCCATTTTATCAATTATTCAGACAAGACTTAGGGATTGGGAAGAGAAAAGAGTTATACCGGCCATTAAACAATGAAACGTTACAGGATTGGAAAACATCATTTGAGGCAGTCAGACCAACGAAGACTTCATCGTAGACTATCTTAGATGCACCGGATTCGAGATTGACCAAAAAGGTCAGACTTTTTACCTATAAGAGACCCGAACGCAACATCAAGACCTTGACCGGAAAAGTCAAAGCTTTTATCTTATCAATCAACCGAGAAATAGCCTCACGATTTAGTAGTCATCATTGACTGAGAGAACTGAGCCTTCATTCAATGAGAAGAATCAAAATTGACTATTAAAGTTTCGAGCTTTTCGAGTCAAAGACTCATTGGAGTCACAATCAACAAAATTAGACCATCAAAGCTTGAAGCTTTTGTTTATTAGAGATGAGGACTATGTTGACTAATTATCGGAATCGTAAATCAAAGACCCGAGGCATGAATTCATCGATTGAAATAGGAGGTAAGAAATTTTCAAGATACTTAGTCAATGTTTGAATGGGACGGTTGAGTGTTTGAGGTGAGGGAAACAATGAAACGGTTGTTTGGAGTGGTCTGAAGATGAAGAAGCTGGTTTGATTTCTGTGTTCGTTCAATAAATATGGAACGGCTAAGGTGGAAGTTTCAAGAGGAAGAGAAGAAAGAACAGTTCTTGAGGAGGTGGGGTGTTACCTAGAATATGGAAATGGAAAGGGCTGAAAATGATGAAGTATGGGAGGCAGCCGTATGCTAGTATATCAGATTGCATACAAAATCACATTCTAAGAAATTAAACAATTGATGATATATACAACCAATAATCAAAAACACAAATTGGCTTTGTTTTTTTAAAAAAGAAAAATATTCTATAGAAGTCACAGTACCTAAATTTCTTGCTAATTTGACAAGGCAACTCTCCAACCCGGAAACAATCTAAGCGTTTTAGTGTGCAGCCGTTAGAATTCGCTAGAAGCAGAAAAAGACCACATGAATTAGCTCACTGTGAAGAAATAATTTGACCTGAGAAGCGATTTTGAAGATGCAAAAGAGCAGAAGTGGGATTTCCCAATTGCAGCAGGCTTAGGAAAGTCTATGAAGTATATCAGATTCTACAAATATGGAGTAATAATATATCAACCTTCTGAATCTTCAAGCTGATTGAATATAGATATCTTAAGTGAATAGAAACAAAATTTGGTTGAGTTATCAACCTAATTAATTCAGGAATGGTAGAATTAATCATTTAATTTGATGATGTTTCTAGTTCAGTTTCAACCACTTATAAATTAGATTTTATCTTGGATTTACCTAAAAAAATGGTTAAACCCTAACCGTGAGGGCCCCCCCAACAACCGATCCCACGGGAATGTGGGGAGAGGTTAATCAGGTAACCTAGAGCTTAGAGTCAGGGGCTTGCTGGTTCCCCATCACTGAATGGTGTTATCAATCGGAAATCAACCACTTTTACGGGAATATAACCGCTGACCTCCAGCTTAGGGTCTGGCTGTCATTATAACACCCCGCTCCTCACCACTGGGCCATATCCAGGGGGTTATCTTGGATTTACCTAGATCATACATTCGTAGGTGAATGACATAAACCACCACACACACTCAGATTTTTCACTATATTTGGATGGTTACAAATACAATGCTTTTTCAATATTCAGAATTAAAAACTGAAGATACAATGGTTTAAATGGGTTCTAACTTGTTAAACCTTTAGATCACACTGTAGTGAAAGAATCTCAAGCACAACAGTGACAAACAGTCACTAAGATTCAATCACAGTTCTGTTTCCAAAGTTTAACACAACAGAACAAAATACAACCTTGAGTAAATAAACTTAAGCAAGTTCTAATTTCATAAAACGGATGAAAATAAGCAACTTGAAAGCAAAAGTAAATCGTGAACTTACTGATATCGAACCACGAAGGTTTGGGTTGAGAGAAAACGGAAGGCTGGTACTAGAAAGAACCGAGATCGCAATTCAGGCTCAAGCTGGGTTTCCAGACTTAATCTACTCAACCAATTTCAACCTTGAATCACAATGATTCAAGATGAAATTCACATCTGCACTTTCTTAACCGGGGGAACAGAAATGCAAGTATTTACGGCAAAAAAATTTGTATGTACAAGGATTATTTTTAGTATTAACAAAAATGTTTGATCATCTTAGTTAGCGTGATTGGTTTATTATCTTTGGGATTTTATAGCCAAGAGTGGAGAGTGTTTTAAATGAACTAAATGTAGGCAATAAATGCAGTGAACTGGACAACTACATGTCATAAATGTATAAAAAATAGTTGATTGAAAAATGATGCCATTATTATTTAAAGTAGGCTGATTGTTTGTTTTAGAAAGACTTTTTGGTTTTCAATGACAAGAGACTATTTAGTATTTCAATATATGCTTAATGTAAATATCGTAATTTGAATTATATTATTAAAACAAATCATTTTACAATTAATACACGTCTCATATATCAGTATAGTAGTAACTCATGATTTTTAATTCAAATTATTATAAATGCATAATTGCTAAGTGTAGGTGAGGTGTTGGCGATAAAATCCCAAAGTAGTATAAATAGGGCGACTAAATAAATGACATAGATATAGAGATAAATCTATAACACACCCGCGGCACAAGGCAACTGATTAAGATGTATCATCTCTGATTAATGTTATAAAAACAAATAAACAAATTAACATCTTATTAATACATCATTTCTGACTAATCAGATCTGCATAATGAATCATTAACCAAAAAGGTTTCATCGTTGTAATCCATATGGCACATACAGTGTATTAGTTTCATTTATAATCGGTAGACATTAGACAAATGTAGGATTGGTTATATCAACTTTAAAATTGATTCAATAATCAAACATACAATTGATTTCATCAAATCAGTAAGTTATTTCCATCACTTTTATTAATGTTGTTTAACATTAAACAAATCCGAAAATAATAAAATATTTGAATCAAAAGGTAAATTTGATTTCATCAAACGATTGCAGTGAATAAGTGAATCCTTAATCTATTTTAATGGGTTTTCAATTTTATCAATTATTCAGACAAGACTTAGGGATTGGGAAGAGAAAAGAGTTATACCTGCCATTATACAATGAAACGTTACAGCATTGGAAAACATCATTTGAGGCAGTCAGACCAGCGAAGACTTCATCGCAGACTATCTTAGATGCACCGGATTCGAGATTGACCAAAAAGGTCAAACTTTTTACCTATGAGAGACCCGAACGCAACATCAAGACCTTGACTAGAAAAGTCAAAGCTTTTACCTTATCAATCAACCGAGCAATAGCCTCACGATTTAGTAGTCATCATTGACTGAGAGAACTGAGCCTTCATTCAATGAGAAGAATCAAAATTGACTATTAAAGTTTCGAGCTTTTCGAGTCAAAGACTCATTGGAGTCACAATCAACAAAATTAGACCATCAAAGCTTGAAGCTTTTGTTTATTAGAGATGAGGACTATGTTGACTAATTATCGGAATCGTAAATCAAAGACCCGAGGCATGAATTCATCGATTGAAACAGGAGGTAAGAAATTTTCAAGATACTTAGTCAATGTTTGAATGGGACGGTTGAGTGTTTGAGGTGAGGGAAACAATGAAACGGTTGTTTGGAGTGGTCTGAAGATGAAGAAGCTGGTTTGATTTCTGTGTTCGTTCAATAAATATGGAACGGCTAAGGTGGAAGTTTCAAGAGGAAGAGAAGAAAGAACAGTTCTTGAGGAGGTGGGGTGTTACCTAGAATATGGAAATGGAAAGGGCTGAAAATGGGGAAGTTCTATCCTAGGGACTCCTGGGTAGGGAGTCCCTGTGTGGCATGTTTTGGACCACATATTTTTAATTTTCATTCACACTTATTTATTTCAGAACAAAAACATGTGGTTCATAACTGAACACATGGGGGACTCCCTACACCGGAATCCCCGTGATAGAATTTCCCCTGAAAATGATGAAGTATGGGAGGCAGCCGTATGCTAGTATTTAGGTTTCTAGGCTTTGTGAAATTAGTTTTGGATATATGGAGATATAAGGCTCGGAGTTATCAGGGCCGAAGAATTTAGATAGTTGGGCTGGTTAATAAATAATTTAGCTGGACTAAGCAATACTGAAGCCCGAATATGTAAATTGGAATGGATAAATAATTTCCTGCAATATGGTTAGTCGAGTCACATTAACACAATATATATTAATATGTTTTAGCTTACCATAACTTATTACGACGTAATACATTAATCCATACAAGAAAATATAATACCGTAAATAATCTATATGTGTAACTGTGTAATGTCTAAGTAATAGCATAACACTAATTGGGTCATAGCAAGATATTATTATAGATTTTGTCATTTAATAAGATGTTGTATAATGCCATATTGAAGGATATATGTATAAGATTTTATTACATACTATGTCTTAAGATATCCAGTCAATCATATAGAATTTAAATTATATTCTAAGATAGATATCTTAAAGGGAAATCTTTATCATCAAGAGATTAGACAATGTATGTGTAGCATTTTACAAGAGGCAATGTAGTCATGATGGTGCTATTGTATATATAATTTATAACTTAATTTATTAATGTAATGTATATTCATTATGAAATGATACATTAAGTGTATTAGAATATCTATGTGAAATCCTTAAAAGATTTAATCAAGTGGGATATGTGAAAATTAATCAACCATTTCACAACAATTCTCCCCCTTCGATTCATTTTCACAATTACCCTTATTAAAGCTTTTTAAGGATCGAATACGACCGCTCCCCCTAAAACTACGCTCCCCTTAATATGAGCTTATATGTTTTAGTGTATAGATTATTTCATTTATCGTATCCCTCCCCCTTACTAAAATCTTTATAACTCTTCTCCCCTTAATTTTGAAAATTAATCAAACATTTCAAATATTGGAGAAAAGTAAAAGCACATTATACAGATAAGGGGTGTAAGAATACTTCCCTGTCGTTCTGCATGTACATCAATTGATACATATTGAACTAATTTCAAAGGTGTTACACAAAGAGGATGTGAGACAATAGTAGTGTTTTTGCACCCATTAATTGAAGCACATGAAGCAATATTATACCAATAAGCTGCAAAAATATATAAGAAGGCATATGGTACCTTTATGTATTGGGTCCTTGAATGTTAGTCAAAGAGATTTTTGGAACCCAAACCTTTCTTACTTTTGGAACCTAGACTTGTTTGAAAAGGTTGTTCATCATATCCATAAGATCGATAAGTATACGGTATATAGTGTGGACGAGAATTAAGTGAGTAGTGATGGTGTGGTTGCCAATGGTGAATTTGAGCAACACGTGGAGTGTAATCAATGGTGTGATAATTTAACGGTGTATGAATCCTAGTATTATGATTTCTAGGTGCACCATGATAATTGCAATAAAACTTGTCCTTTGGAAAGAGTTTCCTAGAACTTCTTTTATTGTATAGAAAAGCATGATTTTTCTTATAAAAGTTCTTTCTAGAGTCCAAAGTATGTCGTGATGTGTGTGATCGTGTAGATGAAGCATACTTGGGTGATTCCATTTGTTTTAAATAACAGGTTGGGGAATAAAATGATTTTCTTGATTATTTACTTCAGTGACTAAGGTCTCACTTCGAGATGCTTCCAAATGACGATCCGAAATAAGATCAGTGTGAATTAAAGAATCGTCTAGAGATGTATCCACAACGGTTGATAACGGATTAATCAATGGAATAGCATGTGGAATAACAACTCGCTCACTTTTAAGCATTTCTAATTCAGCTCTTAAGGTGTTAATAGTAAATTCTATATGATTATTAGTATCCAATAATGAGATGGCAAAATCATTTTTCTCAAGTAAATTTTCTGTCAATCTCTCATTCTTAGCTTCTAATACATCACATCTATTTTTAAATTGATTGCAAAAATAATTGATGTCTTCGGTTACCTCAGTTTTTGAGTCGGAGTTTGAATTAGATTCAGCATCGAAATTCGCATTCATTTCAGCATTAGAATCTTCATTTGATTTAGTTTCAACATCTAAATTCTCATCATAATTACAATTGACTTGAGCAATTAGGACACTATTATCCAAGCTTCTTTTATCATCAATGGCAGAAACATTCTCAACTGCTTCTACAGATTCTTCATGTTCATTTGCGATTTTAGATGTATAATTGCTGAGCTGAAGAGACGGGCTATGCGATTGGCTTTCATCACAAAAAGATGATTTGGTGTAATTACAACTCGATGAAGTTTCAGTTTCAAATTGACTTTCTATGATTTCTATTTCTTGATTTGTATCCTCAAATTTTCTTTCTAATTTCAGCCATACATCTTTGGCAGTTGAACAAGAAGATACAAGACAAGCAATAGGAAGACTTAGAGCATTTAATAAAATCTCTAAAGCTTTAGAGTTTAATGAAAGTGATTTTTCAACATCATAATTTGAGATGGTTTTATTTCTCGAAAGGGATGAGCCATCCTCAATAATACACAAAAGACGGATATTTGTGGCTTCAAGATGTATTCTCATAAATTTCTTCCACAAATTATAATTATGCCCATAAAAGTGAGGAAGTCTATTCCAAGAAAAATCCTCACATATAAAGGCAAACTGATTTGCAGAATCCATTATGAAATATAATGTGTAAAATTGAAAGAATAATATTCTCTGTGTCTTTCCATTATCATGTATCGGTTACATATATAATGTTTACAATTCCATAATTATAGCTAAACTCTTGGCTATAATTGAGGATGACTAACTAATACTAAGGAGGACCGAATATTTCCTAGTTAATTACACATTAACTACCATATATACACTATTACACCCCCGCAGTCGAAACGGGAGAAGCGCGGACGTTGAGACTGGATCGGAAGTCTTCAAAGAGTACAAGTGGAAGACCTTTGGTGAAGATGTCGGCGATTTGATAGCGAGATGGGACATGATGAACTCGGACCTCACCCCGGGCAACCTTTTCTCGAATGAAGTGTATATCCCTTTCAATGTGTTTGGTGCGTTGATGTTGAACAGGATTTCCCGAAAGGTAAATAGCATTGACATTGTCACAATAGACGAGAGTCGCTTTCCGAACCGGAGAATGTAGTTCCAAAAGCAAATTACGAAGCCAAAATGAGTCGGATACCATATTGGCAACCCCTCTATATTCAGCGTCGGCACTTGACCGAGAGAGGGTGGGCTGTCTTTTGGAGGACCAGGAGAGTAGGTTGTCACCCAAAAAGACACAATAGCCTGAGGTGGAGCGACGTGTATCAGGACACCCGCCCCAATCTGCATCTGTGTAAGCAACAAGATCGGTGACCGAGGACGGATACAAATGCAACCCGAGATGTAGAGTACCCTGAATATAACGAATAATGCATTTGAGAGCCTGTATATGAGTTACCCGAGGGTCATGCATGTGGAGGCACACCTGCTGAACCGCATAAGAAATATCCGGTCTCGTAAAAGTGAGATATTGCAAAGCCCCAGCCAGGCTGCGATAGAGGGTGGGATCATCGTAAGGCTCACTAGCTGTGGCACCAAGTTTAGGTTTAGTGTCAACCGGAGTGAGAGATGGCTTGCACGAGGTCATACCAGCGCGCTCAATGATCTCAGCAGCATACTTACGTTGAGACATGAATAACCCATCGGAATTTCTAGTGACGCGGATGCCCAAAAAATAATTCAGTGGTCCCAAATCCTTCATAGCAAACTCAGAGATAAGGCGAGACATGATCATAGTGCGGAGGGTATCAGAGGACGCAGTCAGGATGATATCATCCACATACAATAATAAATAAGCCATGTCATTGCCATGCCGGTAAATGAATAAGGATGTGTCAGACTTACTGTTGGTGAAACCAAGACGCGTGACAAAGTCCGCAAAATGCTTATACCAAGCCCGGGGAGCTTGCTTCAGGCCGTAAAACGACTTACGCAATAAGCAGACAAAATCAGGATGCTCAGAATCATGAAACCCCATCGGCTGATGCATATATACCACTTCATTAAGTTCACCGTGCAAGAAGGCATTCTTGACGTCCAACTGATGTATCGGCCAATTGTGGGACAAAGAAAGACTGAGGACAGTCCGTATCGTAGCAGGTTTGACCACCGGGTTGAATGTCTCGCCACAATCAATCCCAACCTGTTGAGTTTTACCATCACCTACAAGTCAGGCTTTTTTTTTGTGAGTAAAAATCCACATAGAACGTATAATATTCACATTAGGTGGACGGGGCACCAAATCCCACGTTTTATTTTTAATTAGGGCATTAAACTCATCAGTCATTGCCATTTTCCAATTCGGGTCATGGAGGGCAGCCAACGGGGATCGGGGAAGAGGGGATTTTTCAACCGTAGTAATATGGGCTAGCTCAGAAGTGTACTTTGGATTGGGCCGAAAAATGCCTTGTTGACTGCGGGTGACTGGCCTATTTAAACTGGCTTGGTCAGGATGGGAAATGTTGGGCTGATGGGTGTTGGACTGGGAAGACGTTGGGCTGGTGTGCTGGGGAGGCGGTGCTGGAAGCTGGGAACATGGGGACTTCGGCTGGGCCTGTTCTTGCTGGGGAATAGGTTGGGCCGAGGGAGCTGAAGGTTGTAGCAGCTGATGGATAACAGCTGGGCTGAGCTCATGATCAAGGAAATCATACGAAGTAGGAGTCGGGGTATGTAGAGTCGCGAATGGGAATTTGGACTCATCAAATTAGACATGCCTACACGTAATTATTTTCTGACTCGATATATCAAGGCACTTGTAACCGCGGTGATTAGATGGGTATCCCAAAAAAACACAAGGAGTAGAACGGGGTTGAGGTTTATGAATCATGGTAGACGGGAACAATGGATAACATAAACAACCAAAAACCCGAAGATGAGAATACGAGGGATCTTTTTGGTACAGAACTTTCAACGGAGACTCGTTGTTTAATAAGGGACTAGGAAGGATATTGTGTAAATATGCTGCCATTTGTAGAGCATGGGGCCAGAAGGAAGGAGGCATAGATGCATGTAAAAGTAAAGTTCGCATGATATTATTAATGGACCTGATTTTTCTCTCGGCTTTTCCATTTTGAGAGGACGTATGGGGACATGAAAAGCGAAATGAAATTCCCTGAGATGCACATAAATTCCAAAATCGATTATTATCGAATTCACCTCCATTATCACATTGTATGGCTTTAATATGTCTTTCGAACTGAGTACGCACATAGTTGCTAAGCATGGTAAAAAGAGGTAAAACTTGAGATTTTTTGGCTATATTGAAAGTCCACAAAAATTTAGAATAGTCGTCTAAAAACAAAACATAATACCGATCACCGGAAGAGCTTAACACAGGTGATGTCCATAGGTCACTATGAATAATATCAAAAGGGAAAAAAGTTTTAGTAATAGAAGGAACAAATGACAATTTAATATTCTTTCCTAGTACACAAGAGTGACAACGAGTGGTTCGTGAAATAGGAGTACAATTTGGTCTGGTGGTGATAGGATAGAGATCACCCCAACTATCACATCTCATCATTCGCCTCCCTGTCTGAATATCATGCACAGAAAAACCAAATGGATCAAATAACACATACACGTTATTATCCGTAGTAAATCTCCGAACGGACACTAAGTTTTTGATTATTTGTGGTGCATGAAGAACATTAGCTAAGGATAATGGTGGGTGGGGGGAGGGCAACGAGGTATGTCCGCAACCAAGAATTGGAATCGACTGACCACTACCAACCGTAATTCCATTATTTTTGCCCAAATTAAAATACGACGAGAGATTACCTTGTGCCGACGTCATGTGAGACGTAGCCCCGGTGTCCATGTACCAATTTGGGTCCGGTGGAGTGAGCGACATCGTATGCATCGCGGATTCTATATCCATCGGAGTCCATGGTGAAGTGGCGGCATAAGCTTGCTGTTGGTGCTGAGGACAAGGGCCCAACAGTCCAGAATGAGGTGGTCCAGCAGTAGCACGAATCCATGGGTGAGTAGGATAGGGACACGGTGGCAGGGACCAAGGAGCGGGCTGAAAGTTCCACCAATTTTGGTGTGCCCATGGCTGGCGAATGGGCTGAGCACCACCGGCGGATGGAGGATTTCCAGCGGGCTATCCACCCCCACGATGTTGACCCCGTCCACCGCCCCTGCCCTCCTGATTACGAGCATGATCAGCGCCGGCACTGTTTTTGTTCCGTGGACGGTTATTATTCCGATTCTTACCGTGGCGGCCATTGTTGGAGCTTGAATTTTGGGAGGGATGAGAGGGAGTCCCATCCTCCGTCGCAGCCAGAACAGTGGAGGAAGATTCCTGCTTGACCCTTTCCAACATCGTGGTTTCTTCCAAAGCTAGCTTCGAACGAGCCGTAGAAAACGATGGGAGGGTTTTCTTATTTTGAAGAACGGTCACAAAATTCGAATACTGCTCCGTTAGACCTTGAAGCATCTTCAACACGAGCCCATTATCATCGACAGGTGCACCCACGTTCTTGAGCTGATCCGCCAAGCTTTTCAGCCGATTACAATAGGCATTAGTCGATGAAAAATCCATGAGCGATGTATTTGTGAATTCTTTGTTCAAATACAGGGATCGAGAATTCTTATTGTCTTGAAATAATTCTGCAATTCTCTCCCACGCAGCAGCAGCGGTATCATCATCGACAAGAATGGAAGTCAGGATGTCGCCGGAGACGGAGGCGTACATCCATTGAAGCACCGCGGCATCAAGACGTTTCCATAGAGGAAGATTGTCGGCCTTAGCTTTCTCCATTTTCTCCTTTTCGGTTGCATCAGTAGGGGGAATTATGTGATCGAGAACATCATGAACTCGAGCTTGGACCTTGAACAAGGCGGCCCAAGAGTGATATTAAGCGGTATTCAAATATAACGTGATAGGAAGGAGGGCCTTCGCGTTTGTGATTGATAGCGCGGGATGAAACTTTGTTGTGTCTGTCATGGTGGAGGCACAACCGGAGAAGAAGAAGGAGGAGGTGGAAGGCAGCAGAGAAAAAAAAATTAGGCGGAAGCGGAAGACCAGAAACCTAGTCTCGTGATACTATGAAAGAATAATATTCTCTGTGTCTTTCCATTATCATGTATCGGTTACATATATAATGCTTACAATTCCATAATTATAGCTAAACTCTTGGCTATAATTGAGGAGGACTAACTAATACTAAGGAGGACCGAATATTTCCTAGTTAATTACACATTAACTACCATATATACACTATTAAAAATAACTTGTAGAGATAAAGATGGTACTTTATGTTTAAACAGACTATATGGAGGATGTAACGGGTTTCAGCAAGTACTAATATAAGGCTGAACTGAGAGCAAATCAGTAGATTGAAACCGAGTAGATTAAGTCAATATTCGGCAGAGAAATAACCTGCAAAAGTCATCCAATACTCACAAAAACAAGTGAGATATATCACAGAATTTTATAGCAGATAAGACAATATATTGCAGTAGTTATAAGCATAAGATTTTTCAGAATTTATCACAGAAGCTTTCAGCACAATACCAATTAATTTAGAACACAGAATTTCTGAATTTATTTATATAGCTAGAATGAAGCTGAAACAGTTTAGCACTTATTTTTAGGAGAATTATCACAACTTCTGATTTTAGACAAATACAAAGATTTAATCATAGAGGCAAGTATAGATCAATAGGCAAAGTAATTAATATAGAACAAGATCACCTAGTAACCAAGCTCTGATACCACTTGTTGGATCGTATATGCGCAGTAATATATCCTAGAGGGGGGTGAATAGGATATATAGCCTTTTTAAATTTTACTGAATTGTTTTACAAACTATATTAAGGCTTTTAATTAATCACGGAGTTCCAACTACTTAGGAAGCTGTAAAACCAAATTAGGCGGAAGAACTAACCGGTTAACGTAGTGTTCCTAAGGTACTAGGTAATCGAGTTGTATATTACCTACAATTGAATCCAATAAGAGATAAGCTTGATTGACCAAATTTGTTCAGTTCAAACACGATATTTATGTAGCACAATAATTACTTAAATGTTAAGAACACAGAATTACAATTAAGAAGCTGGATATGCTCGTAATTCTACAAGATCAGTTCAATTAAGCTTTAAGGTGTAGCAGCAATGTTTCAATGTGTTTGAATAATAATTAGGATACAAAATAGGCTTTACCAAAATGCAGGACACATCAAGGTTCAGCATGCACATAATTTCCAGATTATTCAAGTGAGCAAATCAGTAGCACTGATTCACAACGATTAGTTCAGTCTTTGAAGATTTAGCAAATTATCTATCTGAAGATTGTTAAACTTTCTGCAGGGTTTTATTAATACAATAAATACAGATATATAGATTTCCCAATTGCAGTAGGCTTAGGCAAGTCTATGAAGTATATCAGATTCTACAAATGTGGAGTAATAATATATCAACCTTCTGAATCTTCAAGCTGATTGAATAGAGATATCTTAAGTGATTAGAAACAAAATTTGGTTGAGTTATCAACCTAATTAATTCAGGAATGGTAGAATTAATCAATTAATTTGATGATGTTTCTAGTTCTGTTTCAACCACTTATAAATCAGATTTTATCTTGGATTTACCTAGATCTTACAATCGTAGGTGAATCACATAAACCACCACACACACTCTCAGATTTTTCACTATAGTTGGATGGTTACATATACAATGCTTTTTCAATATTCAGAACTAAAAAATAATGATACAATGGATTAAACGGGTTCTCACTTGTTAAACCTTTAGATCACATTGTAGTGAAAGAATCTTAACCCACAACAGTGACACACAGTCACTAAGATTCAATCACAGTTCTGTTTCCAAAGTTTAACAGAACAGAACAAAATACAACCTTCAGTTTTAAACTGAAGCAAATTCTAATTTCATAAACGGATGAAAATAAGCAACTTGAAAGCAAAAGTAAATCCTGAACTTACTGATATCGAACCAAGAAGGTTCAGGTTGAGAGAAAATGGAAGGCTAGTACCAGAAATGAAACGAGATCGCAATCCAGGCTCAAGCTGGGTTTCCAAAATTAATCTACTCATCCAATTTCAACCTTGAATCACAATGATTCAAGATGAAATTCACACCTGCACTCTCTGAACCATGGAAACAGAAATGCAAGTACTTACGGCAAACAAATTGTACATACAAGGATTATTTTTAGTATTAACTAAAATGTTTGATCAGCTTAGTTAGCTTGATCAGTTTGTTGTCTTTGGGATTTTATAGATAAGAGTGGAGAGTGTTTTACATGAACTAAATGTAGGCAATAAATGCAGTGAATTGGAAAACTACATGTTATAAATGTGTAGGAAATAGTTGAGTGAAAACTGATGCCATTATTATTTAAAGTAGGCTGATTGTTTGTTTTAGAAAGACTTTTCATTTTTCAATCACAAGAGCCTATTTAGTATTTCAATATAAGCTTAATGAAAATATTGTAATTTGAATTATATTATTAAAACAAATCATTTTATAACTAATACACGTCTCATGTATCAATATAGTATTAAATCATTATTTTTAATTCACATTATTATAAATGCATTATTTTTAAGTGTAGGTGAGGTGTTGGCGATAAAATCCCAAAGTTGTATAAATGGGGCGACTGAATGAGTGACATAGATATAGAGATAAATCTGTAACACACCCGCGGCACAAGGCAACCGATTAAGATGTATCATCTCTGATTAATGTTATGAAAACAAATAACCAAATTGACATCTTATTAATACATCATTTCTGACTAATCAGATCTGCACAATGAATCATTAACCAAAAAGGTTTCATCATTTTAATCCGTATGGCACATGCAGTGTGTAAGTTTCATTTATAATCAGTAGACATTAGACAAATGTTGGACTGATTATATCAACTTTAAAATTGATTCATTAATCAAACATACTATTGATTTCATCAAATCAGTAAGTTATTTTCATCACTTTTATTAATGTTGTTTAACATTAAATAATACTGAAAATAATAAATTATTTGAATCAAAAGTTAAATTTGATTTCATCAAACGAATGCAGTGAATAAGTGAATCCTTAATCGAATTTAATGGGTTTTCGATTTGATCAATTATTCAGACAAGACTTGGGGATTGTGAAGAGAAAAGAGTTATACCGGCCATTAAACCATGAAATGTTTCAGCATCGGAAAATATCATTTGAGGCAGTTAGACTAGCGAAGAATTTGTTGCAAACTACTTAGATGCACCAGATTCGAGATTAACCAAAAAGGTCAGACTTTTTACCTGTAAGAGACCCGAACGCAGAATCAGGACCTTGACCGGAAAAGTCAAAGATTTTATCTTATCAATCAACCGAGCCGCAACCTCTCGATTTAGTAGTCATCATTGACTGAGAGAATCGATCCATCATTCAATGAGAAGAATCAAAATTGACTGTTAAAGCTTCGAGCTTTTCGAGTCAAAGACTCATCGGAGTCATAATCAACAAAATTAGACCATCAAAGCTTGATGCTTTTGTTTATCAGAGATGAGGCCTATGTTAACTAATTATTGGAATCATAAATCAAAGACCCGAGGCATCAATTTGTTGATTGAAACAGGAGGTAAGAAATTTTCAAGATACTGAGTCAAAGTTTGAATGGGACGGTTGAGTGTTTGAGGTTTGAAGATGAGGGAAACGATGAAATGGCTATTTGGTGTGGTCTGAAGATGAAGAAGGTGGTTTGATTTCTGTGTTCTTTCAATAAATATGGAATGGCCAAGGTGGAAGTTTGAAGAGAAAGAGAAGAAAGAACAGTTCTTGAAGAGGTGGGGTGTTAGAGTGACCCCAATGGTGTATTTTTCCCACCCCCAAAATATAATATAGGGAGAATGTCAGACTTTATGTCTACAACAACACCCCATATACTTCTTTATCCCAAAAAAAAATTAAGCACCCCTTCATATTTGAAGGCTCTGTTAATTGAACAGTACACTTTATCTATCCACTTGCTCACGAAGGCGGGATTGTCTCATTCCTCTCATCGGACCAAAAGGCGCCAAAAAGAAGCTTTCTTCACACACCCCCCCCCCAAATAACAAAAGACATACGAAAATTGAAGCTTGTGAGATTTTAATTGTGCTTTTTTTCCTGAAGGATTGAGGTTAGTTTCAATGAAATTCTCCATTTATTTGCATGTATTTCTCTTTTGCTATGTGAATTGATTCCTCTTTTCTCATCAAGAACTGATTCTTCTTCTTCCTCTTCTATGTCATTCATTATCACACATATGATGCCAAGATTGATTTAATTGCTTGAAAGCTTCAATCTTTTTGTGATTTACGAAGATTTGGTGTGAATGAATTAAGCGTATCTGTTTTTCCTTCATAGTTGTGTTCTACAAGATTGGTTTTTGATGAAACGCCGGTAGTGGATAGAGAAATTTGGGGTGATATGATATATGCTCATGTTAAAAAATTTGCTTTAAAGAAGGATTGCATTTGTTTAGATTAATTCAGTCAAGTAAGAATGAGTAATGAGGATATTTTAGTAAGTGTACTTGCTCCTCTAGGCTACGTTGATATTGCAATATGGATACATAAATCTATGGAAGAATTGGATATGCATTTGTATGTTAGATGAGTCACTGCTCTGATTGATATGTATTCCAAAAAATTGCTGAGAAGGTGTTCACTGAAATGCCTCAAAGAGATGTCATTTGGCAGCCCATTGTTGTATTTATTCAAAAGAAGATACTGATGATTGTCTTCCGACATTTTGATGTTTTGCTTAATTATTTACTTTTTTTGTTGCATTTTTGACATTTATTTTGATTTTTTGAGCATACCCATCTTGCCCGAAACAATACCGACAAAACAACCGATGTGAGTCCGTGGTCTCCAAGTCGGCTATCATGACCGCGAATATGAACCATGCTCGTGCTATTATATTTGCATTACAAATATGTTGGTGATCTGCACAAAGAACTATAGTTTCAGTTTTTATAATTCAGTGATGAATATTTCAGTCATATTAATTGCTAATATGCATATAGTTATTTGAGGTGCAATATGTTAACAATCGTCGGTGTTATGTGAACAGGTTCAATGGATCCATTTCGACCACCATTTCAACCTAACTTGCCATCGGTGCATCTCAATATAAATGATCCGCCGACACAAGAGTCGAGCACCTTCAACTGGCCATCCGGTTTCGTTTTCAACCCAACAACACTGCTACAAGCTCAAGCTTCTCAGGCAGCCGAAGCTGCTTACGCATCTTTTCTTAGGGATCAAATGCATACCATGAATGAACATACTAATCACCCTATGTCTAGCACACTACCCATGTCTAACACACCACCAGTGTCTAACAAACCACCCATGTCCAGCACACCACAACATACTACTTACTATCAACATCTTTTTCCTACACCCCCTTCCTTGCCTAATCCTTTAAATGTTCCTACCCAAACCAAATCAAATTCCACTGAAGATTCAAATGTGCCACCCAAACTCGGTAGGCAAAAAAATTGGAGGCATGATGAAGACGTTGCACTTTGCGAGGCTTGGGTGCATCGCTCGGAGAATTCGATTATTGGTAATTGTCAAACGAGTGATAGTTTTTGGTCACACATATTTGAGGAATTTTGTAAGAAACAACCTGGAACGTTGCGTACAAAAAAAGGATTGGAGAATAAGTGGAGTATTATTGGCACCGATGTCACAAAATGGAGAGGTGTTGTGAAGAATATCCAAAGAAACCACACTAGTGGTACAAATGTGGCTGATGAGGTATGTAGCTTGACATTGAATCCAAAACTATAGTTTCAGTTTTGTCTAAGTGTCAATTCTTGGTTTGTTAAGTAGTCTGATAGGTTGTGTTAATGTGTTTCATGCTAGTTGTGTGCTGCATTAGTTGTGTTGTGCCATATATATAGTGTAATGTTGTGCCATTATTTAGAAAGAAAAAAAAGAATATATAGTTGTGGTATGTTTTTTTTTTAGAAATGCTTATTTATTGTGTCGTATGTTCTTGTAGTGGGGAGCATGTTATGAAGAATTCAAGACTAAACATGGGTACGATTTTAAGTTCTCACATTGTTGGGAAATACTTCAACACTCACCCAAGTGGCACATTTCTGTTGATGAAAAAAGTAAGGGAACACATTCTCGAACAAGTCATCATGTAAATGCAAGTCCCCCACCTGCATCCCCTTCGCATGACTTCCATGATATCGGTCTTGAAGGTTTGAATGAAACCGGTGCTTATCACGTCTCAAGCATGCATGTAGGCGATGACTCTCCCTTGCCTGCCACGCCTACTGAGCCTAATCCAAGTTGTGTTCCCTCTAAGAAGAAAAAAAGACCTCCAGGAAGGACATATTCGAAAGGAAAACAAAGTTGCACTGAAACGAATGCAGTAAATGTGGCAGAAGTGCGAAATATCAGATTGTGTGATGAAGTGTCTAAATGGAGGGCCTCTCAAGATAATCATTTTTTGATAGAGCAAGAAACGAAGAAGGCTCAGTTTGAGTGCATGAAAGCAGCGAATGAAGTTCAGGCATTCGAATTGATGAGGAAGAATAAGCTTGACCAATTGCAATCTAGCATTGCAATTGTTCAATCACTAGGGGAGGCTGAGAAGAAAATGCTCCTGCAATTTCCGACTTTTCTGACGCCTGAGGTTGCCGCTAATCAAGCCGCAAGGTTTATGAAACTACAAAATTATGCACGACAGCATGATGGTACGTATCGTCGATTGGCGTTTTATCCTATCACTTTGAATGATTCTTATAAGTTACGTTTTTTTTATTAATTCAGAAATCGAAAAGTTAGAATACACTCCGGGCAGCAGTGCAAATATACGGTTGAATACTAATGGAGTTAATATGGAACCATGCAATGTTGAAGATAGGTTGAATGTGTCTTCCGATTCTAATGAACAAGATTGAAGATGTTACACCGTAAGTGTAACATAATCTTTATACGCATGAATTACAGTGTGTCTCGATTGTATGTATAAATTCTGCTAATTATGTTAAAAAATGAAGAAAGCTGCCTATCTCCCCTTTCGGTGTGTGCTTTTAAGATTATATATATTTATTCTACATAGTCTTTGATTTTTCTTTTCATTTACAATTTCCCAAAGGGGTGAGTTGCATTATTGTTACTTGTATTGTGACATGAAAAATACTAAAACTGAAAACTTGCTTACTTTACGTCTTTGTTAATGCAGATTTTGAGACGCAATTCTTTTTGCTTAGTTGGTTGCGTTGATTAACTGATATGAAAGGTACTGGAAGTTTGCCAAAGGCGTTGTAAAGGTGCTGGAACTGATACTAAGTAATTTTTGCTCACCACTTAGTATTGGTCTTGCTTTTGGTTATTATTTTGAAAGTGTAGGAAGCAGCATTGTCTTTTATTTTGTATTTTGATTGTCATGGTTTGTTGCCTTGACCGACGCCTTTGATTTTGTGTAGTATGTAAAGTATGTAAACCTTTGTACAACTTTGTGACTAACTAATTATGAAAATCTTATTTATTATTTTTATCGATTGCTTCTTTACATAATACTTAATAGAAAATAAGATCAAACTTAACACTGAAATCTTAGGCAAAACAGACAGAACATGATTGCTTAGTAACACAAAACAAATGAAATGGAACTCTTGCAGAACACAAATATCATGGAAATAATAAAGCCCAAATATCGACTTCTTCAACGGTTTCCAAAATTATTCCATAAATGCTCGATCAGATCATGTCTAAGTTGATTGTTCATACTTTTATCTCGCACTTGCCTTATCCGAGAATTGATAAATGCACGCAACACGGTCGGATCGTGCTGAAGTAATTCTTGTGGCAATGTTTCACCCACCACAGGTCTCCACCGTTCAATATTCATTTGGCGCTCATCGTCGATTATCATAATATGCAAAATAATGCAACAATACATAATGTTACTCAAAGTTTGTTGGTCCCAAAATCTTACCGGACCCCTCGTAATAGCCCATTGTGCTTGCAAAACCCCAAATGCCCTCTCAACGTCCTTTCTGCAAGCCTCCTGCTGTTGTGCGAAATGTTTTTCCTTCTCACTCCGAGGCCGCTTGATGGTCTGGAATAGAGTCGCGAAGTGAGGGTATATACAATCTGTCAGATAGTATGGCACGTAGTATACATTGCCATTTACTTCGTAAGGGGTGTACGGTGTTTGACATTGAATGAATCTGTCAAAGATCGGGGATTGTTCAAGCACGGATATATCATTGTATGTTCCTGGTGTGCTGAAAAATGCATGCCAAATCCAAAGATCTTGGGATGCTACAGCTTCAAGAATCATGGTTGGCTTTCCGGTGTGGCCGGTGAACTGACCATGCCATGCTGTGGGACAGTTACGCCACTCCCAGTGCATGCAGTCCAATGAACCAATCATGCCCGGGAAACCACGATTCTTATTTTCTTCCATAAGTCGAGCGACGTCGCCTTCATTTGGAGCTCGCAAGTATTGCTCAGAGTACATTCTAACAATTGTCTCACAGAATATACGAACAGTTTCTGTAGCTGTGGTCTCTGCAATGGCAAGCGCCTCGTCCTCACGATCAACAGAGCTCCCGTATGCAAGAATTCGCAATGCAGCCGTCATTTTTTGGATGGATGAGAATCCAATTCTCCCGGTACAATCATACCGTTGCTGAAAATATGGTTGGGCTGCCTCAAGGTCTGCTCTAATCCTGTGAAACAACTCTAAACGCATTCTGAACCGGCGTCGAAATATACGAGCTGGAAATATAGGATTTTCGGCAAAGTAATTTTTGACAAGATCGTCGTGTGCTTTCACCCGATCTCGGTTAATAAATGTACGCCTACAAACCCGAGGTTGCTCGGGCTCAGGCTCAGGCTCAATCTCTTCAACCGCTTCGACAACGTGCATAAGCATTTGTTGGTTGCGCATTCGTTGTTCACGGAATGCATCAAACTCATTGTTTATTTGCATTTTAAAAGGCCAAAAGGGAGGATTTGCCATGAAGATAATAGAAAATTATAAGAGTTGTGAATGAGTATGTTGAGGAAATGGTGGAATTGAGTTTAAATACAATGAAGTGTGTGTACGGGTAGTTGGAAGATGTGGTTAACTATCTAGTGGATGACAGAAAGCTCCCATCCAACAAAAGCAGTCAAATAATGAGACTTATATGAGAGAAATAAAAGGTAGGTGAAATGTATGGTCTATCAGATAGTTGTTGAATTGTGTGGTGAAGTATTAAGGGGAAAAATATGTTCCATAACAAAATGATCACAACAAAGTATCACAACATATTTTTACATCATTGATCACGATGAGAATCATATAAATCAATAGATCACTTCATAATCAATGATGTAAAAGTGTGTTATGTTTTTTGTAGTGACACTATTACTACACAAAACTAAGATGTTATACCGTTGGCAAAATATGTGGTGGAAAAAACACTTATCAATCAAAATTACCGGAGATATAAAAAAACAAAATTACCCATATTTTAATCAAAATTTATCTTTCAGATTGATATAGTTTTAGATAAAAATACAAGAAATCACAAAAGATACTAATTTTTACTACAAAATACACGACATTCATTTTGTAAACTTAAACCATATATTTAACAAACATACGGCATTTTTTTTAAAAGGTCATACGACATATTAAAATCTAACTTATTTGTTCAAAAGAAAAAATATCACTTTATAAATATATAAATTTTCATTCCGATTTTGTAAACAAGTTAAATAATAATAAAAAAAGAGGAAAAATGTGTTGGTAGTTAAATTAGTTAGTTGAGATGTGAGAGAAAAATAATTTTGAGGAATGGTATAGGGAGTGTTATTGGAGTATGTTGTTTTATAGGGTGTTAAAAAGGTGAATCTGGAACGGAAAATAAGATAAGTTGGGAGTGGAATATGGTGTACCACTGGGGTCACTCTTACCTAGAATATGGAAATAGAAAGGGCTGAAAATGATAAAGTATCGGAGGCAGGCGTATACTAGTATTTAGGTTTCTAGGCTTTGTGAAATTAGGTTTGGATATATGGATATATAAGGCTCGGAGTTATCAAGGCCGAAGAATTTAGATAGTTGGACTGGATGATAAATAATTTAATTGGACTAAGCAATATTGAAGCCCGAATATGTAAATTGGACTGGATAAATAATTTCTTGTAATATGGTTAGTCCAGTCACATTAACACAATATATATTAATATGTTTTAGCTTACCATAACTTATTACTACCTAATACATTAATCCATACAAGAAAATATAATCTAGTAAATAATATATATGTTTAAACTGTGTAATGTCTAAGTAATAGGATAACACTTATTGGGTCATAGCAAGATATTATTATAGATTTTGTCATCTAATAAGATGTTGTATAATGCCATATAGAAGGATATATGTATAGGATTTTATTACATGCTATGTCTTAAGATATCCGATCAATCATATAGAATTTGAAGTATATTCTAAGATAGATATCTTAAAGGGAAATCATTATCATCAAGAGATTAGACAATGTATGTGTAGAATTTTACAAGAGGCAATGTAGTTATGATGTTGTTATTGAATATATCATTTATTACTTAATATATTAATGTAATGTATGTTCATTATTAAATGATACATTAAGTATATTAGCATATCTAAGTGAAATCCTTAAAACATTTAATCAAGTGGGATATGTGAACATCAATCAACCATTTCACAACAGATGGCACTCAGCGTACCAGTCTGAATCACAAGGTAAGGGATCTACTCTAATCAAGGGTTCTCCGACCTCGGACCCGGGGATTCCAGCGGCCCGACTAAATGGCTCGGTCACATCCAATAGAGCCCGCAAGCAGAATGTCCATTTCTGATAGAGAGGATTTTCATTGAACCCCAAAGTATATTGTATTCGCTGGATGAGCTTCGTATCATCGTCTTGCTCTTTATACGTCTTGATCTCTTATGTATTGGATAGGCTTGGCAAAAAATTCTGAAGCGGCCTGTTAAGGGTGATTTTATATGATTTATATCGTTATATTTTATAATGATTTCCTCCATATTCGTATTATTTGCATAGAAATTAGGGGATTAATCGAGTTATTGAGCAAATGAGTTTTAAAAGTCTTTAAGTGTAAACTTGAGCTAATTTCGTGATTTTATTGGTAATTATCTATGGTTTTACACTTTGCATGTCTTTGTGGTTTTGTAGGTCAAAAACATGTCATATTTGGAGATTTAATAGAAGGAGGAAGATGCAAGTTGAGGATTGGAATGAAGATTTGAAGAATCAAACAGGCGTTTACAAGCCTGGACTGGCGTCCAGGAGGTGCCATTCGATTCAGGAAGTTTGGATTTTCACTGGACGTACGTCTATTGCTCCGTCCAGTTGGACGGGCGTCTAAGGGAATGGACTGGCGTCCAGGAAGAAGAAGTTGATTCAGAGTTTTGAAGATTTTAGTCAACGAGAATCCAAATTAAAGAAGGACGGGCGTCTGATCCAGCTCGGCCCGACTCGAAGTTTTTATGCATGATTGAACTGGCGTCCAGAAGGAGTGGACGGGCGTCCACGGCCGACTTAAGCATAGCCTACTTATTTTTCTATAAATAGCAGCGCATTCTCAACCCTAATGATCATCTTATATCATATATCGACAGCAGCCGTAGAAAACCCTAAATTCTGAAGCCGAGTTGTGCTCGGTCGGCCAAGCCTTGGTGCTTGGTCGACCGAGGGTTAGATTAGTTGTTTTATTTTGTTTCGTTTTCTTGTTCGATTCATGGGGATGGCTTGAAGCTGATCAACTTGGGGCAAGCATGTGAAACTTTTCTGCAGCGTTTTTTCTTCCTTTGGATGATTTCGTGAGTTTTAATTAAGTTGTTTCTTTTCTATGATTATGTGTTATGCAATTTAAATCGAGAGATGTTTTGCTATTGATGTTTGCCATATGATGAGAATCGGTGTAAACACTAGATCACCATAGGAAAGATTGGATCTTTAACCTATAAGTAACGAGAGTTGATTAGGTTGAATATCTAGATTGTTAGATTGAGAAATCTTGCACCTTGGTTTGGAAGCGTTAATCTTTAAGATCGAGAGATAAAAGATTGATAGGCGAACTTTTCTAAGGGATTAGGAGTTCATACCTTTGATAGGTGAATCACATCTTTATTAAATCTTCACTAAATAATCTAGAGAGGAAATTAAGGGTTGCGGGGCGGTGGATCACTGCTTGTTCTTTGTTGAATCACCATAGTCATTGTCATGGTTTTACTAGTTTTATTTATTTTCTCGTTTATAGTTTAGTTATGTTCGCAACAATCTTTCCTGGCTTTGGACTGACAATCCTCTGTCCAGTTTACTTTTCGTTTTGTTATTTTAGGTTTTAATAATAACTGTATCAATCTTAGGAAAATTAATGAACTAGATACCCCGATTCCCTGAGATCGACTCCGGTATCAACCTCTATACTACGATCCCTACACTTGGGGTATACCGGATTTATAAATTTATTACTTGTTTATTTTCATTGCAAAAATCCGTGACACGGCCACCCAACACGCGACTCCACTCACATACATCGGGTGTTCGAACCGGATAACTTCTCCAAAAAATCAAAGAATAGTTGACAATCAAGCCTTCGCGGACCTAGCTGTCCCCTCTTATTTAGCCTAGACAGGGTGTAGAAATAAATTAAAATGGGCAGTTGGGGTCGCCTCCGGAAAATCGGCACCCGATGATAAAACCTACCAAAACTCTCACCAGCCTGAGAGAAAGATCGTAAGGAAGGGTTCTTGTAACCGCCATAAACTTCACCAAGAAAGGGTCGAATGTTGGTCGGTGTTGGAAGTAGCGCCCGAAAGACAATTTATGTAATTGTTTTTATAATTAATAAATGACACATTTATTCTCATCTTATTATTTGCTTCGTGCTTATTTGTAATACACCGTTGAAAACCCCAAGTTGTATCATATGTAGCCATATAACTTAGTGTGTGTCACACGCGAGGATTAAGTTTATGGTGATACACTTGAATTGTTAGTCTGTGGTGAACTTAATCAAAGTATGGGGTCTATTGATTAAACCACAAATAATGCGCCCAGAACACTTTAAGGTGTGACCGTCTTATCCGGACCGTCAATATTGGTTATCTAAGTGGGGCATTTATATATGATGTAGTCATATAGGACTGGACCGATTTAATCTGCATTTCTCATATAATTCCGTGATTGAGAAATCTTATTAAATCACAAGATGATCATATGTGGATTAACCTTAATCCTGAAGTGATTGCAGACGCCTGCTTCTTTCAAGAGAGGGTTGATGTGTTCGTTAAGGATCGCTAAGAGGCGCGGTCCGAATCACTTTCATGTTGGCACTATTCTGGAATGAGTGAGGAGTGTGTGTCTCACAGATATAGAATCCATTCCTTCCTATGGGAAGTAGAAAGACTATCCCCTTATTTGTTGATCCTAGAAACTGATCGATCGGAAGAGTTCGTATTGGTTATGATCTAATTGATCACTAGTGGGTTAATGGTAAATAAGGATAAGATGTGGTGAAGAAGGTTTACGGAAATAATCTCGCTTCGTTATGGATAGTCTATGAAGGGTTACTCTGTATGTAATGATTATATCAATGGACACTTATTGACTCGACTTTCTGAGAATAAGTTATATCTATAATCGATAAAGTTCAGTTTCAGATTTATGATGGCGTAATTCTAGAATTAATAACCTGAGTTGAAATATTCTGTTTGATGAATAATTTATTCAATTTATTGTAGCTACTGGTTATAGGTCCATGGTCCCCGGGTTGGCTCCTAACACGCGAGTGTTTTCTTGTTTTGTGGAACCTCGAGATTAAATTAAGTAGTTGGTCTATTTAATGAATGTGCGAATATTATTTATTTGATAAATAATATGTAAAATAGAAAAGACATTTTCTATTATCCCAATTGGAATAAAAAATGGCGCCACTTTATTTGGTTTTGGGAAAAGAAATTTTCACATAATTAATTATATTATGGATAATGTAATTATTTATGTGTTAATTAATTATAAATAAGAAATTTATTTTTTCTTATTGGATAAATAGGAATTTTGTTTTCCTATTGGATAATGGTTTTTATTTTCCTAAAAGGAAAAGATAAATTTGTGTGTAAAAGATAAACTCTCAAATTACTAGTTTTTTATTTATTAAAAAGAGATTTTCTCCCAACACAAAATAGAACCAGAAAAAATCCATGCCACTATTGAAAAAAAGGGCGACACTTTTTTTTGAATAAAAGAGAGAAATTTGGTTTTCTTGTCTTAGCCATTGGGAAGAAAAAAAACTAGTTTTTTCTTGAAGGCATATTCGAGGAGGTTCGAATACGGGATCGACGTCCACCAGTCGTCGCTTGGAGATACAACTCGGAAGATCACGGCTTCTTCCCGGTTGGGTAAATCTTAAACCTTCTTGTAGATTATTAATTATTATGTGAATTAAAATCGTGGTAAAATCGCATGCGAATATAATTCGTAGCTTCCGTTGTGCATGATCGAGCATCTCGATCGGTGCAGTGAATCAAATCTGACGATCTAATAATGGATCGGATCCGGATTCGGGTTTTTGTATATCCAGCTGTCGGAACCCGGCCACGAAATGATCGTAATGAAGAAAAATATAATCCTTTTGGGATCAACAACAAAATCTCTGGCTAGTCCTATCCCCCTTATACAGTGCGAACCGGTAGTCGGCAGGGACATCTTGTGTAATCGTTAGCCTTCCACTGCTTGGAGATTTCCTTATTAGAGGCCTTGTGGTTTTCGAGCTCATCAAATCCTTCATCCGTGTACCGTTTCGGAGGCCGGGGATTCTTCTCCTTAGCCTGCTTCCCTCAACCAGCTCGGGTCACCATCTCACCCAAAGCAGACTCACCTTGGTGAAGCAGATCCCATCCAGAAGTCCTCGGACCCACTTCTTCGGCTAATTCAGTCTCAAGTTGCTCTGCGAACTCCACTAAAATCTGTTCGCCAGGATCCACCTCGTCAGGCCCATATTCCATCACTTCTCGGTTTTCATCGTCACTAGGAGTTCGTTCAGAGGACATCCTGGAAAAAAACAAGGGCGAGGCGGATAGTTAGTCACCTAGACTTAGGAGTCGGGCTAAGACGAGCATGTCCACTCAACCTGACACCTCGCCCCTCTATTTTCCCACCGAAACACTAACGGTTGAATCCCAGCAATAATCAAGGGATCCTGAGAGACTAGAAAGACTATGTCCTAGGGAAAGGAAACAATTTGGGCAAAGTCTAATCCAAGTGAAGCAATATCAAGAGGCACGACGGTTCGAAACACGACATCGACGACGGTTGTCATTTCAGAGCGAAACCAGAAGAAAAACTCACTCAAAATCATTCAACCCTCAAAGAATCATACGATTTGACCATTTGATGCATGTTCCAAGCAATAAATTACTTTAAAGAAGCAAAAAACAAGCAAAAATAGAGACTTTTACCTGAAAGTTTGATGATTTTCTGGAAATTCGGTGAAGATCGGCCGAAAACTCAGAAAGCCACCGGAAACTGCTACTAGAACGTCGGATTCTTCAATGGTCTCCGGAGTTTTTGCAACAGGAAATAGAAAGTGCAAAAAGTGTTTTAGGTTTGGGGTTTGTCCCTTTATATTGGCAAACCGGGAACCGAAACGTCACGTCTGTTAATTCAAAATTCAAAATTGAATTTAAAAATAACCGTCGCGCAGTTGCCAAAGTTTTCCCACCAATCAGAGGTCGTGGCCAGTCATATCAACCATCACATCAGTTACGGGATCGAGGTTACGCCTTGAGCTGCTCGTCCCACGGGAGTTTAGTCCCTCACAACCATATTTTGTCCGCTCAATAGCACAGTACTCAAGTATATCCGCTTTATAGCGCAGCACTTTGCAACGAGCCGCTTTATGCAATGAAAGTTGTGCAAACCCGTCCACTTAAAAGAGCGGTCCCTAAGCCTATCCGCTTCCCAGTGCAGCACTACACGACAATCCGTTTACGACGTGGTCGTCATTGTAAGCCTAATACTACTATAATCGGTATTGGAGCACCTTTAACGGAGTTTCTAAGGGCCGCGGTATGTCATGCTCGCCAACAACTCTACTCCCTACCCCTTACCTTTGCAAGTACACGGCACGGAGTAGAGGGCGATTGATATACCAAACCCAAATACGGTCTACCGGACCACCACCGGACCCAATCTAGCGGTCACATCTTAGCTTCTGACTTCCATCGCCACCAGGTCTCCTGGTAATCAGCCGAACATGTCATCGACTCCGTACGATCAGAGCATTGCCCAGGCTAGGGGCCGAGCGTGCTGCCTTCCAGTCCGCTGAACCGATCAGTCAGACCGTGCTCACAACATGTAAGCGAACATGATCTACACTTGACGTTAGCAAGGACAAGACTCAGTGAACAAAAGGATATCAAAGCGACCAGCGAGCTCATTCATCATCTCCTTATTGTAGCTTAATCTCTTAATTGTACTTAATTATATCTTATCATAATTAGCCTAACCGTCATTAGAGACCTACCTATAAATGTGGGCACCATGTAACCCACAAGGAGATCGAGAAATTAATATAATCAGATACACTCTGCCAATTTATCGACTCCGTACTCGCCTTCATACTAAGTCGTGTCCACTGGGTGAGCACCACCTCTTGTTCATAACAACCACCACCTTTTTATTAAAAGATCATCACTTTCAGCTAGATATCCACCATGCTAACGTCGTAATACCCACCGTGATATTTTCGATAATATCAGAAACGAAAGGTTTTTATTGAAAAGACCAAAAGATACAACCGGACACATGTCGGAAATAAGCCGGACAGCTACCCGCCAACTATTGGAATCAACTAAACAACTTAAACGAAACAAAAAATGTCATGGGGAAAGCCCCAATCACAAAATTCTATCTCACAATAGGGAACTTGATTTGGTAAGTAAGTCAAATGGAAAGCATCCGTCTTTAATCATATTTCCATATCACGGAAGAAACATAAACACCATAATTCAGTAGAAATCGCAGTAGCCAACGTGCTCCGAATACATCTGGAGACACTAAAAGAAATATTTACACCAAAAAGCTATTGTCTTTGGCCTGAAGGAACTTCTAGCAATAACCGCACCGCCATCAACCACCAGTCAGCACCATGGGAGCTGACCAACAGCCTTCCTCCAAAGACGTGCAAGCAAAACCAAAGCCAAGATCCGACTTGCATCATATCTATTGCCACCAAGCTACCCTCGGACTATCACCTCCAATCAGCATCTAAATCTTCATCGGTGGACAATGAAATCCAAGACAGTAGAAATGACAACCAAAAACACCAAAACATCACCGGAAAATGGCACCCCATGTTAATTCCGCTTAGCTCTCATAGTCACAACAGAAATTAAGGGGAGCCAGAATCCGGCAAAATCGTCGCCATACCGGCCAGATAACAATGGAAGACAACATCAGATAAGGTAATACTTCCAAGGAAAGTTTTTAAAAAGAAATAGATCAGAAGAGAAGGTAAGAAAAAAACACAAGAGGAAAAAAAATAAAAAAATAAAAAAAGGACTTCCGGCACCGGTGCTTGCGGCGGCCGGTGCCGGCAAAAAAAAGGAGAAAAGGGTTGAGGAAGCCAGAGGATTTTTTTCTAGAAAAAAGGGAGAGAAAATGTTGAGAGAGATCAAAATCGTGATTAGGGCAGTTAGAGGGATCAAATGTCGTAGTCTTTAAAGTTAGTGAATGAGGTCGCTTGTATAAACCTTTCATTCAAACCGTAAATTAATTGTAATACTCTATTGTGTATAAATATATTTTTTTTGTTGGTGTAGAATAACAAATGAAAAAAAACAAGATAGTGATAATTTCACTATAAAATAGTCCCACCAAAATTCACATTTCTTTTTTCTTATTATGATTGATTATGGTGTAAGGTCCAGTAATTTCTACTACCTCCGGTAAAAAATATAATATATTTTTGGATGTTGTAGAAAAATAAAACAAGAAAGTCATAATTTCACTACAAAATAATCACAACAAAATTTACCGTCTATTTTTTTAGTTGATTATTGTGTAAGATCTATTAATTTTTACTACCTCCGATCCAAAATATAAGTCATATTAGGAGTTTTCACACAGATTAAAAAAGTGGTTGAATGTTATAAATTTGAATGTTAAATATCTAAAATACTCCTTCACTATATTTAATGAAATTATTTTTAAGTTATAAAAGTTGTTGAATTGATAATAAAATTACTGATAAGATAGAAAATATGATATAATAAATGTTGCATTAGAAACCTAAATATATATAATGATACAGGCAAAACGGTGATGCCACAACGAGTGACACAACAGAGAATTGCACCGTTGATTATAATAGTCTAAATTGACCATGATGTATATCTAACATGATCAACGGTGCAGATCTCTGTTGCGTCACTCGTTGTGATACAAACATTATGTCCGTATCATTGTTCAATATATATATATATATTGTGAGACAAATTAAAAAGGGGGAATGGCATGTTTAAGCTTATGAACTTTGTGGTTTGCAAGATTGATCTTTGACCCCCACGCATATATGAAAGAAAATGAAAAAGGGGAAAACCTTATAAAACCTTGCTTTGACAGAAATACCCCATCGAATTCCCTTCATATATTATCCCAAAATCCCCAATTCTATTAACATAATTCCCCAAATTCGGGCCCTTCGATTAACACTCCCAAATTCACCCTCCAATTTTTTCCAAATTCACCGCATGAACATAGCCTCGAACTTGTGATCAACAATTTGTATCAATATTCTCTATTCTCCAACTGGAAGCTGATCAACAGAAACTTGAAGGAGCCGACTGGAACATTCGAGCGAATCTCGAAAAGGTATGATTTTGTTGGTGAGTTATAAATCACGCATATTGGTATGTGCATGTATGATTTTGGGATGTGATTAGTTAAATTTTGTGGTGTGCATGTATGATTTTGGGATGTGATTAGTTAAATTTTATGGTGTTGAATCATTTGTTAGCTCAAACAATGCCAGTGATGTGTTATTAGTTGTTGGCGCTGAATTGAAATTTTTTATTTGTTTCGACTGTATTCACATTCATTTTTTCTTTAATTCGATTGATACCTTAATTTGATTGAATTGAAATTTCTTATTTTGTTGGTTATAGATAAACTGAAAAAATGCAGTTGATTTATGCACTTAACGAAGAACAGAGGTCTGCAAAATATGAAGTTGTTTCCCGATGTTCAATTGGTAAAACAATTGAAGTTTATGAAAAGTTAACGACAAGCACAAAGCAATGTTGGAACAGTCTTGTTTTGGACATTTAATCCATTTGAAGGATATGCAAGCCAACATGATAATACATCAGTTGTTAATGAGGTTGGCGAGTCCATGGAATGTAGATGCCAATGTTTTTTGGTTCAAAATTGGAGCCAAAAAAATACGATTTAGTGTTGAAGAATTTGCGTTGGTTAGTGGTCTCTTTGTTGGCGACGGTAGCAATGTCGATAAAGGGGTAGGAAAAGAGTGTAGATTAGTTAAGAAGTATTTTAAAAACTTATCAAAAGTGTATAGGAAGGATGTGTGGGCAAAGTTTAATCGCATTAAGGATGCTAATGACCGTTACAAGCTTGGGTTGATCGTTATATTGACGTATGTTGTGTGGGGATCGGAAGAGAGACGTGTGGTGGGTTGGTGGATCTTTAAGTTGGTTGAGGATTTGGATGCTTTCAATAAGAAGCCATGGGGAAACGCTTCTTATGAAGCCACTGTCTATGTTTGGAGGAGGGACATGAGGGATTCTTTCAAAAATCCCCCAATCGGATATATTCTATATGGTTTTCCACACGCTTTGAGGGTATGTATAAGCCAAATACGCTGTTTTAATTCATAATATATATATATTTACATAGCTTGTTAAAGTTTTTTGATTATGTTCGGTCCATCACTTGAATGTAAATGCATCGTAGGTTTGGGCACTTGAAGCTATTCCTTCTTTAAGGAAGTTTGCCGAGATTGTTGATGAAAATGCTCTCCCAAGGTTGATGAAATCAACTTCTTCTTCAATCGAGAGAGGTAGCGATGTTTAATTTGTATATTAAGTATGGTATGTACATGCATCCTCCACATTATTTGTGAGTAGTATATAATGCAGGTGGAGGCGGTTCGAAATTTGGTTCCATCCGAAGCACAAAAGGAAAAAGCTTATTTTTTGATGCCCCGGGAAGATGAAGTTGAAGATGGTGAAACTACTTATGACAATGCACCTGAGCAATCAACGGGTAACATTGATTATGAAAAGTTAAAAGAATTGGTAAGTGAAGAGAACAAAAGAATGTGTGAAGAGTTGGTAAAAGTTGTTGAAGAGAACAAAAGAATGTGCGCTTTAGTGGATACGCTCCAGTGTAGTTAAATTGATGGAGGTTCATCTTTCTTGTGCATGTGAAAAATGAAAAAAATGATGCTATACATGCAAGTGAAATGGAGGGTAATGAAGAGTTGAATGAAGTGGAAGATGAAACTGTGGAGGCCTCCCGAAACGGCAAAGGTACGAAGTTAAATTTGTCATTTATGTTGTTTATAAAGGAGAGAACTAGTTTATAACATTTTATTTCTTGAAATTATGATTAGAAAATGCCGTAGTTGAAGAGAAGGAGGTAGGGGATGAACCTAATGCCCCGGTTAAGGAAATGTCCATAGTTGAAGAGAAGGAGGTAGGGATGAACCTAATGCCCCGGTTGAGGAAACCCGAAACGGTGAAGGTATAATGTGAATCTTGTCCTTTTGATTTGTTCATTATTTATTTTGATGAGAGAATTAGTTCATAACATTTTATTTCTTGAAATTATGATGTAAATGGTAGCATAGAGGAGGAGCAAGCTGATATAAGGGAGGAAGGTGAGGGAAACCCAAATGGCGAAGGTAATTAATCTGTCTTTTATGTGTTTTGGTGAGATCGGTGAGAGAATTAGTTTATAATGTTAAATTTGTCCTATATGTGTTTGTTTTGGTGAGAGAATTAATTAGTTCATAACATTTAAATTCTTTAAATTATGATTAGGAAATTCCGTAGTTGAAGAGATGGAGGAGGAAGCTGATAAAATAGTAAACGAGGGTATGAAAGGTGGCATGGAGGAGGAGCAAGTTGAGATAAGAGAGGAAGAAGAAACAACTATTATAAACGAGGGGGGAAAGGTGATGAAGATGTGAACGTCGTGGAGGAACCTGCTACGAGTGTAGGCCAAAGTGTTGAGGGAAACCCAAACGGCGAAGGTATAATGTTAAATTTGTCCTATATTTGTTTGTTTTGGTGAGAGAATTAATTTATTCGTAAAATTTTGTTTCTTGAAATTATGAATAGGTAATGCCTTAGGTGATGAGAGAGGCGAGGTGAGTAAAAGGGATGTTTTGGAAATTGAAGACGAAGACGATTGGGATGATTTGGAAGAAGAGGGCAGGAAAAAAGGTGTAAAAGGTAGTTTTACAAAAATAATTAATTTGAGTTTATGTCAGTAGGCATATATGTGTAATCCAAAGTAATTATGTCATTGAATGTTTTATGAAGTCGTACGTTTCGATCTACCACTGACGCCGAAGAAAAGAAGGGCTTGTGATAGCCCTCCTATAAAACTAGCGAAAAAGAAGAAAGTGAAGAAGTTTAATGAGTATGATCCATTCCGAAAAATGGATACCGTGTTGATGAAGCGTGTTGACAAGTTTATGGCTTCATGTGAAGACAGGTATCAATGTCATACGGTTAAATTAAGGGGCGTTTAAACCCTAATTTGTAAACCCTATTTTGATGATTAATTTGTTTTTTTCTTCCTTTTGATTTACACAGTGCACGTGTGAAGTTGGTTGACGCTGATATCGAAGTAGGGATTTTGAAAGGAATTGCGAACCGCGGGCAGAGCTTGCCAAGCAACGTAAGTAGTATATGCTTTAGATTTTCCAAAAACACAGCAGTTTAGATTGAAATGTATGCTTTTGTTAAGTAGTAGTATTTATATTCAGGTGTTGGATAGTTCATTGTGTGAAATTCACCGGCGATGCTTAAAGTACCCGAATCTGTTTGACCAAGATGCCCGTGTCCTTGATACTCAATTTGCAACATATGTCAAAAACTTCCACACATTAAACATGAAACGCTAAAGAGAAATAAAATGTAATTCAATATTTAGGCATATTGTGAACGGGACAGCTCCGGAATGTAGCACACCATGGGAAGGTTGTAAGACATTGTATGTGCCGATGATAGAGAGAGATCATTGGTTTCTTT